>JAFMSR010000001.1:67018773-67743773 GCA_022818135.1 Saxidomus purpurata | reverse complement strand
GTTCTATTTTCTTATCCTGAACATAACCTAAAAGCTACTGGAAGAAATTCCTTCAAATTGCAGTTAATGACATAGGACAATAAGGGGAAGTGCAGTGATTCTTTGGTGTTTTTAGGCTGATTCTGAATGCAGGAAAAGATTTAATAAGATTTCATATCTGAATATATTTAATATCCTTTGTCTACAGTAAATTGACATGAATTACTCAATTATGATAGATGCCACTGCAGTGTTGCTTTTGTCTTGTTTGATATTATTTTTGTTTTTTTTGTATATAAAAACACCCTTAGCTCCACCTTCTTAACTATTGATATGGTAAATGACTAGATAATAATAGTCATGATATTGAAAGAAATGCCCAACTCCTGCAATGACCAATTTTGGGAGCGGATCAGTGGTCCACTTATAACGCGCCTGACTTGTAATCCAGGGATCGCAGGTTCGATCACCCGCTCCTCAACTCAAATAACAAATGGTCTAAATAGCAGCACCGCCATGATAAAACATACCAGCACAACCATCGTGTAAAGCAGATGTAGCAGAGCAATTTGTTTACACATGGGTCCATGTATCTGATAGGTAATCTTGTGAGAACATGGCTTGTGTCATAGATTGTTTTATTTTCTTCTTCCATACCCAATTTGAAACCAGGTACCGTATTGCAGATACTGATGTTTGGAAAAAATGGCTTTGGTAGTTCAGACAGGTCCAGAGGAGTAGTGTGTTTGATTTACAGACAAAGCTCCCTATTTTCAGCTAGGCAATTCTTTGTTGGGATAGTGTTGTTTTCAACGGGTGGTCTAGCAAGAACTGATACTTGCTGCTTGCTTAAGTGCCTTCCAATCGCTTGTTTTACCGAATGATCGAATAGCAGTAACTTCCGTCATTGCATAAACTGGAGTTGTACGTTTTAGTAATGATCCTTAAGGTCAGGTTCTGCACCTTGCTTATTTGGCTTTGCAGCTGTCATCCAAACCGCGGCACCATATCAAAGGTGTGGCCTCACTGCTCCAAAGAATGATGTTTTCAGTATCCTCTCATTTGCTCCCAGTCAGTGCCAGCTAATATGCAAAGTATAGCTAGCTTCCGATAGTTTTGGCTTTTGTAAGATCGGGCTTTCATTTAAATCATTTTTCGAAAGTAACAATTGAATATTAAGCCATTTTAGCCTCAAACGAATGCCGCTTATCCTTCGTTTTAGGTGTCAGTGTGAATTGTATTACATTCACTAAATGCAACAGTCAAGAAACAAACACAACATTAGTTTTAACTGTAAGAGTGCAACACTTTTGCCTTGTGCAATATGTGTAGACCAGTACAGACATAATACAACACACATGCCACTATTCACAGAACAAACATATAGCAGAGCAATTGACTGAGTCTTATGTTTCTGCCTTGGAAAGTCAGTTACTTAATGTTTAGCAACGCAGTGTTAAAGGGCATTTGCCGTATGATCTGAGGGTTTCGGGTTTGATCTCTCTCTCTCTCTCTCTTTGAGGTTGATTCCATCAGGAATGAGTCCCGGGAGTTATTATTCTACGTTGTTTCGCAGTCAAGAAAAATAAATTACATTGTAGTACTAATAAAAATATGTTTTATAACTAAGGGTTTTTTGTTAGAAAGCAATTAAGGAAGTTGGCGTAATTCATTGAATTCAATGCTCGTCAGTTGCCACAATATGTTGTTCACGACTTCAATCAACGCTATCGATCAACACATTGCCAATACGTACGCAAAAAGTGTTGTGTTAGTGGAAATAGATGGAGATGGATTTATTTGCTTGAAGACATGTCAATTGCGCAATATGTTTTGTTTTTTTCCCCGCAAAGAGTTAAAAGGTTTTTTGGGGGCAGTGCGATAAAGCTTTGACAACATATTCCATGATAAGTTAAAAGAGATAGCTGCCCGTTCTGATTGCAGCGGTTGTTAAAATTTGCTGTTTGAATCTCTTATTTGCAGCCACCACACTACAATGACAGCTCAACATGACTTTTGTTTAGCGGTGATCTAAGTTTAAACTAATCTAATAATTACCTATAGTTACCTGCATTTAGAGTAATTGACTATTTAAAGGCAGTAGCCTGAGATTCCACCTTATACCTTTTTTGCATTGAGACACGGTGTTCTGTATGTGATGGGTTTTGCTTGTTGCGCTTCAAAAAGTATTGCCTTTGTTTAGTTGATATTTTAGCCAAAGTGTATCATTTGTCTGCAACCTTTCATAGTTAAATAATTAACATTTCTGTGAGTAGGGCTGGTGGGTGTTGTGCTTTACTTTTTTATACATATTTTCAAATCGTCATGCCTTAAGCAAAACATGCTATTTATGCCCCCTTCGTATATTGTTTTGCAGATCTCAGTCGGTCGGACTGTCTACCAAGTAGTTTCCAGATGATAACTTGAGAACTTGATGTGGAGGATGGTCATGACCAGCAAATGACCGCTATTGATGTTTAGGTCAGTAGGTCGAGGGTCAAGGACACAGTGATCCTGAATATTAGAACAGTTTCAGGACAATAATGCAAGAGCGTTTAGGCCTAGCATCTTGAATACATTGCATAACCAGCAGATGACCCCTATTGATTTTGAGACTAGTAAGTCAAAGGTCAATGTCACCGGGACCTTTTATATTGATTGATGTTTTCTGAGTCATTAGTCAAGAAGCAGTCGGCATTCGTTTTTCAAACTCAATTTGTCATTACCAGTTGATGAAAAGGTCTTTTTTATTTGAAAACGGTTCCTTGTATAGTTCAATTTGTTCTACATTACTTTTAAATAAAGCTGCCTACTAAGTGTTTTGTTTTGTTTCTTTTTATTTCAGGTAAATGGAGACACTCTTGAAGATGCAAATATACCTCCGTACAATTCCTTTTGTGAATGACGTGATGTGGTACAGTTGTTTACCATAATTGGATGTAATATCGGAAATGTTTTTTTAGTCAAAGTTTAGTTTGCCCCAGACTATTTTTATAACAGTAAGCGACAAGAGGCTTGGTGAAAATTGAATTCTTAGTAATCAAACATAGAGATCAAGTGTTGGAGTAGTATCCCTTTGTGAGTACCAGTGGTTTTCTCACTTGGCATGTAGCATTCTCTTTACATAGGCTTATATAATAAAAACAAAAATAATATCAAACAGGGAATGCCACGTACCAAAAACGCAGCCTCCCCAAAACGAGCCCCACATCACCCAGAAGTGCACACCACCAACACACACACTCTTTTTCTTCTGAAACCACAAGACCTAGAGCTGGAACTAAGAATGTTAAAAGCATGACCCTTTGTCAAAATCGATACTGCTTGGAGTTTCACTTGCGATTTAACATATATTTATGTAGGGAAATCTTAAAAATCTTCGCTGATACCACAATTCCTAGATCTATGAGGTCTGGCATGTGACATGGATTGCCTTGTAGACTTCTACCAAAATTGTTTAAATCAACTCACCAGGTCAAAACTGACCCGGGAGTGGGAGTCACTCGAGTTAACTAACTTCGCTCCCTGGCCGCGTCATACCAAAGACGTAAAAAATGGTACTAGTAGCTCCCTTGCTTGGCGCTCAGCATAAAAAGGGAAACTGGCCCCTCTCTCATACTCTCACGGTGATGGATACCATCAGGAATGAGGTGCCGAGAGTGATTAATAGAAGTTGGATAACTTGTTTCACAATCGGCCTAAAATAAATTAGTATAAACCTCTGCAATTTGTAAATGTTTCCTAATGTTGTTTAGGTCAGTGGGTCAAAGGTCAAGGTCACAATATCCTCCGATAGCAATTCTTTGATAACACTCAAACTTGCCAAAAAGGTTTCATGTAACATGTAGATGATCTCTATTGTTTTGGGGAAAGTGAACAAAGGTCAAGTTCCCAGAGACCATCGTTAGAATTTTCTTGATAACGCGCTACAAGTCACAGTTTTCATTTAACTTTCATGAAACTTTCGCAGAAGGTTTCCTGTAACATGTAGATGATCCTTATTGTTTTTGAGGTCATTGGATTAAAGGTCACAGTGAACTCCGTTAGATGTTCCATGATAATGCTCTACTAGTTACAGTTTTCATTCAACTTTCATCAAATCGCCCGGTAGGTTCCCTGTAATATATATATATGATCTCTATCGATATTTTGGTCAGGGGATCAAAGGTCAAGGACACATGACTCGAACTTTGATAATCTTTTCCGCTCAATATCTTGAGATCTATATGACCCAACGTCTTAAAACTTCAAAGGATAATTTATCTTACTAAGTACATGATTCCTTCCGTTTTTGGGTTCAGTAGATAAAAGGTCAAGGTCACAGTGATCCGACTTTGAAAATCTTTTCCACTCAATATTTTAAGATTTAAAGCACCCACAGTCTTCAAACGTCATATAATAATTGGTCTTACTTAGTAGATGCTCCCTTCTGATTTTGGGATCATTGGGTCAAAGTCTAGTGAAATCTGTTAGATTTTCCATGATAACATTGCAAAAGATTTTCACAAAACGCACTCTGAACAGTCCAGTCAGACCAGTAGAGCAATACTGGCACTATTACGCCTCTTGTTTAGCTCACTTGAGCCCTTTGTCATCTGTCCATTCTCACTTACCTTGTGAACACTCTAATTTTAATCATCATGAAAATAAGTCAGAATGTTTCTCTTATTGATCTCTCGGCGAAATTGAAACTTTGTCATATGATGTCATAAACTAGTTAACCAAGTCAAATCATATAAAATCCATGTGAACACTCTAGAGCTCAGATTTTGTACCCCACTCATTCTGGAATCTAGTTAGAATGTTTGTCTTGATAATTTCTAAAACGAGTTCAAAACTAGGTCTTGTGGCGTAAAAAAGAGGCTTGTGAACACGCTAGGAGATACTAGGAGATACTTTTTGCACCAAATTATCTTGAAAATAAGTCCGAATGTATATATTTATGAACTAGCTGTAGTTCAAAACTGGGTCACATGGGATCAAAAACTGGTTCATCCGGTCAAATAAAACGAATACTGTGGGAACACTCTAGAAGCCACATTCTGTACCAAGTCATAATGAAAATTTTCATGTCCTATAGTCTCATCATATCATTAAACAAAATTAATATTTCAAGTACGTGTACAGTTTATAGTACTCCAATGAAAATTGATACGCATATGTCACAATGTCTTTTAACAAAGCAAGTAATATGAAATGCTTTATCTGTTTGAAAAGAAATTGCTCATACCTCTCATGTTTAAATGAAATTTATTGACATCATTTGAAGGAAGTTTGCAACAACCACAACTCTAGCTTAAATAGGATACCCTTTTACTACTCCACTTCGAAATAATCTCAACTGGAGCGTTGCACAAGAATGACGATTTAAATTAGTTGTTTATTCTTATATATTATTTATTTTCTAACGTCAATATTTGTTATTCCCGGAGTACTTCCAATACAGCTATAAGCAGGAATTTCAGAATTAAAATAATTTATTTTATTTTTTCGAGAATGTTTTGTCTGTTGTATTCCGGTGTGGTACGGTCTATAATCGTATTGTATATTATCCAAAAGCTGGTTCCCGTTTACTTTTACTGGTTCCGAGTTTCATACATGTGGCTGAGTATAAAATGAAATTCTCTTACAATTATTACACAGTCCGGTTAGCTCAATCGGTAGAGCACGAGACTTGTAATCTCGGGGTAGCGGGTTCGATTCCCGGGGCTGACCAACTAAAATTACTAACAGTCTTTCGGATGAGACTAAAACCGAGGTCCCATGTATGGGTGCTATACACCTGGCATGTATAAGAACCAGGGGTGTCTCTGGAATTGGGACGCTTTCTGTATCTTGCACTATCCCCCGAAACCTAAAATAACTAACCTCTTCTGGGGACGTTAGTCATATGGGAAACCGGTACCAACGATAAAGCCTTAATAAACGAGACGATTCTCACATAGTTGCTTGTATTGCCGGCACATCAGTTTAAGTTATTTGCTACTAACGTTATGTATTGGTTTTATCTCTACATTACTAGTCAATTTAATTATATGTATGTTTATATTTTATGTATGTTTATATTTTATGAAATTTGAGTACGATAGTTGGTAATTAGACACACGTTGTTTTTCAGCGTTTCAAAAAGTAATATCTTAGAAATATGTCTAAGCCATGTCAACCTGTCTAACTAATGCAGGTTTATTGTGTACATGATGTAAAGTATATAGCCGCTCTGGTTTCAGCAATGTTTAAACGACACTGTTCGTAAAAAGTTACTACCTTTAAGTATTAATTATTTTGAATTGCAATACAGCTGTACCTAGTGTTACATTCCAGGAGTTTACTGTGCTGAAGAGATAGAGAACGAGAGAGAACGAAAGAGAGACAGAGGGACAGTCAGACAGTCAGACAGACAGACAGAGAGAGAGAGAGAGAGAGAGAGAGAGAGAGAGAGAGAGAGAGAGAGAGAGAGAGAGGCAAGCAGGCAGGCAGGCAGGCAGGCAGACAGACAGACCCCTAATGGAGATTGACGACACATCCAAGAGTTACATATGGATCGTAGACGTGGTAAAGATACAGATGGATAGTTCACTTCAGTACAATAACCATCAATACATTCTGTATGAACGAATACTAGTCATACTTATGTGAACATCTGCAACAGAAATAAGTGACACTTGTCTTATTCGCCAGTACTTACCTTTATTGGAATTGTCGACTTTAATAGGAAAATTGTTAAATTGAACTCTCCAGATGTTTTAATTAAACTGTGTTTAACTTACGGCATAAAGCACATTAGCGAACTACCTCTTAAAATGTTATAAAATTACTAGATTTGATTCTGCTAGTAAACGTTTAAGTTTTACATTGCATTTTAGTGCTTAAAGTGTTCTGTTGCACATTTAAAACAGGGAAATGTCAAAAAGATAAAGATGTTATCATCATAGATGATTAATTAATTAAGCAATTTATAACGAATTAGAAAAACACTATCTGTATTATTTTGTCGCTCACATCTAACGGTTTATCGGTAAATTTCTGTCTCCCGGCGGTTGAACAGGCAAATCAGTTTTTTTATGTCTATCCTTTGCTTAACCGCACTTTGTTTCGTTTTCTGTGATGGCGAACCCATACGGGGATTGGCACATGTGATCGGAAATCTAAATTTATGGTGCTCTGCTATAAGAGGTATCATACGGTTTACCAGTACTACTAATTGTGTGGACTCGATTGTAGTAGTATCATACGGGTTTCGAGTCATAGTGTTGACTGGATAGTAAAAGGTTTTGCCCTAGTACTTGGCGATTCCTTGTTAGCTTTGCTCAATTTTTGCACTGCCTTGCTTTGTTATATGGACTGATGTTTGCAGTTGTATGATACTCATTGCGGAATGATGACTGTCAGTTTTTTTTGTACACTGCTTATTGCATTGTCTTACATCTGCTGTTTGGAGTTTCATTTGTATGATACTCATACAGAAATAAAAGAAGTAATCCGTAAACCGTGGATCTGAAATTGATTATGGTTTGCTCTTACCAACGAACAATTTTGATAACAGACGGTTGAAAGACTCTAAATATCATTACCCAGCCTAAAAAAGTTGATACTTATTATCGTCTTTCCTATGAACATGTCTACCTGTCAGACCAACGTGTTGGTTTGGTCATGTTTGTATTTTAGGTCCCAATTTAGTACTAAGTGCTCCACCATGCAGTAACTGATTTTGCTTTGCACGTGACACTTTCCTGAAGTCAGTCATGATGTAGTGTGCAACGAATATATCTTCTCTCACAATAAATGCATATCTTTTAATGTGAATTAACCTTAATGTAACGGCGGACAGTCCATTACATTTGATCAAATAATATTATAGTGTAAAGATATTAGAATATGAAAAACGTGTTAATTTTGCTACCCTGGGAAATTTAAATGGCAATGTATATCAAATTACATAGATAGGAATCTGAATGAAAGCAACTGAAAGTGAATAAAGAAAATTGGGCAAGGCCATTAAACTATTTCTTTAACGGGGTCGGGTTTTCCAATTTCCGTCCAATCTATCTACATGTATTTTTAGATATTATAGGTTATTGAACTTGTATGGCGATATATTACTTGGAACGAGTTGATTTGGCGGGAACAACGAGCTTGCGAGTTGTTCCCGCCAAATCAACGAGTTCCAAGTAATATTTCGCCATACAAGTTCAATAACCTTTTTATTATATACTTTCATATTGAATATGAACAAAAAAGACATTCTGTTAGCAAAAACAATAAATGAATCTTGAAATTTCTCAGACAACTAGCGTACTATTTCACCATGTACATTTTCTTTATTGCGTATTAATAGACTCGATTCAATATTGTTGTTTATACGTGACGTCATTTATTAGGAGAAACGTTGACGCCAATTGTACGGTAAGAAATTTCAGTTGCCGTCCGCCATCTTGTTTTGAAAAACGCAAGATTTTTCCTACGGATGCAGGTTTGTACTTTGAAATGTGAATACATCAACTATATGTACGTTCCTAAAAATGTTTTTTCTTTCTTATGACTACATGCAAAACATCATTCCTTTTGTTTATCAATACTTGGCTGAACTACGTACCAGTAACTTTCGTAACCAGAACTAGTATTGCGTGCCCTAAAATATTCGAACCTTTTTAAAAACGAAACTCTTTTACGTCTACTTGAAAATGATTAAAGTTTCTTTTTTATTTTCAGACCGTAGCTTATTTAATTGTAAAAAACTGTCGAACTTCGACATAGAAACCTCATTAAAACGATGTTTGCAAACAAATAAAATAGTCCGTACAGCTGATCGCTAGGACCGCCCTCCCTTGCCAACGTTCAGTATCATTCCTTACCAACGTGCAGTACCGTAGAATACTGAACGAACTCTCTAAGGCAAAGTGAACGGGGCAATATGAAAGTATATAATAAACATGTATATAGTCTGATTCAGGCTTTCAGACATCGGTGTCACTATCATTAAATTAAATATGAATATATTTTAAACAGAACAGTTATTGTATTTTAAAGAAAGTGAGCTTTATACGGGATTATTGCGCAAGTCTGCTACATAAGGCTAAGGTGCGCGTGATCGTTATGAGGTGATTTCAAGGCATGAAGCACACGACGAGCTTTATGCGGCGCTCGCTATACACACACACACTGCTTCTCTAAATTTTCGACAGATGGCAGTGTCGAAAAAAAATCAAAACCGTTCAGATATACGTGTGAAAAAATGCCGAGTTTGCACAAATTTTAGAATGTTATTGATTATGAAAATTATCATGTATGTTGATTAAGGAACTTACGTACATAATTATTTTTTAAAATATTTTGAACAAAACGACACGACTTCTAACAAAAATGTAGAAATATAAAATGATTTTATATTATGCTAAAAAAAAAGATGAACTTGACAGTGTTCTCAGCTCGGAAGAGAACATGTATAAAAGGCAGTACTTGGTCAAAATCATCTTTGGTCCGAGCTCTGAGCTGTTGAAATATTGCCACCCGAATGACTTTAAAATAGTAATTACGTAAGAATGAAAGTAACTGAGTAAGCAGAAAGTGTTAGATTATGCCCTAATGGTTCGGTATAACACATCTGCGTCTGATGGTTCATTTCGTGACTCACAGTTCAGAATTTACGGCAACATGTATATTGTTCGTCGTTTTTCTTTATTTGCGCTGTACGTCTTATTATATATTAAATCTTAAATATAGTGGTGGCTCTTACAACAATATTCTATTAGCATACAACAAATAAAAATAAAAAATGCATTTGAACGAAGCTTCTTTTGTTTGAATTATCCATTGATTCTCCTTTCTTATTAAACGTAGGAAAACTAGCAGCCGTGTTAAAAAAGCTATTCGGTTACTAAATGTATATGTGAAAAGTATACTTGTCATGAATCAGCAACAAATTCACCAAATGATAATCCTGTAATTCATGGTTAATACGGACGTAAAATAAATTAAAAATGCCCCGTAATACACTTTAATACGGCAACGTCGAATAAACGTAATTTTGACGCCTACGTGTCAAAATACAAACGCCTGCTTATAAGATACAAAACGGTTTTTGGAGTATGTTAAGATTACATTTTAGTTTTTAAAAAAAAATTGACAAAAGAATTGTGTTTTTAAATTTAGAGCTAAGCTATTTTTTGTGAATAAATTCAGAAAAAGAAAACGTTAATTTTCAGTGTCTTTTTGCACAGCAAAGAAATAAGGAAATTCAGAGTAAATAACCGTTAGGCAATATTAATATCTTTATTTGCATGTCAATTTTATTGCCTTACGTCAACAAAAAATCTCAGTACAGTAAGTATAAGACAAAATTTGTCTCCGTACAACATACGTAAAATTGCGCGACATGGTCATGTTAGTGACGCCATGGTAACGTTATGTTCATAATTAACGTCAAATGAAATATAGATCTGAATCAGAAATACCGTCAAGTTTCAGTTAGTACTAAATACTAAGGTAGACTAGATAATTTTTATATAGGATGCTTCCAGCTTACGTTATTGAAAACGCATGAAGACGCAGAAATATGACTTCCATCTACTAGGAAATTCTATTCAGGCTTCGTACAGGTCGCAACATACTCAAATGCTCATATGTATGAACAATTTAAGCTGTCGTCATCACTTGAAATGCTCGTGCGACCAAACAGCAGAGCATCTACTATAGATTCCTTCCTTCGTCGCCGTGACTGGGATGAAGGTGTAGAGTAGTTGAAACGACATCTTATTATTGAGATCACCGAGAAGTAGGCGTACATTAAAATGTTTAGTTGAATGTGTCCAACACAAACGACATGGAGGAATGTGTTGTATGAAAAACGTTTTAAAAACTTCCTTTTATTGGTGTGTAAGATGACATGTGCTCTAACTCATTTTAGAACAAACTACTTTTATGAACGAATGTGTAAATTGAGACACTACTACAAGAACATATCGCTTAAAGGAAAGTCTTATTTAATTTCTGCTATTATTAGTAGAATGTGGTATATAAGTAAAACACGCATCACTGGCTGCATGTGTGAATTTTTTTATAATCATAGTATGCTTAACTGTAAAACCATGATAATTAGTATTTAATCGATCTACTCTATGATCACGTGAATCCAAAACATTGAAATCAATAGCTACTCTATCATACTTTTGTGTTCCTATCCATAATTTGTTAACCATAGCACGAATTTTATGCAAAACAATGATGGATGACTTACATTATTTGGTGCATACTTTAAGGTATGATTGATGTATACCATTTATATGTATGTAAAATTTCATGGCTCAAGCTGATATTCATTATTATTTAGATAAATGCTAAAAATGTTGTAAGGCGGAAGTTCAGGTAATCAAAGTTTGTCAGCAATTATTTTTTTTTATTATTTTTTTTTATATTTTTAAAAAAAAAAAAAAAAAAAAAAAAAACCCAAATTTTCCTCACCCCCCCCCCCCCCCCCCCCCCCCCCCTTTTAAAAAATATAATTATTTATACTTTTGGTTTCACACATGTATTTCTTTAAAGCAAGCTGTCAAAGAGGGCTGGAATGAGAGTTCCCACAATGCGCAATAACGTGAAACACTGCAGACAGAGCGTCTCACAAAGTTCCAGCTGGTCGCAGCTAATATGTGCTGAACACACGTGAGGCAGACAGATAGAATCTAGGCAGTTCATATTGCATTCGATAGCTTGCAGTGCCTTCAAAATCGTTATAACCTAGGGCAATCTTTTATATGCCAAAATACGATATTCTGCGTGAATTCAAACTTTTTTGGTAAAGAGCAGTAATTATTACTGACAATAACAATTTGTTTGAAGTGGCGTCCGACTTTCATAGTTACCAGTTAACCTCTTAAAATCACATATGAAAGTGTATGCAAGATCTACCCACATTTTGCAAATCAACAATTATCTGAAGTTTTTTTCAGCTCACCTGAGCGCAGAATGATTATGATATCTATTGTGACCACGTGTTGTCTGTTGTGCGTCAGCGTGCGTCGTCAGCAATTGCTTCGAAAACCAGTAGGCAAATTTCAACCAAACTTTATTGGATACTTCCTTTGATGATCCACCACCAAAAGTCCTCAAAATGTTCTACTCAATTGCACAAAATGGCCACCAGAGGTAAAATAGAAAATCATTTGACGACATCTTATTTCACTTATAATAACCAGTTTCATCCAAACTTCACAGGATTGTCACTTGGATGGTCTTATTCCATAATTGCTCACAGAGCTTTGCTCATATGCACAAGTACTAATTTTACTATCGGGAGTTGTGCAGATCTGATAATGTATTGTAGATATTTGCTGTTCACTCAGGTGATCAATATAAGGCCATCGCGACCTTCCTGTGCTGAAAAGATAATTCAGTATGATTAAGTGATGTTATATATATCAACTTTCGACAAAATTGTAGCCTCGTTAATCTTGTCATCGGTTTTTGTTCTAGCCTGACGTTGACGTGCGTAAATGATGTTTGATTAGCTTAGTATTCGAAACGTTAAAAAACCTCGGTCATCATAAGATGTCTTTGTCCGCCGCGTGATTTGCACTATTTTGTCTCGAAAGAAATGCATAAAATGTATAACGTAAATTGAGACCCCAAGAAAAGACAGATGATGTATTGTGCAACAGACCTTGCAGATGTGTCAAACTGCGTTAAGTTTCCGAATGATTAAAAACATAAAAGTAGGGAAAATAGCATAGCTATCTATTGTCAATCATGGACCGTTTTTCTTCCCGAATATATATTTGTTTTACACTTGTTAACGTGGCAAACCTGAACTCAAAGTGTAGCTTTAGCAGCATACTGGGATTTTTGAAATGGAATTGCAAATTTTTAAATTGGGCCTAAAAGTTATTAAAGTGGGTGGTGACTAAAGACTAAGCAGGATGATTATGATCTGTACAAGCCGCAAAGACAAAACCATTGTCGCAAGCATTTTTACTAAGATCTACATTTTGTATGTGCCAAAAAGTATATGTGCACGATTACAGAGGAAAGTATAGTATCAGCAAGTATTTCTGTAGATGATTAAGTGTAAATAGATGCTCTTACTTCTTACTCTTATTATGCACATTCTTCATCCAAGCTCCAGAGAGTGTGGAGCGAGCGGAGAAATGAAAAATATTTTATTTTCAGTAATTCATCTTTTTGAACTCTCATATTTAAAACAGTAGGTTTTGTTTATACATGTAACTCATGAAACCACGGAAACTTGTTATAAAACACTTTACAAAGTCACATCTCAAGGTGATCTTGTTAATACAGCGATGCAAACGTGCACGATTACGTTACATACGTCATTTCAGCATGTTTGATTGACAGGCTTAATGGTTATAAAACGCGTCCACAAAACTTCAATTTAAGTAATTTAGAAAATATTTTTGATTTAAAAGTGAACTTTAAATGGCCATGTTACTTTGTTTTACACTGTTAAGTTTTGGAATTTCGTTAACGTTGTCATTGGAAAGACATTATTATATAGCTGCTGAAGAAAGAGACTGGAATTATGCACCGTCTGGACATAACTTAGTTACAAAAGATAATAGGTACGGTCCTTGGACAAATTGTTTTTTAAAGAGAGACACCACATTCTTATTGTCAGATAAGAATGATATTCAAGTCACGATATTAATTTGTTCCGTTTTTGACAAAGGTATAAAAGTTTCAAAACTCGTAGTTGTTAACATACTATTCTTTCCGCAAAAAAAAAGTATTTCGATAAATACGAAATAGTAATAACATTTATAGAATACTTATTATTGTTAAACACATTGTTTGTTTTTGCTTTTTGCAATAGACTTGAACAATGTGTCAGTTTTTGTTTTGATACATTTATGCAAATAAATTGGTTAGACCCGGCGCATGTCAGTATTAAAATATTTCAGTTGATTTGAGCCAATTGGACAAAAAAACCCACTAACGTTCTTCTAATTTAATCATATTACGTATCAGCTTATCCTTTCGAATAATAAAATACATTTATTTTTGAGAATTATGGAAAAAATCTGTTAATTTTGTTTATTCAATTGAGGGAAGTTTCGAAATGTTGTTAAAACTTGTGAACCGAACCATTGGCTTCATACATGATAACAGTTTTAATCGTCCGATATTTATTACATATCATTTGTTGCGTGTTTTTTTGTGATTTCATGTTATATATTTCATCTTTTGTAAACTTTCAAATACATTTATAATTCAAATAAGAAATTTTTTTGTATAGCCTGTGTTGTTTGATTTCTGAAATAAGTGGATGGTATGAATTGAGCAGTGAATTTATTTAATAATGTCATATATACATACTATTTTTCCAGAAAGTCTCATGGAATAATCGACAATGGCCCGACCAGAATCGGTAGAATATACAAAAAGGCGATATATCGCGCTTACACAGACAATACCTTCACCAAACCCATCCCGGTTCCTAAATGGGCGGGTCTTCTTGGACCACCAATCAAAGCTGAAGTTGGAGACAAAGTTTTTATTCATTTTCAGAATTGGGCTACCGGAAGTAATTTCAGCGTGCATCCGCACGGATTCTTTTATGATAAAGAACATGAAGGTAAACAAATGAATACACCACATGCTGAATAAGAACCTTTAAGGTCTGCATAAATTTTCTTTCACTTTACTGGTCAATATGTTTGGTATCCTTTTTTAAAAAGCCATAAATTCAAACCACTTGCCCTCTCCCCCATGACGCCTTAAATGGCATCTTAATTTGTTGATAATATATCATATAGTAATCTTGTGAAGTTTTCACATTCTTCATATAGCTGCTTTGAAAGTGTTGGCAGGTACGATGATGATGTAACAGTTACAAAAAATGCATACCACTGTTGGTTAGCATCATGACTAGCTGACCCACCAACTGCCTTGCTTTCAAACGCGAAAGATAAATGTTCTATGTCATTTGAATTAGCTAGGTTATTTTTTACCAATAAATGGGACTGAATCACTGAGCTAAGCATCACCCCAAATCTCTACGGTATATATTTCAATACTAATATTTTCTGTAGATGGGACAAACTGTAAGCCGCCATATTACAGGAATAGCACATCTTTTGCTACGGTTTGCTAACGCTCCATTGCAATTAACCTTTTAATAAAGATCTATAGTAGAAATAATTCAAAGATAGGATAATGAATCCTCTCTAATAAATGTTTCTTCACGTGCAACAAATGACGTCACAAATTGCATGGAATACGTGATGGCCTATGGTAAAGCAAATCACGATGTCCTTTGATGTAGTGATGAAATGGCACTGGGTTATATACAAATGAATGCATTTAATTATCTTCATAATTACAATATATTGTAATTGTTAATGGGGTGTTTTCTTCTCACAGATTAAGAGAAATTCCCAAGACGTTTCATCATTTTGATATACATGTAGCCTACTTAATTTGCATCAACGTATTTGTTATCAAATAATGCAAAACTACAGCATAAAAAAGTATCACTTGAATTAATCCATCACAGTTAGTAGTGTTACATTCACTGCAATCATCACTTTATGCACGTTTGTAGAGTATTTTCGACTAACATACAGTAAACTCTATTTATAACGACTCATTGGGACCTTTTTAATTTATTCCTTATATCCGGAGTTTGTTTGTTATATCCGTACTATATTTTCATATAAAATAGATTAAGAAAACAAATCGGGCCGAGAAAATATGTTCCTTTTATCCGGAATTTCGCTATATCCGGAGTCGTTATATACAGAGTTTATTGTATTAAAGAAAAAAAAGAACAGTTCATATTTTGCTAATGGATTTATATAATAAATTGTTTAATTTTGTGACTGTGACAATATAATTTTGACGGTTATTCGATAATATTAACCATATTCTTACAATTTCAACGTATAAACTTTTTCACTTTAAGGCGCTCAATACCTCGACGGTACGAGCGGTCATGAAAAATTAGACGATGCTGTGCCACCAGGTGGCGCTTACACCTACATCTGGGAGATTACAAAGGATCATGCTCCTACCAAAGAAGACGATAATTGTGCGGCTTACACCTATCACTCTCACACTAGGGCACCCAAAGATGTTGACACCGGTCTCGTTGGTGTGGCAGTATTTTGCAAGAGAGGTTGTCGTTTTATACATTTTAGTCAATTTTCAACTTACATTTGTTAATAGTTTTTGTTAAAAGGTTAAAGTCACATCACATGTTCTGTCTGTTCTTATATTAAGAGAATATGTCGGTACAGTTCTTGGTAGTTGTTGTGTTTGACGGTGTTTTGGGGATTGTTCCGCATATTAAATGGACATACTCTATAACTGGTGCCGAACAAATATACTCCAAAATATAAATAACAGAATATTTTGAAGAATAATAACTTAGCCTTAAAGTTTTAGCTATGCACTCCCAGTAATTGTCGATAAAATCATCGGTTTAAAGTATACTGCAGTACCGTTAACCATTCAATAATCTATGTAGAGTTGTTGTTGTACAATTAATGGGTGAATACGATTTATTACAGAAAGCCTCTATATTGATAAATTATAGTAAAATGAGGCATTTTTCGCCATAGATTCTTCTTTGAAATTGTAATTATTTTACGTTCATTGAACACATAATATATGTTTCGAGAATATAATCTGCGCCTCTTTAAGCACGAGGCTAACCAAATATGGCTTTTATACACGTTCTTTTATTAAAATATTCGGGCTCATTATAAAAACATTAGTGTATTGTTTTGAAAAGACATAATAATTCTAAGTTGAAGATGTTTGAAAATTTCAGGAACCCTACATACTGATGGGCAACGTAAAGATGCGGATAAAGAGTTTTATTTTTATGCTGATGTTACCGATGAAAATAACAGTTGGTATGCTGACCTGAATATAATGAAGTGTCAGAATCCAAGTAAATGCAAAAATCTGCAGGTAATCTAAACCTTTATTGATATTCTGCTGAATCAAACTTAGAGAATCATTTAATATTGCATTGCAGTCTTGATACTAATCAATAAGAAAAAGAAGGCTTTCATTCAATTCACCATATTGTTGTATGACCAGAATGCCGAACAAGCCGTGCAGGTACATTATAATATTACCTGTATCAATCTAGAGCAAATAACTCTTATTTGAACAATTTCATCTCTAAGTGGCAAACTCAATAATAATTAAAACCCACCATGAATATACCGGAAAACTCGATTTGTAACGATATATTTGGTAAGCGTTTAAGAAATGCTGGTTTCGCTTCAGTTAAAATCTCGCAAGACTGACGGTTGAAGTGTTCGTTAGCTTATTTTCACAGTACATTGTGTAGTTCTATCATATCTTTAGACAAGAAAGGATAAAAAATTCATGGCAAGCAACAGGATGCAGCATATCAATGGTTATGTGTATGGTAACCTTCCAGACTTCATTGCATGTGAAGGGGAAAGGGTTGTATGGTATTTTATGTCCATAAACCGTGCTATACATACTATCCAGGCAATCGGACAGACGATGATCATAGAGAGGAAGCGGTAACTGATATTTGTTCTACATGAAGTCAAGGTTACAGTTTGGAAGACTCTTGTACATTTTTCCTTTTAGTATGATCATATTGATTATTTTGTTAATATGTTTGGCAACGCTAACGTTCTAGAAGTACTCGGGTAATAACACGTTATTCCCCCTTTTGATAACTACTGAAATATCTGTCAAACTAGCAAGAAATATGTTAATGAACCAAACAAAGGTTCTTTACTGTTTCTGTTTTAATTTCTGAAGCACGGAAATAATGCACAGAAACTAAAATACCTTAGATAAAACTGTATTTATTTTGTCGCTTATAAACGGTATGTGTTATACTGTTTTACAGCAATATTTTACCTTCGATTACACTACTAGTATATCGTTTTACAGCAATATTTTTACTTTTGATTACACTATACTTTTACAGCACAGATTCTGCTGTATTGTTTCCGGCGAGTGTCTACTCCGGCTACATGATACCAACAAACCCGGGGCGCTGGCTGCTTTACTGTAGAAATCTACAACATTACGATAGTATATGCGTTTGTAGTTTACACTAAATTATTTTAGCTCAATTGTGACAGAAGCTTGAAGCTTATCGAGTCACTCTCGAATCCGCTTCCTGGGAAAACTAGAACTCTTGTCATAGGAGGAGGCACAGTCGTGACCCCAGTGGGGCTCGAACCTGCAGCCTCCGGGGTGATGCATTCTTGCTTTTGTTTCTTTGCAATGTTAAATAGTTGACATATATTAGGTTAAGTAAGGATAGTAATATGCTAGGAAACTCAGTACATTTACATGAAAAATCTCACAGTTTTAAACTTATCCGTATGACCATGCGTGAAAATAATTGCCATGATTACTTCATCTGCGGCGATGCTCTTTAGCCGTTTAATGTTAACTGATATAACATACTTTATTTCTTGTAATTTAGATGGGATGTCAAGCTTTTTCACTGTAGCCAAATGCCCAACAGTACAGTCAGGAGGTCAATTACTGATTCCCTCGTTGTTGCCTCCCAAACTGACTCGAACATATTACCTTGCCATAGAGGAGGTCCTCTGGGATTATTCACTTGGCTTGAAAAGCAATAAAATGTAAGTTATTCTATGGAAAAATATCTGTACATAAAATAACGATAAAGATCATAATGACAGTGAAGTATTACCTTTGTATGTGTCTGTCTTACTTTTTTTGTCAGACTGCTTTGTATGCACCAAAATGCATGTATTTAAATGTTACTTTGTAAAACACAATGTCATGTTGTTGTTTTACCAAAACATGTTATTTGATGTAATGATATACTCGTACATTAGATGTAGTTTGCGGTTTTAAACGACATAATATCAAATGCATTTAATGGATTAAATAAATCAATGTGCATAACATGTTATATGTAGCGTGATTTAAATCAATTTTTGTGGTTTTCTTTTCTAGAGGGGCTTCTAAGTTCTTGAATCGTGACAGACAGCGAATAGGATCCGTATATAAAAAGGCGATGTACGTAGAATACACAGATCGAACATTTACTGTATGGAAAAAGCACGGCATACAAGGAAAACACTACGGCCTAGCTGGTCCACCAATCAAGGCGCAAGTAGGAGAACATGTTGTCGTTGTTGTCTTAAATAGAGCCTCAAGACCTTATTCTTTCCTCCCTAACGGAGTATCCTTCGACAAACAAAATGAGGGTGCCTTCTACAAGAATATAAGACACGGTAATATCAAATAAGAATATGAAATGCTATTCAGTAGAATACATGTATGTTTTTTTTTAAGTTTATAGAACTATGTAGTTGCATGTTCACAAAAGGCAAATAATCTTCGAAGAAGTGGTACAACGTATTTTTTCTAGTTTTTTTTGTATAAAGAATAAAAAAGCATACAATTTTATGAATATCAATTGAACAGCATTATGTTTTAGCGAATAACAAAATAACTGACACTATTGTAAGCGTTGCAGTGTTCAACCTAGAACAACAATTCCACGACTTATATTATCATGCGGGTGTTTGGTTTTTAGATAAACGAATGAGCGGTGCCATTGTAAGTCCTGGAGCAACAAGAGCCTATGAGTTTGATGTCCCTACGCATACTGCGCCAACGTCATTCAACAAAAACTGCATTACATACGTATATCACTCCGCCGTCGACATCACAAGGGACATTTATACTGGGTTGTTTGGTCCACTACTTGTCTGTAAACCAGGCACGTTGGCAGCGGATGAAAGTCAGGTCCGGTTTCTTATACAGTGTTTCTCAATTTTAATTATAGTTCAGCGAATAATGTATCCCCCAAGTAATGGAGAGGGGCTTTTGATGCTGTTAAATCTAGATGTCTGTTTGAATGGTTGTCACAAAACTTGTAAGGATAGCACCGCTTGGTAGATTTCAACCAATTTTTACATGAATGATAAGTATTAAGCCCATTATTTTAAATATTGACATTTCCGGATATGTAGTGCTTGTACAGAACTTATAATTTTTTCGTTTGTATCTTCAGATTGGAGTGGATCGGGAATTCTTTCTTAACTGGATGGTGATTGACGAAAACCTGTCCTGGTACATTGATTACAATATCAAAGAATTCGCAGCGCAACCAATGACCGTGGACAAGAAAGACTCACAGTTTGTACTGTCAAACAAAATCAGAGGTTTGACATATTTTACTTAGCCATGTAGATATATTTCAGTGAGATTTTCTTTGCAAAAGCTAACATAGCATATAGCAAATTTTTAAGGTTATCTTACAAAATCAATATGTTAATCAGTTAATGCTGAAAGTATGTCACTGTAAACACAACACAATCTGACAGTTTTATACAGATGAAGTTAATAAGTGTAAAGATTGTGTAAAAGGGTGGTGCTTACCTCTCAACTCGAAACTTGCAGGCACATATGTGCAATATATTCATGATCTGCACTGTAAATCAATAATTGTTCACAAACACAAATTAAAACAATAATTGAGAAATGTACATGCCAATATTTGACATTTAGCAGGATAAAGGTTTATAACGAGCATTTTAGTAGTTCGGGAAGTACTTAAGTAATCAGGTGCAGTCCTAATGATACGAGCTTTCAAATTCTTCATTTGATAAAGAATGCAATAAGAAGAAACTTAATATACACACGAAAAACAAATCGTCTTTCAATCAAATATTTTGACGTTTTTTAACAGTGTTGAGTACAATACCGAATTCTATTGGATGAGTACGCAGCAGTATTAATCTTTATTTGGACGAGGCGAAGCCAAGTCCAAATATGGATTCTTACTGCTGTGTACGAGTCCAATTGAATTCAGTATTGTACTCAACACTGTTAAATGACCTCTTTTTTCACACCATAATAAAAAATGACGGGAAAACTACATATTTCCACGCATTTACCGGTGATAGATAAACTTATTCTTCATCGCTTATCTCTAATCGCTGCCGGACTATCTTACGTTAATTGTAAGCAGACATAAAATTCGAAAAATGACTGTAAAATTGTTATTCTCTTAAATAAACATAGGGTTGTGGGTATTCATTTTCTTAGTTAGATCATTTTCTATCCATCTATAGCAGTTTTGGTAAAATGCGAGAAAAAGTTGATTTTTATTTTTTCATCCCCATCCTGTATTTACACTTATTTCTTCTTACTTGTGTGAAAATGCGATTAAAACGGTTAGAAAATTAATCTACCATATCCATTGAATTGTGGACAAGGGGAGTAACTCCGAACGACTCGGAAGGGTAAAACATCGTACGAGTTGTCACGTCCAGTGTGAAAAAATATGGATTTTTGAGACTAGAGTCCAATACGAAAAAATATGGTTTTCTTGGATTGTAGGTTTCTGATGATGCTATTATAGTCTTAAGAAACCGTAAATGCATATCAAATCATACAGTACTATACTGGTTTCTATTTTATCGTCACGTGATGTAAACAAATTAAAGTTTTCAATTGGTTAAAATCATACAGGTGTGAAATAAAATGTTCTACAATGATCATTATTTCAATATAATTTCAAATGTAAAGGATATTTAAATCCTGTATTTTTACACGTGTTTTCATATAAGCCTAGATATAAAGTTGTCATTAGCTATAAAAAAGCGAAAGCCATGTTGCGTGGCTTCCGCGATCGTGGGAATGGTTGCTTCCTTATCTCTTAATATTAAGCCTTTCCAAACGATTAGTGCAGTGTGCACACGGAAAACGAAACGTAATCCCAGTTTTTCTCATCAAATATATTACTAGAAATATTTACCGTTTTACTTCTGGCCACAGACGAGTTTAATACGACTGAGCCCAAACATCTTAAACCATTTGTATATGTCATTATTCATTTCAGCGATCAATGGTCGAACATTCGGCACACTGAATGGTTTGAAGATGTGCTTAGGTGAGAATGTGCAATGGCATATGTATGGATTAGGCGGACAAGTTGATCACCATCATTTCAGTTTCGAGGGAAATAATTTCAGATATGATAACAGGAACCTTGACACAGCTTCTGTGTTTCCCGGTGTCGGACGAACAGTCTCCATGATACCTGATCAAGCAGGTATGAACACAAACTGATTGTCTCAAGTGTTTAATAACTTCTGCGTTGTGAACAATGTAGCAAATCTTTGCAACACTTCTAAATTATCATTAAAGTTATGTCCACAACTAAAGCCTAAAACATAATTTTCCCAAATCACAAACTTTAAGATGATAATTTAATTAAAACTTTAATTCACCGGAATTATTGCTTTTTACAGGGTTAGTTCATGTGAGACACCAACAACGTAAACTAATTCATTTATTCTCGATTGCGGGACAAGTATTTAAATCCCACTGTATTTTAAATCCCACTGGGACGAAACTGTTTTGATTTCTGTCCTCTGGCCTGTTTCGTCGGGCCCTTAAGGGTGTTTCTCTTGGTGCTCTGCCTTCTGCAAATGCATTGAGTACATACGTTTTTTGGTTCTCAAGGTTTGCTTTTTATATATTTATACACGAGCATTTTTGTGTTTTACATACCATGCCTTTTGTTTCCATTGCGTGTGTTAGAGATTCACCTAGCAGGGATTACTTTTATTTACACTGTCCTGTGACTTTGGAACATGGTGGGGGTAAGAGTGAGGTTGGGTGCGCACCATAAACCGGTTTATATTTCTAGTAATATATTTGATGAGAAAAACTGGGATTACGTTTCGTTTTCCGTGTGCACACTGCACTAATCGTTTGGAAAGGTTGGGTGCGCACCATAAACCGGTTTAAGCTCCCCAGTGGTGTTTTTGCCACTGACCGTTCCAAGGCGGTGCCCCACTGTGTTCCTTTAATTGTTCGTTTTGTCCTCGTGTGTTTGCTTTGTATGCTAGTGTGTGTTGGTAGTGTATATGTGTGTGTGTACATGATTGTGTGTGTGTGTCGTGTGTGTGTGCGTGTGTGTCGTGTGTGTGTGCGTGTGTGTGTGTGTGTGTGTTGGTGGTGGTGTGCACTTCTGGGTGCTGTGGGGTTCGTTTTGGGGAGGCTGCGTTTTTGGTACGTGGCATTCCCTGTTTGATATTTTTTGTTTTTAAGCTCCCCAGTGGTGTTTTTCCACTGACCGTTCCAAGGCGGTGTCCCATTGTGTTCCGTTAATTGTTCTTTTTGTCCTCGTGTGTTTGCTTTGTATGCTTGTGTGTGTTGGTAGTGTATGTTTGTGTGTGTCTTGATTGTGTGTGTGTGTGTTGTGTGTGTGTGTGTGTGTGTGTGTGTGTGTGTGTGTGTGTTGGTGGTGTGCACTTCTGGGTGCTGTGGGGCTCGTTTTGGGGAGGCTGCGTTTTTGGTACGTGGCATTCCCTGTTTGATATTATTTTTGTTTTTTTACAACTTAGATTAATCGTTCTAGAGACTCATTCTAGATGCAATCAACCGCGAAGAGAGAGAGGCAATATGGAATTATCTCTGTCTAGCCCAAGAACACTACAGACATGGCTATGGTAGTGATCGAACCCGGAACCCTTCGATCCTGGGGCGAACGCGCTACAGCTGCGCTTCGGCGGCTCCACCACGGCTCAAGGCGACTCCAGGGCTGTTCCAAAACAAAAACAAAACGTATATCATTGTACTGCCATTTTGCATGTAAATATGTATATTTCTGTTTCTTTTTCACAGGACACCTATTACTGCGGGATGGTCAGCTAGAGTTCGAATCCGAAGGAATGTATGCTTGGTACAACGTTAACCCGTGTTTTCCTAAAGGTATTGGGAATTACGGCAAGGAACGGCCAAGAAAACAGAAGAAAAAGGCAAGAGGAATGGTCAGACGTTATTTCATTGGAATCATAGAGAAGGACTGGGATTATGCATCTGTGAAGGTTGATCCGATCGACGGCTCAAGTCTTTTAGATCCGAATCAGTAAGTGTTCAACTATCTCTTACTACACATGGTCTTTGTTTCGTGCCATTCATGAACCCTGTACATCCTTTTAAGACTCAAGCATAGAGGCTCGTTATGGGGAGACTGCGTTTTTGGTACGTGGCATTCCCTGTTTGATATTATTTTTGTTTTCAAGCATAGAGGTAAAATGTGTTGAGAGATTTTGTAGTTTGTATCTTTATTATTTCATCTTATTTTTGCTCGGTTCTGTTCACAGCAAAGGTTACACATATGTTCGCAATGACCCTCCATATCTTGGTTCTGTGTACCGGAAAGCCGTATATGTGGAATTCACTGATAGCACCTTTTCTACCAATGAAAAAACGAACGGCTAATGAGTTGCATCTTGGGATACTTGGTCCAGTCATCCGTGGTAACGTTGGCGACACAATAGAAATTGTGCTAAAGAACTTTGCAGCTTTTCCCTACAACATCGTTCCAAGAAATGCTGTATTCTTTGACGGTTCTTCAATAACGAATGCTCCGCCGACAATGCCGGGGAATCGACGTGTTTATACGTACGTTATACCGCATAGGTCTGGACCAACACCAAAACAACCGAACTGTGTCGGGTCCCTCTATGTTTCTAGGGTAACACCACTGAACGATACGCACAGTGGGTTAGTCGGATCTTTCGTTGTATGTAAGAGAGGCGTTCTCGATTTAAATGGACGAAGGACAGATAACACCAAAATTGAATTTGCTACTGGTTTCATCATTTTTGACGAAAATAAAAGCAATTACAGAAACCAAAATTTTGCAATGACATCCCCACAGACTCTTAAGGATCCGGATTTTATCGAAAGTAATATTTATCACTCTATAAATGGATACATATACGGAAATCTGAAAGGGCTAGTGTTTAATGAAGGCGAGCATTCTGCGTGGTACGTTTTTGGACTTGGTTCTGTGGAGGATATTCACACTGTACATTATCACGGCCAGCTTTACTTGCGGAAGACGACATTAAGTTTAAGAAGAGACGTGCTCGAGGTATTTGCGGGGACTTACGAAACTGTTGAAATGATTGGACATCATCCTGGTACATGGCTTTTCCATTGTCACGTAGCTCCGCACGCAATGGAAGGCATGGAGACATCTTATACTATTTTACCACGAAATCGACAGACTTTACCTGCAAAATCATTGGTAAAACAAGGTCACGGGTTACCTCAACGCCGCCAACGCTATGGAAGAGACCGCTATAGAAGAGACTATATATGTTGTTTGTAATATTGTGTTTCCATTTAACTCCACAATGATTATGAAGAAAATTAATATTGTGATCTTGAAATACTTACTTCTGCAAATCGCGCAAATTAAGAGTATCTGTTATCCGCACAGTATTAAAGTAGAAGTGTCCATTTTGCACTGCCTGTACTTATATATGTACTTGCTAATTGGAATAAGTAAATGGTAAATGGTAAATGGTTCATATTCTTTCGCAATGAGAAAAGAGTATTAATGAGCCAGTGAGTGCTGTATACATACTGTTCATCACTTCGTATGAATTAGCCCTTTAATTTGTTTTGAATGTTTTCTTACTTCCCTGTTTGTAAGAGAGAAAATAAAGAAGAAAATGAATAAGTTTAATATTGCTGGTTCTTGATGATATAAGTAGTACAAATGTAAGTAAACCAATTTTGTAATATAGAACTGAGTCACTATATTTCTGTTACAAATAGGATAGTTTTATTGCAGATATATTTTAAAGGCGTCACTGCACTTCCAGTTGCAGAGTATGTAGGTAAAAACTGGTTAATTATTTGCCAAAAATGATACCAGTCTTTCCAGACATAAAGCACCTTTCAACAAAACAAACTCGTCTGTCGTGAAGGCTGCGGAAGAAGAGGTTGCCCGTTTCTCGATGTTATACTAGTATATCAGAAGACAACATACAAAAGATTTTTTGAAGAAAGTAATATTTGCACTAAGTAGGTTACTATTTTGCTGTCTGCATTAGGAACAAAATAACCATCACTTGAAATATGCCTGAAGAGTTTAGAAACTTCTAAAACAGTATTTAATCTATTGCAGTTGAATAATTTCTAAACTTAATTGTGTATGGCCTATATCAAAAAAATTCAAACTGTATGAATCTATGTTAACCTACCCGAAACAAAAAAAGAGACAAACCGACAAAGAATATTGTATATCTGAATTAATAAGCCAATATCACGTTTGTTCTATATCATGCCTGTCTCTACATTAGGATGAGTCGCAATATTTTGCAACGGGTGATGAGCTTTTATCACGCTTATGATAATATATTCTTGAATTTTGTAATACTAGTATGGATGAAAATATTTCAAACCTTGAAAGCATCAAAACGCTTAACTATTTAAGATATTGTAGTGGAGGTCTATTCATTTACATTTTGAACTACGATGATAAATACAATTTTTAACATAGATTCTAAATCATATTCTTGATGAATTTTCTTTTGAAAAAAGTGAACACCGTAGCACATCTGTGTTTCAGAATTTAATTAAAACACTAGTTTGGCATAACAAACAAACACAGTATGAGCAGCAGAGATTAATGGTTTATCAGTAAATAGAATCCAGTTCCAAATTGAGTTCAACCTGCAGTTTGCATCAAAGTTTAAAAAGTACGGTTCGTGTAAAATTTCATGTACTTTTCATCAAAGCCAACATTTCAATTTCAAATAATGCCTTCACAATTACATTGGATTGTTTCATGACTTTAATGGACAGATTCTGCATGGAAAATGTTTGCGAATAAAAATAAAATATGTCAGAACAATACAAAACACCAATAGCTATAAACAAACGAAATTTTAAAACATAAGTAACAATCAAGAAAATTAACAATAGTTAAAGTAACAAAGACAGTTAAAAATAATTTAAAAAATCAGTTGCCCAAAGCCATCATTATCTGCTAAGCACGGATACTTTTGACAACTGCTAAAGCTAAATAAGATAATTGCACTATCCTAATCAATAACCTCAATAACACAATTTGGGTTTTCACCGTCTATCCGAATCTGTGCTGACCGTTCACAAGTAGGCCTACAGAAAATACATAGTCTAAGAGTTGCGGCATACTTGCCATACAGTAGATGCATAAAACAAAAACACCCGAAACAATTATTAGTCCATTAATTTCACGTTTTGCCAGTAGTCCTTTTACTTTCTTATTTTATTTGTAGTTCGTCATTTTTATATTTTGTGTTAGCGTTTCAAATAAACCTTAAAATATCTTTACAGTAGATCTAACATCTTTTTATTATAAATGGAGCCACACAATAGGCAATAGCATTGCTTCCTCTTTCTATGCTGATTTGATAACCGAATGTACATTATTTATGTTAAAAATGTATATTCAACACACCAGTATGTTACGTTGTTGGCGTTAAAAGGATGTCATAAACACAAAACTATGACCTATTTTATTTACCTTTCTCGGTTCTACTAGGAAAGAGTTAGAAAAATCACAGTAGGAGTATGTTACAAACTGATGTAAGGTTAGCTTTTATGCTGGAAAACACTTCTTTACCAAGTGCCATTACGCGTCTGTTTTATTCTTAGCATTATTTCTAATCAATCTAGAAGTTGAAACTACTGAATTTCACTACTTTTGTAGATATCTTGCACTAGATGCATCTTAGTACAAGACAAGGAGAGCAATAAAAAGATCACAATCTAGATGAAGGCACAATTCTAAACCACATCATCATGTATACGTGTGAACACTGTGTATCTAAATCTATCACATGTAAATGCGACATTTCAGGGAAAGATGTACAGACAATAACACTATGACAGAGAAAGCATCCGTATCTTCTGATAGTCGTTGTCAACATCATTTACATCTCCTTCAAGCTCAAACAATTGTTGTAGGAGCAGTTCCGTCTTCGTCCAACCTAGAATAAATCATACGTCTTAATTGACCTTTACTGAACAATCATTTTCCATGAGAATAAAATCAGATACAGGAAACAGACTGACTTTATTCAATTTATGTCAAGCTCAATGTTAAAATGCGTTATTACTGGGACGTCTTTGAAGAAAAGTAGAATTAAATTTTATAAGTTTATTTATATGATCAGTCTCAAACAGTGTTTAACGCCTATTTTGGCAGGGTACATATTAGATGAAAAGATACTTATCTTCTAGAATATACATTTTTTTCTGTTGTAAAATTTAAATTTCTCAAGACTGAAGACAAACGTAAGAAGACATGAAAGAATTAATTGACTAATATATATAAGCAAGTAGCAAGTCTATTTTGTATCACTTGAATGTGTGTATTAAAGGTGTAGTTCAGAAATAGAAATACACGTAAATTGAAATATCCAACCTCTCTTTTTCAAATGAAATCGTATGCCGTCATATCTTGAAAGGTTTGGCTTCGGGTTTCCCTTATTTCTCATTGTCATTTTCCGAAACATACTCTTCGTGTGAAACATGATTTCTCTTGATTCCTCTTTCTTCTTTTTCTCTTCCTCAGTTATTTCCATACCTCTGAATATTGATTGCTAGATGTTTTATTCTTCATTTGCAAATGTCACGCACAAAAATAACCATTACATACACAAAATGACATATTAGCTGAACGAAATAAGATACAAAACAGATTTGAAACATGACAATGATAGAGAATCTACAAAAATGATTATTATCGCATTCAAGTGATTTCTATGAAAGAAATCTCAGAAGGCGTACAGAAAAGGTCCAGCTGGAATATGAGATGCTGCTTTATTATTTAGAATGTCCGTGGAACTTTTGCCTATTAGAAAACTGAACTATGATGATATAGAGGATAATTGTTGGTTTCGGTGTAAGATCACGTTATTTCGAGGGCACAAAAGTGATATTTCAAGGCGTACCACCAGTGAGAATACCGATATTCGCCGCCCCCAGAAAAAAAAACCACCCCCCCGACAATTTTGCTGTTTATTTTATGGTTAAAACTCTACTCTTTATTGAGTTTGTTTCTAAAAATATAGAAAATCGCGGGAAACGTCATCAGAAAACATAGCGCAAATGACGTCTTTTAACGACGTCATCGTCGCATGGTCGCCCCCTTCCAGCGTTAATCCCCCTACGCCCGGTATACTTTTGACGTAAATCCGGGTATAAGATTGCAAACATGAAAATAAAAATGGTAACCACTGTTCAAAACTGTGGATTACCACTTTTATTTCACTGAGAAATTCTGATAATTACTGGAAACTAAAATAAATATTTTCTTTTGACCTTTTGTCAGTAATTATTTACATCTTCACTTACATGATAAAAGGTTACCGCTTGATTTACTTTTGCGGATATGTCCTTGAGTAGTTAAAACAAGGATTTACAAGATCCTAATGTGAAACGTTTTCCTTTAAATATCTCGTACACGTACGATTTGTTTTTTTTTCATAATATTATTAGGTAATGGGAAGAACGAAAAAGAACAGACACGTTAAACAAAAATTAACTGAACAATGTAAATTTATTGCTGTACGTCAATAGCAGCAACTGTGGACGCCTGAAATTTCACTTTCCATTTTTTTCTCTACAGTTTGATTTAGATATGCATAATTATAAGAAGCCTAATAGAGGCGATATCAAATAGCAGGATTTTGGGTTCGATCTCCACGAGTGCAATGGTGATAGTGTTCTTAGGTAAGACATTCTACAATTGCCTTTCTCTCACTGTCAGACTGATTGTCTCAGGAGTGAGATTCAAAGGTATCAAATCTTTGTGTAAGAACTTGCTTCATAATCGAGATTGATATATACAATAGTCATACTCTGTTAAAAAAGTCTTGCGACAAGGGGTATCATTCTGAATATCTCAAGAACGGCTGAATGCAAATCATATATTTGTATATCAAATGAAAGAATAATGTTAAACCTGCTTCCTGGTATCACTTTTGTGTGAGTTTCGACTTAATAATTGATTGTTGTAAGGCTATAAATGACGAAGGAGTGGTCACTTAAAAGTCAGAAATGGCGGTTTATACTATAGTCCAAATTAATTCTTTTTCCAGAACAAATTGTAAGAAAACGAATGAAATTTTGTTGGAATTGTAAAATCAGGAGACAGGTTTTCATAATTCTTTCCTTTGATATATAAATATATAAAATCCATTTAGCCGTTCTAAAGATATTCAGAATTATGCGCCTTGTCGCAAGACTTTTTTAAGCAAGTATATAACAAAATTAAAAGGCCTTCGCAAAGACTTCTTGAGTCCATTATCTTTATCATTAAAATAAAAGATGCATATACATATATACGGCAATATTAGCTATAGTGATAGACAAACTCATGATGTTGCATATATGAAAAACAAGGACAATAACATTACATGTAGAACAAAATTTCCGACGGAAAGAGTAAAAAGGTATTAAATAAAAAGGAATTGCTAATTTGACATAATACACTAAACAGTTGCATCACTACTAGTCAGGTATATCTTACAATGTGTATGTGTGTGATATACGTTAAGTGTATTTATATAATGCTTACGTTTCATCATCAATGCCGATCTGTAATTTCTTGATTGTCATCTCTACTTTTGTATCTATGTAACCTTTCTTGGAAAATGTATACTCATACATGAACATATCCAATATAAACGCCGTAACGATACTAAAGTTAAAATAAAAAGGTAACAATACATAAACAGCGAGTTTTGATTTCGTCGTTGTCCATTTTAAGAAAAAAAACTGAGCTAAAATAACTCCACAGTGCATGGCTGGAATTCACCTGTGGTCGTGAAACACCTATTGAAAAAAGGGCATGCGTGGTTATTTATTTTATTATAATCCGCCTCTTCTGTCCATTTGTCAATTATATTAAGTCTGCGTAATCAGACGGTTTCGAACCTCATGGGGTCCATTCACTGCCTAAATTAAATGAAATAATGATAATTATTCTTATACATTTTTATTCAAAAACGTTTACAATGTTAAAGTTTTAAGATTAACGTAAATATAGCATCGCTTACAAAACTAATGACTATACTCATTCACTCGAACTCCTCCTCGACTCATTCTCTGGAAAGGCTTCATTGAAGGAGGATGTAAGGTGATTGGTATTCATAGTCGGAAGTTTGAGGCATAAATCACATAATGAATAATGTATCACGCTCTTTACGATTATTCATTAAATAAATGTAATTCACAGTTGCACATTTAAATTTAAATTACGAACATTGCAAAAAGATTTTAATTTTTTGGACAATGCGCCTAGAGAAGTATACTTTAAACGATATGAAATGTTTGAAAACCAAAACGAAGTTTGGCTAGTTTTGTCTGCATGTATTGTTGATGTAACATCCGTTCCTGAGTTATAAACAAATTCAAAATTTGAAACATGAAATATTGATGTTTATTTTTGTTAGCGTTTGAACGATATGAACTCAGAAAAGTAAAACAGTGAAGAATATACAGTCAGATCTGCGAACAAAGAACGCTGACTGGAAGAAGTTTAGCGGTTTTTGACGGAGGTGACTGCCTGATCAGAGAGAAGTTCCATGCCTATTCCTGAATTAACGTCCGTGCTGTCTCCTCATAGTTTTAAGAAAAAGTAAAAGGAACAGTGTTAACAGTAAATAATATTATGTTAAATCTTCTGTATTTTCCTTTATATCCTTTCTAGCACGAAAAGTTTCAAATTTTCAAGTGTTAATGAATGGAATTGGTCAAATGTGGGAAACGTAAAACACTGTGTACACTCGTCTACAACGTTTTGCTGATACGTGGCTGGGAAATGGTCAGTTAATTCTCCCATTGCATTCTGGAATTAATATGTGACATCCACTGACAGGGAAACAAAGATTTAAGAAGAGCTGGGACAGGAAGCCAGCAGGATATCGCTAACGAAGCGAAATATGTTCAGCTTGTCGAAAATCTAGACTTAAAAATACATTACTAATTTCTTCACATGGATTGCCCCGTGTCTCCCAGAACTACCCTTGGTATATAAACCTCTTCAATTTCGTTAAGTTTCTCATGTTTCCTGATCAGGCATATTCAAAATGACACCTTAAGTGAAGTTCAAGAAACCAACTTCGCTTTTCGAAAAATCTGCCTTATGTTCGTGAATACCAGTCCTTCCTCTATGAATATTGGTGACCGTTCTAAAATATATGGTAATTGTATACTTGTATATCCCTGAGTGTGAGTCAAGGAACATCTCAGAATTACAGTCAATAAAAACTTCAAGCTCGTTCAATGTTTTAGCTTGCAACGAAGCGATGTCAGATACTTTGTGTTCGATTAAACTGCTACTTAATACATGTATATAAAAGAGGTGCTCTCCATCGTTTCTAATTAGTGTCCAGGAACAGTGCTTCTCAGTAATTAAACAATTAATTCAACTGTAAAGTCAAGAAACAGTGTGAGATTGACAATCTATCGTCAAATAACAAAATTTAAAACAAGAAAAATGCATTGGTCCAAAATTGAAAGACACAATTTATTGAAGAGGATGGACAGCAACTAGTGGCTTTATACTGTGACAGTTTTTCTTTCCAATATGATATATAATGTGTCGTTTTTAAATAAAAAATTTCAATTTGTGTAGAAACGATTATGATGATTATATCCTAATACTCACTTCATAACAACTACTGCTACACAGAGATGAAAGCTCATGAAAAAAATTCTAGCAGCTTGACTTGTAACTAGGACAAATCCATCACATATCACTGGTAACAGTTAAGGATAAGTTAAATGATGTTATAACTCTTACGAAAAGTCAACAAAAAGTAATGTTTATGTCTTTACACAAAATAACGCCATGTATAGGTCCAATTCGATAATGCTACTATTATCGGAAAATCCCATTTTAATGTTTTAGATAAGGAAATAGTATTATGATAAATACCTTTATAGATATATTGGATAATGAACAGTGTACATTCATAAAGCCGCCGTTGTGTAGTGGATAAGGTGTCTGAATACGAACGAATTTATGAATTGTTGCCGGAAGACAACGTGTAGCCGGGTTGCTTTTTTTCTTTTCGTAATGTTCTTTTTGAATTTCCATTCAATTTTTCGGGCTGTTTCATTACCATTCTACTTTTTATTTATTATTATAACATAATTAAATATAACATGTCAGCCATTATCTTGATCTACACGGTTTTTCTGTCTCGAACTTCTCCTTTCTACCCTGATGTATGTAGATATAATTCTGAGATCATTTTACATTTACTTCTAGTAAACACCCATGCATTTCGTGAACCGTAAAAAGACTAACATGGATGAAAAATTTGAAAAAAAAATCTTCCGCAGACAAGACTCGAACTCATGATACCGAGTTCCAACGGCGGCCGATTTATCCGCTGCGCTACACGTCTGTAGTGAAACATCAAAGCTGTACTTGTGTACATATACCTTTTCAAACAAAGTATAAAAGGGATAATTTACACCTGACTACCCCTTATACATTGTTTATGTAAACATGATAATAGTAGTAATATCGAATTTTACCTATATCTTTTAATCTTATAGAGATTTTTAGATACATTTATTATGTATATACTACTTTTAACACTTTTTCGATGTCACACTTGCTTAAATGGAACAGTTTCTCAGTTATATACAGTAACTAGTTAACACAACCATCTTTCCTGGGATGGAGTATTAGATTGTAATTTGTATTGTATTGCCCATCTGGAGTCAATGCAACTCTTGGTTTCCTAAAATTAAGTCGGTAAGAGCTATCACCGCTGAGTTTTGCAAATAGCGTCAATAGTAAATAGAAACCTTAAGAGTGACCTCCCCTGATTTTAGCAAATGGTGTCATTTTAAATATGAATTTTCGTAACTCTCTCTTAACTCACCATCGGGCCAGTTATCTGGATGTGAATTAATGTTCTTATAACGGGAAATTACGGAAAAGGATATCATGCCAGTTATTTCCAATCAGCAACGACGCCAGGACCACAAAGGAGTTTAGTACATCATTGAAGTTGACTCTACAATAACCGTTTGCAGAGAAAACACTTCCGTTCAGGGACGGATTGTTACAATATACCGCTTCTTCCGAGGCATTTGACTGGTCTGCGAGGAACTGGATCTTTCCCGAAAATATCTCCATGCCTATGATTGCAAAACAGTAGAACACAATCTGAAAGCAAAGACAGAACATATACATGGTAATTTACCAGCTATGCGGGTACATTTGTTTGTAAATTCGTAGGCAAAGTAACAGTGTGCGGCAAACATACAAAGAAACAAGTTTTGTTTCGCTTACACTTACAAGGACATGACAAAGACGGTTTTACAAAAATAGTAGCTGAGCTGTAATTTTTAATAAAATTTAGAAATTTGCTGCAGCTACATGATACACATGTATTAAGGGAGGACAGTACTAGTATAAAGGGTCACACGTATACATGTACTTACAAATAGAATTCCACAGTAAGTAAATATAGAAAACGAAACGTTGAACACGGCATCGAAAATAATGCGAAATCTGTGAAAGAACGAAGAAGAAACATGTCAGAAAGGAATTAATGATCAATTAGTTATAGCATGCAATGCAAATAACCCCACAATGAAAACTTGGCATACATAGGCATTTTGACTGGCAATTTCAAACTCGGATTATAACACAACTGTTCTTCCTCTTATCAATTTAATAGATGAATAGATAATTATGTGATTTCCTTACTCAAATGCAAGAGTATAACTATCATAAACTAAAAACTGTTTCGCTATTCACCATTCTCTATTTTCAACATTGTTACCTTTAACAGAACGAATGGCCAAGTTTTGACATAGACAAGTGGTCACGAGGCAAATATCGCCAAAACCATGACTCATGGGCAGAGCAACCGATAAGTTTTACAATGTTCTGTTTGTCGGAAGCGCAAATATTAGTAGAATACATTTTTGAATCCGAAACCAACAAACATTGCCATCTTTCTACTATGCTGGAGAACGCAAACTCCAAGCACAACATTGAAAACATGTACAAGACTTAGAACAAAATGTAGATCTTTTAAACAACATTGTACTCTTAAAACATTGTTGACAACTCTAGGTATGCATGAGTTCTGATTAAATGGCTATATCAGATATCAGTAGACCTTTGTGACCGTGGATCTTCGTATTCTATTTTTTTATCTACCTTTCATATCTTAGTTACGTTTAAAGGTCATTTCACATATACACCGAATTCCAGCCTGCTACATGGAATACTCAAAATGTCATTATCTAGAAAACTCAAAAAGACGATTCACATAGAAAAGGCTTCAAATCATTATAAACAGCGTGAGTTAAAAGAGACAACTTAAAGTCGAATACTAGAATCCATTGAATACCCGGATAAACAGCTTTCAATAAAACAAATGTATCCGTCCTCTTATAACACCTATTCAGTAATTATAATAAACGGCAAATACTATGAATTTCTACTACTATAACACGCATAATGGTGAAAGAACTGCGATATATAGCATTTGATGTACCAACGTAACTGCTTATTCAGTTTTTGTTTCCCCTATCAATGTGATATACATTTTACAAAATGTATTTTGATTTTTTTAAAACAAATGGTTGTCCTTTATAAGCTGCAAGTACACTATCTTATGACAATGATAAATTTACCTTTCAAATTCTACAAGGCATCGTAGGATTCTGAAGATTCTGAACACGCTTAGAACACCGAGTGTTTCTGAATTTGTACTACCTGAAAGTTTATATGAAAGTGAACATTCACAATAACAAAGATAACCAAGAGTTGTTCAAACATTCAAGTTGACCACAAAAATGTCCTTGCAGTGCCAAATGCATAAGTTAATGAATTGTACAGTTAAATAAGATACAAATCGAGTACAGGATTTTTTAAGATAATATTTGAAATACATTAAGACCATTTGATGAAACATATTTAAACAAATATCAAGAAACTATTACGTCCTGCATTTTACGATTACGTACCTACTAAATCATACTCTGTCACAACTAAAACTGCTAACGAAATCATTGTTATAATGACGTCTGTCCTGTAGAAAAAAAGACGATAAAAAACCCCACGTAAATACAAAGTAATAACAGTAAAAACGGATATTTGCTCTGCTGTTTAAATGTATACATTTCCATTTCCATATTAATCATAAAGAGTAAGGCTGAAATATCAGGAATAAGTTATTGTTGACTAGTACACGGATACATTGCCACCAATCTGAGTAATTGTTTCAATATAATAGTTTATTTCCCTATAGCATTGCCAGAGTTCATCGAACATTGCATTATCTCAAAATGAGATGCTAATCGGTGTAAAGCATTTATCTTTGGTCTACTTTCAGAAAAGTCCCTCAAACGATTCATGAAACAAGTTTCGCTCAAAGAAATATCTAAAAACGCTTGTATAAGATAAAATTCGGTCGAATGGTAAGACATTTTTGACATGATCAGTAAATAATAAACGCAAGAGTGTTAAAAAAAAGTCATTAATAGTCTTACCAGTTTTGGAAGTTGTAGAAATATCTCTTTGTGCCAAATGTATACCATTTCAAAGCTATTTCAGCTACATACAGAGCTGAGAACAACCAATCAGCTGCGTCGATATTAAGGCATATACAAACCACATTGACAACTACAATGCCATCATACAGCAGACTGAAATATCTGAACATAAAAAATAGAATAAAATCTACTACAATGTCATTCCGAAAATGACATTGAACAACATCTAGATTACAAGAGGTATCAGCGAAAGATTGCGTAGATTTTAAACCTCAATACTTTATATCGTTTTGCCAAGTTAGTGCGGGTATCAACGAACGATTCCAAAATTTGCTTAGGTATTGAAAAATACCCGACCCCGCTCTACAGTAATGATATCCATGTTACATTCATTTTTCAAAGGTGACCCAGTAATGGCCGAAAGGGAATCGACTTTTGTTTCAGGGAATATGTAAATATATACAATTATGTATTTTAGTTAAAGGGGCACTGTCTTCATTTAGCAGGTTATATTCTCGAAACATAAATGGTGTGTTTAATGATCGTAAATTCACAAATAATTGAAATTTGAACTCTCGGTCCGAGATTTAAAGGCGAGTAACTCCAACTATTAAATGTCTGGCTTATATTACCAAGTTCAAATCTAGCAGCTGTCACACGGCTGTCATGTTACTTTTATTTTCCTGCATGCACAATATCATAATGATTTTACATACACATCTATTAGTAAAAAGCCTGCAACCGTATGTTTTAATATAAAAACAAGCTACAAAAGTCACCGAAAAAATGAGAAAAATACTCTTGCTGCTGATTGAAACTAATCTCATTATAATATGAAATAGTTATATTCTTACAATACAAAAAAATAAGCTTGCAATTTCATTATTATAATACCAATACATGTCACTCTGTGATGCAAACAGGTAATGCAAATATATATTTTAACTTTGAAGTATCATGTAGCTTCAAAGTAAATCAATACCACTGAAGGCAGTCTCGCTGTGTATACATTTACTCAATAATATTTTGTTCTCGGAAAAGTTCTTGTTTTTCATTTTCCTGAACCAGCAAATGTTTTCAGTTTCTTTAACAGTTCGGGAACAAGCAATGCTCAACAAGCCTTAGTTGAGAGCGATTAAACGATTTAATTTTAATATGACGTAACTGCTAGCAGATATATCTTTAAGCTTTAGCTAAAAATATTTAATTTCTCGAAAATGAGATAGATCTACTTAAACATGAAACGTAGAAGCAATTGCTAGAATCAACATCAGATACCAATTTTAGAAAATATGTTGAAATTGTTGCAGCTGAGCTTGGTTTTACTGCACTTTATGTTTACATTTGAATTTGAAGATAATTTGATTTAGAAAATACATAAATGGTTTACAGGAATTTACCGGAACCCTTCTATTTGATGTTTTGTTCAAAAATATGATAATTTCGAACAGTTCGGATCTTACTTTTACCCCCACTTAAATTTTATTCCCCCTCTCCCCGAAAAGAGAGAAAAATTACACTTACATCGAATCTACTATTTTTCTGATCTTTTTGCTCAATACCGATTTATACAGGGCCTTGCAGTGTCTTTCCATAAAGTTCTTCCTCTCTGATACAACGGATATGGGAACATTTAGAAGGTCTGCAATGTCCAAAAACTGGTGCCGGCCTGTAATAATTGTACGGATTGAAGTATTATGTAACACGAGTATGCTTCTTATGTGTTTGTAAAACAATACTTGAATAAGTAGAAACATGACAGGAATAATTTAATGGAAAAAGTAATAACTTAATCAAATCATTTTCACTCATATCCAGAATATTGACGCTGGAGTAACTTTGTATTGTGTATAGTTTAAGAGAGTTTATCTTAATTGAAATCTATATATCAATACGGATGACGGCTTTTGTGGTTTCCCCGCGGCTGTTCTAAGTATCATGGAACAACATTTGAGGGATTTATGAGTCTACATGATCAGTCTCCTTTGTTTCCCTGAGCTCAGATGGCTCATACAAGGTGTAAATGTATAGTGAAGTCATTATTACAGTTATCGCTAGAGATTCATTAATTCTACTTTGGAATCACGCAATGACAGAAGGTGCTTGAAAATCTCTTTATATAAGGCTAGAATGTATGAGACTGCTTTACATGTTAAAACTTTGCTTTAAAGTGTACTCGTAAAATATAGACTTTTCTGCATCTATTTTGAAACGGTGTGGACCAAATGATTAAAAGATACTTAAAAAAGCGACCATTGTAACCAATTGAGTGATGATCTTCATTCATAAGACTTCTGCCTGAACCCATTTCATACTTAACGCCGATATTCGTATTTTAAGTCTAAAATCGTTTTAGTACAGTGCAGCCATCACAAACTAGTAAATATATTTTACCTTCGAGTGATAAACCGGTTGATATATCATGACCTGGAGTCAAGATGCATAAAAGGTTATCACGGAGGTTAAAGGCTCCGCCTCTAATGTGATCCGGAAATACACAGCTAGTTCGAAATATATACCCCCTGTGGATCAGCCGACTGTTATATTACATTTATATTCATATAATATACATACTTATAAAACCTGATCTGTCCGAATCAAGAACCATCATGAGCAGATCAATCTGATGTTTCGTTTTCCCAGGCTGTGCTAGTCGTATCAATCTTGTCCATGTTTTGTATGTCACCATCTCATTGCCATCTACGTTTATTTTAATGACTTCAAACGCTTGATGCAAGATTTTTTTCTTCATGTGTGCAGAATGCTTGATCTGTTCCTTAAGAATAAGAACACGCGAATACATGCACGAGGTTGTTTAATTTTGAATCGTTCTTTATAGTACATAAATAATAATGCTGTAGACATAGAGGTAGATGAATAAAATACACAAATGATAAACCAGAAGTATTTAACTGTCCCTGTATAGACTTTGTGCGTGTAAAATCTAGACACTGATGTAGTTATACGAATAACCTTGTATTTGACATTAAAAACTCATTAAATCTTATGCATTCTTTGATTTCTTTTAATTCTAGATATGACTAAACAATAAGCAACGTTGATATTACATACATGAGATGCATCATTAAGTGTGGGAAAGTGACAGGAAAAAAAGAGAACATAATTGCTTTAATGTTGTTTTGAAATGACTGCAAGCAAGTAAAGAACACTACAAACGCTGACAATATTGAATGTGTACCTTCATATTCTCTCTATAACTGTTGTACGTGACTGCAAGCAAAATGTTCAACATCAGATACAGGCAGAGTATTATGTAAATCGTGAAGAACATACAATACCAGCGATTCTTGTTGTAGGCAGGGATCCTGGAAAATACGCATTAACTGTCAATAGAGTTATGTCAGAGATTATTGGAGCTTATGAACATGATTTACGAAATATGTAACGGGTCATATCTTACAACTTGTGTATTATACAATTTAAGAATATGGTAACAATACATAAAATTTTATATAAATACATTTTGCAGGAAGAACATGTATCGGAATTATATATGGAATTTTATCATGCAACTAGCATTAAATCTGACCGATAAAACCCGTCCGATATTTTAAAATGATATCACGTCACTGACGTGATAACACTTTGTAACCACGCCCACATGTCGGACTACTTCAAGTTCAACAAGCAAGACTCTTCAAGTGCAATCACAGAGAAAAAGTAATCAAAACATTTCATTTATCCTATCATTTTTGTATTTTTGTTTACAAATCATTGTTAATGATGTAGTTATTGCATAAAAATACAGCCCAAATAGATAAATTGAATGATTTAAAACGAACAGCAAGGCACCATAAAAATTGAAAATCCCCTGTAGAATTTTTATTTTTGAAATAAACATAGGGTTGTTGGTATTCATTTTCTTAGTTAGATCATTTGCTATCCATCTACAGCAATTTTGAGGCAAAATTTGAGAAAAAGTTGATTTTCATTTTTTTTATCACTATCCAATTTTTACAGTACTGGTATCCTACATGTTAACCGGACGTTCAATCATCCGGACAATTTCGATTTGCACGTAATTAAACAGTTATCCTTTGATCCAACGTGTAATGAAGATACCCAGATCTTGCAGACGCTTTCCGTGTCTGTGACAGTGTAGTCAACTTATCACTTAGGTGAACAGCATTAATGAATTTGATATATATGTACCGCACTTGCCTTATATTTTGATTGCAGACGGCCATGGTCACGTGGGGGCTTAATATATCAATGCAAATGCGCACCTGCGCAAATGGTTAGCGATGTTAGCATTCCGTTTCAACATTAGTTTCAATAGACTTTTAACAGTTGGGAATGGAGAAGGCTTTTGCGAATCATAAAGAAAATACTAAAATCTTGAAAAAGTAGATAGTTTTCGTTAAATTGATACTGAAAGCATTAAATTACACTTTAGTACACGTAGACCTAAATCAATGAACCATGACGGACCTCGGTTCAGGATTTATGCTATTAATAGTTACCAGTTGATTTTCCCGAGAATTCCACTTGTTTACTTTGAGCCTTACAGAGCATAATGTGAAACATCAACCAGAAAGAAAAAATCTGATGAAATAACAGACTTTTTACACAAATAAACAATTGTCCGGATGATTGAACGGACGTTGCATATTTCGGGGACGTTTCATTGGTTATTGTATTACTCGAATTGAACAAGAAAACATACTTTGTGACCATCTCAAAGTATAAGGATGCGTACAGCTGAGACCGAAGTTTATTGTGTGAAAATTTCGTGTTTCTATCTGCATTATTGGCAGAATTATTTACAAAAAGGTCCCGTTTCTGTCCGATTAATTGAAAGAAACCAGTAAGTTCTTAATGCGTGGTTGAAATGGCCTGAAACCTATCAGCTACCTATCAAAAGTTGAAAACTGTCTTTAAACCGCTCACTTTTCACTCATCAACTCTCAAGTTCCTCGTTTGTTTACAATTAGAATACCCCAGTGGTGTTGAGCCCACGCCGCCATTTTTGAAATGTCAGTGTTTTACTTGGAAATTCTTGCGTGTGTCTTTGCATATATTTTGTTTGCAAAACAATATCATTACATGAGGACAGAAAAACATTTATAAATGGTCTCATTAAGGTAATTATAAAGCTATATTTATGTCGTTTTTATATTTTTTGTCCTTTGAAATGTAGAACTATTTTTCGAGGCACATGTAGTAATTTGAAATCATTTTCTTTTATAAATACCGTATTTATTCTATTTAAGGCCCCTAAAAGTGTCAAAAATATACAATATGAAGATTTGCATGATAAATAGAATATTAGTCAACTGCCTTTTGACAACATGTGATATCAGGTTCGGCAGATACGGTCGGAAAAGGCTCGGCAGAGCCTCGCCTTTTCCGGCCGCATCTACCTCACCTGATATCACATGTTATCAAAAGACAGTAGCCTAATATTCTCTATATAGCGACCTCCTATACTAAATCGTAATCCGCCTGAAATATAACAACTGTAAGTAATAATGAAAGTTTAACAATTTACAATGTGTCTAATATTATTGACCACGGTTATTCTAGTTTTAGGTCATTTTTATAGTATATATGGGTGTGTCTTTTTATAGAAATATACCAATATGATCAAACAAAAATTGCAATGTATTGTAAAACATGAAAATTTTATCAAATCTTGACTAAAGATGATATTGGTACTCATACATCACACAGGTAACTACTAGTATGATAATACCATAACATGAATGTGACAAAAATTACAAGGGCATCTTCTACCGCTACTACTGCTAAATTGATATTGCTACTTCTATCACCGATTCTACTGCAACTGTTGCTAAATTCCTATTGCAACTTCTATCACCCCTTCTACTGCTACTACTGCTAAATTGCTATTCCAACTACTATCACCCCTGTACTGCTACTACTGCTATATTGCTATTGCAACTTCTATCATCCCTTCTACTGCTACTACTACTAATTGCTATTGCAAATTATATCACCCCTTCTACTGCTACTACTTCTTAATTGCTATTCCAACTTCTATTACACTTCCGACTGCTACAACTGCTAAATTGCTATTGTAACTTCTACCGCCTTCTACTGCTGGTAAGTTGCTATTGCAACTGCTGTTACCCCTTCTACTTTTAAATTGCTATTGCAACTTCTATTACACTTTCTACTGCTACAACTGCTGAATTGCTATTGTAACTTCTATCGCGCCTTCTACTGGTTCTACTACTGCCAAATTGCTATTGCAACTTCTATTACACTTTCTACTGCTACAACTGCTAAATTGCTATTGTAACTTCTACCGCGCCTTCTACTGGTTCTACTACTGCCAAATTGCTATTGCAACTTCTATTACCGTACGCCTTCTACTGCTTCTACTGCTAAGTTGCTATTGTTATTTCTATTACCCCTTTTACAACTACTACTGCTAAATTGCTATTGCATTTTCAATTACACTTTCCACTGCTTTCTGCTAAATTGTTATTGTAACTTCTCTTACCCCTTCTACTGCTACTACTGCTAAGTTGCTTTTGCAACTTATATTACCCCTTTTTCTGCTACTACTGCTAAATTGTTATTGCAACTTCTATTACCCCCTTTACTGCTACTTCTGCTAAATTGCTATTGCATTTTGTATTACACTTTATGCTGCTACATTGTACTACTGCTTTGTTGCCTTTATAACTTATATTACCCCTTTTTCTGCTACTACTGCAACTTCTATTACCCCCTTTACTGCTACTACTGCTAAATTGCTATTGCAACTTCTATTACACTTTCTGCTGCTACTGTTGCTTAGTTGCTTTTAGTTTAAACAATATTTTTATTTATCAAATATGTAAGTACAATATATATTACAAAGACAAGGGATCGAGTAGTAAGCTAATAAGCTTTTTTTGAAACTCTTTCCCTACAGTTGGTATATACTAGATTACAATGACAACAATTAATTGTAAACTTAGTGCATGCTTGCAGTCAATTCTTTATAAATGTTCAGGTTTGGATAGTTTTAAAAGTTCTGCATATGAATTGACTGTTTACTAGAAAAATGTGGGCATAAATAGAATTGTGATATCTTTTACGGTTTGGACTATTAGAAGATAGCCTAAATGAACATTACTTGTATTGTAAGAGAAAGTTGCTTTTGTAACTTATATTACCTATTTTTCTGCTACTACAGCTAAATTGTTATTGCAACTTCTATAACCCCTTCTACCGCTACTACTGCTATTGCATTTTGTATTACACTTTCTGCTGTTTTCTGTTAAATTGCTATTGTAACTTCTATTACCCCTTCTATTGCTACTACTGCTAAGTTGCTATTGTAAATGTCAATACCCCTTCTATTGCTATTACTTCTAAGTTGCTATTGTAAATGTCAATACCCCTTCTATTGCTACTACTGCTAAGTTGCTATTGTAAATGTCAATACCCCTTCTATTGCTATTACTTCTAAGTTGCTATTGCAACTTCTATAACTTCTTCTATTGCTACTACTGCTAAGTTGCTTTTGCAACTTCTATTACCTCTTCTACTACGTATATTGCAACTATGATACTTTTACTACTACCATTAAAATTACTGGCTGTATTTCGTTTTCGTGCGAGGAAGCGCCTTTTACCAGTTTTATGAAGACAGCTATAGGATCCTCGTTCTCGATTATTGCCTGATAGTAACGTAGAAAAATATTTAAATAAACATTAATGACGGTGTCTTTTTCTTCGTAATTCCCTCATTTCTTTTTCTGTTGTCTGTAGATTTTTAGTCATTAAACTTGAAAAATGACACTTATTCGATAATGTATTGTAAAAAAGGTTATCAGATATAACAATAACAAAAACTACATGATATAAACCCACAGACAGTCCTTAAATAAATGTATTTCCTGATCCGTAATTGTTTATAATTGCCAGATAGCTAGATTTTGTTTGATATGGTCTCCACCTTCATCGGTTACAGAAACTAATGTCTCACTCAGACGGCATAATGACTTTTTACGCCTACTTTTACCATTTATAGCTCATAAACATAAATAAAAAAAAATTATAGAAATATATTTAATTGACATAGACACAGATTATATTTTCATCTTAAAAGGATTGGTTAACGTTTTAGCATGTTATCTTTCTTTCATAACTTGCATTTGATAAACAAAGATAGACGCTCTACTTTTCAAACGCATGATGAAACATTTTAAATGTTTACAGGTATGATATTTTGCATTTATTGACCTGACGGCGATTCTAGAAAAAAAGAACGCCTGCTGTTTTAATGATCTTTATTAATAAGAAATAAAGTGTATCTATGTTTGGTTCATCGTAGAATAAGTCGAGTTTGGAGCTTTTATGCGTGATAATATATCACGAAGACCGAAGGCCTTAGTGATATATTTTTACGCATAAGAGCGACAAACTTGGTTACTTATCAATTCGATTCTAACACGACTTATTTGAAACAACATTTGAAGAAAAAGAGAGAACTATTTTCATCGAACGTAATTTACACTTGCGTGCTACGCACCTAGATTTTGCCGTTGAAGTTTCCTCCCGCGAACTCTGTAAAGATTCTATTTGATTGTGACTTTCATTCATTAAAGAGGTATACGCGGTGTTTCTGATTTTTTTATCAACGTAAGCTATAGAATCTAGTATCATAAGAAATCAAAAAAAAAAAATTCAAGTAAATGTTACAGGAATTTCATTTATTGAAATGGTTCAGGGTACGCAGTAACGGTTCAAGTTACGAAAAATATAAGTAACAGGTATAGATTGTTGACGTCACAGTTTCTCTTGATTAATAAACAAATGAAATAAACAACAAATCAGTGAATGAAGTCAGTGTAAATGGTATCGTAACATAAATCATGTTAACTGGACGTGTGTCATCCACCGGGTCCCCCAGTTTTGCCCCAAGTCATCCACAATATGCAATGTAAGATCCTCTATACGTCGGGTAAATTGAACAGCCGAAACACGTTTCGCGTGCAGCGTCGTTCAAGGTCGGTTTATTGAAGAATAACCCAATTAGATTTTGTTTTACGTGTATGTAGGTTATTCGCTGGTCGTGTTAGAATTAACAATTTATATAATATATGATATTTAATATTAGACGGGATACTGGTTAATTTATTCTTTCAAAATGGACGAAACCTCGCCTATAAATACACAAACTCTGCGAATGTGTGGGGAAACGCGACCAATATGAAAAAAAGGCCAATACGAGTCTGGGCCAATTAGATTTGACGATTTTCCCGGCCAATGTGGGACCGGGTTCCTAAGTTCTGTATCTGGTTGCTCCAGACTTTAATCAAAGATTAAGATAACAGAAGAGTATCTTTAATTACTATATTTCTGAAGTTTGAAGGACTTTTTAAGACAAATATCTGCATTAATGAGAATAAGGACTTAAAATCGTTCATGAAAAGATTCAACTAGTGTTTCTCACAAAGAAATTTTTAATGCGATCTAAAGTTAACCGACTGGGTCCTTGACGCCATTTTGGAACAATTACATCGAATCTAGCAGCTGTTGAAACATTTACGTAGATACCGTTTAGGAAAATTAAAAGACATATGCGAAAATATTATATAGTTAATTAATAAAATCAATCATTAATCACTTGAATTCCTATTGCTTTTATGCATTCAATTAAACAATGACAATTTTATTAATTAACTTTATATATTTTTGCAATATATCTTTAAATCTTCCTAAACGATATCTACATTAAGAAAAAAGTCAATATCATTATGAATTCAATTGTATTGATAAAAGCCACTATGAATGCCGAAGGACGATACAACTGGCTTCAGCGCAATAACAAAACCAATAGGTGCTCACGAGTAAGCCCTTGAGGTCAATGATTGTCGGCTGTCCGCCTGTCTGTCTGTTCATCCAAGTATTATCACATGTATTACCGACTGGATAGATAAAGAAGCACTCCACAGACTTAATTGTCACATATAACATTCTAGTTACAACTGTCTGGTTTTGCTTCTTAAATTTGCTTTATCATGGTACCAGGCATCAGGATCAACATGTGAAAAAAAATTGACATGTTTCATTTGCTACATGTTTCATCTGTAACATGTCTCATCCGTTACATGTCTCATCCGTAACATGTCTCATCCGTTACATGTCTCATCCGTTACATGTCTCATCCGTTACATGTCTCATCTGTTACATGTCTCATCCGTAACATATCTCATCCGTTACATGTCTCATCCGTTACATGTCTCATCCGTAACATATTTCATCCGTTACATGTCTCATCCGTTACATGTCTCATCCGTTACATGTTCTTTTTAAACAAGAAAGTGGAGTGTTGGTATCATCAAGTGTAGTCATTGCTCTTGATTAAGTTAAAACATATAACGCATATAAAGATTGAAGTAAGTCTTAGGTATATTCAAACTGTACACAGGGGAAACTGATTACATCCCTGTCGTTCTTTGGGAATAAACTGACCGATATTAAAAATGATGTTTTTGATGTTAAGGGTGGTCAGTAGCTGGAAGTTTGTCTTTTATATTAAGGTTTCGTTGGATGTAAAATACAATATGTAAGTGAAGAAGCTTGCAGTAAGTAGTTTGTTACATATTTACGCGCTTGTATCATTGTATCATTAGTGTAGCATGTGTGTTTATCTGAATGGCTTAAACTACTTAAAAGTATATGTAGAAACAAATCATAATATGAAACAGTAACATGCTGTGTGTCATGGGCAAGTTCACTACCAATAGTGATGTCTATTAATATTAATAACAGGTAGACATGCTTACATAACATCTGGGTTATTTGCCGTTGTCACCAGGATATACAATTGCCAGAAACTTTCGAGGTACGTTTTGAAGTACTCGCTTCCGTCTGTAAACTTCATGTCAGTTCTTGAAAAAAAGCAGCAATCAATGTTACACAATTTTGTTCACATTTCTTTCAAAAATCAGATAATGATGGTAATAATCCATGAGATTGGCATAGCCAGGATTACCATTATAAAAAATTCGTTACCGTTGCAAAACTCAAACTCTTTAGAAAAAGCGATCGTTACAGTGTTTTTAAAAAAAATACAAGTTTGAATATAGATATATTCTACTTACAAATAAATACTTCAGACTGGAGCTATATTGATTTCAGTTTTGCTTAGTTAAGTACAATTTATCTCGACATCATTCTCTCCTATAAGCGTATTGTTTCACCATTACCTCTGTGACACTTGTTTCACTTATTGCTTGAAATTCTATCTTTGACAACATTTAGATCAATTACGTTCACATAAACAGTCAAGTCATTATTTCAACAGAAATTTATTTGTGAAGCTATGTGAATCACTGTTACCTTGGAAACAGTTCCCTTTTTGAGAAGTCATTGACTCTGTCAGCTATACAATCTTAGTAAAAATGTTGCACTTCAACAAAGTAGTGTATAAAATTCACAGTCCAACTTGCACACTAAGTTTGAAATATTCTATACTTGAATTTTCTCTCAATTACAAGCTATAATATCATGTAAATATACAATGTGTTGTCAAGTGTATGGAAACAATGACACATATAACATTTTCCAATTCAAAAGGGAATGTGTCGTGTATCCATTTGATATGATCTATGTTTAGACTGGAAAAGTTGAATGAGCGAAAAGCGAGATATTTACAGGTACCTGCTTTTGACCGTATGTATGCATAAGTGAGAGACACCTGATACACTGTGTTGCCATGTGAGAGGATACCTTTGTTTAATTTACCTGTATTGGAACATTTTCATAGCCACAAGCGAGAAAACAACAATAAGGAAATAGAAGAGACCGATTACATGTACTATTTGTTTCAAGGTCATCCGAATATTGCTCCAAGCCCGTTTTAGCTGAAACACAGAAATATAAAAAAACAAAGTATTTTAGATATAATAATATATCTTAGATATAGAAGAAGTCAACTGCAGAAATATAATTATACATAACTATTTATAGAAATTATGAAAAGTCATTCGATAGGATTTTAGTTCCAATAATGGTTATATAAAACTATTTCAAGCTCTTTGCTATAGCAAATGAACAGAAATGAAAAATTAATTATTAAATGTACACATTTAGCTTGTGGAATGCACTGAAAACTGCGTCGTTAATGATTAAAGAATAGTTCAGGTAATAAATCAAGACAGGCGTTGCAACCAAAGCAAATTAATTGAGCCTTCATATCAATTAAATAGTTCTTCCTATATTTACGAAATAATGAAAAGCACGCCAAATCTCGTGTGAGTTATAATTCACGTATCAATTATAAGCAAATTATAATCAAACCTCCTGTGAATTGAGATTGATGAAATTAATGAATACATGTATCTAACTTGGGAATCGTTAATTAACGTTAATGAGCCGCTATATGTGAAATGAACATTCACTGATTGCGCATGTTCGTCCGTTCTTCTTTCTCTCTCTATCTCTCTCTCTCTCTTTCTTGCAAACTATTTTTATTGTTTACTAATAGACATTTGCAACGTGAAACGACTAGCGAGGTGAAGCGAGAAGCGAGGACGTGAAGCGAGTAAATTCGAGGGGTCGTTTCAACAGTATAAGTGCATGCCGTATTGGAAGGAAAATATAAATGCCATAATTTGCTTTGTTTTTGTAACAATTGTTACAGGATCTTATAAATCTATCTGTGTGTATTATCGACTCTAACTGGTTAAAATGTAAATTGTAACTTGAAGTCTTATCAATGAAAATGGATTTTTACTCTTATAAACGTTTAAGCAGACGATGATATACACGGCATGACACATGGGTCGCGTTTGGAGACAAAAGGCCAAGGTGAAGAAAATCTCGATGCATGTTTTATGTCCTTTAGTTTTCAAATTTTATTAAATTATTATCAATCAGAATCATCTGAGGAACTAATACCTAGTTCTCTCAATATTTTTGGCATCTTCTTTTTCATAAATTGAGAGTAAATCATGTAGTTTTCTCTTACACTCTGCGAGTGGTCGTTTTCGTCGACGCTGTACTGGTTGGACTTGTGCGTTGTCATCTGATGACGATGAAGGTAAAGCTGCTGCCGCAGCGTCCCTAGCTGAGGCGCGTTGGCTACATTGGCTGCAACAGGGTGACGCGGATTGGCTGCCCCAAGTTGAGGCGCTTGCCTACACCAAACTGAGGCGCATTGGCTACATTGGCTGCAACAGGCAGCCAATGTAGCCAATACGCCTCAGCCCGGGGCAGCTGTCGATGCTAGGGACGCTGCTTCACCTTCATCGTCATCAGATGACAACGCACAAGTCCAACCAGTACAATTTAAGAAAAGAAGATGCCAAATATATTGAGATGATTTTCATTAATAATGACTTCAAGTTACATTTACTTTTAACCAGTTAGAGTCAATAATACACACAGATAGATTTATAAGATCCTGTAACAATTGTTACAAAAACAAAGCAAATTATGGCTTTATATTTTCCTTCCAATCGGCTGCACTTATACTGTTGAAACGACCCTCGAATTTACTCCTTCACGTCCTCGCTCTCCTCCCTCGCAGTCGTCTTCATGTCTAGTAGTAAAGATGGTTACAATAAGAACTGTAAATTAATAAAAAAAACCAAGGTTACAGCATAGCTAAACTTACGTGTGTGCCATCTGAGAAGTTCATGATCAATAATGGCCTCAATAATCTTGACCATCTCACTGCTTTGACCTCTGTGAACTGTGTGACGAGGACATATGCTATCATGTCAACTACCGTAATCTATAGCAAAGAAATATTGTATATGGACAATAGGGGATTATTTGCACGCACGCGCATTTAGAGTTAATGTGTTGAACTTGTGTAAGTTAATGTATAATTAAATTTGACTGTATTCGACTTTTGCGTCTAATCATATATCTTTGTATTGGATTGTACTTGTTTATGTATAATTAATTTCTATGTATTAGACTTGTTATGTTTCCAGTTCAAATGTTTAAACTAAATGGCACATACAATTATATGTAAAGACATATTGTTCAGTTTACACCATCTAGTAATTTCATTCAGTTATTGGTTGTTCTACTTTCGTTTTCAACAAAATGGCCGCTTGTGGATGATGTTTTAGATGTGTCTAGAAAATTTGCGTGTTTGACTTCAAATGTAAGTTCTTCAAAGCTGTAGACTAAGCAGACTAAGATTGTTTACAAAATGCTAAATGTCCGATGTGAAAACGGCAGCGAGAAAGGGTGCATTGGTACAGCACTGGGTATTTTGATTGTTCCACAGCGTGTGCTAGTAAACTCCCATAGCGTTACGGGCAACACAGAGACCTTTTCAATATATCGATATACATATAAAAAAAATTTTCGTTTAAGAATTATAACTAGTGGTTCTAATTGTTTGCTTTTTTTTATGGGCACCAAGACTGGACAATACACCTGTGGTTTTAATTAAATGCAGGCACGATATCTGAAAAACCTTGATTTTCCTTTATCATAAAAATATTCAATTACCAAAAATTGTATAAATGAATTTTAATGAAGTGGGTTGGGTAATAATAAGGAACGTCATATCTATTCAGATGGTGATAGGAATACCACTATTTCTAATTTTTCATCCTAAAGTATGACATTCTACACTAGGAAAGATTAAAAATTTATACCTATTCTGAAAAACACATCACATACACATATGTTACAATACCAACATTCTAGATAATTCTGCATTTAGCACATTGATCTTATAGTGTATCATTTACGATTAATATTGCAAAAAAGTTAAGTCGTTGACCCAGCTTTTTCCTCCGCCAATATTTACCAAGCAATATGTTATTCTCCATGAAAAACTGTACTGCTTAATGTTATTGCCTTGAATTGTGCGCTAACGTATTATTCAACCTTAGTGTGTATTCAAGAGATACGTAAATTATTGAACATTTCTTATGGGTATCAATAACGTAAAGAAGTTTGACAAAACACACATATCAAAAGATTATATAAATAGGAAATTTAATTGAACATTTTATGTTGCTATGGTAAGAAAATTTCAAACGAAAATGACTATGCCTTAGGAAAAGACAAATGTCTCGCGAGAATTTGATTTGATCTTTTCTTCCTGGTTGAAGTGCAAATGATCAACTTAGACATATGGAAATTTCATAAGCCTTAATGTACGAGACGAAATTTAAATCTCAGAAGGTAGATGTCTTCTTGTAATATTTGAAAAAAGCAACAAATAATTTGATATTATAGATTATATATTAATCAATGACGTACTCGTTTACTAATATCGGAGACACGTATCAGATAAACAGACTAAATCGGATTCAGGTCTTGTAAACAAGAAAATAAGAAGACATCACTGTCGTATTGATGAAACAAATTAGAAACATTGACGTATGCGTTAAACCCTATATATCTTTCAAAGGCAGGGATAAGTCTGAGTCATTCTAAATGTTTGATGTCTAAAACAGTTCACTCCTTGTTTTGAAACATGTCCTAGTGTTTCAGGTCTTGAAAATGTAACATAACTCTACCAAGATTATAGACATTAAAGTTTTTTGCTTGATTCTAAATAACAGTCTGCCAAAGCCTGGTCGCTCCATGTGGTACCTAAAAGGAACAGACCGGTATAAATAAAAGAACATTTTATAATATGACTTTGACCAGCATAACATCGGTAAATGAATAATAAGAAAGAACAGAAAATAGAGAAAATTATTTTAGAAACTACGCACGACCAGACAGGTGATGGCCATCATCATTCTTAGGTCCTTCTTGAAGTCCCGAGGAATCCTCCAGTGGGCGTGGTGACAAATACGGAATATAAAGAACAGGAGACAAAATGTTTCTACTGCCATTGTTATCTGAAAATTACCAATATACAACAGTTTCTATTTATGGAGCAAAATATTTACCATTGTCTGTTCAATAAGCATTCTTTGATTATGGAAGCCTTACGTGTGTTGCAGGTATACATGCATTACGTGTATCATATTGAGTCGTTTGTTTTTATGTTACTAAAAATACCGTAATTATTTGGCATTTAGTAAAATACCTTTGATTGTATATTTTATACTACATTTTGCTCAGTTTAGTGCAAGGAAAAACGTCTATCATGTGTGGCCATTAAAACAAAACACTTATGTACTTTATCACGAGTCACTTCAGACAACAGTCACCGCTGATTTAAAAATGTGCCATTTTGGACTATGTTCAGTCAATTCTCACTAACTATATATAGATATGTTTACAGATTATATTTTATTTCTAGTTTCAATAATTTCGAGGTAAAGAGTGTCCTAAAGTAGGCATGTTTGACTGCAGTACTTCTTGTGTAGAGGACTCGAGATAAACGTTATTTAAACATAAAAATAATTCATATATTTTGTCTGATCTTTAACTACAATGAAGACTTTTTCTTACAGAGAGTTGTATCTATCATACTATTGTGGAATATGAGTTGCCTCGGTTGATTGTTTTAAAAGCCAGTTATAAAAGGGTTATTTGGCAAATAAAGCAAACAAAGAATAAATAAGATCATGTTTCACAGCTTTGCGTATTTATAAATTTACATTTCTAAATATATAGATTGTAGACAAATAAAGTAGTAAGTATTCTGGAAATACATGATGAAACGGAACGCGATCTTCGAAAGAGTAAATTTATATGTTAAGTTCAAATGTAAGAAATGTTTAACTCTGTTTCAATGCTTACCCAATAAGGCAGACCTAAATCCGGCACGGATGGCTCCTCACAGACAGCCAACAGCAACGTTACAATAATTGAAACGTACAGAGGTAGGCGCATGTATATCGACTTGAAGAGATTGTACGACCTTGTAGACAGAATAAAGTTAAATACATATAGATCAACAAAGTATGTCGCATTACAGCCTTTGCAACTATGGAAAAGCAGAGTAAGTTACCTCTGCATTATGTTATATGGGATGAATTGCAAAACTCGTTCTTTTTCTATATAATGTGCTCTCTTGAAAAAGTCGTAATTTTGTCAGAAGATATTATACGTTTAGTTAGTATATTTGTTCTTTTATGCACATTTTAAACGCAGATTCGGCGTATAATCAAGGTAAACAAGATAATTGACAGATTTACGCGACAGAAATGTTATCTTGAAAATTGATTGAAACACATATCAAATGGCCCTGTGGTACATGATCAAGTGGACCCGAAGTAATAAGATCATGAATCCCCCTGCCTACTAAGTTTTGGACTAAAACCCTCCCTATCAAGCTTCCAGTCTTTAAACATTACTATATTCAAGAGCCAACATCATGTGATCAAGTGCCTAAAACCAGTGAGATTAAGTATTCTATATCCACGTGACCTTGAATTCGATTTAAAGAAATCAATTGCATTGCTTTACATAGCCGATCTTTTTTATTAAGTCTGATCATATAGGATATCCTTTGTTCAGCATTACATATGACTGAAGTATTGAGAACCACTTGATATTGACAATTAACGGAATTCATTCAAAATCAACATTAACAGTAGCTCCTTTACCATATTTCATGAAAAAAAAACGTAACAGGAATTGGCTTGAAATAAATCAAAGGGATTAAAAATTTCTTCATAAGTTATCCTTAACATCGCAAAAAGTCCAAAATTGTATAACAGTAGAAAAGGTTTATGCAAATTAAATGTTTTATTTAATTAAGACAGATATAACATAAAACGCAAATTTTCTGCAATGTTTTTAATATGTCTAAACCATCAATCAATAAAACTCTCTTTTAAAATAAAACTCTCTTTAAAGCTTCTCGCTCACAGGTTAAAGTGAACATATTTTTTCTCATGAAATATAAAAATTAAAGCTAGAATTTACAACAAAAGTACATGTATATTACAAAAATCAATATTAAGGGGATTTGGTGTAACGTCATCGCTACGCTTTATGGTTATAATGAGATATTCAAAAGCGTTTGTACCGCTTTATTATTAGGTATAATTTCAAATATACATATTTACTCGAAACTAATTGATACTGGAACCTTTTTATTTATCTGTTCGTTCTAAAATATGTTATTTTCAGAGTGTTTGGAGAACTTTATTTTTCACCAAAATCTGAGAGCGAACATCTCAAAATTTAAATTCGTTTCGTGTTTTTACAAGAATAAAGTAGACCATCTATCAGAAAAACGAATAATTGGATTGCAACAGAGAATTACTGTATAGTTTGCTCAGACTTTATCAAGAGTAATTTATCTAAGTAAGTTATTTAAATGACTCATCACTTCACTCTATTTTAAAGTGAAGATGTGTACCCTTGATATTAATTACATTAACAATGTACCATCCTTCATATACGATAAAATGTTAATTAAGAAGCAAGTAAAACATCGGTTTTCTGCATGTTTACAAAAACAAAAAAATCTTAACTCTTTTTATTATGTGCATCAACATTCAACAACATTTATCTGTTTCAACATTAGCTATGCAATAGATGATAATGAAAAGCAGATGCTAGTCTACCATGGATCAAGTCCTAACTGTAAATACACAGGTCACATATATCGTATTCAATGTCTTTAACTATTCCGAAACTCTTAGATAATTTTTTGTCCTTGTGAATCCAATCAGTAGGGATAATCTAATGAAATAAAATGTATGTTCATGGGCTATCTAACAATGTCATTTGACTAAGTGACCCCTAAATAAATAGGTTTATCTATTGGTCATAACTTATGTCTTTACACATTTGAGGAAGTTTCAAATATGAAGACCTGTTTGAAACTTATTTTGATATTGATAATGACCGCAAAAATATATGATGTATAAACATATATTAGAAAGTTCGTAAAATAGATTTTGAGCTTGTTCATTCTAAAAGTCTTGTTTTCTATTTTACTTTTTCATTTTTATTGTATCAGCAGTATGTAGGTAGAAGAAACTTTGATATCATAGATCAGAATAAAGAATTAATTTACGAGATGTGAACAATGAACTGAACGACTTGTTTCTGAAATATATAAAGAAACAATGTGTGATTCCTCAGAGCTTCTTTGATAAAGTAAACATGCGACAAAATAATAACAGTACGCCATCTATTAAAACAACTGAAATATACATTACAATAAAATTGAGATACATGTTACCTGACAAATCTTGGCTCTCGTTTCACATCAAATTTATGCCCTTGCATTGCATTTGCAACGAGTGTTGCAGCCAACAACAGGTCCTATAAAAATACAACAATAGCAACAAATCATTTTAATCGAATTTTTGCTGTAAACTTTAAAAAAGTTGAGAATAATATGATACTTAAAAGGTACTGATAACTGTACTACTATAGGTAAGTTACAAGTACAAATAACTCCACACACAAATAGAAATCCGACCTTGACAATATATGAGACAGTATTAATTTGTTAGTACGATTTGAAACTGGCAAACATGTTGCTATATAATAAATTAACAAAACACAAATTTAAACAGGAGGGGTCAAGATGGCCCCATATCGCTCACCTGAGTGCCAGTGCACTTGCCTAAGGAAGTCATTTGTTACTAAAAGGGATCAGCATTTGAATAGAAAGTCACTGTAATTCTGAAAAGGTCATTATAGGTCTAGCAATGTATACGTACTATGCATTTCAAAAACGTAAAGCCATGCTAGATATACAACAGAATATATAAAAGATGTATGAACTATAATCTTGCCATGTGAACCATATTGATATAATATTATAAGTAAGATATGTGTACTTCAGCCATTATTAGTAAAATATTGTTGGTATTTAACCAGTATTATTATTTACACATTGTTGTCAATAACAGCTACCAGTCTAAGAAATTGATACAAAATTGTAACATACATTTTGTAATGGGCCGATGGCTAATATCAAATAAACTATTTGTCATTGTCATTGGTTGCTATGGAAAGTCACCGCTTGCTTAATACTTCGATGACCATTAAAAGTCATCAGCTACCAGAGGCAGTCCGTGATTGCTAGGAAAATCACTGTGCACTAGGGGAAGTCATTGATTGTCACAGAAATCAACTGTTGCTAGTTGCAATGAACGTCAATGTTTGCTTAGAAAGTCATTGGCAGCAAGATGATACTAAATATTGCCAAGGTAGTCACTAATTGCTAGGAAATTCATCGGTTACAAGATGATATAGTTTTTGCCCAAGGAACTCACTAGTTGATACGGGAACTCACTGGTTGCTAGGAGACTAAAGTTGTCCTAAGAAAGTAAATGGTGACTAAGTAAGTCACTTGTTCCTAGAAGAACTCACTGGTTGCTTAGGAGTCACTAGTTGCTAGGAGTAGTTACTAGTTGATACGGAAGTCATTGGTTGTTATCGAAGTCACAGGCTGCTTAAATGTTGCTAATGAATTTGTTGGTCACTAGTCCAAGTTATAGGCTACTAAGAAAGTCAATGGTTGCTAAGGAAGTCAGTCATTGATAGGTGAATAACTGGTTGCAATAAGAACTCATTGAAAGCTTAACTCCGGATACAGACAAGGGACTCCCAGGGCGTGGTAAATTTTGATTCCAGGGGCATGATTATTACACACTTAGAAGACGGTCACTAGACAATGCTACATATCAAATATCTTAGTACTTAGCCTTGTTTTTTTTATATAAAATATTTTTTATAAGTCTATGTAAAATAAGTGACTTCCTGCGCGGGGATAATATTGACTCCAGGGACATGAATTGAAAACACTTGGTAGAGGACCACTAGATAAAGATGTATAAAAATATAACTATACAAATCTATTGAAATCAAAGTGAGCCCCGGGACGGTAAACATTTCAACAAGGGGATCATTATCTTGATATAGTTTATTTAGGCAATGATACATGCCAAATATCTCAGCTCTTTGTCTTGTTTTTTTGTACAAGAAGATTTTTAAAGTTTTTCCTATACAAGTATATTAACACAGGGTAATCCTTAAAGCTTAACTTGAGCGTGTTGTTGAGCTAAAAAGATCATTGAGCACATCAAAGACGTCAAGATTAATTCGGAATTACTACCTTAGTCTTAGACAGTACAATCATCTGAAATACTGGAAAGTAGGAAACGCTGGTTTTCAACTGTATACATGTATCCTGTCAGTCAAATATTCACTTGAGAATGAAAAATGTTATGAAATACTAAGTAACAGGATCTAAACGTATGTAAGGTTATCTAAAGGTAAATTTAAAGTAGGTCAAAAGTGTATTAGAAAGACTTTCAGAAGATGTAATAGTGCCTGCATAACACTTATCCGATTCAAAATTTGACAACACGTCTGCAATTGACGTAAGGACTTTCTGGGTGTGTTAAGCACTTTCTATTTTGAAGCGCCGAATAAAGTAAACAAAGTCGTCGGAATTCAAAGAATTGTAGTGTTGTGTTATCAGTTATTTCGTTAAAATAACTGCCTTGCAGGTACTGTGCGAGATGTGAACATGAAGCGATATGTCTGTTTAGAGGATTGCCGGTCAAAATACCGACATTATATGTTGGTAGACACATAACATTTTAATAGCAGTTCATTTTAGAACTTTGAACATATGGGATTTTATTAAAGCAAATTAACAAATAGATCCGTTCATGATAATGCTTGTTATTGAAATTAAAATTTCATTTTCCCGACAAATCTTCACAAGTCTTAGCTCACTAGGGATGAAGCGTAATGTCATTTCTGACGCACTCTCTTTGGTTTATATATCAAATATTGCGTCTTCAGATTTGCAGTGTTTACATTAAGGCAAAGTTGTTTATTATACTAACGTGCATTATAAACGTAATGAGAAGACACCAGGAGATTAGCAGAATCAATAAGAATACTTTAAAGGCTTGGTGTAAAAGGATTTCTTCTCTTAATTATTATGCACTAGTTTTAAGGACGGGTATATTTTGTTTTGCTTATGCAAAGACCATCAAAGCTCAATCAAATAAACAACAATTATTGATTTGACGGTCACTCTGTCACAGAGACTGTGATCTTTATGTTGAAAATGATTTCGGTAAGAGATATCTAGATCCATCTTGCATACACATGACATTATCCACATGTTGATTACTTTGGGACAATGATAACTGACCGTTCCAGAGGTTTAGGTGGCATTCCGCTGTTTGCATTTTATTTTTGTTTTTGGTATTTCCATAAAAGAACAGTGTGTCTCAATGACCTTCACTAAAAATGTTCGAACATTAACTCCAAAAGATTCAGCGTATACGCATCCAATATTAACATTATTATTACTTTAAAAGTCTATTTGATAATTTCTGAAAACAAATGAATAACCACTACCGGTTTTAGTTCCCTCTATATTTGGATAATATTTCAATTATCTTCATATTTTGAATGTTTCACGAGGATATTTCAAGAAAAATCCTACGTTCTGTCTTAAAAATTCATGTAACGGTTGCAAGAAACTAGCTCTTGCCCCTATAGATTAGAAGTAAATCCTTTAAAGGTCACAGGGACCTTTTCCCCGGAAGATGCACTCTTTAAGCATTACATATTATGTTACTGTAGATAATAGATAATGGATGGAAAAATTATATATCAAAGAGCATGTTCACAGTGTCCTTTATACTGAATATAGATTTTCCAAAACACTTTAGCTTATATTTAATGTTATGATGATCGCTCCACATGGGTGGATGATCCCAGGGATGTAGTGGTTATAACGTCTTTAATATCGGTTTGACACGTAAAAGTACAATCATTAATCATGTCTGCATCAAAAGCTATCGGTTCAGTAGAAGGTCTAGAATGAGTGTTAATCGGATACAAAATCGGAAGTCCTGAACTGATGTTGGTCAACACTTTACCTATCAATCGTTCCTGGGTAGAGCCAGTACTACACACTGATCCTCCATAAAAACTGCCAACTTTCTCACAGAAAGAGACAGTAGCCGGGCAGTAGCAAGACGCGAACCCATTGTCCTCAATTTACGAGAGGTAACAGTGATCTCATGTCAGCGATTCTAACCACCCGACCACGGAGGCAATTCAGGTGTTGCCATTGACAAGCAACTTTCTGCAGTTGTAGCCCAATTTAGCAAATACTAGCTGAAACTAGGGCCTGTCAAAAGATAGCTATATTAAGTAGATTAGCTGGCATTACCTGGGGAGCAAGTGAGAGGATAATGAAAACAGTATACTTTGGAACAGTCAGGCAAACCTTAAATGTCATGGCTCAACAGGTTCGATGACGACTGCAAAGACAAATCAGCAAGTACTTGATAAGGCCCAGAACCAGGCCTTTAAGGACTTTAAATTTATTACAGGGGCAATGCGTTCAACTATCATTAAGGCCATAGAGGAATTCACTGCAATTCCACCACTAAGTAAAAGAAAGGATTCGAAGGCGCTCATGCAAGAAAGCAAGTACCAGTTCCTGCCAGGCCACCCAATCAGAACTAAACGTTTCTCTCCAAAACAGAATCGCCTAAAAAGAGGGAGCTTTTTCCATGTTAAAAGTAACCCGGAACGAATGCGGGCCGAAAGCGCGGACGGACGGATGTTGTTCTAATTCATTTTATGATGTACCTTACGTAATTGGATATTTGACAGAAATATTATATACTTATAATATCTTTCTTCGATAAGAAAGCACTATCATCATAATATCAAAACTATCTATGATTCTATTGGTTAATGTGAATGAATTATACTTTGAAACCTGAAACGAAATTTCCAATATTAAAAACTGCTGAATTGTGATATTCTGCTATTTCTTAGGCTGGGAGATGTTCGTTTCGTAACTATATCAAATACGAAATTATACTTGAAGACAGAATTGAGCAAATGAACAACGGCGAAGCTACTTTTAAACTATATAAAAGCAACATTATGATTTTTTTTCAATGTTCATAATTTCAATCATACCATGCAGACTAATAGATAATTTCATGAAAGGCCTTTGCAACCGTATGAACAATGCAATTATTAGACTTGTGTCCATTACGGTTTACACCGACACCCCCAATATTTCGTGCAAAATAGGTCTAATTCATTCGCAATTAAGGACTTGGGGTTAGTCTGCACCCAGTGAAAGTGTCAAAGCGCTTGTTTATGTCATTTATAAAAAAAAACTCTTACATATTATCAAAAATGTATTTAAACTTTGGTTTTAAATATAATTTAATTTTAATTAGGTTTAGGGGCCCGTTTTGGGGAGGCTGCGTTTTTGGTACTGCTTCCCTTTTGTTTTTTTTTTTATGTTATATTCAAATATACACAAAGAAAAAAGTTAAGCACCACGTGAAATTTTAGAGTGACTTATCTAACGAAGCTTTATCACGAAAATACCGTCAAATTGAGATAGGGAAGTAGAATGTTTTTCCGTAACAGCAGCCCTCTGGCAAACAGAAAACGGCAAACTGTATTATTAAGTTAAGATTTTCGGATGATATTGTTGAACAATCAGCAGGTGCCGTTTTATCCGAAATCAAAAACAGATTTAAGTATGGAACTGAAGAGGTCACAGGAAGATTTTAGGGGGCGAATGAGATTAAAAATGCAATTTTGAGTCTTCAGCTGACGACCGTACTCCATACGTTCAGTAGCAGAGTAAACCTACACCATGCCTAGGTGACCACCCCGACCCTGACTATCATGCCTCCAGATGAACCTCGGATCGTTTTAAAGACAATCTGCTTACACTCGCAGTACAAAACTGTTCGCAGTTCGTGCAGAGGGTTGCTGTAATGATTTACAGCATTTTTTCCGTCGATTTCATGATACATTTTTTTAAAGTCACTATTTAACTTCCAGGGGGTGCTTAACTTCTTTCTAGGTGTACATTTAAATTTTGGTTACAGTCATCATTGTTTTTCGCACTAGATACTTCTTTCATAGAACGCGCATACTTGTCATGAAGTCCTTCTCATTGATATAGTCAATACTGTCACCTGAGAAATCTTACCACACCTGTAATTGTTTTCAGTTATATTTTAAAGACCATGAAAACAAGTAGCAATTTTCAGATATTGAAATGTGAGGAGATTTACCTTTTGAGGAGATTTACCTTTCAGGCGATTTACCTTTTGAGGAGATTTACCTTTGAGGAGTGAGGAGAATTACCTTCTGGGGAGAATTGTCCTTTTAAGGAGAATTGTCATTTGAGGAGCTTGGTCCAGGAGGGATCTGCATGGGTATAAGCCCACTCAAGTTTTACCCCCACCCCCTTGAAGGGTTATTGTTTCGCTGTTCTAAATAATGACATTGCTCGGATGATGTTGGTTCCCAGCCTCGGTACTCTCCTATTGGTGTGAGAACGGTAAGCAGATGGTAAAGTTTCATATATACAAACAGATAAATAATTTAAACCCGCGATAAAATGATTCATCATAAATAATAAAGTTATATATGCTTGACTTACTTTCAAAATCGAGAGACGATATCAAGCGAATATGTGACCTTATTTGTAAATAAGAAGCGACATGTATAAAATATCAGTGTAGCATTACTTTATACATAACTTGTCAAAACATTTGTTTGACACAGATGTAAGGTTGTATAGTTTTAGGACTTAAATATTAATATAATTCAGTAAATCTGTCTGATTTTTGTTCATTCTTCATTTGGAGCTTGAGAAGATAATATTGTTTTAATACAAAAATGAAAAATCAGTGCAATTTGTGTGAAAAAAACACTTGGGCACATGATTTAAACAGACATATAAAAGCAAAACATCATAAAGAGAAGTTATTGCGGTATGATAAACCCATGCAGCAGCAGCAGCACCACCACCACCACCACCACCACCACCACCATCACCAGCAGCAGCAGCACCACCACCACCACCAGCACCAGCAGCAGCAGGACTTTAAATTCGAGCATACCTTAACGTGCATCATACCTGGACCCACGTCTTGTGGTTAGTATTCAATATTATTCCTTTAATTATGATAATATTTTTAACTGTTCAAAATAATGATGTCTTATTTTAATACGGCTATGTTTTTTTTAAAAGGATATTTACATTTGTTGTCATTTTTTTTTAATTTCCATGTTATAATTGGTGTTTTATACCCTTTTCTCTTTTTTTTAAACTTTCAGGTAAAACCTATTTCGTGTTAGAACTATTATAGAGAGCCAAAGATAAAATACAACCAACGCCTGAAAGAATTATTTGGCTTTATAAAAGATGGCAACCTTTATATGACGTTATACAAAAGACTGTATCCCCAGAAGTAGAATTTATGAAAAGAGTGCCTTTAAATCTAGAGAAAGATGATTTCCTGAATCCACAAGTGCGGAACGTCATTATTTTGGACGACATGTCAGTAGAGGCTGCAAAAGATCAACGTGTCACAGACCTTTCCACCGAAGGAAGCCATCACAGAAACTTGTCAGTGATTGCCTTGAATCAGAATTTGTACTTTAGTAAAGATCCTACTCAGAGGAGAAATTGTCATTATATTGTCCTGTTTAACAATCCAGCCGATAAACAGCCTATTATGACGCTGGCCCGACAAATGTATCCATCTAATCCGCATTACCTAATGAGACATTTTGAGGAGGCAGTTAGTCAACCGCATGCTTATTTGCTTTTGGATTTAAAACCAATGCTCCAGAAGATTTACGCATGCGCATGGACGTCTTGGGTATATTAAACAGGACCTCACAAGACAAACATCCTGTGAAAAAACCATGCTTACTGGGTTCTGATCACATTGAATGTAGCCTTCCTACAGTGCAGTCGAAATTAGGACACGACCCCGAGCAAGTTGAAGCTGGCAAATTAACTGTGCACGAAAGAATGGATAAGAGCTCATCTTGTGTTGGCTGTGGATTGGTTTTTGAAACCTTACACGACCTTATAAATCATGTAAAGAGTTGGTGTCCTGAGAATTCACTGAAGCGAAAATTTCCGGAGAAAGAGAGCGTTTTAAATAAAAAGATGAAATACGACATTTCTGACTCGGAGGAGAGTGACACCTTCTTTGAGAAGACAGATCAAGATGAAGTTTATAACGACTTAGTAAAAGAGATCCAAGAAATCTAATAAAAGACAGTGGCAAGAAAAAGTAGAAAAGTATGAAAATCAAGGACTTTGATATTATTTTTGTTTTTCTGAAGCGGAAGCCCAAGAAAAGGCTGATAAAAAACTACAACAGGATGATATGCGAGTGTTTATGCTTCAATATGGCAGATTCCTGTCTTACGTGTTTAAGCTGAGAGATGGAAATCTTCACAATAAAATAATGAGAACTATTCAGAATTACATGGAAGAGGATTTCAAGCTCGAGAAAGCCATTCGTCTATCACTGAGAAAATATAAACATCATTTTGAAGATATTATAGAACATGAGGAAAAACAAAACAATAGTGACGATGAAGATGCCAGTGATGAAAATGTCAGTAATGAAGATGTCAGTGATGATGATGATGATGATGATGATGATGATGATAATGATGAAGAGACAAGTCGGAGCAAGAGCGATGAAAGATAGACAAATTATTTTTTTTAAAGCTAACAGTGTTATGGGTTTTCAAACTTGTGCTAGAACTTATGAAGTATATTTTATATAAAATTGAGTGTTAACTGTAACTTTGATTTCGATAAATTATATTCATTTTGCTTGTAACTGATAGTACAACAATTGTATGTAAAATAAAAAACTGTCTTTAGAAAACCTGAGTGTTTCTTATTAGATTGATCCAGAGGGACTGAATAATGCAGTAGATACAGTTTTCACTTTGGGATTTATCAGAAATGAGGAAAGACACAACACAATTTTTTTTTTCTGTCTCCATTGTTTTAATTATAAAGTATATATACAAAGATACATGTAAAACACACAAATTCTCAAGTTTTTACTTATATTCTGTTAAATTGAAACAGTTATTTATTCAATTATTCCACTTAATTTCTTTTCCCGAGTAAATATATAAATATATATGCACAAACACTTGTCTAACTATTTAACAGAAAGAGGTAGCTAGTAAACATTAATTTAAGGTCCTTGTGAAGTAATATATGGGACCTTGTACAATAAAATATACAAAGTATATACTCTGAATAGTCCTTTTGGGTAGTATTTCCATTTTTTTTAAGGGAAACTAAGCACTTAGTATACCCTTTTCACATTACACAAACTTCTTTTCTAGATTGATAATATCAGTTGTCATTTGTATCATTTTACGTTTCCAGTTAGAACTTTTTATTTCAGTTGCACGCCAGTTTGCACATTTAACTTTCAACTGATAAATGGCTATGAGCTCTGGTGAAATGTTCAAACACATCACATTCTGATACCAACGGCAAATGATGTCCTCTTCGTTAATTAATTTCAATATTTTATCTATATATAAATGCAACAGCTTCTTTTTCGATTCAGATAAGCAGGAGTGGTCCCTTTGTGATAACAGTCCATCTTGACAACCAACACAATTGCTTTTAACAACAGTGTACATATGCTTTGAAATTTCCTGCGCATAAAGGAAGTCAAAGTATGAATCGAGTAAACCCACATCTCTTTTATCCATGCTATTTTTTGTCCTTTGAGCTTTCTCTTTTAAATGTGTTATCGCTGTTTAAAAACTAAAGCCCTATATTATTTGAAAATGATGTTTCATCAAAAAGGTCCTTATTTTTAAATGACTGTCCAATCATTTTCAAGTAAACGCAGTCAGGTGACCATTTTCTATGCTCATTTATCGCACTATCGGTACAGTTCCAATGACATAGTTCCACGCAGTCATGAAAAATGGGTCCCTGCAAATCTAGCGCTTTCGATGTTGCGATCAGTTTAGCCCTTTCAAATAGACCCTTGTTTGCCCCACCAGGATTTGTGACAGCGTGACTTTGAGCAGTGTCCATGTAAAAACCCTGTGACTGTAGCTGAGAAGTTGCATCCTGTCCATAATTCAGTATCGTGTGAATGTAGGCTCTGTACGGATTGTAGTTTGCTGTAATGCTCGCTTTATTCTGTAACGTGACTTCAGTGGATAAAAACAGGGCCTGGAGAAACAAGTTCGCGGGTCCTACCTTCTGAGCAACTAAGGCGGCATTGGCAGCTGTTTTCACTCGCAGTTTTACGTATATCTGAGACCCTTTCATATCCAGATAGTCTATAGAGTTTTGCCCACTTATTCGAAACTCGATAGGGCTCACTCCATCTGATACTTGTGAGATGGGTCTAATTTCTTCATAGTAAATATCCGTAACACCAGTCTGTGTGCTGGGTAAATCGAACAAAGTCAGTTCTGACACAAGTCCCTCGTGAAAACTATCTGGATTAAACACCGACATAATGTCACTTATTTTACTTTTTCCCAAAAATGTCCTTTATAATTGTTAATTTTCGACTGCTTCTATCTGTCTTACGTTTGTTTCCCTTTCTTGTTGATTTCTTACTGTTTCCCCTTTTCACACGCCAACATTTTGTTAAAAAACCCCAGAAAAAAAAATTTTTTTTAATAACCCCTCCCGTTTTTTAAAAAAAAAGAAAAAAAAAAAAAAAAAAAAAGAAAAAAAAAAAAAAAAAAAAATTCCCATTTTTTTTTTTTTTTTTTAATTTTTAAAAAAAAAACCCCCTTTTTTTTTTTTTTTTTTTTTTTTTTTTTTTTTTTTTTTTTTTTTTTTTTTTTTTTTTTTTTTTTTTTTTTTTTTTTTTTTTTTTTTTTTTTTTTTTTTTTTTTTTTTTTTTTTTTTTTTTTTTTTTTTTTTTTTTTTTTTTTTTTTTTTTTTTTTTTTTTTTTTTTTTTTTTTTTTTTTTTTTTTTTTTTTTTTTTTTTTTTTTGATGACTTCAGCTTTTTAGCACCACCAATGTGTCGCTTAGAAATTTTCTTAATTTTCCTTGATTTAGCCGTCCTTCCACGTCGACGTTGTTTGGGTTTCTGAATCATGTCTACAACGGTGGATGGTTTTATATTGTCTCTCTCCAGTTCACTTTTAGCTTGTTGTACGGTTTGCTCTGCAGGTGATACTGCCTTAATAGGTAATTGCTCAGTACCCTTTTTCCCATCAAAAGACTCTACCGTCTAGCGCCTCCTGATTGGTTCACAGATGTGAGACCTTTACTAACTTTATCGAAAAATGAGACCCACTTTTGTGGATTAGGAACATACAGTTTAGAAGGATTCATAATCACTCAGACACGGATACTGTTTAAAATGAAGTGTCAGGTGCACTGGTGAATTCAAATCTGATGGGTATGTATTATTCGCCAGTGTTATATTTACTTCCAGCTCTTTCAGGTCCTTTTTCTTGACTGGTAGATAAAACGGTGAATCAATTCGATATTCCCAAGATGATTTCTTGTTTTTTTTCTAGACGTCTGAGTAAAGGAAGTCGTTGACCGTGTACTACACTTTCAGCGCATATATCAGTGAAAATGTAAAGAGCCTCATCCGACATCGCTTTCTTCACTTTAGCATTCTCACTCGCACTGAATTCCACCAAAGCGACTTTCCACATGCCTTGTAAAATCATCCTCGAGGGTAAATATATTCTAAATTTATAGACTTTATTATCCGGAAAATGGTTGCTGCTATCATCGCTTTTAATGTAAACATTACGATCCATCGTGTTTACGTCACGGCTTCCGTCGTATCTTTGACTTCATCCGCAGGAATCCAGGAGTTAAAGGTTTGGGGGAAGCCATCCCATTGGACATAAATATAAAGCTTTTTGTTTTTTCTTTTGCGTTTTAATATATTTTCAATAAACCATAGACTGTTAACGTCTTTGTCTACATTCTGCAATTCTGCAGTGTAAAAATTGCCCTTAATGGATTCATCATTTAGGTCCTTTAGTTTATACATAGGAATGCCTTGCAATAGGAATCTTCTTTCCACTTTAAAAACTTTAGCGGTGTAATGTTCCTGATAGGCTCTGCGAAAAGGGTGCCTGGTAAATGATATCCGCACTAAGTCACCCGCTTTAAAACTATATACTTGCTTTCATCGCCTCTTCGCTTTGGACTTCTTTTTCAAATACATGAACGCCCACACATCAGCTTCATTATCTTTAGTAATTTGATTGGGTGTCAAGTTGTTAAGGTTCCGATGGGGTGTGTCGTTGTAACTTGATATTATTTCATCCAACTCATCTACATACCGATAGGAACGTCTATGCCTCATCAGTCTGTAAAGTGCCGTCTTTATCGTTCGCTGAACGCGTTCCACATAGTTGGCTTTAGGAGGGTTTTGCGTTGTTAAAAAGTATATGTCCTCCTCTTTCATGATTTTTTAAACCATCGATTTACAAATTCGGACCCCTAATCGGAGCGAATTTTCTCCGGCTTCTCATCCTTAAGAATCTCGTTCATTGCTTTCAATACAGACTTTGCCGTTTTATCTTTTAAAGGTTCAACGCGAAGCTTTCTAGAAAACACGTCAATAGCGAACAAAAGAAATCGCACACCATCATTTTCCTTGGACAAATTACCCATACTAAGCAAATCAATATCCCACATTTCATTGATGCTACTCACACGAACTTGCGCCGTCTTAATTCGATGTCGAACCTGTTTTTGAAGTGAGTAAGAGTCTTGTTTTCTGAGCCAGTCTTTGATAAACTGAAGACTAAATTCGACGGAATAGTCTCTTTTCAAGAGCAGCACCAGCATAAGATGCTGGATATTGAGCATCATAATAATACTTCTTCAACAGATCTTTTTCTGATGCATCCATGGTGAGTGCTCACACACACATGAAAGATAAACCGTGTTTTTAATATTATATATACTTTTTTCCGTATACAAGGCTTTTAAAAAGACTTATTGGACCAACAGTAAAACTTTAGCGGCCTCAAAAGGGGCAAGCTCCTCAAAAGGGCTAAGCTCTTCAAAAGGACCAAGCTCCTCAAATGACAATTCTCCTTAAAAGGACAATTCTCCTCAAAAGGTAATTCTCCTCAAAGGGTAAATCTCCTCAAAGGTAAATCTCCTCAAAAGGTAAATCTCCTCAAATGAGGATCTGCCCCACCCCCCGTTTTACACTACTAGTTGGATGTTTGATGTTATTTATTTTCAAACAAGTTGGTCAAGTCTCGGGCAACTAAAGAAGTTAATAGTTATGACATATACAAGTCCCTGAATATTTCACAAACCAAAAATCGAAATTTCATTTCTGCAACGTATTTTAGATTTTTCACCGCTTCGTAGAATGTGCTGTGTTACATATTCGTTCTGATTAAATTTATCTAAGTCACACCTTTGGCTTACAAAAAGGCAAAATGTTTATTAATGATTTTGCACTTATGCAAAATATTACTTGTGGCATTATTGGGAAGCATGTATAAGAGAAAATTAAACGCGTACTTCACGTAGCAAGCACTCCCTCCTTTGGGTTTCTGTGTTGTATTAATATCTCTATTTATCCTCTAAATATCACTGTATAACCCTGCTCTATCACGAAAATCCTTTACAGACTCTGCTATTGCTTCGAAAGATATTTAAACTCGTAATTACAAATAAACTGCTTTGTAGTTGTAATCATTTGTGTACTCTTCTGCTTTAACGTCGTAATAATTGATGTATTATTTTTCTGCTTTCACGCCGTAATGATTAATGTACTATTTCGTGCTTAAGGCCATTCTCTTTTTCCACACCAAAGTATCTACCAACTTTTACTGACAGAAATTGTCGTTTGCACAAGTTACCCTCAAATTTTCGCATTGTCAAAGGCTTGAAGTATTCGTTATAAAACTAGAGTAATCACTACCAATTACAAAGTTCAATATCCTGTATAACTAGTCACGCTATTGTTCAATTATCCCCTTTCCATTCATTTATCACTCGATTATCTATACTCTAAACACTGGACATTACATCAGTAAGCTTTCTGTCGGTTGACACTACATCAGTAAGCTAGCTGTCGAGTGATATGTTACGTAAATAAACAGATCCCTCTCTCCCTCTCTCTCTCTCTCTCTTTCTCCCGTTCACGAACTACACCGTATCCCCGATCACAGCGATGAAGGCAGCTGTCTTTGAGAGCTCCTCCTTCCAGCTACATAACTTTTTTTCAGGGCTGTTACAGTGTCGCTACTTGAGTGATCATGCTGGAGACATATCTGAAGTAAATACTCTGCTGTTTGGTTCGAAAGATCACACGAGTATTTCTGTGATGAGGATAGCTTGAATATTTCATACATATGAACACTGAGCCTGTTGTGTACTGTACGAAGCCTGAATAAAATGATGTTCATGTATATCTAGTAGATGGTAGTCATGTTTCTGTGTCTTCGTTCTTGTAAGAGGCGTAATCACCGTGAGCTTTTCTTCATCACTGATTTAATATTTATTCCCCTCTTGTTATGCCCATTGGTCTGCCATCTCATTGCCATGAACACCACAATGTTATATTAAAGTGTGTGCCATGGATTTTAAATCATTTTCATCTTCAACACCCGCCTTGAAACCAGGTACGGTAGTGCAGATACTGATGTTTGACATACCTCTATGGCTCTGTCAGATCCTACTGGTCCAGAGGAGTAGTCGGTGGGCCAAGCTGGGCAGCAGTTGCTTTGTCAGCTTCTTCTCAGCATCTCCTGGCGGGAATTCAACGAAATTCTATGTTCATGTTCATTAAAAAGAGGAGAAGCGCATATTTCCGTGTGGTTCTGCTCGATTACTGATACTTTGTTTATTTTAGCAGTAAAAAAAAATTAATAAGTTCTTGTCGGCACTTTCTCAGCACTCGATGACTTGAATTGAGAGAAAAGTAATGGGATATTTTACTTTCAAGAGGAGATTAGCATATTATCCCCGCACATATACTTTTCCTTTGGTTATTGCTGTAAAAAAGTTTACTTAACCGGAGGTATGAGCGTTTATCTGCGCATGCGCCGATAAACAAAAGTAGTGTTGCCAATGTCGTAAAATGGCTACAACTCAGTATAGACATTTTGTTAATATTGTACTAAAGATTTGCATTTCGAGAGTGTAAATCAGTAATAATACACTTAATAATTTCTTCAGAAGCGGTTTTACGACATACAATGCTATTTTCGTTTTTGGCATTACAACTTCCGTGTTACTTTGGCGGTTTATTTTGACAGCAAAAGACATCATCTGATTCATCATATTGATTAATTAATGCATTTTATTATATATACCGATGATATACATATAATAATTGAATAAACCGGTAATACACCGATACGAAAAAAACGGCCAGTTCGCCAAAAGAAAGTGTGGTAAACCTTCGAAACCATCATAATTTTGAAAAAGTTAATTTTGAAACAACATCATGACATGTGATCATGAATATGTATCGACCCCATGTATTGGAGACGACAACATTTGCCAAGAAGTGTAAAAGTGACTGGCAGGCCAGTGGACATGTTATTGAGTTGGACGTTCTTAAGTAAACTATCTGTCCACCAAAACATCAATATGTTTTATCTTTCTCGTTCTTTCATCAACATTGAGCAACGGTATTAGTTCCAAAAAACACCCAGTAGTATGCGGAAATAAATAGTTTCAAATTGACATAACGATATCATCTTCCGTAATGGGCAATATAGAAAATCTTGATATTGTTTTATCTAAAACTAATTTACTTTAGCGTTAATGCGAAGACAGCATGTAGCTTATCGAGTCATTTTCGAGCCCACTTCCTGGTGTCATGTGAGAAAGTATGGTCATTACCCCAGTGGGGCTCAAACCTGCAACCTCCGTAATGAGTGGCAGATACCTTAACCTCTACATCTTGGCTCCCCTCAATATTATTAAAAACAAATTGCCTTTTCAATTCATAAATTATTTTACTTTAGATCCACATGTATATGACTCATCCCCATTACATTATTGATCTATTTATTCGGTACATCTTGATCTTGCTACCATAAACGACAGTTTCGTATTTGTCGTGAATCTTGACAAAAAATTATCGCGTTTGGACATTATACATTTATAAACTACAGCTTTCAATCAAACCCAACATGTCTTGCTTAAAAATATGCTCAAATTAATTAGAAATTTCACAGACTAGTCTCCATTTTTAACTGCAATTTGTAAGTGTCGGATCAGTCTCTCAGAAATGATTTTTTGCTCGACTTTTCTATGAAAAGGGGAGCTATCCTACTCGCCCCGGCGTCGGCGTTGGTGTCACACCTTGGTTAAGTTTTTCGTACCACCCCATTTTATTTCAAAACTATTAGAGGTATGGCTTTGAAACTTACCATACTTGTTTACCATCATAACCTCCATCTACAGACAAGAGTACATAACTCTGTCAAGGTTTTTGACAGAATTATGGCCTTTTTTTGATTTAGAAAGTGTATTGAGCTTGGTTAAAGTTTTCGTACCACCTCACTTTATTTCAAAACCATTGGAGGTATTGCTTTGAAACTAACCATACTTGTTTACCATCATGACCTACATCAACAGACAAGAGTATATAACTCTGTCAAGGTTTTGAACAGAATTATGCCCCTTTTTTACTTAGAAAATACATTGAATATGGGTAAAATCCACTTATTGCCTTAACCCTTTGAGATATTGCTTTGAAACTTTGAATGCTTGTTAACATCATTACCCCCATCTGTAGGCAAGAGAAGGTAACTCTGTCAGGGATTTGTTTTAGAAATTAAATCCCTTTATCGACTTAGAATCTTGGTTAAGTTTTCCGTACCAGTCCACTTTTTGACTAAACTGTTCGAGATATTACTTTGAAAGTTGGAATACTTGTTTACCATCATGATCCCAAAACATGGGCAGGAGAAGGTAATTCTGTGAAGGATTTTATATGAATTATGGCCCTTTTTTACTTAGAAACTCAGTTAAAATTTTCATTCTTGTCCACTTGTTGACTTAACCATTTGAGATATTACTTTGAAAGTTGGGAGTACTTATGTACCATCATGAGACCTATCTGTAAGCAAGAGAAGATAACTCTGTGAAAATGTTTCTTGATTTGTACTTAGAAATTCCTAGTTAAAGTCTTGTGTGCCCTTAACTGTCAAAGTTTTGTTTTATTGGCAAGCACTAAAAAAGTCGAGCGCGCTGTCCTACTGACAGCTGTTGTTTTAAACAGTGCCTGACATTTGGATATGGAAACTTAAAACTTCTTCTGACAAATGAAAGTTTTGCTTGACCAAACAACAGAAACTATTGTGTTAAAAACATTAAGTTCCTAAAATTCTGTCAGACAGCAGCAAACATTAGCTTGGCCAACTAAGCAAACAGGCACTTTTTAGGAAGACTGACAGCTTGAGACCGGTACCTGTATGAGAGTATGAGGCCTTACTGTAAAATATTTAATAAGTATCACAATTTTATATTTATATATATATTATTTGAGTGACTGATTTTTACTACAATATCACATTGGTGTTTAAAGTTTTATGCTTGGAAATATTTTTTTACATCAATAGGATGCAAATGTTTTTCTTGAAAGGGATTGCAATAAAGTTGAAAATACATATACAAGTGGGCAAAGTATATCAATAAGGAAAAGCGAACATAGCCTCTACTTCATACACTTAACCATATCTCTAAAGAGCTAGCCTAAAAGCTGAGTGAGGGCTGTTAGAACTTGTCTATAATGCTACACTTTCTCCTCTTCTTGATAATTTTAAGAAGGGTTTAAACTTCAAATTTTTTCCTATAGTACAACTCCTCTGTGACTGAATCTCACACAATTAATTCCTCTCATTATCATTAAAGAAGGAGTATATAGTTACATGTACTTGCCCATACAACTGATTGAAATCAGGTCTGCTGATATTCAGCTACAGAAATAACAGAACAGTAACAGCTATGCTTTTGAGTAATGTTATTTCCAGTACATATCAATTACTAACAGAGCTAATTATACTTCAGCAATTCTGCACATTGGAGTGGGTGAAAGGCAGCTGAACAGTATTTTATGTTGTCTCAACATACCCCCAGTTAGCCATACCATGCTGAACAGAAGGTAAATCTGTTAGTACATGTACCGGTATATGTGTAAACACAAGATGAAAGTGAACATGAGAAGTAAGCATAGTTAAATGGGCACTACAGGCAACGTAATATAATATGACCGTCGACGCGCGAAAATGTACCTTCGGACATTTGTTACATTATTCGACAATAATTGATAAAAAAACCCATAAAATTTACATTTTTGTCACCCTCTTCAAATGCAAAACCAATGATAAAAAACTGATAGCCACTATATTTTCCTCAACAGAAACATACTATTTGCTTCAAAATCCTCCAAGACCATTACTATGGCAACAGCGATTTGAAATGATTCTTTTTTTAAATTTTGACTATACCCAATGAAAAAAGGCATATCGTGGAAAGAAGACATGAAATAGTTCACCAGATATGATATATAGTGAAAGAGTATATAATGTTGCAACCAAATATAAATGATGCTGTTAGGAAATGATTACCGGAATAGTTTACTGCCCATGTAAATTGAAGTGAGTTTTAACGTAAAATTGTGGTATGTGACGTCATTTTTGGGGTGAACAATGACGCCTTATGTATACTTTTTCAAAATGTTGTAGTTTTGTATGTACTGGACGTAGGTAACTGAAATTTTCCAATATTGATATTGAAATATTGTTTGTTCAAATGTGTAAGAAAGCTAGTTTCCAAGTATTTTGTCCGAAGGCCCATTTTCCCGTGTCGCTGGTCATATCATATGCAATAATTTTCAGTTTTACAAATTAGTTTTATCTTACTTGTTCATGATTTTAAATCAATTTCATTGAATTATGTATTTATGATCAATATTTATGATGATCATAGTTTTAAAATGTTCAATTCCAGAGTGAATGAACGTGGGAGAGCAGTGGAGCAGCTTACAAAAGAATCTGTAGACATAAGTTTACAAAATGAAGTTCGTCTGCAAGGGTATATAAGCACATTGATAAATAATAATTAAGCGTGCACTACGGGTTTTTCACAGACCTCTGCGCATGCGCGACATCAATGAATATCGACCGTATTAGCAACTGAGGGGGCAGTTACACGCCACTGCATAAGCGATACATACTGATATATTGATCTATCATTTATATTTGTTTTATAAAACACTTTGACGAGATTGTTAAAAGCTATTTACCGATGTTTAATAATATATTATTCTTTTAATCATTTAAATATATTTAAAGTTATTATGTAGAATGATCAATGCAAAAAGTAAACGACGACACATCTACTCGACGGTTATTTTCTATGGTACGGTAACAGTTTTAAGTTTATTTTACTTAAACTTTTTTTATGTCTCCCTTTTTTTCTCTATATGGGGATATGATTTAAAAGATTTAATAATCTCTGCAACGATTAATAGTTTTAATATACAGGCGTAATAATTAAGTGCACGGACCTAAATACACATGTGGTCCATGTTTAAGAAATAATCTATGGCTTGGAGTACTTTATCGAAATTGAAGCATTCCCCGGAAGTGATGTGCCTGGCGGAATAATTCACGAGGGTGAAGCCCGAGTGAATTATTACGCAGGCACATTACCGACGGGAAATGCTTCAATTTCGATAAAGCACTCCAAGACATAGATTATTTCGATTCTTAGAAGCCGATTTTTTGAAAACTATCGTAACTACTACGGACCTTTTTTCAGTTCGGCGGTAATGTGTAAAAAAGCATAAATAGTAGCTGTTGGAATTAACTCCCTATTCGGGCAACTATTCAATATATCAAACATAACTATATTATACAAACTTATTTTTAGTTTAATCATCTAATACATAAAATATAAAAAGAAATACCTGACTGACATTATGCAGAAGACAGATTCAGAACCTAACAAAGCAGCCAATCGATATAAATGCGTACCGTTAATTTGAACTGTACAACGTTTTAACGTGGAGTAATGACGTCAGTGTGATGACGTAAACGTTTTCATTCATAGTTTTGTCTCCCGGAATCAAAACATTGTATGACTGTCAATCCTAAATGTCTTGGCCTTTTTTAAGGAAAACAAGGTGAGGGTATTCTAAGGCTTACTTGACGCAATCAAAAATAATATTTAGGTTCTTAAACAAATCTTTTTCATGCGACTGATGTATTTATACTGATATTATTTCCATTTCTGTATTTTATTTTTGCGCGGGAGTAAATTAGAAAAGTCGGAAGGAGCTACTTCCATGTTCGAAACTCCGCCATTTTCCGAGTGCTTTAATCATATTAATGCACTCGAATTGACCATAGAAATATACCGTAGGCATATTAGAATAAGATATAATGTTGAAATTAATAGATATTCATTTATATTTTTACAGATCTATATAGTATTAATAGTATTAATCATGTCAGAAGAAAGAAAACGACCGCGTCGCGTTTTTCATTTTTTTTGTATCTTCATATGAATACCATTATTTGATACTATGACAACACTTTTAAAGCTATGAGAATTATTTTCATGTTTCTCAAAAAGAAATCGTTTTGTATACAAGCAACATCAGCGTTTTGAAATGATATTCTTAATGATTATTATATACTTTCACCCGGAAAAGAATAAATGAATAAAAACTGCCCGTACACCCGTTTATATACTTCAAGTTATAGAAGTATGTTAGCATTTTTAAAGCATTTTCTCTCTTTTCATTTACCTCTCAGTATTATGGCAACACTTTCCAATTTTTGTAATTAAAACTTTTTCCACCCGTTCTTTCATCATCTGTTTTCAAACTGATTGCGGAGCTATGTACACGCGCCGATGTACACGGGTCCGTTTTCTAACTATTTCTAACTATTTATATTAATTTGATTTCTTTAGAATATGTTGCTGACATCGTAAAATAATCGTTAGTAGATTATTTTAAAGTCATGATTGATGTGTTATTAAGCTGTAGTAAGTTAGCATAGGTCCGTGTCCGAAGAAGTTGAGTTACGGAAAAAAACTCTCATGCTGTACTTGCCATTACTATTTATTATTATTTGCTTCCGTTTTCAAGTTCGCTTTAACATTTTTCAAAACTTTTTATTGAAATTTACTTCATAACTTCTTTATTATTTTGTTTAAATAATAAAGCAATTTAAAGTAATTTACAGTTAACCGTATATATTAATAGTTGATACACAAAATCCGCTGTAGAAGTGTTTCTGTTTGAAGAAAGAAAACTCCCTTACCACGTATTTTGCTTAATTTTTTAAGTCTAATACAAGTACGAATTTACTTAACTTATCAACAAATACATTACTAATATTTTGTTGAAATGCTTAATGTACAGTTTTATTAATTTCTGTAATCATTTATGCACATTCATGAAATTGTAAATGAAGCCTTCGCCGGCGATTCTTTTCTTTTCTCCAAATTATAATTTCATCACTTTCTACAATTAAAGTTACACAAATATACTTATTTAGTAAGGATATAATTTATAGTAGAAATAAGTTAATCATTTAGCAAAATACACGATAATCATAGGATTATTCATTCATGATACATCAAAACAGTAATACGCTTCCGTTATCGGGCCGAAACTGCCCCCTCATTCGCCGATCAATAACCGTTTGTGCTCTTTAACGCTGACGAGTACGCAAGAACGATAAGTCTGTGAAAAACCCGTATTATAAAGAATTCACTCCAATTTAATTTCTTCCAATCTTTATACTTGTTTACATCAGTTTCAGACAAGATCTACTTCAGATATAGACTAGACCTACTTCAATTATAGACCAAGTCTATTTAAGTTATATATGTACACCAGATCTACTTCAATTATAGTCTTATAGACCATACCCACTTTAATTATAGACCAGCCCTGTTTCAGTTATAGACCAGATTGTCTTCAGTTATGGACCAGACCTACTTCAGTTTTATAGCAGTCATACTTCAGTTGTAGACCAGATTTATTTCAGTTATAGGTTGTGTTATAGAAAAGTAAAATTCTGTATTGTCAGACATTCCTCTACAACACAACAGAAGGTATATACTATCAGCATATCTTATGAAAATAGTATTGATACCAATTTCATTGCACTCTGATTTATGTTACTAGTTTCATATGCTGACAAGGTAAACTACTGAAAGAAAGTAGTGAGGCAGTATAAGACATTGATGTAAGATTGATGTAAAACATTCCCTGCACTAATATGAAATATATATTTTTTTTATTCAACTGTAACTTTATTCTTTTTTTTTGTAGGTTAAAAGATATTGAAGTAAGTGTTGATGCTTGTTGGCAGAAGCATGGGAGTGGCAAGTCCTATGACAGTTTGTCAGGTAATAAGTAAACAGCTACTTATGAAGTTTAGTTGTGTATATTGTTATATGGGGTAATACAGTTAAAGCTCAATGTCACAAGGGTCTGAGATGTGAAAAAGTCTTGCTTTAAAATGTTGTGACCTAAGCGTTAAGGACGATGGTACTCAGATGAGCGATATAGGGCAATCATGGCCCTCTTGTTTAAAAACTGAGGTTTGACTTAGCAATGGTAATTATTTTTCCAGATCTTGTATCATCAAATGTATTACATGTAACTATAAAAGCATTTTATTCTTGACATTTTCATAACAGTGATAAATAGATGATATTTTAAGTTTCTGTTTGATGAAATTGACATCATGAAGTGTGACTAAAGGTTTTAGCTTACTGAAGGTGTTAGCTTATTCTGTTATGAAAAAAGTATAAATATTTTTTACATTGTGTATGATAAAGCAAGATGACCACCAGTATCTTTATTTGTAGTCATAGTAACAGTGATGGAAGAAAGCAAATTTTTCATTATGTATTGTATAGGTTCATAAAAAGCTGGGAATTTCTCCAGGCACATATACACACAAATTATGTGTGTTACGTGACATCCAAAACAGCAAACGCAAAGCAATAGCCATGACTACAGCAGCAAAACGTCAAAGATACAAGTTGAAAGTTATAACCTTAATTTATCAATGAATGCTTTCATGGATATTGTTCAAATTTTTATCCCCCCCCCCCCCCCTGAACACAAAGTGTAAGGGAGGGTATACTGGATTCAACTTGTCTGTCTGTCCTTATGTCTGTAGACAGAATCTTGTGGACACGAAATCTCCAAAACCCCTGGTTAGAATTTAATGATACTTAACAGAAGTGATAAGTGCAATGCATAGTTGTGCATGGGCTATGTTTTGGGTCTCTAGGTCAAAGGTCAAGGTCAAAGGAGCATGTGATAGTAAAATCTTGTTGACACGAAATCTCCAAAACCCCTGGTCAGAATTTAATGATACTTCACAGAAGTGATAAGTACAATGCCTAGTTGTGCATGGGCTATGTTTTGGGCATCTAGGTCAAAGGATACAAGGGTTTGAGATAGTAAATTCTTGTGTGCTTTTAATCTCCAAAACCCCTGATCAGAATTTAATGATATTTCACAGAAGTGATATGTACAATGCCTAGTTATGCATGGTCAATGTTTTGGGTCTCTAGGTCAAAGGCCACAGGGGTTTGAGATAGTAAATTCTTGTGTGCTTTTAATCTCCAAAACCAGAACTTAATCTTACTTCGCAGAATCCTTTAGTTGTGCAGGTTAAATAATTAAAGCATCAAATATTACATATATTTTATATACTGTGTCAGTGGGGTGTTTGGGGGGTATTCATCACCTTCAGTGATAGTTCTAGTTTGTAATAGTTTCACCTAGTTCGGACTGCGAGTAATGAAAGATCATATAACCATTTCATTCCTGTTTATGTACGTGTAAATGTCTTGCCTTACAATCAATTTAGTCTTGTGATCAGGTGAGTGAGATAGCACCATGATAGCACTCTTGTTACATAATGTGATCTTAAATGATTTACAAATTCATAATATCAAAATACGTTTGCATTGATGTTTTAATGAATTGATTTGACACAGCCATATATGCCTGAAAATGTGATTTTATTTTTCAGGAATAAAAAGAGAACAGTGAATGAGCTCCATGAGGGTCCTATGTACATGTACCAGAGTAATTTAGCTTTTGAAAATGGTGAAGATCTACCTGAAACAGTACCTGAAGCAGTATACAGGATAATCTTTGATCTTGAGACTACATGACTAGGTATTGCATCAGAGGTTAATATTGATGTTGGTATATCAGCCTTATTACAATTATACACTATAATATAATAAGTTCTGTAGCAAAGTTGGTTTTACTACATGTATATCCTTTTATAAGCAGTAACATACATGTACTAATGCATCTATGCTAGTTAAGACATGCTTTGAATTTCCATAGAATCAACAGCTGTCATATTGAACAGGTTTTGTCTTTGTGAGTTTAAAGGCTATGTCAATTGCTATTTAATACTATAAAATTAGACAACATTGGCCACTACCTTGGACACGATATCATTTAACACTACACATTACACTAGTAAAATACTAACATGTTTTTATCTTATAGCTAAGTATAGATCAAATGTTTATGTCCAATTATTTCAGTGTGTGTTTTTTCTCTGTGTTTTACTGAATTAACACATGATTTGAAGATGAGCTTACTGATATATTTAGCAGTAGTATAAAATCTACTTGACTAGTTGTCAAACTTTGCAGTAAGGCTCAAATTTCATTTTTGGTGAAAAATCTGTCTTATGTAATGAATTGTCATACTTACTAACTGAATTTCAGGAAGAAAAGAGCATATAATACAGATAGCTGCAAGAAGAGGCCAGGAAAGATTTCAACACTTATGTCCTACCAAAGAAGTCAATTTCTAAAAGGGCAAGTGATATCACAAAAATAGATGCTGTTGGCAATCAGATGTTTTACAGAAATAGTGCTGTCAACAGTTTAAGTGTTTATGAAGCCTTGAATTGTTTTAATGATTTTTTGTCAAAATCTGAAGATAATGTGCTAGTAGGGCATAACTGTAGATCATTTGACTGTCCAATTTTAACAAATGCTTTACATAAAATTTAATGTAGGTTGTATTCACAATTTTGTAATCATGCTACTTGGATTTGTTGATACAAGAAAGGTTTTTAACTCTTTTAAACAATGTTCTCAGCAGTATCTTGCAGAGCATTTTTTCAAAGAGCAGTACAATGCACACAATGCTTTAGATGATGTCATAACTCTTCAGAGAATTGTTGAAACTTCTTCTTTAGCAAAGGAAGAATTTGTAAAAGGTTCATTTGCTGTTGAATTTTGTTCAGATGCATATAAGTAGTCGAGACAGGTTAGTCAAAATCTTCCATCTTTACAACCCTTAATAGATACAAAGACAGTGAGTAATGATATTGCTAAACGTATAGCAGGAAGTGGACTTAGTTTGTCACACTTGATTCTAGCAATTAAACACAGTGATACGAGTGGCATAGAAGATCTTTTTTCAGAGTTGTCCGTCAGAAAAATAGTCCTTGTGACTAAGTCACAAAAAATTATTCGTGCTGTTGCCAAGTTTTTAGATGAATTTAATCATTGATAGTGATAAATGAATTAGTGTTTTTGAGGTCATTCATATCTCGTCCTTTCTTTTTGAAAAACACTTTTTCACTTCAATGTACTAAGGTGGGCTCAGCTGTGTTAATTTATAGTATTGATTACATATGCATAGTAAATGATATCAAGATTTTTAAAATCATGACCCCTTGGTCAAAATTGACCCAGAAATGAGGGTTATTATTTTTACTGATCATTAATTTATAATATACTTCATATGAATTCTTGTAAATTTCTAGGAGTATTTGTGTTTTTGACAGACATCAAAATACCTCTGGTTTTCTTTAAGTAATTTTCCTCACCAAGAGTTCTGTCGAGTTAGTACCTTCACCAGTCTCAAAAATAGATATTCTAAATTTTTTTCTGGACTTATTTGCATTACGCCAAGTGTTTTAGCATTGCTCCTATTTATAAGAATAAGTATTTGGTAGAAATCCCTTTGGCTATTTATAGCATTTGGATAAGCATTCTGTATAGCAATCTGTCTGTCAGTAACAGTTTCAGATGATTTAAGAATCTTATGGTTAGTTCAAATGTACTTTGTTCTTGCTTCTAATTTTGACATTAGATTATGAGTGGGTGGGGTAATTTGATATGCTGTAAATAGTGTTAACAGTATTATAGACTTCATAATGTATTAATTTAAATAAATTTTTGTTTTAGAAACACTTATGTGTTATAATTTCAAATATAATGTCCAAGTTATTGGATAATTTTAAAACCAACTGTCAGAACTTGCAAAAATATGAATTTTTCCAAATTTTTTAATGTTTTATTGGATATAGTTCATTCCAAAGCATGGTGACCCCCATTTTTTTGATAATTTTGGTTGCCTGAATAACATCTAAGCAACAGGCAAATATGAAGTACTTTTGATATTTGTTTTTTTTCATATGAATGTTTAAAAAAGGTGTTGTTCTATTATTAAGAAAGTGGGTGGGGTAATCACATATGATATGATAAATCTTTTATCAGGTATTGGGGAAAGCTTTTTTTACTTGTTTAAATTCATGAAAGGTAACTGTAAACATGATACATATTTAATTGTTTTTCACAATAATCATATATAAAGAAATTGAAATTGAAAAGTTTGTTGTTTTTATGTTAGAAAAGCAGATTCAAAATAACCAAATTTATGGGTTGTTTAAAAATAGTATAACTCTTAAAAAAGCATGGTGACCTATTATTTTTTGGTTTTATTTTAACGTTTAAACACTAATGTTTAAAATAATATGACTTTTGAAAGAATTTGATCTTCAGATTAAAAGCGCTCATACCTCATTAAGAAAAGTCGTGTCCTCTCTGTTTCTTAGCAGTCAATGATTGAAATGTAACACTACTTCATGGAAAGCTTCACTTCTTAAAGACGAGGCACATATTATCTGGCTACGAATTATCTTCCTTTACTTGTTGATTTTGCTTATCTCAATTACAATTTTCATGTAAATGAACAGAAATTTGTTAAGTTTTACGGAGGCTTCGGGGAGCATCCGTCGGTGTCACCGATGTTCTTGTTTATTCAAACAGTGAGTGTCTGGTTGTTTTGTTATATTGATCAAACCAGGGAACACCTGTTGTAACACACAAAGTAAAGTGCACCTCTGGCAAGTCTCTTCAGACTATACCTGTTTGTACGTTGTGATTTACAAGATAACAAATACATGTTACAATTAAAACATACAGTCAAACCTGTGTTAGAGACCACCTTCAAATAGGACCACCCTGCGAATAAGGACCATCAGGAGAATCATTGTGTACTATCAATATAGAGTAGACAAACATGTGAATAAAGACCACCTGCAAACAAAGACCACATTTGTAGCTTCACAACAGTGGTCTTTGTTCACAGGTTTGACTGTAATTATATACGTAATATGTCCTGCTTGTCTGTAACTTGTTTGTTGTTTGAGACACTATGTATATATAAAAGATGCGTCCATGCTCACATAAATCACCAAATTAGTAATTTTGATTGTTTCCTTACATGGTAACAGGACTTCGCTTTTAAAGTCAGGCTATTATGTGTGGATATGTAAATTATGTATCTCTATGTAAGTATGCTACTCAAGTGTTCTGATCTACAAGATATTCTAATAACTGCATCGTTCTATATGCGAACTGTGAGTTGTCAAATGTGGTAGTAAGTTTCAAAATTTAGCATTATTTGCAAGAAGACAACGCAATCGTCTTAATATCATTGAGATTTGTGCAACGTTTGTATGTATTATAAACATTATTGTGCAACTGAACCGCGTGCTGTTATTCTCTTTGTGGCCCGGTCTGGATCATCCGTGTATTATCCTGAAATTTTACCTTCTTATAGAACTGCATTAGCTCATCAATACATAAGACGGACTTATACCAAAGCTTTTCATTTTAGTAATAATTGATGTTTTGTGAACGAATACGCGAAGTAATTAAATATATGTGCAGTATTGATGAAAACATATAGAAAGAACAGAGTTTAATGACAAAGGTTCTGAAATGTTGAAAGTACTTTTTCTAATTCTAATTCTAATATAAAGATAAGGACTACATAGTAATAACTGATTATATTTAGAACTTTTTAACTGGTTTCTAACAACAGAAATGCACATGCTTTTAGATTAATCTTCATATAAAGTCTTTACTTACGTCATTTGTAATAAGGTCTTCTGATCCAATCTTTGCTCTACGTCTTGAGTTTGACTTAACTGGAGGTAGGTAAGTTGGTACATCGTAGCAGTCACTGTTAGAGGAGTTTTGACTTCTCACGGCATTAGTTACTTCATCTGTGACACTTTTAGGAAATTCACCATTTCCTTCAACGTTGTGGACATTTTCAGTTAGTCCTTCATCTTCGTCTTGCACTAATATTGTATGACCATGGATATTTTCACTACTTTGAGAGAAGGCTGTATTGTCATTTCCTGCTTTTTCTTCAAATTTACTATTTTGTTGTATGCTCATAATTGGCTTAACCACTTCTACTTCAAGATGATCGGAACTTAGGTCTTCAGTTGTTTTGTTGTCACTGTTGTCCATAGAGTTATTACATCGTAGTTGAGTATTCTCGACCTTTTCGTCGTTAAACTCATTATCTTTCACTGGATTGTCTTCTTTTGGTACATGTATAACAACATGATCGTACTCTTCGTTTTCTTCTTCCATTTCACCATTCATACTTGTTAATACTGTACTATCACAATCACTCATTTCGTTATTTATTTCAACACGAACGCTTTTTCATAGAATTTGATTTTCTGCAACAATACAGTGCATATTTCGTTCATTTTTAAACCACAGTTTGATAATCGCCTACAGTACAATACCTACCAATCCGTCATACCGCGCTTGAATGAAAGGCATTCCAATAAATTGAAACACTCCCACTGGCGACACAATGCCAACTCTGATTTGATGACGATATGATTAATTCATATCAGAATTATTCCACGCAGTTTACTATACTTTATTCCATATACCTTTAAAGTTACAAATACTTTGTTTTGATTTTATGTCCAACTGTTATTGAACATACGCTTTTAACCTCGAACATGTAAGTGATAGTCGTCAGGTTTGACGGAGGCTTTGAATTGTTGGTTTCGATAGCAACACATGAGGTTTTCCAATATACGCTCTGCAGTTGTTTACCTATCTCATTTCGCTTTATTTGACTACGAACCACGTGAGTGTTTTCTTGATAAATGATATCTCTTTATTTATATTTTACTTCAAAATGGCCGTACATGCTGCAATAACGTCGAAGTAGAGTACTTTAAACGCAGCGGATGACTTTGATAGGTAAGAAGTAAACTTGCTTTGAGTTATTTATCGTTTTATCTAATTTGTAATTAAATTACCTTTCAAACTAGGTGGCTTATAATATATTAGCTAGGGCAGTGTGAAGTTAAGAAGATGTTCACTTCATTTGATAGAAATTCAAATTTTATCCACATTAATAAATTGTGGTTATAACCTTGATAATATTAATATTCCTATAAATAAATAATTGGCAAATTTCTTAATATCTGGTGAAGGCATTTCAATGACATCGTTTTATAGTCATTATTAATGTGTATAGTTTTAAACATAATGACATACATCATATGACGTTTAAAAGGTAACTGAAATGTCTGTCTGTTCCTAGCTAGCTCTACTAACGAACGAACGAGAACGAACGAACGAACGCGAACGAACGAACGAACGAACGAACGAACTAACTACTAACTTACTAACTTACTAATAACACTTGAACTTACCTACGTAGATACTTGTGTACGTATCTACCTTTTGTTCTAAAGTTTTCTGTCTGTGTTTTTCCCTCTTTCTTATTTGCTACCTACCTGCCTATTGGCCTAATTTAAGCCTATACAAAGGTCGATGGAAATTCCAAGGCCCTGATTAGTAATGAAACGGGTGATGATATAAAGTTATCTGTATCGTTGTTGTTGGTTTTGTTTCGAATATACGAATGCAATTTATGTTTAATGATAAAGAAGTATGAACCAATTTTCTTTGACTTTAGCAATACACTTTTAGCTTCAATTCACTTAATAACAATATATTACTCGAAAATAATAATGTACATTTGTGTCTATGGGTATATTACCTAAATAAATCAATATTTATGAACAAAGAGACATTAATAGAACAATAAAACAAGTTTATTACTTTAAGAACTGAACTGTGCTTTGCATTCTCTTCATTTTCAGACAGGCATCGCTACTCTTAATTACATACACTCTATAGGAAGATAATTCAAGGCTTGTAGAGTCTGATATATTCACCTTATCAACTGTTCGCAATTTGAGTTTTTCAATAGCGCGTCAGAAATCACGTACGTGTCTATCAGATATAGTGCGCGTTTCAATTAACTGACGCTTTGGTAATACTGAAAATCACGCTGCGACGACCGCCTATAAAAAGATCACTAGAAAAGTTCATCAGAGGGGCAGACAGAATATATATATATTATACGTTTTTCTCTTTTTTCAAGAGTCTTTTCTTACACATTTACATATTTCGATGTTTAGCGCAGAATACACTTTTAATGTTTGATAATGTTATACATAATTATAGGAAACTATTAGCGAATATCGGCTTCAGTGAATATATTAAGGTAGTATTTTTCACAACCAGTTTAATCGGAAAAGGATAATTTTCAATAAATTAAGACGATGTTAGATTATAGTATGTTACAGTTGTATTTAGTCTTAAACTAAAGATGCACATAACGTTGTTTCTGCAATTGCTTGAAAATTGCATCCTCAAAACGGACTTTAAACATATGTTTATAAGACAGTACGAATATCAAAATAATATTTCAGGAAGATTTAAGGCACTGTTTTTAACTTCACATGCTTGAATGGTACGAGTATCTCATGTACTTTGGGAAATAGAACATGCATTTCATTTTTTCAAACCAAGTATGACTATCTTAAATCTTAACTTAAATGATTAGTCTGAATCTTTCTGTGCTTCCAAATTTGGGCAAGTATATTTCTTTAAAAAAGGATGTTTTGCAGTAATGTGATCCAAAAAGCTGATATGTTAAACATTGAATTTGTCGTCTGCGACATTTTCAAAGTGAGGTATATGATTCATTCTAACACTACCTCCATTTCGTCTCATATAAAGAAGAAGGATGAGCAAAGCTATTCGGTACCTCCCCCCTGCTGACAGCACACCTACAGCAGGTAGGCAGTAATGACAAAGGACACAGGCGTTCCTTATTTCTAGAAAGCGCGCATACGCAATAGCATTTCTAATTTAATGAGTAAAAGTTACTGCTGCAGTGAATTAAAATCCTTGCATCAGTGAATTGATTTATCAATAATAATGAATGCAAATCACTGCTGAAAGTAAATTGAAATGACTTTTAGCGGTGAAACATGTTCCTAGAGCAGTAAACTGATTTCAGTGAATTAAAATTACTGCAGTGGGAGTGAATTAAAATCCTATAGTACACTGTAGTAAATTACACTTATTGATGCTAAAATGTGCAATCCTATCTTACGAAACGTTTCTATCGATTGGAATCATTGTAACAGACACTGGCATTGTTAAGAGATAGGGAAGTCATTACTTTTAACTTTGAAGGATAAGTACTTATGTATAACAAACATCTGTGCAATTATGTTACGTACCACTGCCATACTAGTTCGGGTCTTTCTTTCGAAGGAAGACAAACACCGCTGTTCGTAATTATACAAGACAATATTTCAGTGCCCAAATTTCGGGTGCTTTGTATTTAACGTCTTCAAGATTACCGCTCGTTTTTATAAACAGAATGTCTGGTGCAACACTCGTAGGTGTATGATAATAATTGTGATTGTACTAGTGCTTTTAAGGGTGCGTTTGCTAATGTATAATATGCAGCTTGACAGCTGATCTATAGTCACCGAGTAATCAATAGAGGTTATCTACCTCTCACAAGGAATGATCCTAGCACGTTTGAAAGCAAAAGTTTAAAGGGTTGTTGAGTAATTAATTCTAACACAAGCGGCTGTTTTTCCTATATAAACATATAGGAAAAGGCCTGTATTCTATTTTACAGTAAATTCTAACACGACCAGCGAATAACCTACATACATGTAGAACAAAATCTATTTGGGTTATTCTGCAATAAACCGACCTTGAACGACGCTGCACGCGCATCGTGTTTTGGCTGTTCAATTTACCCGACGTATAGAGGATCTTACATGGCATATTGTGGATGACTTGGGACAAAGGTGGGGGTCTCTGATGGATGACACACGTCCAGCTAACTTGATTAATGTTACAATACCATTTACACTGATTTTATTTACTGATTTGTTGTTATTGTTTTTGTTTACACAGTGACGTCATTAATCAAGAGAAACTGTGACGTCATTTATCTATACCCGTTACTAATATTTTTCGTAACTTGAACTGTTATTGCGTACGCTGAAAATTCGAACTATTACTGTAAATTCCTGTAAAACTAAAGTTTTTTCTTTCTTATGAGACTGTAGTTAAACACCGGTATACATCTTTCATGAATGAAAGTCACATTGAAATAGCGTCTTTACAGTGTTCGCGGGAGGAAACTTCAACGGCAAAATAGAGTTGTGTAGCACGCAAGTGTAAATTACGTTCGATGGAAATAGTTCTCTCATTTTCTTCAAATGTTGTTTCAAATAAGTCGTGTTATAATCGAAATAATAAGTATCCAAGTTTGGTTTATGGTTTATGCGTTTTTGGTACGTGGCATTCCCTGTTTGATATTATTTTTGTTTTTATGAAAGAATAACCCTCGTTTGTCGTTCTTATGCGTAATAATATATCACTCAGGCCTTCGGCTTTCATGATATATTCTTGCGCATAAAAACTCCAAACTCGGGTTATTCTACGATAAACCAAACATGAATACATATTATTTCTTAAATATGTGCATGTTTTACCAAGGACGACGTGCCGTAAATGACATAACGACGTGACGTATGTAAACAAGCGCGTCCAATCTTATTACGCATGATGAACTCCTATGTGTTAAAGAAAATTCAGGGTAATATTCAAAGAAAATAATTCTAACACAAGCGGCTGCTTTTCCTATATAAACATATAGGGAAAAGCCTGTATTTTATTTTACAATAAATACAGCACGTTTTCCCAAGGACGACGTGCTGTAAATGACGTAACGACCTGACGTATGTAATCAAACGCGTACAATCGTATTTCGCGTTTCAAGATTACAATGATGTACTGCTACGCGTTAAATAAAGTTCGGGACAGTTTTCAATGAAAATAACGTGTTAGAATGGAAATAATAAATTGTTCCCTATATTTTATCGTTGAATAAAATGCAGTCAGTCGTTTTGATGCGATAAATTAAATCACTCGTGCTACGCACTCGTGATTTAATTACTACGTATCAAAACTCCTCACTACATTTCATTCAACGATAAAATACAGGAAAACATTCATTATTTCTTAAGTAAAGATACTGATTTCAAACGCAATGTCAATGCATCTTTGGCTCAGTGACACTCAAATCAATACGGATCAATTGCTATTCATAAAGTATAGCTTAAACTAAAGTATAAATGAAAAGGAAACAAGTGTAAGAACACTTTGACCTTAAACGTTATTAAGGAACCCGAATGACAGTAGGGGTCATGTACTCTTCATAAACGTTTCTCCTAGTAAGTTTGAGGATGTTTGCTGAAAGCATTGAATTATTCTTATATAAATGCAAGGTAACGTAACTGTGACATTGATTATTGACCATTGACCATTGACCATGTGATATCAACATCATATAGGTTTTATTCATCCCGAATTAGATCCTTAGCAATTTAATATTGTTTGTAAAATTGGGGCCTGATTTCAAAGTATTGTAAAGTTAAAGTTAATGAGGAGAAACGGGTTTTTAATGCAATGCCATTTAGACCTTGAACATCGACCCAGTGAACTAAATATTTCAGTAGGGATCATCTACTCTCAATAAGCTTATTCGTAGCAAGTTTAAATATCGGTGGTCTAAAACGGAAATAATTTTCAAACAGGTGGTCTAAGTCCTGTTGAAATATTGAGCAGAAACGGCTTTTTAAATAGAAAAGTCACTATCATCTTTGACCTAATGAACTGAAAAATTAAAGCAACTCTTTAATTCAAATTTTCTGCAATACTGCATTTTTCAAGAATTTTGTCTGCACTTTTACAATTTACATTTTGACCATCTTTATGACAAGCTTAGAAATGAAAAACAAAACAAAGCGTCAAGATCTTAATTCACTGACAACGGGTTGTTTAATTCATTTTTATCGATTTTGTATTCTCTCTGGTCATGATTGATTGCCAAGAGCCATTATCACTTATTGCTAGCAGTCATCTACATTATGCTATAGTTATTTACAGTTACTAACAGCAATAACATCAATTTACTGTATTGGTGTAGAGTTTCAATGCATTGCTAGCATCAGTCTCAATTCGCTTTAAATAGTTTCTTGAAAATTCATATTTGATTGCAACAAAACGAACATTTACATTTACATTTACTTTTAGGTGTCATGTAGACTTCAACAAAACAAACATTTACATTTGCGTTCAGGTGTCACGTAGACTCTCGGGAAGCAAGAAAAAAAACCAGAATGTTATTTTACCCTCCAGCAAAAGAAAACAATATCAGAATTATCCTGTACATTAGACCGCTAATGGAAACGTGCTAAAATACTAATCGCTTTACGGTTGCCATATCGAACCAGTTTTTTTAATCCTAAACTTTATCAATATAACTTCAGAAGTGGATTGATATTTCTTAATTTCGATTACACTGTTGTTGATATTACTTTTATTCTAATTCAATTCTTTCCGTCGACTCTGTGTCACGCCTTTTTCAATCAAACAGATATTTTTCGGATGTAACGATGGAAACAAATAGCTGGTATTATTCAAGCTGTATTGTTAAAGAATATGAATATACATGTATATCAAAGGTGGTCACTTACTTTTAAGCAACATTTTATGACAATTTTTACTTTTTGTAGATTTATTTAATGAACAAAAAGACCCATTACATGGAGTTAAATCCCTATCAGAAAATTACATTTTATTAACTTTTATAAAATTTTGTTATTACTCCCCTTTAATATGAAAGTATTTAAAATGTTGAATATTTTTGGTTATTTCAGTATAATTTTTACTTTTACATTTGAATTGGATAGATATACAAATATTTTAACATTCTGAACCAAAATGCAAGTTTTAAAACTACGTGTAGCTTCTGAATTCATTTATTTCCAATCTATCTTGGGTGCGCACCCAAAATAGGTAAAGGGAAGTAATAATACTTTTTCAAACTTAAATTTCTAATGAATTCCATCTAAATATATTATTTTCAATGCAAATATTTCACAAATATAATACAATAGGTCTTATATTTATATCTTTCCTTAGGCAAAGTATGTGTATAAAATTTTTACTTATGATTAAATGACTTTATCTTGGTTTTGGCAACCAGGATAGGGAAATCAAATTTTAAAATACCTCCAAATCTTACTTGAATTCAGCGCTAAGTGAACATAAATGAGTGTAAATGATCAGATGTTAAAGTTTCAAACAAATCTGTTACATAACCAAAATCTGATTATATACCTTTAAGAGCAAATAATTAAAAGGAGAGGGAGAGTGTACGTTTATGGCTACAACATAACAATCTAATCCAGCAATATAATTTGATGAGGTATAAAAACTTGTAAATCATCTAGATTTTGTTTACCTCAAAGGACTAATATTATGTTCTAGATGAAAACGTGACGTTGTGTCCGTATAGATATATCACGATTATTGTTATGAATCATAAATTAATTTGATACTTTAGGTTTCCAGTCACAGTTTAATAACAAAGGGTTCAAAAGCCGCTGTAAACGTAAAACACACGATCACCCGAAGAATTTATATTTTAAAGCATATGTATCAAAGTAAATTCATCAGCTGATACAAGTCGCTTTAGATATAATTCCATTTTTAAGTGTCTTCAAACAGCTGCGGTTCTTATACTTATTTAATTGTTATTTCACTATACAATCAACTAGATTCTACATTCTATATGCAAGCAACTAGTTCATTTTCTACGTCTATATTTTAATAACCTAAGGGTTATCACTACATTAGTATGAACGGGAATGTTGCATTCGACTCCAGCGGATTTTGCCAGATACGGATTATAGAAAGTACACTAGCGCCCGTGTGCAAAATCCACGAGAGCCGAGTTACGTATTCCAGATCAAGTTAGTGTAGTACTGACCCTTATGTATATATTATCTCCACTAAGTTTTGTTTTTATTTCAGCCAAAAATGACAATATATTTCCTCACAATCGAAGGCTTGAAAATGAACAAGTGAATCGGTAATTTCTTAAAATCGCTGAGGACTTCAGGGCGCTCTGAAAATAACAACGAGATTTTGACAGTACATGGACACACTGTTTGTATTTGATTGTAAAATAAAGACCCTTTTTTGACAGAGGTTTTGTAGGTATATAATAAATCGTAATTCAGGACGGTAAGGCACGGGCCATAACAAATTACGTCACTAATTAGAGAGGAAGTGGTTCTTCGTTTATACGAACAAGTGAGCGCACTGAGCTGAACCAAGTCACGTAATCACATACTCGAAACAGATAAAAGTTCGGGAAATTGGTACCAAACCCACTGTATATATATACACGCATCGTTTCACTAAGTTAACGTTGGAACTAGTAAACTACATGAAGTATGGAAAACGAACTTGCCCTTCACTGACTAATTCTAAAAAAACTAATATCCATGACAGACTTTCGTCCAGAAAAATCATAATTTATACGGGCGAAGCCCGACCATAGGTTAACGTATGTACGAGTATTTAATTGAATACTGAAAGCAATAAAATTAATGAATCCACGATTACCCATGGAAAGTTTAGAAGTGTCCACTTCGTGACATCATGTTTACATAAATGTTACGCTGCACCGTCCACCAAACGTTAACCACGGAGGTCCGTGATTTAACTGACCGTTTTTTTTTTCAATTCTAAAAACGTTTACGGTTATGAATTTTGAAATACGTATTTCTCCGACGAAACAATCTTGCAACCCATGTAATCAAAATAATTTCCCAAACAAATTTCGATCAGCTGAAACGACGTAACATATCACGCGCACTGACGTACTTCCTGTTGCTGTTTATTTCAGAAGCTATTTATTTGATAAAATTGGAAAGAAAACATTTCTTATACAACTACATAGTAACATACACTTGGTGTTAGAATTGAGAGATACATGGTAGGTGAGTGTTTGATCAGTAGCCGTTTCTTTTCCCTTGTAGTGAAATGTTTCCTACAGTTTTTTAAATTAAAAATAAAATTTAATGCTTTGAACACATCTGTATGGAATGCGGGTTGGGACATGCCAAACTTGCTAATTGCTACTTGCGGATTGCCACTTACTTATTGATAAATGCTGGTGGAAACATGCCACTTAGTAATTGCTATTTGCCACTTGCTTCTTTCTACTTGTTTATTGCTATAGCTACTTGTCACTTGCTTATTGATCAATGCTGGTTGAAACATGCTACTTGCTAATTGCCACTTGCTTATCGCGGTTTTGCCAATTGTCACTTGCCACTTGATACTTGCTTATTGCTAAATGCTTGTTGAAACATGCGTCTTGCTAATTACCACTTGCTTACAGTGGTTTTGTCAATTGCCACTTGCTTATTGCCAATTGCCACTTGCTAATTGCTACATGCTACTTGTCATATGCTAATTGCCACTTGCTTATTGCTAATTGTGGGTTAGGACTTGCTAATTGCCACTTGCTTATTGCGGTCTTGCTAATTGCAAATTGCCACTTGCTAATTATCACTTGCTAAATGCCAATTGCCATTTGCTATTTGCTAGTTGGGACATGCCACTTGCTAATACTTACTTGCCACTTGCTTATTGCTAGTTGGGACATGTCACTTGCTAACTGCCACTTGCTTATTGTTAATTGCTTGTTGCCACTTGCTACTTGCTAATTGCTTATTACCTTTTGCTTGTTACTAATCGCTAGTTGCCAATCGGTTATCGGTATAACTACCAAACAATTTATGGTCTTATTGTGTAATATAGCTTGGGTATTCTCAAAGTAAATATATCTATAAACATAGCTAATTCAGCAATCTTCTTATGCCATGCCTGTAATAAAGTGTAGCTGATATATCTTGTATTCTAAATCCACAATTGAAATATTTCATAATTAAACCATCATCTTTAAATGTGTCAAGGAAAAACAACATTTTACTTTTACATTTTACATGTTTGCAAACCATATTAAGGACGTGTATACATGGATTACCCTTGGTCAATTATGGTTTACTACCAGCACCATAGTTACAAACACAATGGTACATAACCATATTATTGCATGATTTTAATGAACTGTCACAAGAGACCCATCATTGGGAACCAAAGGACTTTCTGTATTAAATGTACTATCCTCCCGAAAGTTCAGATATATACCTTATATCACCCATGTTGGGACATTGTCAACATTGACAATGTATCAACGTTACAAAAGCAGAGTTACAGTCAGACCATTTTGTATTGATTGGTTCCCTACAAAGTACAAGGTATTTTGAGCGGCATACAAGAGACAGCAATTAGATGTATTTGTTTCTGTTGGATGCACCACTTCGACACTATATACATGAATTAGTTCAGGACGCCAAACTAAGTAGGCCTTAATTATCCTAAACTACATGGGTGTTCAGTAGAACTCTTGTGTCGCCCTCTTACACTTTGTCATATTATCAAAATTGACGGCATCACGACCCTTTTGTCATAAGCAATACAATTTGAAAGTTTAATGAAGAAATCTTAAAAAATGGCACAGTTATAGCCAACGTTAAGTATTTGTGACAGACGAACCAATGAACAAAGCAATCCCTATGCATCGCCTTCTCTGCGAAAGGGGTCACTAAAGCAAATCCTACACAAGTTGAAGGGTTTTAGTCAATAAATGTTTTAGCAGATATAGATCAAATATGATTCTTTTTTGGTCAACATATATCTTTTAACTTATTCATTAATCTAGATATCGCCCAGAACGGCTTGAATACAAAATACGTTGTGCGTTTGCTCTCGTATTGAATAGCGTTTGAAAGACTCCAACGGTAACTTGCAAGTAGTAACAAGTGGCAGAAAGTAAATAGCAAGTGGCAATTAGCAAGTGGCAATTAGCAAAAAGCAATTAGCAAGTGGCAATTAGTAAATGATAATTGGCAATTAGAAAATGGCAAGTAGCAAGTGGCAATAAGCATGTGACAATAAGCAAATGGCAGTTAGCAAATGACAATTGGCAATTAACAAGTGGCATGTCCCAAGTAGCAATTAGCAATTAGCAAGTGGCATGTCCCAAGTAGCAATAAGAAAATGGCATGTGGCAATTAGCAAGTGTCCCAATTGGCAAATGGCAGGTGGCAATTAGCAAGTGGCATGTCCCAACTAGCAATAAGCAAGTGGCAATAACCAAGTGGCATATCCCAAGTAGCAATTAAGTATAAGCAAGTGGCAATTAGCAAGTGGCATGTATCAACTAGCAATTAGCAAGTAGCAAGTGACAATAAGCAAGAAGCAAGTGACTATTAGCAATAGGCAATACGTAAGTCGCAAATAACAAGTGGCATGTCCAAACCTGCAATCAGTAATAAGCAAGTGGCAATTAGCAAGTAGCAATTAGCAAGTGGCATGTCCCAACCCGCATTCCATACATCTGCATTGATTTGTGCATGATCGGATTTCCAAACTTCTGTATGGTATGTTTTCCGACTGAATGAATTTAAGTTAGTTTGCATGTAACACCCACTTTACTCGAAGTCTTTGTTTTTATTAGCATTCCAATTTTCTAGATTCGGACTCTTTTTTGCAGGACCGGTTAAGTGGCACTGGTTGTATTCCCAAGATGGTGTTGTTCTTGATGCCAAGAAAAATAGATCTGAATCCTGAATCCACGCGGCTGCATACAGTAATGTTACAGTATACTTGACCACGTTCATAAAGGGCAACTTTATGGGAACCACCAATGCTGTCTTCGGTACATGTTTTTGTTTGACGCTCAGTATCAACTTTCAATTTTAAATTGCCTTATCTGAAATAACTAGATTTTCTATTTTATACACTTGTGCAAACAGTACATGATAATCTTATCTAATTAGGAAATAATAACTGTCTCTCTGTATTTATCATTCAATGAATTATAATCAGGAGTTCCGCTGTGTTGTAAATAAATTCAAGTCAATAAAATATAGTGAATAGTTTATCTTTCGATTCTAATACTGTAACATCATTTTCTTTAAAAACTATCCCGAACTTTATTGAACACATAGCAGACATTATGATAACTTTCAAATGCCAAATGTGATTGGACACGCTTGTTAACATGGGTTTCGTCATTTACAGCACATCGTCTTGGGAATAAAGTTGTATTTTATCATAATATAGATTTTACCAAACGTGTACAGAATTTCCCTTAAACGTCTATATAGGAAAAGCAGCTGCTTGTGAATTTTTGCATTTGCAGCTCTTAATTTAATTCATGAATTGAATTGAATTGAATTGAATTGAATTGGTGACCCAAAACCAGCTTGCAATGTCATCAACTGCATTTTTCCGATTACTTGTATCATATATAAATTATAGCAGTCCAAAAGGTTAGGCATTTGTATATAATTGGTAATGTCTACAAGATTTTAAACACTCTGCGCACCGGATATTACGTCACGCTACGCTACAGTGACTCTTCGATATCTCTGTAAGTACAGTGGCTGTTTTGATACTGTCACTTGATATTAGTTATAAGTTGGCTTCATCCAACCACCAGAACTAATTTTCAAGATGACAACGTGTAACTATAACGGAAACATACCGTAAAACAGTTTAAGGTGTGCATTGTTCGGTCAAGTGTGCCTGTACGAATCTAATAGTTCCTTCCAGGGAAGGAAAAAAATTCGTTTATGTTTTGCGGATAGTAATGCACTTGGTACTTGAAAGCTGATATCCATTGTACATGTATGGAAACAGATAGCCATCGTATTGATTCTTGGTGTTTTGACATGTATAGGTGCAAGATAAACTTGATCCCTGCCACGCATTTCTTCGTTTGTGACCGTTGTCAGTTCAGTATCTTATCATGCATGTTTTGCATTCAAACGCACTGCATCTCAGATATAGACAAATAGAAAAGGTCCATTAACTTTTAGTTGAGCGTTACCGTAAAGGTTCACGAGATATTGCAACCAAGAAAGCGCCCAGAAAGACGTAACTGAATTTGTATTTTATATCATTTGCAACTTTATTTTCCACAACCTCCTGCATGGCTATCTATACCTGTTCATTCAGGAACCTTACAATCGTGTTAAAATAACCCATAATATATATATATTTTGCAGATATTCAACATCACATTTATACTTACTTAAATCAAACTCTTGGTGTCAATGTCTTTGACTATAAACTTCAAGTTTGCCACCTTTCATGTTTGCTATATATATTTATGGTGGTGGTTTTCATTGTCTAAGTTGTGTCATTATTTATTTGAACTTGTTATGATTATCTCATTCTATGAAATAATGAGAATACATATTTGATAATAAAACGACTGACAGTGTCTGACTATGGCAGACAATATTAATCAAAATGGTATTTGTAGTTGAAGTAGTTCGGCAATGCTTGTTTCTTAAGTTTGAGCTCAATGGCTGGTGCTAGGACACAAATAAACGTTGAGTGACCAATGTTTTAAATTAAATGTAGAATACGAAACAGGCTTTCTAGAAGCCGACGAACCAACAGACCTTCACACTTGGGAATGAATCCTCCCAACTCTGAATGAAGCACTTGGAAATGAACAAACAGCTCAAACCATCAACTGTACCAAGAAGCGCAACAATAAAAGTACATCGCAGACACAAAGTCGCGAATAAGCCACAATAAAAGGTGAGAGGATATTTAGTGTATGACTTTCCCCACTAATTGAAGTAGGGAACTTTTAAACGATCAAGCACAGGACCGCAAACAACCCGACCCACACACAAAAATATGAGGGGAAAATAAACAACTCGTCGGTATAAGACATGTATTAAAGAAAGCAAAGAAAATACCAAACAACTTTATTTTACTTGTCAAAATATAAGAAAAGCGAGTCAATAACAAATTTATCAAATGATGTCAAATAACAAAGCAGTTAACATATACTCATCAGCTGTGACTTTGCTGTTCTTATAAACCAAAAAGGCACCATATTGAACAGTGTTAAAGTATATAGCTGCACAAAAGAAGCTAACAAAACAACGCTTAAGTTTACATCTACAACACCGCAATACTTGCTTTGCAAAAGTCTAACTACATTTCCGTTTGTTTAGCTTGTATTTGTTTCATTTTTTATAATGTTTATGAAACGTGCTGTTTCGTAAATTTCCTCCAAGTTATTCACAATTATGATTAAAAAATACAGGTCAATAACGTTCCTCCATTTTTTTACGACTGAATCTATGCGATTCTTTAGCAAAATCATTTAACTGTTTTAAATTAAGATTTTACTTCCTTACAATCGCTGAAAGAGTGCGTCTCAATATTAAGAAATCACTGGTGTAATTTTTGTAAAAAGAAGAAAACTTGGTTTCAGCTCAATTGCAAAACATATTTCTAAGTAGGTCAGACTTACTTTTTACAACGTCGTATAGAAAAAGGTCTCACACATAATTATATCTATGCTAAAACACTATTTAAAACTAAAATGAGTTTTTTGCAAACAGGTGCTTGTACAAATTAAAATAATGAAAACAATTTAGATCTTTATTTACATCAGACATACACTATTTTCAGAATTTCTTGAGGACCAAATACCTGAAAATAAGACACGATTGGCTGCTAAAGAAAAGACACAAATCATTGTAAATATAAAAAAATTGACAAAGTAGTACTACGTAAAATGCGGTAAAAAATGTATATGAAATCCCAACTGTTGTACCGCTTTTCAAAGATATTCTCTGTTCGTAAGTGAAAAGCATGATACATTTTTGTAATTACACAAAATTGTGATTGGATATATAATTGTGGTTTAATGATACTAACCTTCGAAAAGGCAATGTATACTAGTAGCGTTTAAAATCCTCTCAAACCATATTCTCATACGGCATTTGTAAATACTCAAAATTTGTATTAAAATTCATTTAGAACAAAATGAACGGGTATAGGTACACGATAAAACAAAATGATAAAAGGCTTTTATAGTTCCAACTAAGTCATACGATTTGACTGTTCCTGCTCGACTACGTCCCGTAGGGAAACTCGGCACTGGTGCCGATGGCCATCGTTGCGGCATCAAGGCACTAGGTCTGATACCGTGTCAACCTCACCTTTACTCTTCTCTAAATGCTTGCGCCTTTCGACTCGACAACTCTACAGACCCAAAAGACATGTAGGTTTGTGCTGTTATAAACATCTATACCATTTTCTCAGCATACATTCTCTAGTCCAGCATACTTATTAATTGATGGTCCTTGTCCGCTTCATTTACCTCTTCCTCAAGTTCAAATAGTTGTTGCAAAAGTAGTTCCGTCCTCGTCCAGTCTAAAAGCATTAAAAGCTTTTCTTAGGTATTTTTCAAACTAATATTGTCTTACTTGCCGTCGGCATGGTAGAATGTACAAACAAAAGTGAACAAAATGATTTTTTTTCTCGAAATTCTAGGCAAGTAGCTTTTACAAGTTTAATCATATATAATATATGGCCGGTAATGACAAAAAGGGTGAGACCTGTAAAGGACATATGTAAAATAGGGTTGTAAAATGTGTCTAGATTGCTTTAGAAAAGAGGCAGAAATTAGTTTTCAATACGCAGCTGATTAGATCATGTCTTTTTCACATATATCATTATCCTATAAACAACATCAGTGTCTTATGCAAGATATACTAGTTTTTGTCTATGGCCGAAATATAACAATGACATAAAAAGAAAACACATGATAGACAAACTCAACATTTTACTTGTTTCCACAGTCACTTCTGTGCAAGAAAAAATGTATAATCTTATAAACTGTAAGGTGATACGTTACAGACAGTAGGAATTCCAAATACGAGACAAACCAAACCGGGACTGTAACGTCCTTCGTATTGACTGGTCTTATTTTTACTTTTATATTTCGCTATTCTGGAACAACATTCACACTGCGCGATTTGACTACTTTGAACTGCTATCAATACATGTACATGAAAATAGAAGACATTTTTTTAAAAGAGTAACACCAAATAAAATGTGTTAGCACTATCAGTAACTGGTCGTCCATTAGTATGACTTTCAACACTAAAACAATTATCCTTACCCCTTGTCTTCAGGTGAAACCTGATTCCGTCAAATTGTGTTAGATTTGGCTTTACTTGCTGATGTGCATTTTGTTTCTCTGCAAGTTTTTGGATCAATTTCTTTGTATGAAGCATGCTATGTCCCTTCTGGCCAGCATCCACCTCTTCCTTATTCTTCTCTTCTTCCGGTTCCCCACCTCTGTATTTGAAACATTATATCAATCTAAAACGATTTCCTAAATTTTCTCTGCAGGTACTAATAATATCAAACGCTGTGATTCACTGATCTTACTAAAATAAATAACTGTTAAACAAATTTCAATTAGTTTGTTACTTTGGTAATATCTTTTTTTTCTGATTAATTAGCGCAAAAACTTAAAACTTTGATTGATTGAAATACCTTAAATTTCGCGTACAAACTCGTGACTGCAGAAGATCGTAATGCAATAAAAATTCATGTTAGAACTTATAGAAAACTTTCTATCAAAGAGTACCATCTAGGAGAAATAATTGTAACCAAAGGAATAGATATGTAACGTTAATCTTGTTGGAAAAAGCCTGATATCCCGAATACAAGCAGAGGAGTTTCCTGAAAGGATCTCAAAGGGTTTTGTACATAAACAATAAAAATCTTAAATTGCTCTTGCTTGTTTCTTTTCTCCAGGGAACGCCCGAACGCATAGCCTTTTTCTGCCATAAACTAGCTAAATTTATCTCCCTTTAACCTTTATATAAAATATTTTTAACAATGTCTGAATATTCAAAATTAATCTGGCTTATATTTGAGATTTTGTGGCATAAGCACTTAATACGTTTTGTCTTCGAGGCCAAGCTGTAGATTCTTTATTGTCATCTCCACTTTTGTATCTAAGTATCCTTTCTTGGAAAATGTATACTCGTACATGAACATGTCCAAAATGAATGCAGTCACAATGCTGCAATAAAAATTATGTCAGTGGCTTTATTTTAACAACCATAAATTTTAACATATAATATGTATGTGAAACTGTCAATGTTAAGATGATCTGTGAAAGGAGGTGAAAGTTAATCAACTTTTGCAGCTGATCATGTATAACTATTGTTATGTTGTTTAAAACTGAATCCTTCTATATCAAGTATGTCAGGCACATTAATTACAATGACATGATGTTATTGATAATGTACATATCTTAACTAACAATAATATATGTGGATTCAAACGAGCAGCTTCCTAAAGAAAATTCATTTGAAAACTCTTAACTGTAATACAAATTACTTGACATCGATATGACAATAATTCTTATATATTAACATATATCCAAGCCTTTCTAACTAGAAATGATATGTAAAAACAACTTAACTAAATCAGTACAAGTTTTATATTCACAAGCAATTTGTTTTTTTTCTCGACAAGGCTTAATATACCCATCTCCTCACAAAAAAAAGATATTGCGTTGTGTCTCTGGCGAATAAACGAAACATGTTTCAAACATGGCTTCTAACGTTAACTTTAAAAAAGTCAATGTTCAAAGTGAAACAAGAGTTAAGAGAAATGTTTTAGCACTTTTTGTCCTCAATAGAACGAGCTATTAAAGATGATTGATTACTTATGACGTGCTTCATTACTGCCAAGTGCTCGGGAAAATGTGAAGAAATATGACAAAAACTACAATCTCGTATAATCACTCTGTCTCTTAGTAATGTTGAAAACAATGAAAAGATATTACTTCATAATGACAACTGCAATACAAAGATGGAAACTCATGAAAAACAGCCTGGCAGCTTCGTTTGTGACAAGAACATATCCTTCACATATCAGTTAGTACTGTTAAGGCTTCAAAACACGATAATAAGTCATACATTAGGTAAATTGCTTGCTAACACGTTACATTTTATTACTTTTTCTTTCCGTTCTAAGTGACTACTTAAGGTCTGGAAAATACAATCAGCTACAGCCTAGCATAGTTTTTAATATTTAATGATTGGAAAAAAGTATCTTAAAAGAGTCACAATGCACTTCCTTATAGCTGAATATTATCCTTTTTGTAATGGTTCTAAGCTATATGACCAAACAGTCTTAACGAGTGACCAAAACTAATCTGATCTGCAATTTTATATAATGATAAAATGAATCAGTACGCGAGATCTAATAATATATTGGTTGGCGGAGGTGATAAAAACGAATTAATTCAAATTAATTCACGCCATTGTCTTCTGTGTGATTGGTTTGAGGAACAAATAAATATGCCAAAAGGATATCATGCCAATTGTTCACGATAAGCAGGGATGCTATGAGAACAATCGAGTTTAAAAAATCGTTGAAATTGACTATGCAGTAGTTGTTAGCGACAAACACGCTTCCATTTAGGGCTGAGTTGTTACAATGCGTGGCTGTTGAGTTGACGCCTGTGTACTGAATGTATCCAGCGAACAATTCCATTCCCACAATAGCGTAACAGTAGAAAATAATCTGTAATAAATAGTGTAATATAATATATGGAAGTGAATAAAACTGCATAAATGTGTCTGTGTGCATATTTGATGGAGTATTTACTTATAACGGTTCATTCATCATATGAGATTAAGTAATTAAACGTTATGCAATATAACAAATGTTAAATATTCAAAACGTTCTTAACTTTCTCAAAACATTATTACCAACGGCTGACGAACACTTCCTTACCTGTCCATTTCTATAAATTCACAAGAAAATGGACGAAGCTATTACCTTTTAAAAAACTTTGTCAGTGAAAAAGTTCTTTCTGAAAGGGAAAGCCCTTAATAAAAAATAAAAGTTGTTAAAGAAACTATACTTACAAAGATAATCGTACAGTAAGTAAGAATGGAGTAGGAAACGTTGAACACTGCATCGAATATGATTCGAAACCTAAAAATTCATAAAAGTGTTATACATTAACATTTTGTTCCATCAGGTAAAAAATGTAAACGAAGGATGTCATAATGAACCAATATTTTGAATAAATAATCGAACAGGTCTGGTTTGACAAAATTCAATGTTTTAGAACCCAATATGTCTGGTATACGTCATTTGACCGGACTTGATGACCTCCCTTTTCAGATAACCGAGTTTCAATCTTCGACAAAAATCAATAAAGATCTGGTAACATAAAAACCTAGACTGTTAGCAAGCTTTCTTCTCCACGCAAGATTATCACGCAGTTTCGTCAAAAGGTTTGAACAATCCTTTATTTATTCTCACCAAATGATACCTGTTCAACCCTTAATAACACAGTTTTATTCTAAAATCAGATTTTATCCAGAACAACATTTTAAAAACTATTCATATCGATTTTGTTATAACATTAGTTGCTTAGATTGTTATTCCTTTTATACAGACCCCATTTTCTAGTTCAGATTAACCAGTTTTAATACTTATATTCTGACTAGGTTATATAATGCAGCTTTGATGATTTTATCAAGGCTTTCCTTTTTTTCACCCCATGACCCAATTTATAACCCTCATGATCCAGCGTAACTATTACCCAGTTGTCATCATGACCAACGAGTTACTCAAGGTTGAAAATGGGCTCTACAGCTTTTAGAAGAAAATGTTGATATACAGATGTTGATGGTATTGCTAATACAGTCCATCCTAGACGCACGACCCTGGGGAGCTAAAAGGGTTCTGTCTTTTTTAAGCTTCGTTGCGATGAAAAAACAGGATGACACCCATATTTTCTCCCGTTCTACATATGAAACCCTTATATACTCCCTTTCTTCACACATGACACCCTTATTTACTCAATTTCCTAACACGACACCCTAATTTACTCCCTTTCTTAACACAAGAAAGTTTTATTATTTCCAAATTCATTAACTAAGGCAACTATGATTTTACTATTGATGTGAATTATTGACATCAATCATATTATTTGATTTTGACTACTTTCACTGAAAAACAATTATATTCCTAGACATAACAATGCAATTATAATGTTTTACAGTTAAAGGGATATGTAAACGTTGAACCTAAGTAAAGCTTAGTGGTATTTATACATTTGTTAGGTAGCGATTACAATGGCGTTTCATCGAAAGCTTATATGACTGATTAATAACACATTAGTTTAATGGTAAGAACACGATTTATCATATACCTACAAATATTCTGTCAAAATACATCATCATTAAACCATCAAAATTTTAATACGGCCTGACAGAAAAATAAAATCCGTATCGTATGTACGTGCTATCCGCACTGTGCCTTTATTTGTAAGAATGCATTCAATTGGCCTAAAAATACACATGTCGCTAATAACGTCGCTTTTGGTTGGGTCGTTAATACCTGTCTAAACGATGATGTTAATTAAATAACGTCGCATACAATGCATATTTCGCGCTTAAAAGAATACTATTCAGTTTTATGCTTAAAATGTCATTTTAATCCAGTTTATTCGCGCATGTCAAAAAGTGTCAAAAGGTATATAATGAAAGGGTTATTAGTATAGTGATAAAGTCCAAAAGCCGCATTGGGTCTCGTACGATCCGAATCTGGCATTCTGGATCACATCACTATACTAATAACCATATCATATTTACCTTAACCATCTGATTTCGAATGGTCATAACAGAGCTGAAAGCTAAAGATTGTACCTTTCATCAACGAAAAGACTTACCGCTCAAAGTCTAAAAGGCACCGCAAGATTCGGAAGATCCTGAAAGTGTTGAAGACACTCAATGTTTCTTTTGTGCTTCCTGGAAGTGTACCAAACTACACATGTATAGCTTTATATGTCATAGCCATCACAGTCATACATATAAACACTCAATGTTTCTTTTGTGCTTCCTGGAAGTGTACTAAACTACACATGTATTATTGTCAGCCATCACAATCATACATATAAACACTCAATGTTTCTTTTGTGCTTCCTGGAAGTGTACCAAACTACACATGTATAGTTAATTTATATGTCAAAGCCATCACACTCATACATATAAACACTCAATGTCTTTTGTGCTTCCTGGAAGTGTACCAAACTACACATGTATAGTTAATTTATATGTGAAAGCCATCACAATCATACATATAAACACTCAATGTTTTTTGTGCTTCCTGGAAGTGTACCAAACTACACATGTATAGTTAATTTATATGTCAAAGCCATCACAATCATACATATAAACACTCAATGTTTCTTTTGTGCTTCCTGGAAGTGTACCAAACTACACATGTATAGTTAATTTATATGTCAAAGCCATCACAATCATACATATAAACACTCAATGTTTTTTGTGCTTCCTGGAAGTGTACCAAACTACACATGTATAGTTAATTTATATGTCAAAGTCATCACAATCATACATATAAACACTCAATGTTTCTTTTGTGCTTCCTGGAAGTGTACCAAACTACACATGTATAGTTAATTTATATGTCATAGCCAACAGAATCATACATATAAACACTCAATGTTTCTTTTGTGCTTCCTGGAAGTGTACCAAACTGAAACATGTATAGTGAATTTATATGTCAAAGCCATCACAATCATAAATATAAACACTAAATGTTTTTTGTGCTTCCTGGAAGTGTACCATAACATTAACACTCATGTTTTTTTTCTTCCTGGAATCCCCAACACATGTATAGTTAATTTATATGTCATAGCCATCACAATCATACATATAAACACTCAATGTTTTTTGTGCTTCCTGGAAGTGTACCAAACTACACATGTATAGTTAATTTATATGTCATAGCCATCACAATCATACATATAAACACCAAATGTCTTTTGTGCTTCCTGGAAGTGTACCAAACTACACATGTATAGTTAATTTATATGTCATAGCCATCACAATCATACATATAAACACTCAATGTTTTTTGTGCTTCCTGGAAGTGTACCAAACTACACATGTATAGTTAATTTATATGTCATAGCCATCACAATCATACATATAAACACTCAATGTTTTTTGTGCTTCCTGGAAGTGTACCAAACTACACATGTATAGTTAATTTATATGTCAAAGCCATCACAATCATACATATAAACACTCAATGTTTTTATTGTGCCTCCTGGAAGTGTACCAAACTACATGTGTATGGTTAATTTATATGTCATAGCCATCAGAATCATACATATAAACACTCAATGTTTTTATTGTGCTTCCTGGAAGTGTACCAAACTACACATGTATAGTTAATTTATATGTCATAGCCATCACAATCATACATATAAACACTCAATGTTTTTGTGCTTCCTGGAAGTGTACCAAACTACACATGTATAGTTAATTTATATGTGAAAGCCATCACAATCATACATATAAACACTCAATGTTTTTTGTGCTTCCTGGAAGTGTACCAAACTACACATGTATAGTTAATTTATATGTCATAGCCATCACAATCATACATATAAACACTCAATGTTTTTTGTGCTTCCTGGAAGTGTACCAAACTACACATGTATAGTTAATTTATATGTCAAAGCCATCACAATCATACATATAAACACTCAATGTTTTTATTGTGCCTCCTGGAAGTGTACCAAACTACATGTGTATGGTTAATTTATATGTCATAGCCATCAGAATCATACATATAAACACTCAATGTTTTTATTGTGCTTCCTGGAAGCGTACCAAACTACACATGTATAGTTAATTTATATGTCAAAGCCATCACAATCATACATATAAACACTCAATGTTTTTATTGTGCTTCCTGGAAGTGTACCAAACTACACATGTATGGTTAATTTATATGTCATAGCCATCAGAATCATACATATAAACACTCAATGTTTTTATTGTGCTTCCTGGAAGTGTACCAAACTACACATGTATAGTTAATTTATATGTCAAAGCCATCACAATCATACATATAAACACTCAATGTTTTTATTGTGCTTCCTGGAAGTGTACCAAACTACATGTGTATGGTTAATTTATATGTCATAGCCATCAGAATCATACATATAAATACGTAATGATTTCTTGTTAATACTAAAATATGCTTACTACATTTTTACTAGTTGATTTGATAAAACATGCAACATTAGTAATGAAGCAGCGCGTGACATTTACGTTGATTCTGTGTTTGCTTGATTTTGTAAAAGATATCTCAAGGAGAATGAAATGAACAAGTCAAATCTAAAGTAGTGGGAATAATAATTAGTTGATAGCTGTAAATTGTAAAATGTAGTACAACATTGATAGCTGGTATCAGAATCAGTATAAGAATAACTGTATTCTCAAATCCAGACAGTGTTAATTATAATCTCATTAGGCAAATGGAATGGTAGCAGTGAAGTTAATGTTTTACTACGGGCGAACATGAACAGGTAACTATATGTACGTGTCAAAAAGGCTTTATATTCTGAAATGAGGGTACGCTTAATACAGGTTTTGGAGAAAAATATTTCGTTGTGTGATATTTTTATATTTTAATGCAAAGGAAATGTCGAATGTGTTACAAACTAAAGGTTACATCCTCTAATAGTTGAGAAATATATGTAATGTTGTTTCTGAATAAAAACTGTAGCAATTAGTTCCTACCTTCGACTGTGGTCACGATAAGAACTACCAGTGACAACACTGTAATGAGGACGTCTACCCTGCAAACAGGAAGATTTAACACGTGTAAAATTAAATATTGTTTGAAAATATTCTAATATAGAACATAGATTCACTACAACGTGTGTGTGAACAAAGGCCATCTGTATGGGGACCTCCCTTCTTGAAACAATTTTATAAGTTACTGTAGTTTTGCTAAGGGCTATCAGAATATCATATGAGAACTCGAAGAACGTGTAAGGTATTCCAAATATCTAATAGACAATGATTGTTCTTCACTGTAGAGGAAATTGTCAAAACAATTGTAGTCCTAGTATTACACCATTTGCTTTTCTTTGGTTGTTTTCAGTATCAAACTGGTTATTCTGACACTTTATATCCACTATGAAGAAATCGTTAGAGCATCGCCTTTAGGTGTAATAGATAGAGCAAACGGTTATTTTAATTCCATTTCTAACTTGATAGTTATAGCAAAATTGCTGACAGATCCTTTAGTTTCTTTAATGAAAATTGTTTCATTAGTGTTATAGTTTCACCAAAGCCTGATGCTACATGTACAAGAAAGTGGAATCTAAATCGATTTTTTCAATTTATGTGAATGATATCTATGTGTTCATACAAAGACGCGCAAGCCATACAGTCATTGAATTTCAATATACAACATCATCTCACTCACCAATTTTGAAAGTTCTGAAAATATTCCTTCGTGCCAAATGTGTACCACTTTAGGATGATCTCAATAACATATAAAGAACAAAATCCCCAGTTAGCCTGGTCAACGTTGAGAGCTATGAGTATCACATTCACGAGAACAATGATATCAAATGCAACTCTGAAATACCTATCGAATAAATTAAATAATTCATTTATGATTGTTAATATAGAATTACACTCTATTTTGAAAATTACATTGGATTGGATAATGACGTATGACAAAGGAAGCTGTGCCTATCGGACAATATTGCTGATAACACACATTTGATAAGAATGCAAGAACATTTTCGTTAGGAGAGATAATCAAAAAAGACAAGTGCTCATAGTTTATTTGCGTTCAGCGTAACAATCGTTATATCCCCATATAGATAAAGAGTAATTTGTATTAATGAAACATAATTTCTGCTTTAAATTAGTAAATCGATACCAATACACATCACATCTACATCAATATTAAAATTTATGTATAATTAGATTTATTCACAAAAAGTCCCCAAAGTACTGATCATCTGACTACGTGTAACGATTTTGTAAAGAAAGTTCCATTATGGTTTCAGTGGTGTAACTGTTTAAAGAAGTAAATTTGTAGTATTATTCATAGTAGTTTATATTCATCATAAACTTATATCAATATCTAACAGAAAATCTTAAACTTGAACGTTGCTTGTATATTGGTTCATCAAGTACATACATTGAATCTACCATTCTTCGAAGAGCTTTACTACATCTCGACATGTACAAATTTTCACAATGCAACTCCATGAAATTTTTCCTTTCCGACACAACAGATATCGGGACATTCAACAGATCTGCGATGTTAAGAAATTCCTGCCGACCTAGAAAAATCATTTTACCGTAACAAAAGTGTAGTTATTCAATTATAACAGCTGTTACATGCATATTCAATCTTACATCCTCAACATTTACGCTTGAATATTTACTCATACATCTACATTATGTTGATATAGTAAACTGCAACGTAATGTTTGTAACGTCTATGACAAATACTAAATCACAATTTACAATAACGTAGAAGTTAAAATCTACAACCCAAGTCATATTGACGTCCATGTTCAAAATTCCAACGCAATTTCCTGCAACATGGGTGTTGAAATATTACAGCCCAGCATAATAATAAACTAAATAACAACTCATTTTTAGCATGGTCGATGTGGCAAAATGCATTATTTTTCCTAACAAAAACAACAATGTCACCTACATGTATATCGAAATACATTAATTCTTAAATCGTCCAGCTCGAAAACTTAAACACTGTGTTATCCAAACCGTGCCGGATTACCAAAATTCAAGTGTCTCCGGTTTTAAATAAACATCATTCATCAAACATTCAGTTCTTTATAGTTGAGACTTGCTATGCTAATAAAAGCACATTGAAAAATGTAATTTTTAGTACCCCAGTCATCAATTTTTATAATAATAACATCTTTTTTCAATAAGATTTGCAACTTACTAATAATTTTCAAGTTAGATATCTATCGCCAAAGCTAAAGTAAACAAAAACTGTACTTGCATATTTTATGTGTTTCTCTGGGTCTTTTTTTATCAAAGACACAATATGAGATACATGTCTTTATTTGTGTTAAACCTTCATATTTTCTCTGTTATTTAAACTGATCGGATTCAAAGTAAAATCCTTTAAAAGCCGCTTATGTTACAAACGATTTAATATGAAAGCTACAACATACAAATAGAAGGGATTGAGACTACACTGCCAAATGTACAGACTTTGTACACGTTAATTGATTTTCTCTCTCCGCTGACAATTGTTTACTGAACACATTTCCCGAACCCGACTAGCCTACTGAATGTTTACAGCAATTTTAAAGGTTCTTATAAAGCATTAAAACTTACTTATATATCCGGTCCTTTCCCTATCCAAAACCATCATCAGTAGATCAATTTGATGTTTCGTCACCCCTGGATGGGCAAGATTTATAAGCCTTGTCCATGTCTTGTAGGTCACCATTTCTTTACCGTCTTTATTGATTTTTATTACTTCAAATGCCTGTTGCAAGACCTTCCTCTTCATTTTTGCCGAATGTTTGATTTGGTTCTTTAAATGATGATATTTTATTACTTTGTATTTCAATATCAAATACCAATAAATACAAAAATGTCATAATAATTAATATTTTAAGTGGATTCAGCTATGTGTACTGCTTTCTGACAATAGATATAAGGCTTTTACTTATTTTCACTTAACAAAACATTAAAAATGGTCATACAGAACAGGCCTTTTTAGTACATTTTATGTTTTTACAGACTAGAACATCATTCATTAAGACCCTCGTACAGAGTCAACTCTCTATGGTACGCGTGCAGACCCAATACAAGCTAAATTGCATCGTCAATGAAACTTAACTGCGTAACATTGCAGTTCTGATGTTATAAAAGGATAACGTTGTGAAATTAAGATAGTTTTTTGGCATATATAATTCAAACTAAACTGTTTAAAAATGCTCACGCAATATCAATTTACCTACATATTTTATGGGTTTCTCTTTTTTTCTACCGACATAATATTAGATACATGTATTTATGTTTATTTTTTGTTAACCATACCTTCATATTTTCTCTGTAACTGTTGTAAGTTACGGCAAGCAATATGTTCAGTATTAAGTAAAGGCACAGTATAATGTAGCTCGTGAAAAATAGACAATACCAGCGATTGACTTCGTAAGCAGGTAACCTGAAAGTGTACAAATGCCTCTAAAAGTAGGCTATACTAAATCAAATGTGTCGGTACTTGATACTATAGATCTATATTTAGATATAAATAGTAATTAATGTTTTATGAGCTTGTTTTACGCAAATTATTTGAAAGGTAACTTGCATCAGTTTCTGATTTAGAATTTGTTTCTTTTCAAGTTAAAAAAATTAAAGAAATATAACACCAGTATCATCACGTCAGATTTATCACATTGGCAGACTCAAACGTACATTTTTTTAACTCCTCACAAAGCGGATTTCAGTCCGCGTTCTACAGTCTATGATACATAATATTTAAACGCTTTTTTCACTTCACAATTATATACATGTACGATATGGCCCTGTAGGAGTATTTTCAAAACTAAAGAAAGAATAACATTTAGTATGTTCACTTACATGACATCTGGATTATTCGCCGTGGTAACAAGAACGTATAGCTCCCAGAAACTTTCTCGATATTCGGAAAAATATTCCTTTCCATTTGGAAATTTAATGTCGGTCCTAAAATTTCAAAAGATAAGCAGTTAATAATACTGTTCTTCCCTGTTAACAATTAAACATTTTTCCATAAATGACGAAGGTATACAATGGTGCTTCTAAAGTATATACTTTTCAGGCCTACAGTTAATGGTGTCTATATGCTTCAGCGTAAGGGAGGCAATTGCTACTGTAACGTGTCATACCTAAAAGATACATCAAACCCACTTAAAATCTACTGCGATTCTTAAAATGTTGTTACGCATATCAGTTTATGTGCTAATCTCAGTTCTTTTATAACATTTGCACGATTGAAAGGCCGTGGATGTTTCATGTCAGTTCAGTGATAATCATTTAAAAGTACGAACTAATAGAATCTTTTATTGAAGGAATTATCGTTTTTCCTGACAGCTCCTCTAAAACATGCATTGGCGATTTCAAATTGCTTCTTTTTTAAGCTATCGACTACTAGTTTTAACATTAAAGGTAATAGACATTTAACATATTTTGCACAATAATCAAGAAAGATCAATATTAAGTTACATCAGAATAAAACGATATTATTCACTACAATTTAATGTTTCACCTGTGTTTGAACAGTTTGATTGCCACTAGTGCAAACACAATGATAAGGAAATAGAACATGCCAATCACGTGACTGATTTGCTTCAAAGTCATTCTTATGTTACTCCATGCCCTTTTGAGCTGAAATGGAAAAAAACTAAATGTCTGTTTCTAACATGATATGTTACCTAAAACAATACTAGTACTTCATGCAGCTTTTCTTTCCTTTACAACATTTACACAATTGGCTTACAGATTATAAAAATTACACAAGCAGAGTCATTTTCATTAAGACTCTTCCAGTATCAAAAAGTTCGAGTCTTTATGTTGCTCATCTGTTATAATTATTATATCATAGCTGTCTGTATTACATGTATGATGCAAGCTTTGTTCGTCGACTTACGTGCACACCATCCGAAAGTAAGCCTATGAACAATGGACGCAAAACCCTTGACATTCGAACGCCTTTGTATTCACTGAATTCCACAACAAACACGTAAGCGATCATGTCAAGAAGTGTAATCTGATAAATAATAATAGTGACTTTTAAAGCAAACAACATAAATCTAGAAATATCTCTCCTTGCACGGAATATATAAACTCTATAGTCCTTTTATGATAACTTGATAGCGCGTCATAGGATTAGGTTCAACTTGACAGGTAAATCAGGTATAACGGTTATCTCAGTACTTGTTATGGAGAATTTCTAAATAGTTAACAAATCGCGGAAAAAAAATTAATTGCCAGAATAGCTCAATTGGTTAGTGCGTTTTCCTTTTCTTCTTTTTTTATACTTTATTTTTCTTTATATTGTTTTCTTTTCTTTTTCAGATATGTTTTTGTGATATCATTTTTTTTATTATCTTTTTTTACCAAAACGTATAAATGTACATCAGAATTCTCGGCTGTTTCACCCCCCCCGTGCTAGAATAGTGTTATATTTCCATGAAATGTGTTAACTCTTGATAATCAAGAATTTAAACGGGATTTATGAAAAAAAACCTAACTTCTGGGATTCGAACCAACGACCTTGTCATCAAAAAGATGCAATTTCACCGCCGTTACCACTAAGCCAATGACTAGTTTTATTTTCTATGTGAAAACAAATCTTTTTTTTTTGACAAAAACCTGTCTTACCTGTTTTGGTGTTTCAAAATACCAGCAAACGTAAACATCATGTGACGCAACTTTCAAGTACGAATAGTAAGGTCAAGCAAATACAAATCTACAAACATCAGTTAGATCAAGCAAATACAGATCTATTAATATTAGTTAGGTCAATCAAATACAAATGTATATTGACACACACCTAGCAGATAAAGACCAAATGCAGACATATCAATTCTGATATGAAGACAGAAAGACATGATGTTAGTTGTAAAGTTTTAAGTTTAAGAGACCAAGAAGTGAAGAAAGTAAACATGGATGCGTATTAACTATCTGTTCGTCGTTCCCATACTACTGTTCTATTCTACTAATACTAACTTAATATCTCAAGATTATTGTCTAATTGATATAAAATATGAAAGGCTGGCTCAACCAACCTTTATGTTAGTATTGACTTTTATTACCTTTGAAAGTGGCCACTCAGCGCCTGGGTCAAACAAGCCCATTAAAACATGATTATTTGGAAATTGTTAGAAATAACGTAAACTGAGTTATATTTATTATAAGAAAACACATATGAAAAGAAAACTTCCAAACTACGTATATCTAGCTGATAAATATGTACATATTGTAAAACAGTTCCGTTAAAGGCATGATGCAACTAAATAATTACCCAGACTTGCAAGAAGTCATCAAAATATTTGTATGCTCTAAAACAGAAATACCATTATAAAAATCATAGTTCTACATACAACAATACAAGAAATGGCAAGAATCATTTTGAGGTCCCTCTTAAAGCTTTTTGAGACTCTCCAATGGACAGTGTGACAAATGCGGAAGATAAACACCATTTGACAAATTACTTCTATCGTCATGGTAATCTGAAATTATAAAAAGGTGTTCCCAAGTAATTTTTAAACACATTATCATGCTTCCGAGATAAAATTGACATTTAATTCATTACGCAGACGCTATACTTAGCCATGTCCTTTCTATGCCTTTGATGTACTCAAATGGTTTTAATATTTTATATGTTTATACAATATTACTGAATATAACTATATTTTGCTATATGAAACACATAATTGCTACATTTATCCCAAGAGAAGTACTAGTTTGGACTGGTATTTTCTGACATTTCGCAGAAATATGACACGCATAAACAAGTGTTGTATAAATATCAATTCATTCATAATTTCCTCATTATCGTTAATAATTGATAATTACAAAGCAATGTGTCAAACAACTGACACTAAGATATTATTTTGTCTGTACGTTCTAATGTGTCAGTATTAATTTTGTCCGTTTGGCTAAATATCATTACATAAAGTAATGGCCACTGCCACCATAACAATTAAAAAATTGTGAAATTCAAAACATTTCAAATTAAAGTCGGAGCTAGCATTTAGGATCCGGATGAAGGTTTAACGTATTTAATTTGTAATGTCTTATGAATTCGCCCACACATGTTTGGTAATTCAAGCATCGTTTGTTTAACAATGATTTATTGGCCTTTTAAACGATGTTTAAGAAAATGTTTGGTTTATTTAGGTTGGAAGAATGCTTACCGTCCTTAAATCTTTGCTTTAAGACATTTTACTCACAGGAGAGAAATTTACCAGAAGTACTTGACGTAGCTCGTAAAAGAACGTAATGTAAGTACATACTATGTATTCTTACATTCTACAAAACTTACCCAGTAAGGTAGGCTTAGGTTAGGCATGGACGGTTTCTCAAAGACAGCCAGTAGTAAAATTACCATAATCGCTGTGTAATGTAGAAGCCGCATGTAGATTGACTTGAACAAGTTGTAGGATCTATATTGTATAAATAAAATAACTTCTTCTTTGAATTTGACTGTGTCGAATAATTATTAAGTAAAGAAACTGTGTCACAGATCAACAGAAAAATTAAATTTGAACCATCATAATATTTCTATCACTAGTTTGAATTACACAGACTAATTGAAATGTCACAGAACAATGAAGTTTTTGATTCTTACCTAACGTATCTTGGTTCTCTTCTTACATCACACGTCTTTCCCTCCATAGCGTTAGCAACAAGTGTTGCACTAAGGAGAAGGTCCTGAAATAAAAACTAAAGTTTTAAATACTATAAGGAGTGTGTTTCAGATTTGACGGATCCCTGAGTAATCATAAGGGAAATTGTCTTCCAATTCACACGACAGTACAAATGCAAGTGATAAGCTGTTTCAATTTGACACTCCTTGTTGGAGCTTATTGTTTGTTACTGACGTATTCAATTTAAATTTTGCCTATTATGGTTGTAATATTTACATACAGTGAAATTTCGTTCGCTCGAACTCGAAGGGACCGTCGATTTTAGTTAGAGGGATCAGTGGTTCGAGCCAGTGAGGTCCGACAGTCACGGGTCGTTATATGACGAAACTTGACTATGATGCAGATTTAGACGAGGTTTCATATTTAAAAAGAATAAGTGCGTGTTATACACAAAGATTGGACCTCAGACAATTTTCCCTGCATGAAAAAAATAATTATCGGTGAAATTCAATCAAATGATTGCATTTTTTTCGACTTTTTCATGATAATGAAGCTATTATACTTATTTGTTACTGGAGTATTCAATTTATACTTACAAATTTGAAATTGATCAAAATAGTAATTGACGGATATATATTATGTGCTTTAATAGCAACATTTTCCACATATATAGGTCTGTAAATATTTTCTTCATTGATTATTTTCCTGATGCTCAATAATCTATTACTTTTATAAATGTGACCCTTATTTCGTTGAGATATATCTCTTTGGTGTTCATTTAAATATAAATGTATGACATTTTAAAATTCTTTCTTGTAAGAACTCGGTGGTGTAGAGGTTTAGGTGTCGGCCGTTCATCCCGGAGGTTGCGGTTCGAGCCCCACCAAGGTCACGACCGTACCTCCTCATATGACACCAGTACTGGTTTTTCCAGGAAGCGGACTCGAGAGTGACTCGATAAGCTACAAGCTTTCTTCACAATCGAGCTAAAATAAATTAGTATAAACTAAGAACTTTTTACATTTTCAGTCACTAGTATATCATTGTACATGATTTACAATAGACTCTGTGGTAATGAAACTGATTGATAATGTGCCATGGTAAGGCGTAAAAAATATGTTTGTTTCAGGCTTATTTTTTTAGGCCTAATGTACATGCATAAATATTAGATAATTTTGAAGAAACGTTTTCTAATTGAAATGTAATCGAAATCATGTAACTACTAGCATTCTTCTCTGCATTTTTCTATATTCAAGTACTTCTTAATTATGTTATATTTGTACCACTTACATTATCAGTAATAAGGGACTCCGATCCAATCTTGGCACCTTTTTTTGATTTGACTTTATATAAATTATCTTGAACATCATCGTTTGTATCGCTTGCCTGTGATAATTGACTCGTCAACGTAACTCCTGCAGAACTGTCAGGTCTTTTCCTCGCGTCCTTTGCTTGGTCATTAACACTTTGTAATTTAATTTCACTTTTCCCATCTGATTTAGTCACGTGTGCATACGTGATACAGGGTCCATAACCACTGGTGTCATCTTTTCTATCATTGACGTTTGTATCCGCTTGTTTTATCTCTGTCTCCAGCTTTAGTTTACATACCTTACCATCCCTGGCGTTTTCTGTTTTAGAAGTATTCACTTCAGATCGTTTCATGTTGCGTTGACTATGTGTTGTTCTATGTATTTATTTTTGAAATGGAGTTTTCATCAAATTCTAGTCTTTCTTTGTTAACATCAGAAAGTCATAAGTCTCTGTTCATTTACGCCCGTTTCTAAAATATATGATTCCAAGAATAATATAATTTATGCTCCTTCCGTTCTAACTCAGTCGCGTTGTATGTTTTGTAGAATAGTTTGGTGTATATAGAAAATTACTGCTCCTTTATTTAAAACAAAGGTCCATCACATATTTTTACTTTATAAAATGTGGCGTCAGAAAGCGAAGTGTTTTCTATTATTCATAGCAATGGATGCGATAAAACTAATTGAGTACTCTGCTCTATAACCAAGCAATTATGAATAATAATTTTATATCGGCAGCATATCAACTGAAAGCACCTATTACTACAATATCCCATATGTCAGATATGGGGCATAATTTTTTGCACAAAAATACATTAATTATTTCCTAATTTGGTGCACTACTTATATTGCTTTGGCAGCAAACTATTAGTGAAGCATGTTATAAAGTGCACGTTATTACCGTATAGCTTAAACTTTTAACAAGTCTTGAAATGAAAATTGATATAAGCTACCGCATTTAAACACACTCGTAATAAATGTGTCAATACCTGAGTATTTAAGTTTAACGAACATAAGTATAGCTTAAAGTGCCTTTTGAATGGCTTAGTTTGCAAACTATAACTTCTTAAAATAAGTATCATTATACAAAATTAATGCTTAAAAGCATCAAGTTTTAACGAAAATTTAAAGGAACCGCAGCATATATATTTGTTGAAGTGATATCCTCCGACGAAAATTGTAGTAACACACTTATTATCTTATTTCCGACGATTGCTCTTATCTAAAAGATAAGGATCCATGTCTTGCATGTGACAGATTGTCTTATGATGTTCAATATTTTTGTATTATTATTTGAAAATTGTGAAAATGTGTTAGAAACATGGCCACACGTTTATATTATTTTGTTTTTATTTCTACTATTTGAACATGATTGCGACATTGATCATTGAACTAGTGACTTGAATCATGCGCATGTCACATTGTACTATGATGTTAACTATTTGTATGTATATATGTATGTATATCATGCATTATATTTAACGTGATAGATATTTTTGGACCGATTAACAATATTTACTTTAAATAGGAACATCATATCGGTTAGTTGCCCTTGGTTTACCATAATAAGAAAGTGATTCCACCTGTTTGATACTGATTTTATTGAATTCTTTAATGAAAGAGATAGGATAAGGGGCAACAATTGATAGGGATGCATGTTAAAACCGGGTAGCGGTATATTGCAATTCGCTTGAGACGCAAATCGTACCGGTATGGTTTCACGCAGTACCCCTGTATTTTTATGAAAATAAAACACTGCAATTTCTCCGTCGTTTGTTAGCTGAAACTTGAATTTGACTAAGTTGTTTGCTTTTTCCGTAACGACAGACATAGTAAAAACGGGCGGTATAATTAGTCGATATCAAAACTCTAAAAAGGAAACAAACAAAAAATTAATGACTTTGGACAAGGAATGATTCAATTACTTTATTACCATATTACAGTCAAGCTTGAATAGTTAAATGCATATATATGCAAGAGTTATTCACTTTCAGTATATTGCAATACGTATAGCAATGAAGTGTATTGCAAGTTATCGCGATGCAAATTGTGTGGCAATACAAATCCCTATTTATTGGCAGAGTAGACCTCAAATAGCAAGTAAATGCTCGTTTATGTTAGACTGTTTGTCTGCATGCTTACCGGCCATTTTCAGAAATTATTCGTACTTTGACCTGAAATGCTGAAAGCATGCCGGCCAATCTATAGTTCACTGGAGTTACAATTGTTTCGCTCGGGTATATTATTAATAACAGCTTAGTCTGATTTGTTCGGGATGTCAGAGAAATCGCAAGCTGACATCGCGTTTATATAGAACATATAGTAAACCAATGGTCTAAAGCCTGATATAAGGGTGCATTTAAGATGGGATGAGCATGTCTGTTATTTAATTGCTTGCTTATTTTTCAAGATATTTTGATGAAACTTGGCCACTGTGCAGATACATGACATACACATTTTCAGTTAAACTTTCGAATGTTATGACCAAAAATGATGGGTCGTTAAGACAAATGATTAGAGAAATGTTTGATCAAATGAAAGAAGAGTTAATGGCATCAATGTCAAAAAAAATTGAAGTCATAGAATCACGTTCGTTTGAGAAAGAGCTGGAAAATGACAAACTGAAAGAAAACATTAAACGGGTTGAAAAAGATCTGGAAAACCAAGAGTATGAAGATAACAAACTAAGAGAAGAATTACAAAATTCAAATACGAAAGTAAAGAAGGTTTTGAACGAGCAAGAACAATACAGTAGAAGAAACAATATCAGAATAAATGGAATTGAGCAAAAAGATAAAGAAACATCAGAGCAAACTATAGCTAAAGTATGCAAAACTATAAACGAAAAAATGAAGCCAATTGAAGTAAAAGACACTGACATTGACATCGCCCACCGAATTGGGAAGAAAAATAAAAAAGGAAAACGCCAGATAATTGTCCGTTTCCAATCAAGAATGATCAGGGACAAAATCATGAAACATAAGAAAATGTTGAAAGGTACAGGAATTTTCTTCAGTGAAGACTTGACACAACTGAATTTTCATGTACTGTCTTGTGTTCAAAATAAATCACCAGACGAAGTTAAAAGTGCATGGACCCACAATGGCAAGATCTTATATGAAGATAAATTGGGCGAGATTAAAGAAGTGAGATTCAGTGACTTTCAGGATTGGATTGATATGAGCTGGATAGACGAAACTGAAGAGGTGAAATTACCGAGCACCGAGACCCAGTAAATAGTGAGAGAGACGGTGTAAATTAAATATAACATTTGTTAAAAAAGATAATTAAGTGTCCCGTTATATTTCTAATGAAGTATACTTGTATATATTCATTCAACCAAATCCGCAGGGTGTGATGTGTAGTTGAGATTATAATTCAGTATATGGTAGATTTTGAAGATAAAGTTGTATTACTTAATACAAAGAAATGTCTTGAATTGCCAAGAAACGAATAATTATTATTCAATCTACATTTTTATTCTGACAGGTTAAATTGTTTTTATTTTTTTGTGAGGTTATGAAAAAAGAAGTTTGACCTGGCACAGCTAACCTTTAAAAAATATTGGTAAAGTACATGTCTGTATTAAAATTATTACAAATAATTGAGTGTACAAAAAATTACGACACAGTTAACCTTCTAAAACGTGTATAGCTTTATGTCTTATAAACATATACTGTTTTTTTTATGTGGTAGATAGTTTGTACTGTATCTCATGTTTTAACAAGAACACGGTACATATCGGTACTATGTATAGAAAACTTTCTGTTTGTAATTGAATACCTGTACAAAAAAGTACGACACAGTTAACCTTCTAAAATGTGTATAGCTTTATGTCTTATAAACATATACTGTTTTTTTTATGTGGTAGATAGTTTGTACTGTATCTCATGTTTTAACAAGAACACGGTACATATCGGTACTATGTATAGAAAACTTTCTGTTTGTAATTGAATACCTGTACAAAAAAGTACGACACAGTTAACCTTCTAAAATGTGTATAGCTTTATGTCTTATAAACATATACTGTTTTTTTTATGTGGTAGATAGTTTGTACTGTATCTCATGTTTTAACAAGAACACGGTACATATCGGTACTATGTATAGAAAACTTTCTGTTTGTAATTGAATACCTGTACAAAAAAGTACGGCACAGTTAACCTTCTAAAATGTGTATAGCTTTATGTCTTATAAACATATACTGTTTTTTTTATGTGGTAGATAGTTTGTACTGTATCTCATGTTTTAACAAGAACACGGTATATATCGGTACTATGTATAGAAAACTTTCTGTTTGTAATTGAATACCTGTTTATATTTTCTTCGATGCACCAGACGGTGACTTGTCATACAGTAATACTCTTACTTTAAAAAACAAATAATTTGTAATCATTTTATAGCTTTATTCAGTTAGAGAAAATTCGTCCTACAAAATGCATGAAGTTTGTTAACTTAGTGTATGAGGCTTTGGCTAGATTTGAAATAGCACGGAAGTCGTTAAGTCAAAAATATTTGGTTCTCTATTTAAATGTTTATTTAAATATGCACACGAAACCTAATTTCAACATTATTTACTTCAAATTTTTACCAAGCACAGCGAGTTACATTAAGTTTCCATACATATACGACACTGGAATATAGAATGCATTTACAATAAATGACAATAGGTTCAAAATAAAAACAGTTACACCTTAAGTTTGTTTTGTATATGAACTAGCTTTATATATGTGTAGGTTCATTGTATTTGTATTATTTTAACAAGGGTGAATAGCACAAACTTCTTATATTGGATGAAGACAATGAAATACAGACAGTATGATTAAGAAAATTTATTTGAAGAGATTTTCAGTTTTGTTTACACTAATAACGTCCCTTGAATTTCGATGTTTTTCGTCAAGGGTAACAAGAAGTGTTTTAAATAACAATGCTGTTTAAAAGGTCTTTTATCCTAGATTTTAGTCCTTATTGCTGAAATTTAAGAAAATAATAAGGTTTTGTCAATATGTTAAATAAAACCAACAGATAAGGACATATAAATTATTAACATGTAAGTCTGTTCCTGTCGTATTTCTATATAAGCACTTGTAAATAATAGAATATAGATAAGTATTGGTTATGCAATATTTTTCAACCAAAGTTAATGTTTAAAGATTACAATTCTCCACAGATTAACATCGAAAAAAAAACAACAATAGGAAAACCAGCCACTTCTTCATTCTTTTCTTTTTTCTTAAGTTCGTTATGTTCTGCTTCTCTTGTTGCTGCAAGTCTAAATGAACGAAACAAAGTGAAATTGTACTTACTCTTAACAGTGGTATGAGTCTGAACGTTAATACATTCAATGTTAATGGACTGGCGTCTAAAGAAAAACGATCAAAAGTGTTTGCATACTTACAACAAATACAAAGTACAATCTGTTTTCTTCAAGAACTTCATTGTGTTCAGGAGGATTATGATTCATGGAAATTACAATGGGGCGGGGACATCTACTTAAGTGGACGAAATAGTAATAGCAAAGGAATAGGCATTTTTATTAATAAACATCTCAAGTACAAAATGTTGGAATATAAAGAAATAATAATAGGTCGATTGCAAATATTAAAGCTAGAGATTGATAATAATATTTATGTTCTATTAAACGTTTATGGACCAAACAGTGCAGACATAACATTTTTTTAACACACTAGAGGAAACTATAATAGCGTATAATAGTGAAACTCTTATCGTAGGAGGAGACTTTAATGTCGTTCTTGATTACAAATTAGACAAACTAAATGGTAAAACAGATACAAATCTAAAATGTTCTAAAAAACTTAATGATATAATTACAAACAATGACTTATACGACATTTGGCGCATTCATAACCCTGACCTCAAGAAGTATACATGGCACTCGAGTCATAAGCCACCGATTTTTTGTAGGTTAGACTATTTTCTGATTTCGGCAAGCTTACTAAATAGTGTTGCTAAATGTAATGTATCAACTGGTTATCGCTCCGATCACTCTTTGGTCCACATTAACATTAAAGAAACAAAAATGGAAAAAGGGCCTGGGTTTTTCAAACTAAATAGTAGTCTAATCTTACATGAAGAATATCAAGAAAACATCAGAAATTCTATAACACAAATAGCAAACATAAATAAAGAAGCAAACCCCAATACGCTATGGGAAGTAATTAAAGGTTGTATACGAGACGTATCTATTAAATATTCAGTAAAGTATAAGAAACAGCAAACTGAATTATATAATACTACAGAAAACAATATAAGGAAATTAGAAACACAATTAAATCATGATCAAAACAATGAAAGTCTTCTAAACGAACTGAAGAAAGAAAAAGAAAACTTAAACAGAATAAGAGATGAAAAAATAAATGGATTATTATTAAGAACAAAAGCTGAATGGATTGAAGGGGCTGAGAAAAACACAAAATACTTTGCAAATCTTGAAAAGAAAAAAGCCGAGGAAAAAATAATAAAAAAGTTAGAAGTAAATGAACGAGATATTATTGATCAGCAAGATATTCTAAAATATTCTCAACAATTCTATAAATCTCTGTATGCTAAAGACTGCTCAATAATTGAAAATGATGATTTTTTCCCTTTGAATTCACGAAACACATTAAATGAAGAAGCCAAAAATAATTGTGAAGGCCTTCTTAATGTGAATGAATGTTGGATAGCGTTAAAAGAAATGAAAAACATGAAAAGTCCAGGATCAGACGGAATAACTGTAGAATTTTATAAAGTTTTTTGGAATGACATTAAAACTTATTATATCAACTGTCTGAACTATTCTCTTCAAACAGGAAAGTTACCTGATATGCAAACACAAGGAATAATTTCACTATTACCTAAGAAAGACAAGAAACTTACAGACATCAATAATTGGAGACCAATTTCTTTATTAAATGTTGATTATAAAATAGCATCGGAATCAATTGCAAACAGAATAAAAAAAGAATTAACACACATTGTTGAAAAAGATCAAACAGGCTTTATTAAAGGTAGGTATATAGGGGAAAATGTAAGAGTTTTATACGATATTATAGACAAGCTCAATGAAAACGAAGAACCAGGAATTATTTTTTTTCTCGGACTTTCACAAGGCTTTCGATAGTTTAGATCATTCATTCATTTTTAAGTGTTTAGAATACTTTAATTTCGGAGAATCTTTAATAAAATGGGTAAAACTTTTTTATTCGGATGCTAAAAGCTGTATATCAAATAATGGTTTTTTGTCAAACTTCTTTAACATTAAGAAGGGAGTTCGACAAGGCTGTCCTCTTTCGCATTATATTTTCATTATATGTATTGAAATACTTTCTATGGCTATAAGAAATAATCAAGAAATTAAAGGAATACGCTTGTCAAATGTTGAGATAAAACAAACTCTTTTTGCTGATGATGCAAGTTTCTTTCTAGATGGGTCAAAGAAATCATTTGAAATACTAATTTGTATATTAGACAAATTTAGCAGTATTTCCGGTTTACATTTAAATAGTTCTAAATGCACTGTTATGAGAGTTGGCTCTCTCCGAAACTCAAAATTAACCTACTGTAACGAAAAAATTTTTAAATGGACATCAGATCAAGCAACAACATTGGGAATCATATTCACAAATGACAAATTAAATGTACACAAACTAAATTTGGAGCCAAAAATCACACAATTCAAGCATACACTCACCATGTGGAAAAAGTGGAAATTGTCATTAATTGGTAAAATAACTGTGCTAAAAACGTTTGCACTCCCAAAACTTATATATCCTTTAACAGTGTTGACCAACCCCCCGTCTGAATTAGTAAAGGAACTTAACCATCTTATGTTTGACTTTTTATGGGATTCTAAACCAGATAAAATAGCAAGAAATACTATCATACAAAACTATGAGAATGCTGGCTTATCAATGATAGACTTAAAGTCAACATTATTATCACTGAAAGCCAGTTGGGTCAAAAGGATTATTTCCGAAAACTCTTCAATGTGGCAAAATATATATAGAAATGAACTGGAAAAAGTAGGCGGCACCACTGTTTTTAAATGTAACTGCAATAGTAAGGGAGTACACAAAATAAAATTAGAGTATACCTTTCTCAAGGAAATCCTTTCCGCGTGGTGTTCTATTAATTTTTGTGAAAATATTACTTCTTTTTCGAAGCAGATAATATGGAATAACTCGTTTATTACTGATTCAAATGGAAGCACTTTTTTTTACAAAAAATGATTTGATAAGGGTTTACTATACATTGAAAATATGTTTGACTATCGCAAGGGAGAATTCCTGACATTTTCTGAACTGCAAAATGTGTATAATATACACAGATCTGATTTTTTGAAGTATTATTCATTACTTTCTTCCATAGATAAAAATTGGAAACAAAACATGATACAGGAATCAATGCAAGGAACAGTAATACCAGATTACTTGATCTCTAGAATAACGCCAGAAACTAAAATAAATAAAATGCTTTATAATATAGAGGTGAAAAAAAAGGCAAGCATGCACGAAAATAAAACAATACAAAAATGGGAGAAAGATAATATTGATTGGAAAAAAGTATTTATATTACCATTTCAATGTACAATAGATACTAAAATAAGAGAATTTCAATACAAATATATAATGAGAATTATTCCAAATAATGTTTTCCTGTTTAAATGTAAGATAGTTCCGAGTAATATTTGTGACTTTTGTTCTATGGCTCCAGAAACTGTTCAACACTTGTTTTGGGAGTGTGAAATAATCCAACAGTTTTGGGTGGAAATACATAAATACTTAACAATTAAAGGATATGAAATTGCTCCATTGACATTTGAAACTATTTCTTTTGGTTTATTAGAGCACCAATTAGAAGGGGAGAAATCAAATATCGCTAATTTCATTATTATTTTAGCAAAGTATTTTATATTTAAAAACAAATGCAACAAAACTTTACCTTCCATTGAAATGTTTGTGTACTATTTGAACAGTAAAATTAAGTTAGAACATGTAATAGCAACGATGAGAAATAAGACTGACATATTTAACCAAAAATGGAGGGCGTTTATGGCATAATACACGCTAAATACATAAACAAAACATATTTTCAAAAGCAGAACATTTCGAACCTTTCGAGCTTTTCTAGCTCTTCTCTATCACTTCATATACTTTCTTTCTTTCTTCTTTCTCTTTATACTTTTCAATTATAAAAAAAAAATCCTTAAAGTATGTGAACCAACATTTCGGGTTTTAAAATATAGTAAATAGTTACCATCGATTATTTGTATGTTTGAATATTAGATAAGAATTGTAAACAAAGTATTTGAATGTATATGTACTGAAAGGAAATAAAAATGGTAAAAACGACATACACATTTCCAGTGCAATGATACTTCTTTATGACGAATTTAATATATCATATCAAAATATATGATGATACTACACAGTATTTTGTAAAAAATCAACAATAAGCTACTTTTACTATGAAATGACATTTTAGAATATTCCAAGGGTCATTTCTTGTATAGGTCACGTCCTCACACTAACGGTGGAGTTTTGTATTGAAATTGAGTTAAAAGTAACTAATTAATAGCAAAGGGCTGCCAAATCTTGAAGGGCTGCACTAAGAAAGGAGCTGTGAGCTACGGTGTCACCAAGGCCACATTTCCGGTGGCAAAGTGGCATACCATACATGCTCACAAGCTGCAATACTTGCTCCAACATAATTATACTTTTATCGGTGGCGCTTGGTTTGAAAGTCTCGCATTTGTGCCATATACCGTTTTTAACGTGAAACACTTGTCTATTCCATCAGAGTAATGAAGATAAATACCAAACTCAATGGCACTAGCGCTGTAAACACAGTAGCCCCACTATTCAAAAGTCACAAAAGTGTTACAATTACCAGACTGTCATCACTCGCGCGTATGACAGACAATCATTTATGTTTCACTTATTTAAATTAGCAGGCATGTTGCAATGTTTGATCATTCAAATCCTTAGAGAAGATGTAAAGTATTGACAGTGTTAAAAGGAATTCTGAGAATTTGAACTGATTCTAATCCTCAACTACATTTCAAGCGGATGAAGATTTGATTGAAAATAAGTAACCTTACGTTCTTTCAACTCATTTGTCGCTTGTATGTACCCGTCCGTCTTCAAGAATTTGTATTTTGTACTTCTCATGAATCATTCATGGTTAGTTTGTGGTGTGGAAACTGTATGGAACAAATCGACGAAGATGTGTTGGATAAATGCATGGGAAAGAAAATTCCTGTAAAGTTTAAAACTAACCATCGTCAAATTTTAGTGTTGTGATGATATTTTAATCAATGCAGGATAGACTATATCTGAAAATTGGTACCAAAAACCGTTTTTGCAAAGAAAATTAATGATTTAAGGACCAATGTTCATGAGCTTATCTTTAAAAATGATTTTGGTATGGCACATGATTGAGGTGTATACCGAGAAAGATGTTTGAGTGTTCATCCTGGTTGAGTGCCTTCTATGTAAGTTGTCGTTGCTCTCTGGTCTTCGCAGCTGACAATATACCATCCCTGAAGTTTGCTTTGTAGCAATGCCGAAACTGTGTCTGTCCTCGGTGATCAGAGACTTCCTAGCGTTCAACCTTCCACATTGTATCAAGCATGCAACTCAGCGACTCCAGCAGCTGATCTTAAGTCGTCATCTGTTGTTACATACTTCACAAAGACACCTTCTACACCCAGTTGCTGTCCTATGGACTTCAAACTATGAAAGTGGTGTCTGTCTGTTAGTATTTGCTGTACAGTCAACATGGCCACCTTGGTACTTTCCATCGAAGTCTTTCCCATGCAGCCAGGCTCCGGTCCAGCATAGTTCTGGACTGCCGCAGCTATGATATACTGTTTTCCTGTCATAGTCATACAGGCAATTCCGATAGACTGAGAAGCATTTTAGCTCGGCCTCTTACGGTTGGCATTTGTAGTGGAGTTATAGAGTAATAGCAACGTTAATGAAAAAAATAGCAATGTTAATAATGACATCTGGATTACTGCGTTATTTGTAAATCTTCTGTAGCATGTTGATTATATCAACCATGTCGGCATAATCGAGTTATTTTACAGAACGGCTCCATTGTTCAGTTTCTTTAAAGGTGTGAAAATATCGCATTTGGTACATTTCAGTGAACATTTCCAGCAAAGCCCGACTTGCTTTTCTACAATCTTCGTAATCTTCTGCTATTAGCTGATGACTCTTATGTGTGTCACTGAAAGTTTTAGATATCCTTCCAGAACATGACATTGCATTTCTTTTTAAACCTCACTTTTTTCGAGATCTTACTACCACCAGCTGTAGGCACGTACACCACAGAGTATTCTTCTGCAGTAACATTGATGGTAAATGGCTGAGGCTCAATATCACCTTGGCTAGAGCTGTCAAACTGCTTATACCCTTTATAGCATGAAGTGAACATGCGGATTGTGTCATAATGGCCCCTGACTGGAATCTAAATGCTTTCCTCTTTGTGTTGCCTTTCATAGTTTAGCAGTGGTAGTGATCAGTGTTTAAGTAAGTTGAGGAATATCAGGAACTGGGCCCTTATACTCAAATGGCATTTCTGGAATGCAAAACATTCCCTGTATAACATTCTCTGACATTGTATTGCAGGGATGACCAGTGACATCAAGCAGCCTGTGCATGGTATATTGTGTATTGAGCCAGACCGATTGTGAATTGAGCCATTATGACACTAAGCGGTAGAGTGTCAAATTTTGAATGAACATATGTTTGCCACCAGTTGGCTTACAATAGTAATTCTAAAAAAAACTCACGAGTTTTGTCTTTATTAGAAAGTGTAGAAAAATTAGCTTTTATAATGCAATAAACAATGATAAATGCCGTCATACTTTTATTGGGCTGTTCCGGTATTACTCCTGCGAAAACATTGTCAATAAGTGAGGTGATGTAAACAAATTCGTCTACAAGATACAAGAATATTTATTTAACGTCGGATACATATATAACAGATCAACATTAGCTACTTGAGCTATTTTCCGACAAACAATAGTATAAGAAATAACTAAGTAAAAAGTAGCTGTAAAAGAGAAATAGCACATATATTATGAAATAGCACGGATTTAGCATATGTTAGGCAAAGTTAACATATAGTTGAAAGAGAGTAGATAATAATAGAGTATTTACGCATAGAATTTAGATACAATCTGTATCTAGTTAGCTTACACATGTATACATAAATATATTTTGTATTAAACCAAGAGGATCTTAAGGAATGCTGTCACTAAGAAATTTACACATCAAAAATACATATGGAACAAAATCAAAAATAAAAGTATGTTGAAAAAAAATAATTTTGGTATGTCACTATATTAAATAGGCTTTTTAAGAGACTTTTACTATCTTAAAAGATTTGGGGACTAAACAAAAATAAAGAGTAATAAAAGGAAGAAGAAAACTCAAATAAATAAACAAAGATTTAAAAAATGTATCAATGGTACAACAAAAATCAATATTAAGGATGTCTATAGAGGCATATAATGTGCCACTAAAATTATAAGTCACTAGTTCAAGTTACATCACAAATTACATCTATTTAAATATATAAGCATTTTATAGCTACAAAACTACAAAGCAAAGCATAGCAATAATCCGAGCAACATAAAATAAAGCAACGAAAAGGAAAACAAAAGCATTTAAAAGCTGTGAAAAAATGCTGATTTCAGACGCATATAATTATATGTACGGTAAATATGCAGCCATTTTTGCGATGATTACAATGTTTTTTATGGCAGCTTTTAGGCAAAAATGGCTGCATCTTTACCGTACAGATATACGCCGGTTATTGGCTCACTTAGCAAAGGCTTGTTTACAAGTGTTTAATTCAATGCTTTGAAACTGGTAAATTTGCAACAAGGTTAAATCATGAAACAACAGAATTACTAAGCAGATGTAAACGAATTTCTTCAAGAAGTTGCTGGTATTTCAGAGCAAGAATTTAATGACATATTTAACACATCATTTGAACTAGAAAAGATAGAAATAAAAGAAAGAATTTCCTGTAATGATTTACATGAAAACACCTGAGCTGTTACCAAAGATATTACATGCACCTCCGATTCAGATGTTTCTAAGCCAGCAACATAATTAAAATGACTACTGCTGCAGATGTAAACCAACTGAAATTACAAAACACTGAAAAGAGTACCGACAGACAAACTAAATACGTAATCAAACTTTAAGAAGGTTCAAATGGCCAAAGTCAAAAATACGTGGCTCTGGTTCCACTGTGTTCCTTTAATTGTTCGTTTTGTCCTCGTGTGTTTGCTTTGTATGCTAGTGTGTGTTGGTGGTGTATGTGTGTGTGTGTGCGTGGTTGTGTGTGTGTGTCGTGTGTGTGTGCGCGCGTGTGTGTGTGTGTGTGTGTGTTGGTGGTGTGCACTTCTGGGTGCTGTGGGGTTCGTTTTGGGGAGGCTGCGTTTTTGGTACGTGGCATTCCCTGTTTGATATTATTTTTGTTTTTCTGGTAACCTTTTACATATTTTTTCCATATTCTTAAATCAGTTAAAACTGGTATTTTAAACTTAGACTGTCTAGAAGCCAGAAGAGAAATGGTATCATTACATAAAATGTATCATTTTTTAAATCCTCAAAACCTCTGAAGATATATAATTGTTCGATTACTGTGTATGATGTCTACTATGTCCTATATGTCCTTACATATGCGAAACATCACGCAGCACTGTTTCTCTGTGTCAGACTGGTAAAGCAAGGTTACCCCACCCGCTCCATATTCAAATTCTTTCGAGTCCACATCGACGCAGCGTACAGGATAACAAGGCAATGCACATGTTCACAGGCAACATTTCAAATTGCGCAATAACCATGAATGTGTATAATGCCAAGTAAAGTGTCAAAAAAATCAACAAAACATGAGTTGTTCCGTGTAGTCACGCACATGTTGTCGTTTATGTAAACTTGTATTACTATTTATAGTATCGGTTTCAAATTTGTTTGTTAAAAATTTCAAACAATAAACTGTTTCATGACATAAACGTAATGGGATCATGAAAGAAATATTTTATTTGAATATATTAAAATGATTCATGGTGTGAAATGATGTGTTTGTTTTCGTCTTACCCATTTTATATACTTATACGAACATAGTAGGGTAAACGGTTATAGTCAGCAAGGGAAGTAGTGCGGATTTGGTAAACATCCGCGTTTAACATACTCCGCTGCATTTCTTTCCCTTTATTATGATTTTTGTCATGTGCGAATAGAAATCGGTGTTCATCTTTGTCGTTCTCATGCGCTGTAATAACCACTCAGGCCTACGACCTTCGTGGTTTATTACCGCACAGCCTGAGTGGTTCATTACAGCGCATGATAACTCCAAATCGTTTTAATGAGCCGATGAACACCGCTGGAACGAATAATTTTTCTTAAATGAACCATCATTTTGTTTGATTAATAATATGTTTATTTAAATATAAAGTTACGTTAGTGCCATCAAACATTAAACATTGCCTTTTTCCTTTATAAGCTTCGGGCTTGAAATTTTGACCGGCCGTTTTAGAAAGGTAAAAGTTTACTACAGCGTGTTTTTTAAATCCCATTCTTTAAAAATAGTCATTCAGTAATATGCCTGCTTTCCTCAAGATTAATATTTTGTTTTGACTTCGACTCGTCATATTTTGCTCATTTGCGTTAAAACGTTTTGATAAAATGCTAATAGTTCAGGATATCTTTAATCATTTATGTTTCGTATATATTTGTACGTAAATGTTGATAATACTGACAATATAAACACCTCCGATGCTAATCAAAGTGCTGAAGGCACTGAATTTGTTTGGGTACACTAATTCCTGTGCCTCTGATCTCACTGCTCTTCTAATGAAAAAAATACTTAGGAATATGACCTGGACAAAGTCACAAGGGTAGAGAATGCATGAAATAATTTCAGTAAAGTAATGGTTCCATATATGGTCCCTTTTTCGCTGATCTGGTTTCAGAAAAATGGTTAGGTATTACTACATAAGCCTATGTAAAATCTGAGAACCCCGGACTGGGTCAATATTTCGAGCCAGGAGTCATAATTTAAGCAGTCTTATCAGAGGCCCACCTAGACAATGCTGCATACCAAATATCTTCGCCCTTGGCCTCCCGCATTTTGAGAGATTTTCTTTTACATTGCCATGGCAACCAGAGGTGTGCAAATATGGAATTATCTGAACAACTTTGATAGAGCTTCAACATTGGCTCAGTGGTTTTAGAGGAGATGGTGTTTCAAGGAAAATGTTAAAGGTCATACTACAAATGGCGAGTGATCTAATAGCTCCTGGACTAGAGACAGACACCTTAACCTCTACTCCACCACTTTGTGACAGCTGAGCTAAAAAGGGAAGAATGCAAGAGACATATGATATTAAATCAACAGAAGATTTTTAGTCGCAATTTCCATCCTTGGAAAGATACAAGGTTCAGCCAAATATTGTAACCAGAGGCATCATTTAAACAAAGTAGATGGAAGACCACTAGGCAATGTAACATACTCAATACCTAAGCTCTAGGCGTTGTAGTTTTCAAAAATCGGATTTTTAAAGATTTTTTCTATACCAAAAGACAGGGTACATTGTGACTCCGAGGGCATGATTTAAACACACTTTAAAGAGGTCCTCTAGACACTATTACACACTAAATATCTAGGACAATCATCCATCCTTAGACTGACAGACAGATTGACAGATAACAAGTTGTCAGAGGTGTAAAAAACAAATGACAAGTTACAATGCATATAATTTTATGTATATACATTATTACACATGAAGTAAATTTAATAAACAAGAAACAAAAACAAACCCCAAGGTCAAATATAAGCATTATCTTAAGGATCATGGATAAACAAGACCAGGCATTGAATTTGAGAAATACCTTTACAACTCCACATTGACAAAGAAATACATATATATTGTTCACCTTGCTGCCATTGGCTATAATACCAGGTCAACGGGTCAATTTTGACATGGGGGACATGATTTGTGTATACTAAGCCCATGTTTAATCACCCCAGGAGCTGTAACTTTTGACCCTGGGTTCATACATTTAACACTATTGGTAGAGGTCTACTAGGTTATCCCGCATGCTAAATATCTAAGCTCTACACTTTGTGGTTTTAGAGAAGAAGATTTTTAGAGTTTTTCCTACATATTCAAATCAAAGGTAAACCCCCAGTGCTGGATCAATTTTGAATAAGGAGTCATAATACATGTATGGACAATCTTGGCTAGGTTACGCCACCTGATAAATAGCAAAGCTGTAGGCCTTGTAGTTTCAGAGAAGCAGTTATTCCTATATAAGTTACAGTATGTAAAAACAAGTGACCCCAGTGCCGGGTCATTTTTGGATCGGGGGTCATAATTTGAACAATCTTGGTTGAAGTCCATTAGGTCATTCCACATGCCAAATATCTCTATGCCTTCCTTTCTTGAGAATAAAATTTATAAAGTTTTTTCTTTCTGTTACAATGGCAGGAGTTCTGCATGGAATGGAATTATTTGAAAACCTTGAAAAGGCTTTTGCAAGGCACATCCCTTCTATTTTCTTTTTCATTATTGGGCAAGTGGCTTCAGAGGAAATGTCGACAACATTGACGGATGTGCTATGTACGACGGATTGAATGCGAACCTGATACAATGTAGCTCTCTCTGGCACTTTGTGTCAGGTGAGCTAAAAACTATTATCCTGGTTTAAAGGGACATAGCCTATAACTGATGTCAAACTAAAGGACCTCAAAAACATAAATAATAGAACCTGTGGAAGTATTATAAAACAAGAGGGCCAACATGGCCCTATATTGCTCACCTGACTACCATTGTCTTTAATAAAAGTGGTCATGATTCTAACATAATTCGCAGAGGTCCACTACACAATGCTAAGTAACATTTCAAATATCTATTATCTGCCTGTCGGCCTTGTGTATTTTTTAAGTATTCCCTATACAAGCATGTGTGTAATCAAGTGACATCCCCACCTCCTGGGAAGGGGTTATTTTGACTAAAGGGTCATGATTTGAACAATCTTGGTAGAGGTCCACTAAACAATGATTCATGCTAAATAGCTAAGCTCTAGGCTTTGTGGTTTTAGAGAAGACGATTTTTAAAGTTTTTCCTATATAAGCCTATGTAAAACCAAGTGACCCCCAGGCGGGGTCAATTTTGACCCAGGGCTCATAATTTCAACAGTCTTAGTAGAGGTCTACTAGACAATGCCACATGCTAAATATCTAAGCTCTAGGCCTTGTGGTTTCAGAGGAGAAGATTTTTAAAAATTTTCCTATTTGTTGCCATAGCAACCAGAGTTCTGCATTGAATTGAATTTTTAAACAACTTTTATAGAACTTCATGCAAAGAACATCCCTGCAAAGTTTCATTAACATTGGCCCAGTGGTTTTAGAGATGTCGTTTGAAGGAAATGGTTGGTGGACGGACGACGTACGACGGACCCCGGACGGACAGTGATCCTAATAGCTCATTCTGGCACTTTGTACCAGGTGAGCTAATAACCTAAACGTTTCAGCTATGCTCTGCTAGGCATTTTCATAAAATCAGCGGTTTGAAATATACTGCAGTACCGACAACTATTCAATATTCTATGTAGAGTGGTTGTTGTACAATGGGTAAATGCGATTTATTACAGAAAGCCTCAATATTTTTGACCTCAATTACATGTGGTAAAATGAGGCATTTTTGCCATAGCTTCTTCTTTGAAATTGTACTTATTTATCGTTTTACATTCATTGAACACATAATCTATTTTTTGAGGATATAATCTGCTAGATGTAGGGAGTGCCCCTTTAAAATATAGAAAGATTACAACTGTATCCATATATGTTTGAAATTCATAATTGACCCAATATTAGAAATGAACAGTTAGGAAACAAGTAACCAATGTGATTGGTCAAAACTGCAAAGTCTCTTTCATAAGTTTATGTATTTTCATCTTTCACATTTTTGACAAATTTCCACTTTGATGAATTATACACACATTTGTTATGATGATTTATAGATTGAGGCACATAAGGTCAAGTTTTTCCAAAGCATCACTATCTTTCTGTCTGAAAGCCAGATATGACAAACGTTTCACCCCCTCTTGCAAGTTCCAGTCTTGTCATGCTAATTGGTCCTGTCATTCTGGCTTTTTCTACATGCTCATTTCTTTACCAAGAGCACTTGTCAACAGGGAGAGGGTCCTGAAAGGCTTTCACAATTCTAAAAAATGAGTTCTGCTTGCTATTCTTCTATTCACATTGCCTCAACTTCTACCGTCTTGACAACCAGGGATGCATCACATTTCTGCAAGAACAGATTGGAAAATTCAAATGTCAAATTAAATATATTTTTACTACATTGAATCAAGTTGTATTTCACAAATTAAAAAAACAATGTACATCAACAGCGGTTACTCAAAGAAATTAAAATCAAATAAAACGGGTAAGTATGATGTTAAACACTTCATAACATATATATCAAAAGACGCGTATCTATATTAAATTTCATCCACTAAAGTCATTAATACTTATCGGTATTGGTAAACATCGATTTTTTCATTGTTTACAATTATCATGCGCGTTGACATAATCTCGACAACTGCACATTCACAAAGTTACTGTAAAGACTTTAAAAATCAGCTTAGGTTGTGACAACGGTGAACCCCAAAATATTTTTGCATCATTATAGTACATTTATAATCAGGCTATAGGACTGTCCATTAATAATTTATGTCTGTCTCTTCTAGAAACATCGGATGATCCTAACTAAAAGCAAATGATACGGTCCTATTCATCAGACATATTTATTCAAGCCTTCAAAACTTTAAAAAAATAATATTGAAAGTTGAGAAGGCAGCAAGAATCAAGTGTGGCCTGTGCCTACTTGAATATTAAGAGATAGACTTTTCATATGCGCAGATGAGGTTACATTACATATAACATAATGCAAGCACATCAAGAATGGTGAGCAATAATACAATTAAGTGGTACTTTACTACATAACATAGGTCACTATTTTATCAGCTTAACAGCATGTCAGTTACTGCATGGAGATGTGTTCAAAGTGACCAATCGAAAGCAGGACCTCAGGATAGTCCGAATAATTGTACTCACGTCAAGATATTTTGTTATTTTTGTATTCACGGCTTCACACATCCAGGTACTGATAAATATTTCACATTCGGGAAAGATGATTCCTCGCATTTCATCACTGGTCTCTATGCATCTTTAATTTTAAAATGTACAATAGCCATTGAGCCCATGAATGAAATGAAAGTAGACCAATTAACCAATCGGGTTATTAGGTCAATTCTTCATTTGGTAAAAGGTGAAAACTTGGTCTTTACCGTTGACTCATGAGCAAGTTTAATTTATTTTAAACGAAACAATAAGCTTTCAAGAACATAGAAGTATTATAAAACAATCTGATAGTTTCAAGGTAATGAAAGATCGTCGTTTTCTTTAATCTGTAATATTGGTTATTGTATTATTCAAAGTTAAAGATGCATAGAAACCAGCGATGACAGCCGAGGAATCACCTTTTCGGATGTAAATGATTTATCAGAACCCGGATGTACAAAGCCGAGTATATACGATAACCGCCCTTCGGGTCTGTAAAGAGAGACATCTATGTAATATTAGTTTGTAAAATTGTTCGGTCTTGCAGTCGAAATATATTGGTTTATAAATAATCCATGCCTAATGTTGACCGATTCGGGTACGAAATGACTGAGGTACAAGTTGACCCGGAAGCTTTGTAAGCATACCGCAGTTTTTAATCATGTGGAACGAGAAATAATGACACACAAAGCATGCCATACTTCTAAAGTTATACATGCTGAAGGAGTTTGAAATATCTGCTAAGTTACCAAAATACTTAAAATATAAAGAAACCTAGACACGAAGAGTTCGCTGATCTTTTAGCGTTATAATTTCAGCTAGCTACACATATTTTCAAACACCATATACAACCACAAAATCATGTGTTAAATAAAAGCAGGAAGACTTTAAGAGATACTCATGTGTGTTCACACTGTTGTGAAAATTTCCCTGGATTAGGTGTTATGGTCACATGATATCCATATGTGTGAAGTTTTGCGCGCTTGAACCTGTAGTACCAAATTTTCAATGCCATTACTATCACGTTTGGAACATGTGTTCATTTAAAATTCGAATAGCTCTTATATTTTGTCGGGTTCTAAATTCTAGAAAATTCGTTTTCTTGTCGCCCCATATTCGTAAATATCGTACTACTTTTTTAAAGCCTTTTTTACTTTCCGCTTTCCGAGTGTTAATCGTCAGGTCATGGGGTCACTTCATGTTATAATTTTTATTGCGCAATTATATACAAATTTCGTTTTTTTATATATATTAAGATGATTTCGTTAAAAACTTCGTATGTTTTGCGTTTGAATATTGTGAGATTAGTTTGATCATTACATTTTTTTACTCCCTTGATAATCACAATTTTGCAGAATGGGGTAATGTAGATGGAACTATTTCGTGACTGGTGTGCCGGAACTATTTGCAATTTTGGTACTTAACGAAAAGGCCTTTGAAAACCACTACTATATTTGTTTGGGTTCGGACCCAAACAAATAAAAACTAAATAGAGTGATGTGTGTGTGTAACTGCGCCGCTGAGCTTGTAAATACCGGTACCCAAGATGTGCTTAGTAGCTTAAACGCGAAAAGATAAAAAAAAACACCCAGTTTAGTTATCTCATTTAATATAGGTCAGCGTTCATTTTGATGCATTTAAGAGAATGGACTGGGGTCGCGCGACCAATTTACTGTAGTAAATAAATCAAAATGAATATCAAGTGAGTACGTATATAATTATTGATTAACCTGAATTAAAGTGCAGCCAATACTGCGTTGCGATTGGACAACCAAAGCACTAACTTACTGTAGTAAGTTAAATAGATTTAATACAAAAGGACATAAACATTTGTTAACACACTTCTTTAGAATGATGTTTGATTCATATAAACTTTGGGTGTGTGATTCATATAAACTTTGGGTATGTTTTACGGTGGTTTTTATTACACACAGTAAGTATCTTTATATCTTGTTCAGCCGCGGATTTAGGACTGGACTTTAGGGCTGCAGCCCCAAAGCCCGGCCTGCAGATAGGTTTTTGGTCGAGCTGGTACTTTTGTCCTCGTTAATAAAGGGCTGACGTGGCAGTTGTGCACACAGTGTATTCTCTTATCAAACCATGTTAACAGTGTATTCTCTTATCAAACCATATTAATTACTATTACCTGCTCGCTAATCCCTTGCCGGAGGACATTATAGCTACATCTTTGATTGTGCAAGTCAATTCACCGTAACGATTGAAATTGGGAATTTGATAGGGTAATAGACACAACGGTTCGGTTCGTTACAATTTATTACTGTGAAGTGTCCAAGGTTACTTCTTAGTGGCCTGACAGTGGTTATCATCAGAATATAAACAATATGTTTGCCAGTCTGAAGGGGAAAAACATTAAAAATCAATGTCATTCAAAAAAGAAAATGTGGGCTCGTTCTAGAGTCAAATCACTATACAAAACGTTGCAAAAATAATATTACAACAAAATATTGTGCATAAGTTTAGTTCCTGGTACATGTTTGAATGAGGGCTGGTGTTACTGAACAGTATCATGCTTGAACTTGGAAAAAATGAGTTAAGACATGTGCGCTGCAGATATCTTTTCCGTGACCAGAGCGGATCCATGATCTAGCTGTAATGTGCTTGGCTGGTATTCCGAAGGTCACAGGTTCGATATCCCGCTCTACCACTAACCGCTGGAACTTGATATTCGATCACAAAAATAGAAAGAAAAAGTATCTCGGAGAAAAAACTGTATATAAAAAGAGGGGGTATTCTTTTCGCAAGATACTTTTTGTGATTGAATATAAAGTTCCTGTGCACTGATATTAATAATTGCTTATTGGATAAGACATAAAAACCAAGGTCACATGTATCGGTTCTATGCACTAATAAGAAGTGGGACATAAGTTGTCCATATTCCATGTGTCCCTTGCGATTTGTGTATGTAATTACACATTTAGTATTTACATATATCTATGTCTTGTATTAAATACTTTGCAGTTGCATGTTAGGTGCTTCAGAATAGGTGAAATATGATGCTGGAAATTGCACCATTTCATAGACACAGTTATTTTTTTTCCGTCGGGAGGGGACACCCCTACCTCACTCAACCCCAGTCGCCCCCAGGTAAGCCTTCTCTGTAACCGCCCCTGTTGTTAAATCATTTAATCATTTTATTTCATTTTGTTTACTAATACAGATTAGGTAAACTTAAACCAGTTTGTTTATTTAGATTAGATAGGGTACACATATATCAATAGATATGAATAACATATGGTCTTGGCTTAGGTTGAAATTAAGATGAAAAATATTTATGTCTTGTTTTTTCGCTTATCTATATTACATTAGGTATTAATATGCAGGAAAACATGACAGATCCATTGCTTCCTTTTCCTGTATAAGAAAGAAATCCCCTCTCAGGCATGGATTATTTATAAACCAATATATTTTCGCAATTCACTTTTGTACAGTTTTTACTAGGCAGTAGTGTAAAACTTGTTTTTACATCACATACATTATAATTTATTCTAATGTTAGCTAACGACTGATTTAGCCATGTTTATTACGTATAAGTTAGTGTTTATTAAGGCAAATTTTAACAATTAGGAAATCCTAAAGGAGCGAGCGGAAGCAAGCGAGTGTGGTTAATTAATTGTTAAAATTTGACTTCATAAACTCTAATTTACATAGTGTTTAACCTCATTTGACCTTTTGCATAGCCAGTGACATTTATTGTGGGCGGAGCGAAAGTGCGAACTCATAATAATTAAGTGATTTCAGTTGTTAAGTTTGAAAAAAGGAAAGACGTTTATTTGAAAATCTGAGAGATTCGATTGGTGGGCAAATGGGGTCAAACACTAAATTCTCATAGATGTGGAAACAAACCGTCAGAGACAGTTTTGCAAAAGTAATACTATGTATTTGTTTATGCCACTAAACATTTTGAATATTTTTTGAATGGACTTAAAAAATTATAGTTACTTTAAATGAGAAATTGTCTGCGTGAATTACCTTGACATCAGTATTCAAGCAGCATATCAGTTTTGTATATCAGTCGTAAATACTTCAATTACAAAAAGAAAACAATCATACATGGTTGCTACATATAAATACTTGCCATATGATATCTTATTGTCAAGTCACAAAAACTTCCGTGAGCTGAGTAGATATACAAAACAACTAGGTCATTGATGTATAGATCAAATTCGATAACGCTACTATTATCGGAAAATCCCAGTTCAACGTTTTAGGTAAGGAAATAGCATTATTATTAATTATGAAATAATCTATGGCTTGGAGTGCTTTATCGAAATTGAAGCATTCGCCGGAGGTGATGTGCCTGGCGGAATAATTCACGAGGGCGAAGCTCGAGTGAATAATTACGCAGGCACATTACCGACGGGAAATGCTTCAATTTCGATAAAGCACTCAAAGCCATAGATTATTTCGATTCTTATAAGCCCGATTTTATGAAAACTATCGTAACTACTACGGACCTTTTTTCAGTTCGACGGTAATGTGTAAGATAGCAAAAATAATGGCCGTTTCTCTGAACTGTACAACGTTTTAACGTGGAGTAATGACGTCAGTGTGATTACGTCAACGTTTTCATTCATTGTTTTGTCTTCCGGAATCAAAACATTGTAAGACTTTGATCCTGAATTTTCTTGACCTTTTTAAAGGAAAACAAGATGAAGGTATTCTAAGGCTTACTTGACGCAATCAAAATAATATTTAGGTTCTTAAACACAACTTTTTCATGCAACTGATAGATATTATTTCTATTTCTATATTTTATTTTCTGCGCGGGAGTAAATTATAAAAGTCGGAAGAAGCTACTTCCATGTCCGAAACTCCGCCTTCTTTTCCGAGTGCTTTAATCATATTAATGCACTCGAATTGACTATAGAAATATACCATAGGCATATTAGAATTAAGAAATAATCTATGGCTTGGAGTGCTTTATCGAAATTGAAGCATTCCCCGGAGGTGATGTGCCTGGCGGAATAATTCACGAGGGCGAAGCCCGAGTGAATTATTACGCAGGCACAGTACCGACGGGAAATGCTTCAATTTCAATAAAGCACTCCAATACATAGATTATTTCGATTCTTAGAAGCCGATTTTTTTTAAACTATCGTAACTACTACGAACCTTTTTTCAGTTCGGCGGTAATGTGAAAAACAGCATAAATAGTAGCTGTTGGAATTCACTCCCCTATTCGGGCAACCATTCAAGATATCAAACATAACTATATTATACAAACTTATTTTAGTTTAATCATCTAATACATAAAATATAAAAAAGAAATACCTGACTGACATTATGCCGAAGACGTCAGATTCAGAACCTAACAAAGCAGCCAATCGATTTAAATGCGTACCGTTAATTTGAACTTTACAACGTTTTATTGCATATGTTACTATATATAGTATCAAATTTGCCTTTGATTGTCGGTGATACGGGCCGATAAAACGATCACGTGACGTAGTGTGCCGATAACTGATATCGGCACACTTGCTAGTGTGCCAGAAAATTCGTATTGAGGCTATTTCCGGTCAACTGTGCAGCAACGTTAGACTGTCAGCACGTGAAAACGTTGACGTAATTGACAACGTAGACGTAACGGAAAATGGCCGCCGAAAGGACACAGAAGTCTCTCAACGTTTATTGAATTTAGAATTTAGGCTTATTGAGCACCGAAATGTGGAAACTGACACGTTTGCTTTTGTGGATAGTATGAATAATTTATTCATTCAATGGCATTTATCTTTATGAAATAGTATATTAAGTATTGCAGGAATGTGCGTTTTGTATCTTTTTTGTCTTATCTTTTCCCATTTTCAGCAAAACCGATGTTCAACATATGCAATAAAAAGGTAATTATACGGGGCAGGTGTGCCTTAAGGCGATATTGGCACACTTGGTTCAAATTGGCCCTCGGGCTAAAGCCCTCGGGCCAATAGTTCACCAAGTGTGCCAATATCGCCTAAAGGCACACCTGCCCCGTATAATAACCTCTACTTAACGTGGAGTAATGACGTCAGTTTGATGACGTAAACGTTTTCATTCATAGTTTGTCTCCCGGAATCAAAACATTGCATGACTGTTAATCCTGAATTTCTTGGCCTTTTTTACGGAAAACAAGGTGAGGGTATTCTAAGGCTTACTTGACGCAATCAAAAATAATATTTAGGTTCTTAAACAAATCTTTTTCATGCGACTGATGTATTTATACTGATATTATTTTCATTTCTATATTTTATTTTTGCGCGGGAGTAAACTAGAAAAGTCGGAAGGAGCTACTTCCATGTCCGAAACTCCGCCTACTTTTCCGAGTGCTTTAATCATATTAATGCACTCGAATTGACTATAGAAATATACCGTAGGCATATTAGAATATTGGATAAAGAACAGTGCACAATCGAAATGTAGCCAAAATGCATTTTCTTAAAGTTTTGTAATGTTCTTCTTAAATTCCCATTAATTTTTTCGGGCTGTTTCATTACCATTCTACTTTTCATTTTTGAAAATATCACTTTCGATGCCCATTCGGTGAAATTATAATGCAATATTACACCGAAACCAACAATTATCCTCTATATAATTTCACCGAGTGGGCACCAAAAGTGACATTTTCACGAGTGGCACAGCCGCAAAAAAACAACAACTGTTGGTGTTCACGAGTGAGGTTAACGTGATATTACACCGATACCAACAGTTTTTATGGTTAAAACTCACTTTAATTTCACTGAGAAATCTCTATAATTCACTGGAAAACATAAAATAAAAAGGGATAATTTTACACCTGTCTATTCCCCTTTTACTTTGTTTATGTAAACATGATAATAGTAGAAATATCGAATTTTACCTATATTTTCAGTCTTTGTATATTAACCGCTCACGACAAGAAATTGAATATTAAACACCGTTATAACTTCTAGAGCTCCGTTTTCATTTAGATGCCAAAGTGACGTGTGCAAATACTGATTATATGAACAGTACAATCAGAAACTACTTTGCCGACACACGACATCATGATGTCAACAGTGCCTACAAGACAAGAGCAAAAGAATTCATTTTCAATGAATTTCGGAGATATGGACTAGCTGCAGAGTATCAGGACTTTAGACACACCGACGTAAGTTTGACACTTTTGATATAGGCAAAGAAACAATGCAATGGCATGACTGATTATATGATCAGCTTTAGAAAAAAGAAACTGATCAATATTACATGATGCAAATAGAAAACAAAACGGTATGCTGTATAGACAAAACTACACCGCAGGGCATTGGAACAAGTCAGCACTGTTTATAGGACAATACATATTTGTACACACTGCAAAATCTTTTTTCAGGGCAAAACATACACCAATGTGATAGGTGTTCTGAAGGGTGCCAACTTTGGGATGACGAATGACAGGATCGTTGGGCTTCTTGCACATTATGACACTGTCACCACAACCAAAGGTAATACGTTAACTGTATCAATCTACATTTAAGCGATTCATATCAGCTAAATCATAACATATCATATATCATGCTATGCGATTTGGTCTGCCTATCTACTTACCTGCACTATTAAGTTATTAAACGGATACAATTTGAATAGAGAGTGTTAAAAAAAACTGTGTACATTTGTACTCCAAACGTATATGATCCCTCATAATTTCAGTATGAATTAAGTGAAATGATTTTTCTATTGAGTTTAAATAAAAGAAGCCTAACATGCATACAATGTGTAATCATTGTCCTTTACTTATTAAGAATAACTACATAATAAAACGAAGTTTAATGCTCTCTAGGGGTTGATGACAACGGAGCTGGAGTTGCTGCTATATTAGAGGTTGCCCGGCAGCTGCACGAACAAAACGTGAAAACAGAACATACAGTACTCTTTGTTTCGCCAGATCTAGAGGAATCTGGTCCGTACACACACAGTTTTAACTACTTATTATATAATAAGTACTTTTCAAAGACCCAAATTTGCTTGGCAGCAAGCATGTCTTTTTCGGTATAACGTCTTCCTTTAAAAAAAAAAACTGAATATGGTGACATGGTTAACACTCATAACGATTACTTGACAATGCTTTGTTTTCAACATAACTGTAATTCACACTATCTTTTCATATACAAATGCGCAAAATATGTCTCGTGACAATACGTTAATTACAAAGTAACGTTTAACGCAATTTACAGTGTTTCCTCCGCTCCATTTTTTTATGGTTGTTTAAAACAGCTTTCTTGGTTTCATTTCAGGTTTAGTCGGCAGTCGGCAGTTCGTAAAATCAAATAATTTTTTTTTTTTTTAAAACCCTTTTTTTTTTTTAAAAAAACCAAAAAAAAAAAAAAATTTTTTTTTAGTTGGCTCCCGGTGTGGACCCAACTGCATTATAGAGACACTTCAGCTTTGTTAGCTATAAGTCAAGGCTGCATTGTCTTAGATACAATGATGGAATATAACAAATCTGATTATTCGCAAATTGTCCCCAAGGAGGCTGCTTCGTTGGTAAACTAATTTATTTAATTATATTGTTGTGATAATGTCCATGTTCACGCTTGTTAACTGATCAGATACAAAATTAGTAATTTCTTGTCCTCTTTTACAACTACATGACTATTTATGGACAGCATTGGTTAGAAATTATGTTCTAAATAACTGATACTGTATGTAAAGTCAAACATATAAAGCATATGTAGTATATATGAAAAAGAAAAAAATGAATAATCTACTCCATTGAAATTCTACTAAATTACAATCGGAATTTAATACAAATGCTCAATACGACACTGAAATGCACATTTACTAGTTTGTCAATCTGTCTCAAAAGAAACATTTACAAAATACCGCCATAATTATAGATATCATGTATTTTTATCAGTTTCAGCAATAGATAAAACTACATTAAAAAAAAAAAAAAAAAAAAAAAAAAAAAAAAAAAAAAAATCCAACCCCAAAAAAAAAAAGCGCAAAGAACTCAAAGCAAATACAAAAATCCCCCCCCCCAATTATAAAAAAAAAAAATAAAATCCTCCCTTTTTCCAACAACTGCTTTTTCTAAATAACATTTAAATAATTTAGATTAAAAAAGAAAGCATAGCCTACCGATGGCTATGAAGGAGACTTTCTGGCTCTAAGGTTTTACCGACAAGCACCAGACTCTGAACTTGCTAATAGTATCCAACAAGCATGGAAAGCGGAGGGACGAGATGAATATGAAATCGAACCATTTGCTCTGCCCTTCAGCGAAATACCGAGGTCAGATGTCGCGGCAGGATTTGGCAATTTTCTGAGAAGTGATCATTATAACTTTTGGGAAGCAAACATCCCTGCAGTATTCATAACAGACACTGGTAACATAACCCCTTCGTTAAGTTTAGACAGTCCCTCAGTCAACTTTACTCATTTTATGCTATGCTAAGTTTAAAACCCTACTTGTCTCTTACTACTTAAGCTTGCTATCTTCGTCTTATAGACTCGACATAAATCATATAGATACATTGCTTCTACTGAATATAGTACCAGTCTGGACTTAATTAAACGAAATTAAACCACTGAGACTAAGAATAAGACACTGACTGATCTTACTATGGCGTTTAATTGATTTTATGGCAAATAGGTCACTTGACTGCCAATATGGCGGCCTATGGATTTGTCTATATGTAATGTTCCTCATTTTCACATAATTTGTGTACAAAACGATTCAAATTTATGTAAAGTTATAAGTTTTAAGCATGACCTTGAGACGGTCTACAATAAAACATTGATATTATTGTATACATGTACATATTTTAGCCAATTTTCGTGGAGACATGATAGACTGTTATCATAGCTCGTGTGACAACGTAGATGTGATGTTAACAGAAGACAATTTACGATTTCTTGGAAAAACTGCTGACGCTTTGGCAAGAACAATACACAGCATAGCTGGAAGTTTGTATTATGAAATAATACTTTGATATCAAGTTTTCACGTTAATGTGTATTATATTATTTGAAATTTCAAATACTATAAACTTATCCAACGTGTTTGATTTACATGAAAAATGATTTACATGATAATTTTATTGCTCTATTTGATAATGTTGATCTTTAATGTATATGCTCATAAATTGTATTGATTCGTCTGGGAGTACTAGTATTTTATTTGTAATCTTATTTACCTTTAATCATTAGGTATGTAAAGGTAAAGCAGATTTCATAGCCTCGGAGTACCTTAGTCATATTTTATTCACGATACTGACAGTAATGATTTACGACTACATAGACACTGCTACTAGGGTTGTGCGTTTCTGCAATTAAAAGAAAGACTTTTTGTGTCATAACATTTAAACGATAGAGGAACGAAGTTCATTTTAGTGACTCGTGGCATAATAAATTGTTTTGTTCTTTTTGTTTCAGACGGGAAAACCAGTGGAAATGGAAGAAACAATTCAAATTCAATAATGACTGTTGTATCAGCCATAATCGTTTTCCTTCTAATCGTGTAACAGAAACAGTTTGGGTATACCTGTAAAACATAAGTCAGGAACTGTAATAAGTTTCGTCTGAAGTGTTAAGAAACACTGTCATTTGACAAAGAACTGTACCTCTGTATATTTACGTTAAAATAATAAAGTTTCAACTAATACATTTAGGAAATTTGTAATTAATGTATAAGAATATTTCAAACTATGTTAGAAGACTATGTAGCTAGAGGAATGCAGTTTGTGGATAATCTGTTCTCCCAACTAGCAAATTGGTACAATTCCTAATTCTCAATACTGTTACAAATACGACATATTGAGTTTTAAGCAACATATTCTAAGTATTCTTATATAGTCTAGTTTTGTCAGAGATCTTCATAAATTATACAGTTGCCTAGCAATTTGTAAAAAACGTTCAGTGTTCAGACTAGGACCAATCAAACATACCTTGCGCACACCAACACCAACTTCAAAACCTATATAAATATACAAACAAAACAAAGAACAACGAAATGAAATACAATATAACTCTTCATAAGAATTGATGTAAAAATACATAAGGGAAAGAAGGCAGAACAAAAGATACGATAAGATAAGATAGAGTAATCTTATTTAAAGTCCACACGACAGAGAACAATGAAACATAAGTGAGTAACAAGCTTTAAGCTGCTCGCTCTCAGTTGCCGTTGAACAAATAAAATTTTCAAAAATGACAAACTAATACATAAATATAAAACTAGAGGCTATAGTCAATAACAGAGGTAAAAATCTAGGTAGAAATATGCATAAATCGATAGAAAATGTATTACGGCACCACTATTATTATCATTATACCAGATTTATTGAGCGCCCTTTTCATATAAAATATAAGTTCAAGGGCGCTTTACAATTAAAAATGTGACATATCGCAGATATGTAGAAACTCACAAAAAATGACATTTGCAATCATAAGCACAACTTCAAATGAAACTCAAGTCATAGAATGTTATAACCCTTAAAATGTGTGTGTTGAAATAAAAGATAATTGCCAATTTAGTTAATTACATTATGAATTGTACAGCAAAGAGATCATTCGTTAGCGACGAATGACTTGCCGTAGTTATGTATCATAGAAAATAACAATAGCTATCTATTATGGGTAGAAACAGTCAATGTTGGTATCTATGCGTTGTAGAAAATTTGGAAAAGGTGTGTTTTGAGAGCTCTTTTGAATGAATTTAGTGATGAATCTTTTCTGAGATTGTCAGGGAGAGAATTCAATAGTTTTGCGGCAGCAACTTTGATACTTCTATCACCGTAGGAGGCCAGTCGACTTTTTTGTGGCACAGGGGTTGTTGCTGCACTTGCTGATCTCAGATTTCTAGTTGGCACGTAAATCTCTAGTAAGTCTCTCATATACACCGGCGACTGCCCATGCAAGGTCTTGAATGTTTGAATGAGAATTTTGTACTTGATTCTATCTTGTATTTGCAGCCATTGTACCATTATATAAGAAAGATGATATAAATGTACCTGGAAATTATAGAGGTATATCACTTTTAGATATATGTGGCAAATTATACACCAGTATTCTGACAAGAAGATTGACTTTTTTTGTTAATATATTTGATAAACTACATGAATCTCAAGCGGGCTTCCGTGAGGGATATTCAACCACTGACAATGTATTTATTTTGCAAGCAATTATAGATAAACAATTATCAAAACCAGGTGGTAAGATATATGTAGCTTTTATAGATTTTATGAAATGTTTTGACATGATAAAAAGAAACAAATTATGGAATGTTTTAAAACAAAATGGCATTAAAGGGAAATTGTATAGAGCAATACTTGGTATGTACAGTAGAGTAGAGGCTTGTGTCAAAACAAATGTGGGTCTTACAGAACATTTTAAGTGTCCGGTAGGTTTAAAACAGGGTTGTTTGGCATCACCGATATTATTTTTAGTATTCATTGATGAACTAGTTAAATATATTGAAGAAAGTGGTGTAAGAGGGATACAGCTATTTCCTGACACAACCGAAATACTGTCACTTTTGTTTGCAGACGATCTGGCACTTACTGCAGATACAGTTATAGGTCTCCAAAAACTTTTAAATTCATTGCATAAGTTTTGTAGTGAAAAGGGGGTAAAGATTAATACACAAAAATCGAAAATTATGGTATTTAAAAAGGGTGGGATACTATCTAAACATGAGAAATGGACTTATAATGGTGAAGCTATTGAAACAGTTAAGAGTTTTTGTTATGTTGGAGTAACTTTGACACAGCAACTATCTTATATTAGTATGGCAAGGGAACAAGCATTGAAGGCTAAAAGAGTACTAATCTCAGTACTGGGAAAATTATACGATTATGGACAGATACCAAGAAATGTATTTTTTAATATATTTGATACAAAAATCAGTCCTATTCTACTATACGGGTCAGAAATTTGGGGTACACAAAGGCAAAATTCTACAGAAATTGTACATTCTTATGCCTGTAAAAGATATATGTGTGTAAGTCAAAAAACTATTAATGCTGCGGTGTTAGGCGACTGCGGGAGGTACCCAATGTTTATAAACGCAGCCAAGAGAAGTATGAAATATTGGTGTAAAATATTGAAAATGAGAGATGACAGATATGTTAAGAAAAGTTATTTGATGATGAAATATCTAGATGATTTAGGACAAAGCAACTGGGTTACAAGTATACGAAATTTGTTATGTAAGAATGGTTTCGGGTATCTTTGGTTTGATCAATGTGTAAAACAAGAAAAGTCATTTTTATTTAAATTTGTACAACGTCTAAAAGATCAATATATTCAAGAGTGGGTCGGGACAGTAAGAGATAGCTCTAAACTAAGTTCTTATATTTATTATAAGCTCGAATTCAAACACGAAGCATATTTAAATTATGTAAAACTACGTAAATTTAGGTATGCTCTAGCAACACTAAGGTCTTCATCGCATACTCTTGAAATAGAGAGAGGAAGGTATAATAACACATCAAAAGAAAATAGAATTTGTAAACTATGTAACTATGCAATAGAGACAGAATACCATTTTGTTTTAGTCTGTCCAGCTTTTTCGTATATTATTCGTCGAAAATACTTTGAAAATACTAACGTTCATAAGTTTAGGATTCTCATGAGCTGTAATTCTGAAAAGGTCATTATAGGTCTAGCAATGTATACGTACTATGCATTTCAAAAACGCAAAGCAATGCTAGATATATAACAGAATATATAATAGATGTATGAACTGTAATATTGCCATGTGAACCATATTGATAGAATATTACAAGTAAGAGCTGTGTACTTTAGCCAGTATTAGTTACATATTGTTGGTATTTAATCAGTATAATTATTTACACATTGTTGTCAATAACAGTTACCAGTCTAAGAAATTGATACAAAATTGTAACATATATTTTGTAATGGGCCGGTGGCCAATATCAAATAAACTATTTGTCATTGTCATTGTCATTGTCATTGAAGATCTTTAAGGATTGGAGTTATATATTCAAAACGGGTTGTTTTCGTAATAAGACGTGCAGCAGTGTTATGAACATTTTGCATTTGCTCATTGTTGATTTTGGCACGCCATACAAGAGAGCATTTCAGTAATCTAATCGTGAGGTCACCAGCGAGTTTATAAGGGTTTTGGTGGCATCAGTTGTCAGATATGGTCGAATGTGACCAATCTGTCGTATTTGGTCATAGCATGTTCGAGTCACCGAATTAACATGATGGTCCATGTGCATGTTCGAATCAAGCGTAGCACCAAGGTTTCGAACAGTTTTTGATGGTTTTATGCTCGAATCGCCAACTTTCAGTTCTAGATTTTCAACATGTTTGGAGTGTTTTTGACTCGAAAAGAGAAATAATTCAGTTTTGTCTGCATTCAGTTTTAACATGTTTGAATTCATCCATGAGATGATTTCTTTTATTAGGCATTGTTAAAAAAAAAAAAAAAATAATATCAAACAGGGAATGTCACGTACCAAAAACGCAGCCTCCCCAAAACGAGCCCCACACTCGCGTGATTGTGACTGCCTTTGATGCATGGTCAACTGGTTTAAACGATAGATAGAGTTGGGAGTCGTCCGCATAAAAATGGTGGTTTAGACCATGGGTTTTACAGATAGACCCGACTGGCTTAGTGTACATCGTGTAGAATTTTGGGCCCAGAACCGATCCTTGAGGAACACTGAATTTCTTAAGGACCGGTTCAGAGAGTTTGCCGTCGATGCATACTGTTTGGTAGCGGTCTGTTAGATATGATGCAATCCATTGAAGAGGTTTATCAGCGAATCCAAAGTTAAATTGGAGTCTATGAAGAAGGGTATTATGGTCAATGGTGTCGAATGCAGCCGACAGGTCCAACATCACAAATACTGGGACGTCACCTTTGTCTAGGGATTCACCGCTACACAATATGTTCATATTGGAATTTGTATTATTTGGTAGCATATTATTTCAAATCTACAGATATACGACATGAATTTATACTGGAACCTTTTTATATGACTATATGTTCTAAAATATGTTATTTTAAAACAGTTTGAAGAACTGTATTTTTTTACCAAAATCTGAGAGCGAGCAGCTTTAAATCACATAAGTGAGTATCACTATGCAGTAGTCGTTCCTAAGACATGCCCGGCGCGATACCTGATGAGAGCACCTAAAACCCGGGCATTAGCAGAAATAGACAAAGATAGACAACCTTCCTTCCGACCTACTGTCTGCTTCGACCAGTGTGTGATCTAAAGAGTGGGTAAACTCTTCAGAAAGAGAACTGTCAAACCAATAGCTACACTGCAAATGGATCTCTGTGTCTGTACACCTATTTCGTTAGTAGTTCGTTTCTGAAATGTGCTATGATCTTACGAAGCGTGTAATCAATGTCGCCATAGAACTCAAGAAAATAAATATCCTACTAAAATCTAAATACCCTTTCAGTTATTCAGTCTAGATTTTATATACTCTACTAAGTGGAGTTTGTAATCAGTGGCCTTGTTTGACCTCTCAGACTAGTGTTTTAGCTAACGGTTTTAAAATCATTAGGAGGTGATTCGGCAAATAGAAGCAAGTACTACGTGACACAGCTTAAACATTTTGAAACTTTCTTCGTGATGATCCTGTAGAAAGTGTTTTATGGCAATTACCGTTATTCTCAAGGGCATATTAACGGATCGTGTTGTAAAACATCGAAAATTTGTCCTCACCATGTATAAGTTGCCCATCATGGCGCATGATATATCATTTATATTTGTTTTTGAAACACTTTATATAGATTGTTAGAAGCCATTTACTGATGTTTAATCATATCTTATTCTTTTAATCATTCAAATATATTTAAAGTTAATATTTAGAATGATTAATAAAAAAAGTAAACGACGGACACATCTATAGATCTGCTCGACGTTTTGTATTTCTTTTATAAAATGGTACTGCAATAATACTTAAACCTTTTTTAATTTGTCCCTTTTTGTCTAAATGTGTATGATTGAAAAAATATAATAATCTAGATTAATAGTTTTAATACACAGGGGCAGGCATTATGTTTAACTGCACGGACCTAAAAACACATGTGTATACAGACCATGTTAACTGGGATAAAATTGCATGCACAGCGTTTTTGTTTGGTCTTGTGCGTTAATATCTTTAGATATTATGTTCTTTATATTTTTACACCATGTCTGAAGAAAGTAAACGACCGCGTCGCGTTTTTTGTATCTTCATATGAATACTAGTATCATTATTTGGTACTATGACGACAATTTTAAAGCTGCGAGAATTATTTCCGTGTTTTTGTTTTAAAGAAATCATTTTGTGTAAACAATAGCATCGCTTTACATTGAAATTCTTAAATGATTAATATATACTTTTGCCCGGAAAAGTATGGGAATAAATTAATTTAAACTGCCCGTACACACGTTTATATACTTTCAGTTGTAGAAGTATGTTAGCATTTCCTCTCTTTTCATTTACTATTTCTTTATTACGGCAAAACTTTTCAATATTTTTATTAAAACTTGTTTTTTATCATCTTTTTTCTAACCGATTACAAAGCTAAGTAGGCCTACTGTAAGCCCTAAACGAAAATTAACACAGGTCCGTTTTTCTAACTTTTAATATCAATTTGCTTGCTTTAAAATAAGGTGCTGACTTCATTTAAGACATTGTAAAAATCGTTTCATTAATTAGTAGATTATTAGCAGATTATTTTGAAATTATTATCTAAAGTCACGATTGATGTGTTATTAAGCCATAGTAAGTATAGATCCTGATGAGTCACGGGGGGAAACTCTAACGCTGTACTTGCCATTTCTATTTATCATTAATTGATTCCGTTTTCAAACTCACTTAATTTAGTTGATAAAGTCTTTATTCTAATTTGTTTTTGTTTAAACAATACAGTAATTTACAGTTAAAAAACGCGCTGTAGAAGTGTTTCTGTTTGAAGAAAACTTTTCTTTTTGCTTTATTTTTTAATTTGAATACAAGTAGGGTGCCTATTAAACGACGGTATCGATCAAGAAACGCCGGTATCCGCCGGTATCGAAAATTGCTTGAATCAATGTTCCATGTTATTGAAGAAAGAGGTGTTGATCGAGAAAGAAACTGCTAGTTGTGTGCTTATGTAAAGTAAATTTAAATTATGCAGTTACAGACAATTAATATATTTTATAACCGCGAATAGCAAAAAAGTTGCAGTACTGAATATCAAAAACATTTATTTTTTTAATCATTTCTTTAAATTTAGCACTATGTAAAACCAATGGCATAAGAGTTAGATCATTAAAGTTACCTCTATTAATATGGCTATTAAGGTAGTGATGTTCAGGACAAAATACTTTCAGATTTCATAATGTTTACTTAAATCACATACGAGTCATAGTTTTGGTATTTCCATTCACGATAATAGGATACTTTCACGCTAGTTTTGGTATTTCCATTCACGATAATATGATACTTTCACGCCTAATGATATTGCATACAGCTCTCTTTTACATAAAATTATGTGATATACTCCATGTGCACTATGTCAAGACATGGTAAGTGCGCTACAAATTTACCAGAAGTGCATTTAAATATTTACTAGATCTGACTTTTTTTCTCAATTAATGTAATCAGTAAATTATGCTGTGTACATATATAAGAAAGTAACACGTGTCAACTCTTAACCTTAACTGTTTTAATTTTACGTTCATATTGATAGACGTTGTACTGTACGACCCATATGAATCCAAATAAGGATAGCAATCAGTTGCTTCATGTTCATACTTAAGCACAATTGCAGTATCTAATGACCCACTACCGAAACTTGCAATCTGTGTAAAAACAGACTTAATTTTGAAGAGTAGAAATAGTTACTATCTACTCACATTCTCGCCGCATTCTTGAAAAAATAATGGAAACTAAAGAGTCTATTATAGTACACTTAGACCGCAACCCATGCATGGTGAGAACAGGTAAATAACATAATTTGTTAGTTTCGATAGAAAATAATTATCTGTAAGTAGGTACTTCACCATTTGTGAAAAGTCTTTAGACAGAGTTTCAGTTATATTAAACAATAGTGCTTAATCTTCCCCAATTAAGAACAATCGTGTCATGTGCTTAAATTGTATACTCAGCTGGTTTTAGGCTCTCATTCCACTTCAAATTTTGATAAATTTGGTAAAGAATAACTTAATGAATAAATGAACTATTAAAAGTTATAAGTGATGCCTTAAGCAATTTTTTTCCCAGAAAAGTAGATTAATAATTTGTGGTTCAGTGTGCACTTTAAGATAATGACATTGAGAAAAAAAACAACAACAGGGCATTCACGGCCCAATATCGCTCGCCTGAGTACCATTGCTCATCACGTCAAGGTTACTAAGTCGAACACATTACAATCATACAGATATTTAACTCGTATATTGATGTGTACCCGAGTTTCTAAATAATGACTAAACTTTAAATGAACAGTGGTTTAACCCATTCTTTATCGTACCTTCCTAGGCGATTTTCATTTATTTCATAACATTTTGTTCATAGAACTATCCACTACTTCACTTACATGTATTAATTTTAATCACATAACAATAAAAGGTGCAACTTTTTATAATGAGAGTGTATACTGTAAATTCAAGTGCTTTTTTTCACCGCGGAGTAACGCGTGGTCTCTGAAGTACATTAACCGCACAACATCGCCGCAAAAATAGTCGCTTCGACCAAGAAATAAGGGGTATGCACATTGCTACTGATATCTTAGGACATGCAGAATAGTAATAATAAAATTTATTTCCGATGTTTTCTTGGTTTATGCCTAAAACTTTATTGTTTATATACATTGTCAGAGCAAGTAATTTATTTGGATAGTTCGGCACTGAAAGCAAATATAATACGAGGTCTTCTATGAAACAATGATTTAATTTGTGAATGTGTCCCTCGTAACAAGTTGCCAGAGGTTTTCAGTGTTTTAAAAATGTTATGGAAATATTTCATAGCGAATACACTGTCTAAACAAAATATTCATGAGTACATTGTCTAAACTGTTTGTTCAATGCATTGGCTGGTGCCATGAAGGCTTTTAAACTTGTTCTTACAATATACAAAATACACACTGTCATGTACTAAGAATATCTTTCCAATGTGAAAATGTTTTAAATCTGCTATTTTTCATAACCGATTCTTAATTACATTATTTCGATGATTTCAGGATCTGAATCGAATGGTACGTAGTTGTACACCGACCATTAAATGCATGTTAATAGCCATAAATTTCCTGTTATTACGGAATTTATTTCTTGAAAGAAGTGCAAGTGATGAAAATTGCTCTGTGTCATTTGAAATGAGTGTCATATTACATGAATCATAATAGACAATGCAGTAAACCCTGCTTATTGTTAAAATGACTGTTAATGTAGTGTGTGCAAAGCTGCAAAGTTGTATTATATAGAGATGGTAGGTAAAGTGATAATAAACAACTAATGATATATAAAGTATATATCAACTACGTTTATTCAGGAATATTGAAAGGGGTTGATCTGCCGTTAATGTGGGAAGGCAAATAAAAGCAGGTCAGGACTTGATATGCACAAGAAAAACCATGACGGAATAAAGAAAGCTTTTCTTTAGTAAGTCAAAAAGTCAGAGGCACAGGTTTGCAAAATTATTTCTTTTCTTAGTGTTTCGATGGGCAAATATGATTAGTCTTGTCTACATAATTTCATGCATCTTGAAGCGATATCAACGAATAAGAAGGCGGCACATCGTTGATATACCAGTATCAAGCATGTATTTTTCTTATGTATTATTGTTAAATTTAATTGATTGCTTATAGCAGCGGTTGAAACCTAGAACAGACAATGTTGTGTATGTTATGCTGGATCTATTGTTAGTCTATTCTATCAAACAATTGAATTTACACTGACAAATAAATTGAACTGAATTCAAGGGTAGAAAGCTGCGAAACTTGCGACCACACATTTGTCAACAACAGTCAACTGAATCAACAGAAGGTCCATTATGCTGATCCTAAGAAGCTATCTAAACGGTGCACTTATGTTCTGGTTATTATGTTAAGGTATTGCCGTAATATACCTTAGGGAATATATTCAGACACATACTTCATGACAGTAGTAACAACAACACTCGTGCCTGGTGTATTATACTCGTATTGCACTCGTATTGCACATTTACATCAAAATGTTTCCAATATACTAGACACGTTTCAAATATAATCCAACACAAACACAAATACTAAAAACAAGTATTGTTCAATATGAAAAGTATACTGTATTAAGTGTAGTGAAAGTTTATTTGTAACTTTTCTCTAGATATGGCTATACATCAGACATTGTTAATGTATACAAAGAACATGGTGGTATATAATGTTATGGGCCGGTGGCCTTGAGGCAAATCAAATATTTAAACGTGAGTTATTACAGAGAATTTAAGGTCGTTACTCGTAGTTCCCTTTTGCCAAGGATCTTCACATAGGTCTGCTTAGAATGAAAGGAAAGACAACTCTGTATAGATATTGTTTATATTAGTTACAGGGTCATATGTGTGTTAGTGTAGCTTATAATCACGAGTACATTTGTATGTATATTAATACGTTTACTTTGTATTTCATTAGAGTTTCTGTAGTAATAAGAAACGTTTGTGTTATCTGACTTTTTACGACTTTCTACGACTTCAAACATACGATAGTTATTCTGGAGATAAGGTAAAATGGATATTCACATTCTAATAATGAGCGCAAAACCGTGGCACTGTTATTTGGATTTACAAAATCATTTGATCATATTTACTAATTGTTTTTATTTTATTTTAGCATGAAATGTACACCTTACATTTAAGTCTATTTTACACAACCTGAGCCATCTGTTTTGTATATTATTTGATCGTTCTTTAATGAGAAGGCAAATAAAAAATTCATTTGACTTTAAATTGACGAACTTTTTAAGAGAAACATAATTTTGAAAGAATTTCTAAAATCGTAGTATTAAATTTAAATATATTGGAGACTGAAAACTTCCAAAATGCAGGATCATGTAAGTGGTCATTCTAGCTTTGTGACGTCATATTGTGATGTCACTGTGCTGTAATTAAATATTCATGCAGGTAATACTGCTAAAACAATAATGAAAAATTGAGTAAATGGGGATTAAAATGAAATTTTGAAAAAACGGCGTGTCTAGCTTTTATATATTGACATATTAACGGCATCTTAGATTTCTCATAACTTTGCTATTTTATATCCTATCAAAAATTCTTCTAACAGTGTGTTCGTATTAACAAGCTCTTTAATTTAATGCTCAGTTATATTTTGACTTGCGTTGCCCTTTAATATCTATCAGTTTATAGTGTACTATTATATTACACGTGACTGCCGATGGGATTTTATTTTGAGTTTCAATATGCATTAACTTATTCATGTTAATGTTACAGTTCATATCATTCGGGAGTGTTAGAAACCTTAGTAAACATAAACATGGTGATCTATAGAAGTGCACATAAACTTTGTCTTTTCACGATCTTTGCGTTACAAGGTAAGCTGTTTTTATTGCCATTTAGTTACACATTTATGTGATTTTGAAACAATATAAAAACTGTTACTCCCAAATATTCAATTGATCAAATTAATGTAGATACAAATGTATGTACTATCAAATGTGATATTGGGATTGGTTAAATATCCAGATATTGAAATACTGAATACAACTACCATGTAGATGACTACGGAGGAAAATAAATACATACATAATATGCGTGGGACATGTGCACCTTAGTTTACAATGTGGCACTTACAGTTGTGGACTACATGTCTAAAACATTCATAAGGCGCTAGAATTATGTTCTACTATTGAAATCTAGTTTTCATCCAGCTACTAAAGCCTGCAAATGATATACAAATCATTAAGGAATTATTCCTTATTGCCGGAGAATTCTTTTGAAATCTTATTGTCCTTTGAAAACCTAGAGTGGCATTTCAGTCACAAAGCTGCCGTGTGCAGAACAGATAGGCGCACACAAAGATGCGTGAATGCAGTGTGTGTATGTGTCGCTCTCGACAAACAATCAGTGTTAATGTCGTAAAGAAAATCTGTAAGTATATTTGAGCGCTACTTTTTTATTCAGGCACCATAATAACATGTGCAAATATCGATTATATGAACAGTACGATAAGAAACTACTTTGCCGATACACGACATCATGACGCCAACAGTGCATACAAGACAAGAGCAAAAGAATTCATTTTCAATGAATTTCAAAGATTCGGACTAGCTGTAGACTATCAGGACTTTACACACACCGACGTAAGTTTGACACTTGATATATCTGGGCAAAGCAAACAATGGTGTGCATTGCAACTAACCTGGTATATAGAAAAGAAACATAGAATAGTCTCGTATATTTGCTAAACGAAATATATAGAAATAAAACAATTTGGCGAACCGTATACCTAATATAAGTAACATACGGAAGAACACAATAACGCAAAATGTTGCATAGGCAAAGTAAAAGGCCAAAACAGAACAGCATGGTGTGTAATCAAACTTAACAGCAACTTGCAGAAGACTCGAAAGAGTCAATACTTGCATTGAAGACGTTATGTTTATAAAAAATATTTAATTGAGAACATTAAAAATATTGTCTCTAAATTGTCAAACAGATCACTACGATTATGAATTGTGTACACGTTGATCGCAACAAACGCATTTATGTACATAAAACAACAAATGAATTACTTTAACTTTTGGGTAGACCTAAAGCTTACAGTGAGGATCACAAAGTTACAGCAGTATGCTGTGCCCGGTAAACATAAATTACCCAAAATCCTTATGCCCGAACGTTGACAATCACTAAACAACACACAGGGGCTTGTCAGAGAGAAATTTGTCACTTAAACTTCCCAATTACAACTACCAGTAGGTGTCCTCACCTTCAGAAACGGGTTATAAAACTAAGTACATATTTGTACACATTCTGCACAAGACATAATCATTCTGCAATGAAAAACAACTTTTTTAGGGAAATACATACAGCAATGTGATAGGCGTTCTGAAAGGTGCAAACTTTGGGAAAAAGAATGACAGAATCATTGGGATTCTTGCACATTACGACACTGTCGACACAACCAAAGGTATCAAGTTTGCTGTATCAGTTTAGATATAAGCAATTCATATAAAAAATTAAATATATTTCTTGCGATTTGGTCTATCTACCTACGTGAAATATGCCGTAAATTGGTTGTAATTGAATAAGAGACTCTTAGGCAACCCATGTACTTCAAACGTGAATTATCATCCATAACTTCACTTTAATTCAAATAGTACATTATCTATAAAATATGTACCATTGCTTTTTCATAAAGGAAAATATGTTTTGCATAAATATAACGAATATAAATGCGCTTTTGTCTAGGAGTTGATGACAACGGAGCTGGGGTTGCAGCAATATTAGAGGTTGCTCGGCAACTGCACGAACAAGATATTAGACGAAAACAGACAGTGATCTTTATTTCGCCAGATCTTGAGGAATATGGTCAGTATATACCACATAGGTATTTATAGTACATTATCCTGAATTGTTTAAATGCAAAAACTTCTTTCTTGATTAAAGTTCAAATACTTTTGGTGATAAAACTAACGTCATATACGTTTAATAAATTTACTAATCACATTTATAGGATGACTTAATACCATAATAAGAGACTTAAAAACATAATACTATTTCCCTTGAGACGGCCCCATTGTATATCGACACAGTATGTCCAAACGTATGATATCACAGGTATGTTAGAAATGGTGCATCTGTGTCTTTTGTATGACGTTATCTCAATTTTACAATCTGATCCTTCTTGCTTCAATGATGTTATTATAGGTTTCATTGGTAGTCAACAATTCGTAGAAACCTGGCTTCCAGCATGGACGCGAATGCATTACGGGGACCTTTTAGCCGTGTTAAATGTCACCCAGGGTTGTATTGTCTTAGATACAATTATGGAGTATAACACATCTGATAATTCGCAAGCAGTTCCTGAAAATGCTCAGGCAGGGGTAATCTTATTCTTTGCATGATGTTTTCCGTCCTCTTTTGTCAGACATTTTACCTGTCTAATAAATTGCAGAAATTAATTTGCATAAGTTATCTTAATGATTTGAGACATGTGTTAAACTCAACAACCTGAAACAATTTACATCGGATTTTATCTTTTAAAAGTTGAGTAATATGTTCATGGTGTTGCCTCTCTTTATCCCAAATTAAAAACGGAGCATAAATTTAACATACTTAAGAGAGGAAGAAACCTATGACATTGAAATTGCTGTCAGCTTTTATTCAGCCCCATGGGGGAGGTTCATTCAGCCATATTTTTTACATGTATTTAAATTTAGAACATATGATAAAACGCGTTTTGTAGTATGTGTTATAGACATGTCATAGCTTATAGTACAGCTATTAATAATAAGCTCGTAATCAGTTTCAGCTTGTATTCCCTACAACATCAAACAGCATAGCCTCCGATGGCTATGAAGGAGACTTTCTGGCTCTAATTTACCGACAAGCACCAGACTCTGAACTTGCTAATAGTATCCAACAAGCATGGAAAGCGGAGGGACGAGATGAGTATGAAATCGAACCATTTGCTCTGCCCTTCAGCGAAATACCGAGGTCAGATGTCGCGGCAGGATTTCGCAATTTTCTGAGAAGTGATCATGTTAACTTTTGGGAAGCAAACATCCCTGCAGTATTCCTTACGGATACTGGTAAGATTGTTTCTCACTACCTCATATTAACATGGAAAAAGTGTTTAAGTCAGTTTTACTCATTCCATGCTCCACTAGAGTTAAAGGTTTTTAAGGTTGCGCTTGCTGTCTTTATAAACTTCACTCAGAAACAAGCAATACGTTGTTGATTGTTAATTTAGATTTTAGGAGTTCAAAGTGCTATTTCAAAACACTATAGCACTGTATTTACTTCAGCATTCTTATACCATTTCTTACCTCCTGTTATTATTAGAAAGTAATTAATTAATACCGACTCGTAATAAGACAAATCGGAAATATGCATTTTCAGTTCGGTTGTTGCTATTGCATACAGCTGATATAGGATAAATCGATAGTAACGTAATAGGTATATATGCGTACACAAAAATGTTCGACCACTGTACAAAAAGGTAGATCATACTTTACTTTACATTATCTGATGAATTTACACAGTTCTGTTAGACTTTTCTAATGCGTCTCTGTCACAATATCTTACATGAACAATACATGTACATATTGTAGCAGACCATCGTGGAGATATGATCACATGTTATCATGCACTCTGTGACAACGTAGAAGTTATGTTGACAGAAGACAATTTACGATTTCTCGGGAAAACTGCTGACAGTTTGGCAAGAGCAATAAGCAACATGGCCGGGGGTATGTATAATTGAATTGCAAATAGCGATATATTTTCAGATTCCTTGTATAAGCTTTCGTGTAGTTTTTACACCCGTTGTATAGTAAGCCCGTATTTCTCGTTAATTATGCATCGTGTTCAGGTAGTATGCGACCTTTCTCTGACGCCACACGTCAAAAAGCAAATTTTCTCAAAGTTTTTTTTTTTAAGTTTTGCTTAATGGTACTCTAATATGTTGTTCGTATTGTGTTCATTTTAATTCTTTTATATTTCACTTCGTTTTCTGGAAACGCGACTTCGAATGTCACTGATGTAAAACCGACTTTTTACATGCACAATTGGTTTAAATACGCCCGTATTGTAAAAACCCATATGCTAGTTCTTAATCTGCGAAATACACACATTAAATACAATTTTATTCCTTATTTTCAACTCGAAAAGTTTAATATTGAACATCCGCCATGACTCGCGTTGGGATTTAGTGAAGTTCATAACGAAGAACATAACAAATTAAAATAGGAGGACCTCTGCGCATTATTTTTCACAAAATTACAATAAAGTACATGCCAGTCATCACGAATAAAGATATTGGAATTCTAACGTCATGCAACTGTCGCTTGGCGTTATAAAGTGCAGCGTTCATCGCGGACCTTATGACCATATTTGAAACAGGAGACGGAAACGTACGAAATTTGCCCAAAGTATAAATCCGTTCGTGAAAGGGTGCCACCTGGCGGCATCCGTTTGTCTAACGAAAATTGATCGTTTTTCTATCAAAAATTTAAATAATATTTAGTGATTTCACTTTTTTCAAGTTTGCACTATTTTCACGACAGCTTTTATATGATAGGAGCAATTTTAATGTGTACCATCATTTCTGCAAAAACAAAAGCAAATACGGATTCTACCGTATAGCAAGTTATACACGTAGTCAAATTTTTTTAAACTTTTTATACGCCCGAAGGGGACGTATTATGTTATCGCCTCGGTGTCCGTCTGTCCGTTTGTCCGTCCGTCCGTCTGTCCGTTAGCAATTTCCCTTCCGCTCTGTAACTCTTGAACCCCTTGAAGGATTTCGAAGAAACCTGACACAAATGTTAACCAGACTGAGACGACGTGCAGAAGCAATGTTCCGGATGGCTGGATTCAAGGTCAAGGTCATACTTAGGGGTCAAAGGTCATATGATTTTGTTTCCCTTCCGCTCTGTAACTCTTGAACCCCGTGAATGATTTTGAAGAAACCTGACACAAATGTTTACCACATTGAGACGATGTGCAGAAGCCATGTTCCGGATGGCTTGCTTCAAGGTCAAGGTCAAACTTAGGGGTTCAAAGGTCATATGACTTTTTTTCCCTTCCGCTCTGTAACTCTTGAACCCCGTGAAGGATTTCGGACTTTTTTTCCCTTCCGCTCTGTAACTCTTGAACCCCGTAAAGGATTTCGAAGAAACCTGACACAATTGTTTACCACATTGAGACGATGTACTGCCAGATACTGAGTTATGCCTCCTTGACGGGCGTATTTTGTGACAGTTTGGCACTCTTGTTTTATATTATGTGCACCAGGTTTTGCTTTTAAAGATAATCGACCGAAAAAAACGTGTTCACGTTGGTTTTTTGTCAGAAGAAAACTTTAAAATAACGATCAAATGCATATTTTTTAAAGTGAAAAGAATCATTCTTTATTATGTTTTTTTGTGTTAAACGGCGTCATTACAAGTTTTTTTACTAATCCAAAAATCAAAACAAGTTACTATTTCCGCTTCAGTGTGACCAAAATGATGAACAAAAGAATGTTCTCCGGGACCAAAACCGCACTTCGACACTTCAGACCGTTAGACGAAAAATTATGATATGTAGCTCTTATATATTTCTTTAGTTTTTTTAAGTGTCTCGGGTCCTCGTCCGCACCCCAAGTCCTGGATCTGGATACTAAGCTTTATATCTGTCACCTCGAGCCGTCAAAAATATCTTTTTTATTTTCTATCAATTAGTTTTTATAAAAAGAAACATAATATATCAAAAACTCTTTTGCTATTACTTATAACTTTAAGGGTACCGAAGTTCGACTATGAAATTCAAACAAGCCTATCATTGTATTTCATTTCCGAAAATGCGTTTAAATGTGGTCATTTGCTTTTAATGATCTAGTTAACAGAGGGTATGGATTACATTCAGTGATAACGCTAGTTAAAAGTGCATCTTATAACATGAACAACGTATGTTAGTTAATTGGCACGCCCTACATCTATCAGATTTTATTATCCAAACATAAATAATATTTTCAACGAACGTAATTGATAAATAGATACAATTTTGGCTGAAATAAATAACATAGAGACCTTCTGTAATAAATTGCTATCCTCCCCATTAATTGTAGAACAACTTTACTTTCTTGAAATTGTCACGGTACTGCAGCATAGTTTGATTTTTGTATAGCTCAAATATTTGCAAATATTCTATAATTTATACTTTTAAAGTTATTAAATTTGACGTAAATGTTAGGGAGTGCCTCTAATTCAATATTACTTTAAAACCAAACAAAAAAACATAGATGAAAAATAAAGATATTCCGAGAGGTGTGATGTATTAGCTATGGATGGATGGCGGAAATGTTAATGTACAGATTGATTTAAATAGTTTGGGAAGGTGATTTAGGCGATAGAAAACATTGCAAGGAAATTATGCATTTTTCCATGCATATCCGGAGTAATATTGATAATCACTTCGTCTTTGACGTGGCAAATGATTATGCAGATATAGGTGATTGTATCAAAAAGATATCCTTGTTCGCAAATTTGAATTTTACACGTTTTTACGAGCAGAAGATTAAATCATTTTAGTCAAATAGTTCTGACATGAACAAGCCTTGTAAGCAGAGTTTATACCTCCATGCCTGCCCTCTTGTTCAACACTATTCAAGCATTGCTGCCAACTATGGCTATTAGAGAAATTTAACCGGACACTAAACAATTCTTTTTCTGCACGTGATTTCATGAAATAATATGAATAGTACTTATATATTACTAAGTCGTTTGGATATAATTATATAAATTATGAAATCGTTATCTGTTTATATCAACTCCATAATGATTATCCTACATTTGCTCAATCTTAGTCTATCCGGACCTCAAGATTCACGTATGGCGCCACAATGCAATCATTGACGTCAGGCAACGTTGTCATTATTTTTAATGTCCGAATTTTACTTTATTGTAAGTTTGTGAAAAAAACTGCACGAACACTTCCCCTTTCTTAATTTCCCATGTGAAATGTTAGGATCAACGCTAAGTCCACGTGTGAGTCATTAGTTGACTGAATCTCGTTCCCTTGACCAATAGTAAAATGCAATATATACAACATGTTAGAGAAACATTACATAATATTTCAATACAATCGGAGAAAACTAACTTTTTTGCCATGTGACGTCGAAGAAAGGTTCAGACTACCTTAAATATGAACTATTATAATACCGCAGATAAATCTAATAGATTCTGATTGGTTAAGAGCCCCTGTATATGAGCCCCTTTACGCCGTGAACAATACAGTCTCCCGTTTGGAGCGTCATCGTTTTTTGCTTTTCTGATTTGCTAGAGAAGAATTTTAAACTTTGTTACACTAAAAAAAATGGCTGCTGTACCCCAGATTCAATTTTTTCAGCGACGTTTGTAAGCACTGCACACGTCGTTGAAAAAATAATTCAAATTTAAAGATATTAAAACTTAAACTGAGGCTATCTTTACCTTTGTTTCTCCCCAGACACAAGGGGTTACAGACATAAGATGTCATTTCAGTCGATCAAGTTCCTTATCCTTATTTTGTGTCACATAAATAAGCCGAGGAAATAAATTGAAAAAGAAATTTCTGTGTTTATCCAGTCCACACGCTCGAAAAAATGGCTACCATAACATTACTTTCTTGCATACCCCCCGGGGAAAGTAGATCCCAGCACGCGGAGGGAAGAGATCAGCCTATACTTTCCCTAGGGAAAGTACATCTCGGGCTTACTTGACAGCATCCGAACTACTTTCGTGTATTCAACTCGTGCCAAGAACACTTTATTGCCGAGACACGTTTCACGGCGGTTTATATATGAAAGATAGTAATGTTTTTCGTAAATGTAATCTAATGTTTCAAAAGAAAGCGAACACTTTAATATTTTAAAAAAAAATTCATATAACATGAATTTCATTTTTAGGAATGGTTCGAATTTTCAGGGCACGCAATAACGGTTCAAATTATGATAAACGTTGGTAACGAATATCCATGTAGTTTTGAAGCGAGAGTTGATTGCGAAAAGACATGATGCTTTTTATGGTGTTACAAGCAAGAGCATCAAATTTTATGAATGTATAGCAACATAATCTATTCACATTTCAAAGAACATACATTCAGACCTGTGTTAAAGACCACCTCTGAAAAGAGACCACCCTGTGAATAAAGACCAGCAAGAAGATCACCATGCACTATTAAGATATTAAGATATAGTAGACACCCCTGTGAATAAAGACCACCCTTCCCAACAGTGGTCTTTGACTGTACCTGCATTCATACGTTTTTAAAACAAAAAATGGCGGTAACTGACGTCACAGTTTCTCTTGATAAATGACGTGACTGTGTAAACAAAACCAATTAATTAAGTCAACGTCGATGGTATATTCGCGTTAATCAAGTAAACTGGACGTGCGTCAGGAGAATTTCTGTTTACGATTTAATTGATATTTTTTGTTTCACAACGTAAACGTGTGAACCTACCAAATTTCCTACGCAAAGGGGTTCCATGCGGGGAATTATATTTAATCAACATGAAGTTTTGATTTACCGCTCAACATAGTAGGGCCAATTAAGCGGTTTTCTCGTAGAATCTGCAATGAAATCAAATAAAGTATGCAAGAATAGGGATCTTGCATGGCCTACTGTGGAGGACTTGGTTGTCCGACCCTCGGGAAAGCGGGTTCCTCCTATCCTCCCGCTTTCCCTCTGGTAAGAACAACCCAGTCCTCCACAGATAGCCACTCAACACATTAGGGCCTATTAAGCGGTTTTCTCGTAGAAACTGCAATGAAATCAAATAAAGTATACAAGAAAAAGAATTTAGAAATCATCTTTAAAGTGCAAGACGGTATGCAAGAAAAAGTTTCTGTCATGAGCACGAGGTTCAGATCGAAATATCCGGCACCGATGGTAACTGTTTTGGTTGGAACGAGGACATTATATAACTACTAACAAATAACAAAATGATGTCATCGAGCATTAAGGTGGCAACAGTCCCGATTCTCTAGATGATAGCCCTAGTTTACAGCAATCTGTACGTTACAAAAACCATCGATCATTTCAGTGTGTAATGAACGGGAATGCAGGTTAAAAAGGACTGATAAACGCATGCACCATAATATGTTATCAAAAATTCTAGAAGTATGTAGAGCAGATAGCTTTCGATTTATATTCACTATTTAAACCTGTATTGAGTATACTGCTTTCGACTCTACCAAATATCAAGAAGGGATGATAATTGCTCTTTCAACATGTAAATCGAAAAATGTCCTATGAAACCGTTTTGAAACTAGGAACTAGGAAACTGGGGATTGTATCTTCAATAGACAATATGTATTCCAAAAGACAAGTCAAAAACTCACCCGAGGAGAAAAATTCCAATCAAAATAACTCATTTCATTCACCGTGCTCTCACTCGTAACATTTCATTGGTTCAAAAAGTAGGTCAAAATCAAGCTTATTCAGCTCATGCCGAAAAACTCTTTTGGAAGAATTCCGGGACTTGCATTTGATTTGTCGTCCATTATTATAAGAAAGGGTATTAACTGCACGAGTGTACTTTTGAGTGCCGATCCCTACGTCATTTATCGTCTTAAAAGTCGAAAATCCCACAAAACTGATATCGTGAGGCAGGTTTAAAATTATTTGTTCATATTTTATATCAATATATTCGTCACTGTGTGATTGACCTAAACTTATAAGGACACTAATAATGTTGATACAGTTTGTTCCAAGTTTGTTGTTGCTGTTGTTTTATATTAAAATAAAGACCAGTTGTGTATATACACATTCAAATTACTATATGAAAAGAGTATATTGTTGTGTTTTGCGGCGTGATAAAAATGGTTGATTTGTTTTGTTTTTTTGTTTCAGCTGATGAGACAAGTGGAAGTCAAAGGCACAATTTAAGCTTACTACTGGCCATTGTATTTGTCATAGTTGTTTTTCTTCAAAATATGTGACTCTGATTATCAAATAAAATAAAACAGTTATTTGGGAATATGTGTGAAACATTTCATGAAGTGTAATCAATTGCACTTCAAAGTGTTAAAAAACATGTCATTTGAAATCGGAAAACTTAAAACAGACTCAATCGTCGAGCTTATGTCTAGAACATCTGCATGAAGTAAATAATGTTTACCATTCACATTTATTAAATTTGTAATCAATGTGCTGTTAATAATAACCCAAACTAAAGCAGAAATGACTGAGATTTGTTGTGGTTTTTTTTTGTCTGCCTTATCTCCTTTTTCCGCCTTCTCACTTTCCCTTCCCCTCTCTGCAACCTCCATCTGTTCAATCTGTTCTCACGTACTCTTCAGCGGACATTGCTATATATACTGTGATTTTATCTTTTCAACTGCTTTTTCACCTGCATTTCAATTATTACTTTCTCGTTTTTTCTTTGTACTCACTGTCTTTGTTACAATACTACTCACTTGACTCAATTCGAGTTCTTATTGTCATGGGGCAGTTTTCCTATGGTACGCTACGGTAATCTTTCACAATTTATTTAGATGTTACTTGGCTATTGTACAGCTACTATGTCACTGTGTACTTCGGACACGCCAAATTATGCTCTAAGAATTTCCGTTTACCAGCGTTCCTACTTTTGGACTTCGTCACAAGTTAGCAGAGACGTACTCGGTACTAATGGAGGAACTTTGAAATTTTACAAGACAGCTTTTACCAAAAGATGATGAGAAATAACCAGTGATAGATTAAATAAAACGAGGTGGAGAGTCCAGCTTCCGGCGGGGTTCGAACCAACGACATTCTGCTCTTGCGTCAAGGGCACTAAGCTTTGAGATATAGAGGACTCAGTGAAACGGCTGTGATTTAGCATCTTCTTCCTATTTACAGTCTCCATACGAAGCTTCTTAGTCTACTTAAGTCGTAGAGTGATCGTAGAAGTGGATAATGATTTCATTATAAAAACTCAAGGCGTCGCAGTAGCTTAAGCAGACAAAAAAAGCAGAGCAAAGAAGTTTTATCGCTTACTTTCCGTACATTTGATCATTGCTAACGATGAAAACATTAATGTAAAAAAGTAATATATTGAAAATCACTTTGTTTTCTATATAATCAGTTATTTATTTATGATAGACAATGATTTGGAGTACTGATACGCAGTAATTAGCCACGAAGGCCGAAGGCCCGAGTGGTTTATTACTGCGGATCAGTACGACAAATCATTGTCTATTAGACGATAACAACGCTGAAAAGGATGTTATTTCGATTCTAACATGACCAGATATTACAAAAGGTGAACAAATGCAAAGCGTTATTTTCTACGCGAACGCTCATTTAAAGTCATGCGGCGATATATGACGTCATGATTACAGCATATCGGTTCCCGCGTTGTTTATGGTTTAACATATAGAGGATAATTGTTGGTTTCGATGTAAGATCACGATATAATTTCACCGAGTGGGCACCAAAAGTGATATTTTCACGAGTGGCGCAGCCACGAGTGAAAATAACTACTTTTGGTGTTCAGGAGTGAAATAATCGTGATATGACATCGATACCAACCATTTTTCTGTTTATTTTATTTTTAAAACTCATCAGAAAGCAAAACATTTATGACGTAAGTGTCAGTAATTTTAACGACGTCATCGACGTATGGTTTCCAACATTCTTTGCGCTCGGTTTACTTTTTGAAGTTAATCTGGGTAGAATATTTTGATAATTTCACTGAGTGAACAGTGAGTTTATCAGGATATAATCCACCGTTATATTTCGATAAACCACCGAAAAACATAAAATAAAACATAATTTTTGCACTCTTTGTATATAGAGACAAAATCGTGAGTCATGTTAGAATAACATTTAGGCGGTGATGTTCCCCGTGTTGCATTAAAACAAGTCTGTATATCCACAATATTGAGCAAGAGCCTGACCTAAGTACTTTGTCTGCTTGTCTTTTGCTATGTCTTTTGTAACTATTTTACACTGTGCCAATGCCAAATTGAATAAAGATGTTATCTTTTCTCCTACCTCCTATCCTGTTTTCCTACGAAATGTGAATCAGATATTCATTTCCCAAACACAGTTTAGAGTTCCAGGTTGTAAGTTACACGGTTATTATTACACATTTATATATTTCACACTGAATATTAACAGTAATTTTTGGTAATGGTGTAAACGTAGTTGGTGTTCGGGTTTTCGTGTACTGGTAAAAAACTTGTATTAATTATACACGAAGAAAGGGGAATTAATCTGTAAGATATGTTATTATTGTTAAAAATTGCTGTAACCAAACAAGTCACATCCATATGTTTTATGTTGTTCTACATAATAAAACATTTTTTGCGACCACGCAATCCATTTTGGCGTATAATTGTTCGGTTCAACTGAACCTCGAGTTGTTATATAATTACAAAGGTCATTCAGAAAAAAACTAGTCACTTCTTCTCACAAATAACCACTTACTATTTCGAAGAGTATTTGGTTTAAGGTTGCTATGAGACTTTACTTAGATATTATTATTCAACTTTACAATATTACACTCTGTATTAGATCAATTGCACACATGATATGATTAATAACATATATTATATCTTATACATTTGGCCTGACCCATTAGGAATGCAAATTGGCCTGTTTGTTTACTCAAATTTCCGTCGGAAAGTAAAACATTCTGGCCAAGTACAGTGTGACGACATGCGTGCCATCATAAAATGAAAGTCGAAACGTAAAGGAAACAAGCAAAATCGTCATTTCAACCGAAAGCTTGAAGGTCGCCCGCGACGTCATTTACATCAGTTATCATACATCATCTCATCTTTTGGGCATTAGCATTTCAATGTAGGCGAAGCATGGAAAAGCTTTCATTTTTTGTAAAAAATATATAACAAAAGCAGTAAAATTCTCGGCGTGTCACTCTAAAACGCGGGGGAAAATAGAAAGTGATCAGTTGCATGGTCAATTTGATGTCATATCGGCGCGTTCAAAGCATATACATTTCATTCGTGCGTTTAAATATGCTTAATTTCTTAAATGCTAAATATGTTGACGACAATAAGGTGTGACCTTCGTCATGTATGTAGGTCTATCTCCATAGTAACAATATCCGGATCCTTAATATGAGAGTCTTGTTGGAAAACTGTTTCAGTTTTAATTTTCTTTCAGACTATCCTTCTATCAAAATATATTTTCGTCAGCCGTCGGGTCTACGAAAAAAATAAATCAAAACATTACGTTACATGGTCGTCCTAATTGTAATCATGCCTGTAAGTCCTAAAAATATGGGAAGTTAAATTTGTTCATTGCATTCTTGATTTAATGTACATTTGCTTATGGGATATATCATAGTTTCTGCAAATATGTCGAAGATGATCTACGCATTTACTGTAACTTACGTAAAGTAAAATGCGTGTAAACAGGTCATTACAATTTCTATTTTTCAGTGGTCCGCTGTCGAATGAATTTCCCATGCTATGTATTATCAGTTAAGGAAGTTTTGCTTTATTATGAAATTAATTGATATGCGTATACTTGGCACTATTCATTAAATGTGTTTTTTTAAATCCTAATTATAGGGTTTTGATGTACAGATCTGGCTGTTAAAGGCCATATTCTCTATAACTTGAAATAACAATTCTATTCTTGCCGTTATCTGCGCAAAATAAGGTAATTTTAGCCATGTTTGGTCCTGTCAAATGTTTTGATTAATGCCGATATTTTCTTTTTATGTTCGTGAAGATGATTTCATTCAGCGTTAAGGAGTAGATTCTAGAACGTATAAATCATTTTATAAAGGCTTACCCTAACTTCTGTCTCGAGAATGGGCGTTTTGTCAATAAACTTTGATACATGTACCTTTTATATGAGCATCCCGCAATGCAGCAAAACATATATTTCTTTTTTCCGTCTTAATGTGTGCACGAGATTCTTTATTAAAATCTTAAATTTCAAAGATGTTATTTCTGTCTTATATCTACGAATATAAATATCTTAGAAAGTCTTCTTCTTCTAAACCGTAATGCCCGGGTGGTCACTTGTTTTGCAAAACCTATAAAGGACAAAATGTAAAATTCCTCTCCAACACCACAAGGCCCAGAGCTTAGATACTTTGTATATAGCATAGTCTAGTTGTCCTCTACCAAGTTTGTTCAAATTATGCCCCTGTGGTCAAACTTGTTCCCGCCTTTATGGTGACATGTTTTGAATAAATCTCTGTGTTTTTGTCTCCTAAACCGCAAGGCCTAGAGCTTAGATATTTGGTATATATATATGTTACATTGTCGAATGATCCTCTGCGAAGTCTGTTCAAATTATGCCATTTCGGTAAAAATTGGCCCCACCCAGATAGTCACTTTTTTGCAAAGACTTAGATATTTTGTAGGTAGCATTGTCTACTGGTCCTTTGTCATACACGTGGGATGAAAGTTTGCCACGTCCGGTTCGTCCAGTTCTACATAAACTTATATAAAAATAATTTTGAAATCTTTTTGTTCATAGCCACAAGGTACAAAAGTTTGCATAAAGCATTGCCAATGGATTCTTTACCAAGTTTGGTCAAACCATGCCCCTTGTGTTAATATTGGCCACGCATGGGTGTTACACTTTGTTATAATTGTTCGACAGCTTTTCCTACTTTAATTTTGAACCACAGCAGCAAGAATTATTTTCAACTAGGCAGTCTAAAAGACAGATATATCCCTCGCCGCAAATAGGAACATTGAAGGAATTAATTAATTGTTACTGAGTGAAGTTTTCTCTCAGATGTGCAAAACGTGGATTTCTAAAAGGCAAATAAAGTTACTGATCTGTTCGAGTAGTCAAAAAAAGCCTCTGTGAAGTAGGGATGTGCAGGTTTTGTCAAAGAATGTATATCTAACAGTGTAAATTTGTAGAATTCATAAAATTGATAAACATTGGAACCTTATGAAGATCAGTATTGAGAACAATTAAAAATGATCCCATATTTCAATAAATGTCATTTAACTGGCGTTTCATTAAAATCCTTCAAAGAGTGAAGGAGAAAATGAGGCGACAGACTCAATTTTTGACCTTAAGTTGTGACCTTGACCTTGCGCCGGCGTAGCCAAATCATGGGTTCTGCACATTAACTTGTTAGGGTTAACATTTGCTCAGAGTTTCATCAACATCCTTCAAAGGGTAAATGAGGTATGGAGCGGACAGGAAATACAGTACTCAGATCTTTGACCTTAATTTTTGACCTTGATCCGACATGAGCAGACCGTGGGTTCTGCTCATCATCGTAAAATCGTGTATATTTGATCGATCAAGTGGTTAAGGAGATATGGATCGGACAGAAAATGGTAGACTGCACTGTTTATCCTGTTGTAAGTTGTGACCTTGATTTTTAGCTAGCGGGACTGGCTAATGGGTTCTACACATCGTCTTGATAAGGTGAACAACATCTGACCTGAGTTTCATAAAAAATCCTTCAACGGTTACAAACATATGGAGCGAACGGATGGAAGGACGGGCGGAGACTATTTCTATACCTCCTCTAAATAAAAAAATGAATAAAAAAATAATAAATCAACAACATAACGATGCAGGAGCCTTGTCACATGTGGGTTTATGCTTTCAAGTACGTGTATCAAAATATAGATAAATAAATATATACTTGGTTGTAACCTAAAATTCCAAGTTTAGAGGCGATTTCCCTCAATTTGTCCTAACCCGGAAATGCAAAACAATCAGTGCTATTTGAGTCTTGAGATCATTAAGGGGGTCTGAATCGCCTTCAGCTAAAAGTATTGTAAAAAGTACAGGTCCAAACATGCAAAACATAATTAATTCCATATTACATTAAAACCAAATTAGCAAATACCAAAATTAATGTTTTTCAAGAGTTATGATGCATTAGCTATGGATTGATGGATAGCAGAGTTGAAAATGTGCAGATTGTCGAGAGCATAAAACGTGCTCTAGATGTAGCGGTTGATAGTTTTACTGCAATTTTTACCGTTTTTTAGTGTGTCACATGTATTGAGATAGCGAATCGTCAATCTGTCTAGTTATAAAATTACAGCATGTTATTTTATTTGAGATTTACAATGGTATACGATCATGCAGTCATTTCATACACATTTATTTTGCTTTTTCAGATCTTCACTTCACAAGTCGTACGTGCCGGAAGTGCCAAAAGTGAAAAATGTTACTGACTTTTCTATACGAAGTGTTTTAATTTTTTATATCTTGCTACCGCATTCTATGCTTTACACCGGTATTATAGGCGTATTGTTTTTCAGCACAGTTCCATCAGACTTTCATTATGGTTATATTTTGGATTTTGAAAATGAGAAAATACGCATTTTAAAAGGGACTGATGGGACATACCCTTTTTAAAATGTACGCCGTTATACCGTACTTGAGTTACCTTGACATCACTATATTACGCATTCAAGCACCATATCATTATCATTTTTGTATATCAGTCGTAAATACCTAAATTACAAATTGAGATACCAATCATGCATGGTTGCTACATAATTATCAGATTATATCTTGTACGAGAATGGAATTTCAGTCACAACAACTGCCATCAGCTGAGTAGATACACAAATTAGCTTAGGTCGTGAAAATATTTTCAGTCCTGGTATATAAACCACGCACGACAGGCAATTGGTATTAGAAGCCCATCAGAACATTTGAAGGTCCATTTTCATTCAGGTGCAATAGTGACGTGTGCAAACCGATTATATGAACAGTACGATAAGAAACTACTTTGCCGACAAACGACATCATGACGTCAACAGTGGCATGAATTGAAACCAAAACTATAAAGTTATATGACCGGGACTATAAACAACCTAATTTAAAAAACAATAAAAAAAACTACTTATATGACCAGGTACATAAACAAGAAACTCAACAATATCACATAAATACTAACACAATATGCAAATACAAAACAAAACAGTATGCTGTAAAAACAAAACTAACACTGAAAACATTGAAACAAGGCAGTATAACTTATAGAAAATACGTAAGTAAACTAGAACAGTATGGTCTCTTAAATGTAAAGCAGCTCCGTATGGTGGTAAAGCTAAACACTTATAAGTTATATGCACGTACATTTAAACGAAGCAATATTATGTATGTACAAAACAAGCAATGTGGAACTAGAGGAAAATGGTCAGTACACACACGTAGATTTAACTACATTTCAAAGCCCCAAATTGTTTGAAAGCAAACCTGTGTAACTTTCACTGTGTAATGTCACTAGGCTTCCTTCCCAAGCAAAAATAAATGACACGGTTAACGCTCATCATATGAATGGTATGAAAGATAGACTAACTGATGAAAACTTTTGGTATTGCTACGTTTATATTGTATTTATACATAGCTTTCCTCCTAGCAGATGTTTGCTATAGCTACCATTTAGGTTTCCTAATTTAATATTGTTAAAAGAGTTTTAAACTGAAAACGATACTATTTGTTTTCTTTCAAAATGGCCGTTAATGCATACCATCTTTTCATATACAAATATACATAATATTCTACGGCACCGAATTCTGAACTCTCTATTAGTTCCAGCAATCATGGAAGGCTGAGGGACGAGAGGAGTATGAAATCGAATCATTTCCTCTGCCATACAGTGAAATATCGAGTTCAGATATGCTGCCAGGATTAGAGAATTTTCTGAGAAATGATCATTTTAACTTTTGGGAAGCAAACATTCCAGCAGTATTCATTAGAGACACTGGTACTTTAATCCTTTCATTAAGTTTAGGCAGTCTATCAGTCATCTTTACTCATTGTTTGCTATGCTAAGTTTAAAACCCTACTTGTCTCTGACTTTGTAAGCTTGATAACTTCGTCTAATAAACTCAGAGTATTCTACTCGTCAATGAAATGTATGTGCATACTTCACACAGATACATTGCCTTTACTGAAGTTAGTACCAGTCTGGTCTTGGTGAAACGAAATTAAACCAGTTGAACTTTGACACTCACTGATCTTACTTTGGCGTTTTATTGCATACCAAACCCAACACAAAAGCCCATATAAGAAAACAAACAAAACAAAAATCAACGAACAGGTATACAATATAACTCATCAAAAGATTTCATATAAAAATAACAAAAGGGATAGAAGGCAGAACAAAAGATAAGATAACATTACATAAGATACGATAAAATGATTTTTGTTTGCAGTCCACACGACAGAGAACAATTAAATATACGCCACGACATAAGTGAGTACCACTTTTCAACAGTCGTTCCTAGGACATGCCACGGCTCAATTTTCACCAAGGTACTGAGGTTGTGAGTGTCAAGGAAAGCCTGTAAGGTTGTGTAGAAATTTAGCACAGGTCATACTTGACAAAATTCTTGCAAATCTGTTTCAGTAATTCAGTTCAGTTTTATATAAGTATATAATCAATTACCTTGCTTGACGTCTCAGAGTGGTGTATTAGCTAACGGTTGTGGAATCATTAGGAGGTGATTAGGTAAGCTAATAATAACAAAAAAGTAGCAAGTAGTACTTGAAAGAGCTTAAACATTTTGAGGCTCTGTTCGTGTTGATTCTGTGGCAAGTGTTAGGCGACAATCACCATTGCCCTCAAGGGCACATTAACAGTTCGTGTTGTAAAACATCGAAGTTTTGTACTGACCATATTAGTTTTAGGTATACATTGATAGCTTTGTCCATTGCTAAACATTTACCATCAAATAATTTTGTCTAATCTAGGAAGAGGAAATATAAATATCATAGAGGAAAAGTGTTAAGCTGCGTCCATGTAGAGTTATAGAACTACAGACAGAAATAATTTAATAAGTGGCATTGTACTTCTTTCAGGTATATATTGTTTCTGGTTATGTGTACTGAAATACTTCGCAAACTAATTTTGAGCTGTTTCGGAGAATATAAGGAAACTCTCATTCATCGCTTAACTATCAATGCAGAAAATCTTTAAAGGTGAATTATTTTATATCTCCAGTATCACGATGTGTCGTACGATGTGAACATCCCGTAATCATTTGTCCAGAGAAGCAGCTTTTCATGCCACGGTACATATTTCTTTGAGGAAAAGCAAAGGGAGCTTATCCTGTACGGCTTTAAATGTGACAGACCGGGTACAAAATACATACACGGCAATATTACAATTACTTCAAACAGTTACTCGGCAGATAAAGCAAGTACAATGTATATTCAAAGTACATGTCATATTCACGATTATGGAAATGTGTTGTTTTTTTCTGTATGCAAATTAGAGTAAGTGTATATAAATGCTGTCATAACAAGAAAGTAGGATCACTTACAATATTACCGACAAGCCTATTTTTTTATAAAGTAGGTTTGTCGGGTTTTTTTCTGTAAGTTCATTGTGCTACATGTAGTAATATCATACACGACATGAAACGTTGCTAATCTGTCATCAAATCAATAGCAAGTGTTGCCCATGGCAAACCGGTGATAGTGTTTTGTGAGTAGTTGTATTAAGAAGATATGAAATAACGTATTAGTAGATTGTGCCACTATTAGATAGAGATAAAATACCAGTGTCGATGTAGAGCACATTACATACAAGAAAAGTTCTTATATAGAAAAACCAATAAACACAAATTCTTTGTATAAATGTAAAAAAATGAAAACATTATTATCAAGTTAGCAAAGTATGCTTGCTACGCATTTTAAGATAGAATAAAGTTGCTTTGAAAACTCTTGAGTGAATAAAGATAGTAACTATTTCGGTACAGTTGCATTTTTAAGTTAGCAACTGTACAATTTTTTATGCTTTGATACTAAATTTAAAACTACGGAAAATACTAAGGGGCTTTCTCCACGTTGCACTTATGTTATGGTTATTTCTTACGGTTTTGTTCGTAATATACCTTATGGAATATATTCAGACACATACTTCATGAGAGTAGTAACAACAACACACATGCATGATGTAATATGGGTCAATAATTATACTAGGTTGGCACATTTACATCAAAATGTTTCCAATATTGTAGACAAGTTATAAATATAATCCAACAAAAACATAATAAATGCTGAAAGAATTTTATAAGTATACAGTGTATTACGTTTAGTGAATGTTTATTCGTAAATTTTAATTTGATATGGCTATTTATCACAAAATTTAAATACAGTTAAACTTCGTTCACTCGAACTCGAAGGGACCGTCGATTTTAGTTCGAGAGATCGGTTTATCAAAATTGTTAAGAAATTCAGTTAACCTTTAATTGTTCATTTACCTAGGTGCTAAAACATGCACCGTTCAACATCCCCGGTCTATTATACATCTGATCAAATATGCAATTGTTTGCCCGATAATTTTATTGTTCGATTATTTCCGAAAACTCTTCAATGTGGCAAAATATATATAGAAATGAACTGGAAAAAGTAGGCGGCACCACTGTCTTTAAATGTAACTGCAATAGTAAGGAAGTACACAAAATAAAATTAGAGTATACCTTTCTCAAGGAAATCCTTTCCGCGTGGTGTTCTATTAATTTTTGTGAAAATATTACTTCTTTTTCGAAGCAGATAATATGGAATAACTCGTTTATTACTGATTCAAATGGAAGCACTTTTTTTTTATAAAAAATGGTTTGATAAGGGTTTACTATACATTGAAAATATGTTTGACTATCGCAAGGGGGAATTCCTGACATTTTCTGAACTGCAAAATGTGTATAATATACACAGATCTGATTTTTTGAAGTATTATTCATTACTTTCTTCCATAGATAAAAATTGGAAACAAAACATGATACAGGATCAATGCAAGGAACAGTAATACCAGATTACTTGATCTCTAGAATAACGCCAGAAACTAAAATAAATAAAATGCTTTATAATATAGAGGTGAAAAAAGGCAAGCATGCACGAAAATAAAACAATACAAAAATTAGAGAAGGGTAATATTGACTGGAAAAAAGTATTTATATTACCATTTCAATGTACAATAGATACTAAAATAAAAGAATTTCAATACAAATATATAATGAGAATTATTCCAAAATAATGTTTTCCTGTTTAAATGTAAGATAGTTCCGAGTAATCTTTGTGACTTTTGTTCTATGGCTCCAGAAACTGTTCAACACTTGTTTTGGGAGTGTGAAATAATCCAACAGTTTTGGGTGGAAATACATAAATACTTAACAATTAAAGGATACGAAATTGCTCCTTTGACATTTGAAACTATTTCTTTTGGTTTATTAGAGCACCAATTAGAAGGGAAGAAATCAAATATCGCTAATTTCATTATTATTTTAGCAAAGTATTTTATATTTAAAAACAAATGCAACAAAACTTTACCTTCCATTGAAATGTTTGTGTACTATTTGAACAGTACAATAAAGTTAGAACATGTAATAGCAACGATGAGAAATAAGACTGACATATTTAACCAAAAATGGAGGGCGTTTATGGCATAATACACGCCGGGACCGTCGGCCGAGTTCGAGCAATCGGTTGTATTCGAGCGAATGAAATTCGAGCGAACGAAGTTTAACTGTTTATACAAAAATCATGGCAGTATATACTATTATGGGCCAGTGGTCTTAAAGCAATTAAAATGTTTGAACTTGAGTTATTATAGAAAAGGTTGTTACTCAAGAGTCTCTGTATAATGAAAGGAACGACAACTCTGTATAGATATTATTTATATTTGTTATAGGGTTATACGTGTGTTAGTATAGCTTATTATCACGAGTACATTTAAGTATGCATATTATTACGTTTACTCGTCTTTAATTTGAATTTCTGTGGTAATAAGAAACGTTTGTGCAGTCTGACCTTTGACAGCTCCAAACATACGGTAGTTATTCTGGAGATAAAATAAAAATGCATATTCAGTTTATTCAATCAACATAATTGTCATTCGGTTTTATAAACTCATTTGACTGTATTTATTCATTTATATTTCATTTAAGTATCACATCTAAACCTTATATTTTAATCAAGCTATTTCATACACCCTGCGCAATTTAAAGTATGCTATTTGATCCATCTGGATGGTGTACTCTTATTCATGTTTACGTTTTTTATTCATGTTTTCGTTACAGTTCATATCATTCGGGAAGTAGACATAACGTTAACATGGCGATCTATGGAAGTGCATATAAACTTTGTCTTTTCGCAATCTTCGCTATACAAGGTAAGCTGTTTTTATTGTCATTTAGTTATACATTTATGTAAGTTTGAAACAATATAAAAAATGTTACTTCCAAAATATTAATTAATCAATGTAGATACAAATGCATGTAATATCAAATGTGATATTGTGATTTGTTAAATTAGTACCCGGATATTGAAATACTGAATACGAATACCATGCATAGGACTACAAAGTATTAAACGCAAACATGCGTTGGACATGTGAGCCTTAGTTTATAATGTGACACTTACAATTGTGTACTACATGTCTTAAACATTGATTAGGCGCTAGAATTATGTTCTACTATGGAAAGCTAGTTTTCAACTAACTACTAAAAACCTGCAAATAATATACAAATTAATGGGGCAATTATCCCTTATTGCCAGAGAGTTCTTTAGAAATCTTATTGTCCTTTGACAAACCTAGACTAGCATTTCAGTCACTAAGCTGCCGTGTGCAGAGCAGATATACAATATAACACGGGCGCACACAAAGGTGCGTGAATGCACTGCTTGTATGTGTTGCTCTCGACAAGCAATTTTTTGATAGTCTCGTAAAGAAAATCTAGCTGTTAAACTATCTGAGCGCCACTTTTTTATTCAGGCACCATAGTATGGTGTGCAAATACCGATTATATGAACAGTACAATCAGAAACTACTTTGCCGACACGCGACATCATGACGTCAACAGTGCCTACAAGACAAGAGCAAAAGAATTCATTTTCAATGAATTTCGGAGATATGGACTAGCTGCAGAGTATCAGGACTTTACACAGGACGTAAGTTTGACACTTGATATATCTGGGCAAAGCAAACAATGGTGTGCATTGAAACTAACGTGGTATATAGAAAGGAAAAATAGAATAGTGTCGTATAATTGCTACACGAAATATATAGAAATGACGCAAAATGATGCATTGGCAAAATAAAAGGTGAAACAGAACAGCATGGCGTGTAATCAAACTAAACAGTAACTTATAGAAGACACTATGAAGAAAAAACTTGCACTGAAGACGTTATGTTTATAAAAATTGTCAATTGAGAACATTAAAAAGTACTAATTCTAAATTGTCAAACAGATCACTACGACATAAAGGTGAAACGATTATGAATTATGTACACGTAGATCGAAACAAACGCATTAATTTACATAAAACAACCAATGAAATACTTTGACTTCTGGGTAGACCTGAAACTAACAATAAGGGCCACAAAGGTAAAGCAGTGTGCTGTGCCTATGTCATAGAGTTTCCAATTGTAAAAGTACTTCGTTGTTTTTACTTTTCCAATGCCGAAAGTATGACAGTTCTGGTCTTCCATATCTATTATTAGTCTAAGGGAAGTAACTTTTATCATGCCCATAAAAATCCTATACCTATACTGATTATGCACGCGATATATTATAACCAATCAATGCACTGGTCACTTTCAAGTCATATTCAAACTGTCTAGTTTGATGTTTTAAGTCGTTCACATTTTTTGTGCATTTTTGTATTATTTCTGGAATTTATACATTTTCCAGGTAACTATGACTTTGTGATATATTTTTTCTATCAATGCATATATTTATAAACGCCATTAGTCAACGCTTTATTATTCTACCTGTAAATCCTTTCATTGTTTTGCATCATTGATTTTCTCAGGTTGTAAATCTGTGTTTACATTTTTGACAGCTGTTGTCTGTCATTTGTATCACGAATACTTTATTTGTACACGTTTGTAATAACTTTTCATTTTGTTTTCATGATTGTTTTTATTATCACCATCCTCATCATCATCATGAGTACTATTACCATTTTTGCCATGATACTGATATTTCCTTCGGGATGGATTATTGAAATTAAATGAATAAGTCTGCACACTTTCTTTTGGTTGTCCGTTCATTTAAACAGCAACCCACCCCATAGATAGTGCGAGATATAGCTAGTCGTGGTGTTTTGGATAAATAAAGCGGGCTATCAAACCTGGTAAAACTAAAATACAAAAAGGCATTATGCCCGAACGTTGACATCGACTGAACATCACACAGTAACTGGCACGAGACATTTGTTATTTACCAGGAGAGGTCTTCACCTCCAGAAACAGATTATACAACTAAATACATATGTGTACACATTCTGCGCAAGACGTAAGCATTCTGCAATGAAAAACAACTTTTTTTCAGGGCAATACATACAGCAATGTGATAGGCGTTCTGAAGGGTGCCAACTTTGGGAAGAAGAATGACAGGATCGTTGGGATTCTTGCACATTATGACACTGTCGACACAACCAAAGGTATTACGTTTGCTGTATCAGTCTAGATTTATGCAATCCAGGTAACCAAATTATTATCATATATCATGCCATGCGATTTGGTATATCTACCTACGTAAAAAGTATGCTATTAATTAATTGTAATTGAATAAAAGACTGTTAGGCAACCTATGTACTTCAAACGTCACTTCATTATTATTCAAATAGTATGACATTCTGCTTTGATTTTATATGACCTGTTAAATGTTTATGTAAAAAATGTAACAATATATTATTAATAAAATGTATACCATTACTTTTTTCATAAAGAAAAATAAGCTTTGCATAAATAAAACAAACATAAATGCGCTTTTGTCTAGGAGTTGATGACAACGGAGCTGGTGTTGCAGCTATATTGGAGGTTGCCCGGCAACTGCACGAACAAGATGTTACACGAAAACATACAGTGATCTTTATTTCGCCAGATCTTGAAGAATATGGTCAGTATATACCACAGAGATTTTCACACTACATAAATCTCAATTATTTAAATTCAAAAATGTACATAAAACTTGACAAAACTAGCGTCACAGACGTTTAATAAAGTTACTAATTACATTTTTCGGATGACTTAATACCGTAATAAGAGGTTTAAAAACATGTTACTGTTTTTTTTTTCAAACGGCCGCATTACATCCTCTTTGCAGAGACATAGTATGTACGTGACAAAACGTATATGGTGATACTAAAGGTGTGTGAGAAATGTTGCGTCTGTATCCTTTTTCTGACATCATTTCACATTTGAACAATCTGATCCTAATTTCTTCGTTAATTTTAAAATAGGTTTAACAGGTAGTCAACATTTCGTAAATAATTGGCTTCCAGTATGGACGGAAATGCATTATGAGGACACTTTAGCCGTGTTAAATGTAGCCCAGGGTTGCATTGTCTTAGATACAATGATGGAGTATAACACATCTGATAATTCGCAAGCGGTTCCAGAAAATTCTCTGGCATTGGTAAGCTTATTCATTGAATAATGATTTCCTTCCTCTTTGGTCACACATGTTTCAGGGTTCAACTGTCTAATGTATAACAGAAATTAACGTGAATAAGTTATAACTGAGTATATCAATGATTTGAGACGTGTGTTAAACTCAACTACCTGAAACAATTCATAAACCTAAGTGATATTTTCACAGTAATGCCTCTTTACCCAAAATTATAATAGCAGTATACACTCTAAAGAAAATCAAACATGCAGTCTGCATTTAATCGGTTTGTTGATGGGCGGAGGGTTCATTTAGCCGTATCATTTACATATGTTTAAATGTAAGACCTATGATAAAATACGTTTTTCTAGTTTGTGTTACAGAAATGTCATATCTTATAGTACAGCCATAAATAACAGGTTCATAATCAGTTTCAGCAAGCATTCCCTACAACATTAAACAGTATAGCCTCCGATGGCTATGAAGGGGACTTTCTGGCTCTAATTTACCGACAAACACCAGACTCTGAACTTGCTGATAATCTCCAGCAAGCATGGAAGGCGGAGGGACGAGAGGAGTATGAAATCGAACCATTTGCTCTGCCATCCAGCGTAAAACCAAGTTCAAACGACGATACAAGATTTGGCAATTTTCTGAGAAGTGATCATGTTAACTTTTGGGAAGCAAACATTCCTGCAGTATTCATTACGGATACAGGTAAGATTGTCTCTAACTACCTCATCTAAACATGGAAACTGTGTATGAGTCAGGTTTACTCATTCAATGTTCTACTACAGTTTAAGATTTTGGTCGCTTGTCTTTATAATTTACTCAGAAATGTTACTAAGATAACAAGCAATATGTTGCTGTTTTTGACTGTAGTAGTTCAAAGTGCTGTTTATTAAACACTATAAGTCAAGGCTGTTGAACCTCAAAAAAGGCTGAACCCGGACAAAAGTCATACAAAAATGAAAATTATGTTTTCTGAAATTTCAATATCTATAGAGATCTAGTATTCATAAACAAAAAGTTCCCAAAATTTCCCGCCCGGGAAACTCTACAATCCAAGATGGCAGCCAAGATGGCCGCCTTACTTTTGAAAAATACCCTGGCACATATATAAGTGCTAACATGTATCGTATATTCTATTTTTTTATGTATAGTGCTAACTGTCACTGCTATATCAACATTTATGGGAATTATTTATTGTTATGCTATAGTTTCCATTTCTTTTAAAGTATCAGGAATTTATTTATAAAAAATACCTATCTTTTACTTTTTTTTTGCAAAATCCTTTTTTTCTGTTTCCATTCTTTAAAATATTTATAGCAAAGATGCCTGATAAAGTATATCATATGTTAAACCAATTCTATATGGGAAAATCTTACAGGCAGTTCAATTATTCAAATGTATCTAATCAAGGCCTTGGCACGTGCCTTTTTGATAATAAAGCTAGCCATGTATTCACCGGTTAGACTCTAATGATCTTTATATTTCTGAAAACAATTCGTGTTGTTCACTAAAAGTTTAATTATATTATCTGTTTGTATTCATTTCAAAATAAATTTTGGCTACTATTCGTTTTTCACTTTCATGTTAAAAAGATCAAAAGCATTCCTACTACATTAGACGTAGACGTTTTATTATCGCAAGCCATTATTCCGAAAAGAGATATCTCTCTAATTTCAAAGAGATACTTTTCGTTTTAAATAGCGATATCTTTTGCACGATGAGAGATATCTTTGTATCAAAGACAGATATCTCTTGAACATTTAGAGATTTTTCTTCTATGGAACAGAGATATTTGTTTAACATCATTTGAGAGATATATATCGATTTTTAGATGTTGAATTGAAAAAGATATCTCGTAAAAGATAAGCGATATATTTTTAAAAAGGACTACTTGTAAGAGATATCTTTTAAAGCAACAAACATAATAACCGATCGATAGTTAATTTCGTACTCGAAATTGTGCGTCTGGGGTCTGTGCATAACCAGGTTGGTCACATTTTCCAACTGGGCTTCCCAAAGTCGTCTTCTGAAAGCAGTAAGCTTTGTTTTCATATATACAGATTGTCATATATAACATATATATTGTCATATATAACATAGACACACAAATCGCATACTGTTGTTGAGTGATGAGGGGATTAAGTGACACAGAGTAAGTCAAAATTACAACAAATCGCGATTTTTGTCACAGAAAGTTATGAAAGGTCTTAGAGATATTGTTTCAAGTTTAAGTTTCAAGTTTATTGGCAAATCGGAATTTTACAAACGCCTTTAGCCATTTACAATTCAAATGTTATGATGACCAAGACATAAAATACAATATATATAATACATATATATAAATAATGACAATAGAGCGTGAATAAACTTATTTCGCCAGAAAATACATAACCACAGTCACATGTAGTTTGCATTACCCCCCCCGCCCCCCATGATCCAACCCAGTAAATACAAGCAGTGATGTAAAAAAAAATGAAAGAAACTACCATGGGTAACGGTAGATGTAAAAGAGGATAAACCAGAACTAAACAGTGCAAAAAATCACTTAAAGACACGGAGAACAGCAGACATGCTGCAAAAATTAAAGGGAAAGAAACAACATATCCTTTGCACAGCCGGCATATTTTGTTACACACTCGACAGACATGCATGTGTTTTTGTAAACACTGTACATCACGTTATGCTACTTTCGGTTTACTGCGCGTGTTGTATACATCAGCAAATAGATTGAGCTGTAACATGAAAGTAAAATTTTCATTGGCCCACCTACAGAGGTCACGCGCAGGGGTACACCCTGTCTGCTAACCTGCGCATGGACTTCTTTTCTTTTCTTTTTTGCTAACGAGAGGTCGATTTTAAGCGTTCTCATAAGATGTCAATATACCTAGGTTTGAGTACAACATGTCTGCTTTATGTCTATGAAAAAATATTTGCACGCGCTCAAAACACTATCCCAAAGGGTGCTGTACGCAAACGTTGGTAAAAAGAACATTTTCAAATCTGGTAAAATTGTGTCCAAGGGCATTTTCAAAGTTGTCTTAAAGTGTCAGCATTTGCCTCAGACGTCCGAGTTTTCAACATTCAGCAGCTGTCGGCATAGCCTTTAAATTCATACAGACAAAACGTGTTCAATACGGTAACTGTCACTTCTATGGAAGGCCAAACCTGTCTTAACCCGCGTATACGGTTTATTACGTTATGGCCGTTCAAAGGATATGAGAATGTTTGTGAAATAGCTAAATTTGTGTTGGTTGGTATATCGTGTGACCTTATTTTGATTTAAACACCATACTCCTGCGCAAATTGGTAAATCAAACAATGATGGACATACCTGTAAGATAATTTGAAAATGATTGAATGGTTACAAATTTATGTGAGTATTCCAGAAATTCTCAATGAAATTATCAAACAAGAGGGCCTCAGATGACCCATGTTCAAACTAATCATAGATTTTATCAAGGCAATCATACTGACCAAGTTTCATGAAGATCCAATGTAAAATGCAACCTCTATTACATACACAAGGTTGTTCTGTGATTTGACCGGGTGACCTAGTTTTTGACCTAAATTGATATATTTTTAAACTCTTCCTCGATTTCATCAATGCAATTATACTGACCAAGTTCCTGAAGATCAAATAAAAAAATGCAACCTCTTATTCTATGATTTGACCCCGCGAACTAGTTTTTGACCCTAGATAACCCATGTTGAAACACGACCTACAATTTATCAAGGCAATCACACTGACCAAGTTTCATGAAGCTCCAATGAAAAATGCAACCTCTAATACATACACAAGGTTTTTCTATGATTTAACCCCGTGACCTAGTTTTTTACCCTAAATAACCCATATTTAAAGTCAACCTACCTTTCTTTAAAACAATCATACTGAGTAAGTTTTATAAAATTCCAATGAAAAATGCAACCTCTATTGCATACACAAGTTTTTTCTAAGATTTTACCACGTGACCTAGTTTCTGATCCCATATTTGAATCGACCTAGACTTTATCAAGGCAGTCATAGTTACCAAGTTTCACGAATATCTAGTAAAAAAAATAAAGACCCTATTGCATACACAAGATACAGTGTGGACGGACAGACGACAGACAGACGACGGACACCAGGCGATCACAATAGCTCACCTTTTAGCACTTTGTGCTCAGGTGAGCTAAAATTGCAGAAAATGCCACAAAAGTCATTTTCCCCACCTGAAATCTTCGGGAACTTTATGATTCATGCCAAAGCAAGCCATTTCTACAACATGCAAAAAATCCTTTCTGTATGAATTTTATCCGGGTCTATGCTCAACAGCCTGGACTCATAACGTTTTATTCACTTAAATATGTTTATACAATTCTTACCTTCGGTTGTTATTAGAAAGTAATTATTTTATACTGACGCGTTATGACATTGGAAATATTCATTTTAAGTTCGGTTGTTACAGTTGCATACAGTTTATTTAGGATAAATCGAGGCATGCGTTTACAACCATTGCATTAAAAGGTAGTTCTTGCAAGACACTTTTTAATTCGTACATTATCCGATGAATTTACACGGTACTATTACTCTTCTAATGCGTCACCAACATAATATCTTAACTGAACAATACATGTACATATTTTAGCAAACTTTCGTGGAGATATGATCGACTGCTACCATGAACTATGTGATAACGTAGAGGTGATGTTGACAGAAGACAATTTACGATTTCTGGGGAAAACTGCCGACAGTTTGGCAAGAGCAATAATCAACATGGCCGGAGGTTTGTATAAATGAATTATAAATACATGTAGCTATATTTTTCAGTATTCTTGTATAGTTAAATACAAATTTTCCGTATCATTCTGTGGTCATTAGCCTTCGTTTAGTTTTTACATGAGTTAATATTGCATCGCTTTAAATCTATATACAAATGCACTTAAAGGTCATGTACATATTATTCATACAGATGTTGCAACAAGGATATATGGGAAATGGAAAAAATATGGTAAAATGGAAAAAAATAATGTGCTGTTCTTCTCTTCCTACTAGTTTGGAGGTTGATAAACAAAGAAAATGGTTCATAATAAGAAGGGATATTCTAAAAATGATTAACGGCGTAGAGCCGAATAAGATACCCGAGAGCCCGATATTCCAGTCTGCACCTGCAGCCAGTACTGGATTATTTTTCTTGCATACTGTATACCTTCAGCTTATAAATATGAGCGTCAATTTGGTAGGTAGTAGGTAGTTGGTAGTTGGATATTCGAATAACCAACTACCTACTAGTTGGTAGTTGGTTATTAGTAATTCCAAACTATATAACAGCTGGTAGTTGGTAACTCAATACACTATCACCAGAATGAAATGTTCAAACACACAATACCCCTTCCTTAACACAGAATAAAGCAGGGGGCCTAGTTGGTTATTCGCGTGAATCTCCAACTACCAACCAGAAGGTAATTGGTAATTCGAACTGCGCATGTTTTCCCGTCAAAATAGAAAGCATTTGTCCGGAAGAAATGAAACGGATATATAACAAGATAGATGTGTTCTACAACATAGCAACACCCCCTTCTCCCTATGTGCTCTAGAAGACTCAGTTGGTTATTCGCGTGAATCCCCAACTACCAAACAGAAGGTAGTTGGTAATTCGAACTGTGCATGTTTTCCTGTCATAATAGAAAGTATTTTTCCGGAATAAATTTTACTGATATGTAACAAGATAGATGTGTTCTACAACATGGCAACACCCCCTTCTCCCTATGTGCACTAGGGGACTCAGTTGGTTATTCGCGTGAATCCCCAACTACCAAACAGAAAGTATTTATCCGGAAAAATATTAACGAATATATAACAAGATAGATGTGTTCTACAACATGGTAACATTCCCTTTTCACAACGTCCACCAGAGGCCTCAGTTGGTTATTCGCGTGAATCCCCAACTACCAACCAGAAGGTAGTTGGTAATTCGAACTTTGCATGTTTTCCCGTCAAAACAGAAAGTATTTATCCGGAAAAAATTATCGAATATATAACAAGATAGATGTGTTCTACAACATGGTAACACCCCCTTCTCCCTACATCAACCAGGGGACTCAGTTGGTTATTCGCGTGAATCCCCAACTACCAACCAGAAGGTAGTTGGTAATTCGAACTTTGCATGTTTTCCCGTCAAAACAGAAAGTATTTATCCGGAAAAAAATTATCGAATATATAACAAGATAGATCTGTTCTACAACATGGTAACATTCCCTTTTCTCTACGTCCACCAGAGGCCTCAGTTGGTTATTCGCGTGAATCCCCAACTACCAACCAGAAGGTAGTTGGTAATTCGAACTTTGCATGTTTTCCCGTCAAAACAGAAAGTATTTATCCAGAAAAAAAATTATCGAATATATAACAAGATAGATGTGTTCTACAACATGATAACACCCCCTTCTCCCTACATCAACCAGGGGACTCAGTTGGTTATTCGCGTGAATCCCCAACTACCAACCAGAAGGTAGTTGGTAATTCGAACTTTGCATGTTTTCCCGTCAAAACAGAAAGTATTTGTCTGAAATAAATGTTACTAATTTATAACAAGATAGATGTATTCTACAACATGGTAACACTCCCTTCTCCCTACATCCACCAGATGACTCAGATGGTTATTCGCGTGAATCCCCAACTACCTACCAGAAGGTAGTTGGTAATTCGGATTTTGAATGTATTTTAAGGAAAACAGATAGCTTTTTTCAATAATAACTGTAACTGATCTGTAACCAGATAAATGTATTCAACATCATGGTAACACCTCCTTTCTCCTACTTCCACCAGGGGACCCAGTTGGTTATTCGCGTGAATCCCCAACTACCTACCAGAAGGTAGTAGGTTATTCAAACTTTGCATGTTATAAGATACTTGTTAATCATTTAATAACAACGGATTACTGCTGAGATATATCATTCATTTTCGAAATAGTGATTATATATGTATCAAATAATTACAACACACTGATATTCGTATTTTTTTCGTACAGAGATTAAAAGCAGACATGTTTTACGTCTGTAAAGTATTTACGAGTGCGTTTGATAATATGCAGTACAGCTACATGAGAGAAACAGGGTTGGCAAGCCAAGACTGGGTTTATTGTAAAATGGTTTTTGTTGTTGTTGTTGTTGTTGTTATTGTTGTATTGAATTGGAACTAGCGGAACAAAATATTTTTGACTTTTGTTCTTTTCCACGATGTCGTCGGTTAAATTCATACTACATCAACTTAAAAATGGCCTGTGTTACTACTAAATTTCTCATAATCAACACATACTGTCAACACCGTGATAGATGGTTCTTGTCTAAATAACAGCTGTCCTTTTATTGTAATCCAGTAAATGTAATATTTGATTTCCAAACAAATATTAACGCACGTCATTTTTTCTGACGTAAAAGTACATAATTACAAATATTACGTATAGGTTAGTGTTCATTAATACGCATTTACAAAATTAAATTGGTCTAGAGCGGCGCAGCCGCTCGACCAATTTAGTTTTGTAAATGCTTATTAATGAACATTAACCAGCTTAGTGTTTGAAATTATTTTTTGTTTATAGATTCAATAGTCCCGCCCACATTGCTACACATCACTCTGCTGCTGCGCTAAATATGACCTTCTCCAACAGTGAAAATGTCAAGAGTAAGGCATTGGTGATTAATGTTCAAAACTGTGTGAAAAGTCTAGTTATTGGGAAGAAAATGATCTTTGACATCTATAGTATATTAAAATGATAAAAAAACGGTACATTGTATTAGCATCGAATTACCATTTTGCAGTTATTGTCACTTTCGGATATAATCTCCTTTAGTGACTTTTAAGACTATACTGGAAATATCTTTTCTTCTGGTGATTGTATTTTTTTGAAGGACTTAATAATTTGTTATTTTTTTCTATTTTAATTTCTGAAATTGCTATTAAAAGTAAGTAAATAGTTTTTGTTCTGTTTTTAAAGTGTAGTTTATAGTTACAATGATTGGGAATATTTTAATTTGTTGTTTGTTTATTTTTGTAGACACAGCTTATATCCAGCCTTGAAATATCTCCCTGCGACCTCACATTCTCATTCAATTTATGTGAAATTGACTTGCCACAGACTAGCAACGCCTCCATCAATGCATGTTACGCATGCGCAAAAGAACTTGATAAAAGCAGTCAATTTACTTGGTTAATTGAATCACAAAGAGAGTTAAAACTGATTTACCAAAATAAATTTCACATTTTTGAAAAATACTGTAATGCCATTGGACAAAAAATAATTTCAAACACTAATTGGAATTAAATGTACATCCAGTTGTTAGTGATAGTAACGTAGTTGAAACATGTAGAACATTTGATTTTAACAAGATATGAAATAATGGTAGTGAACATTGAAGCCCTTTCATTTCCTTTTCGTGTTGGTACCTTTATATTCATCCAAAAGAAAAGGTTAGTACATGGGAAGTACTAAATGTACACGGACTAGCACTGGACAATCCTAGATCTTAGTCAGACAGACTTCTTTAAAATTCGCAGCACTATGTGCTCAAATTCTAAAAAAGCTCGGCGCTATATAGGTGAAATTTATACTTGATAACGTACTGCGTATTTGAATTATGATTATTGCTCGTGGTGCATGCTCTTTAAAGATGATGCAAATGACAGTAAAACATTTATCTGGTAATATATCCGCTATAGTAATTACTGAAAAAAACTTTGTTTTCAGTAAAAAAAAACATTCAAAATCCGAATAACCAACTACCTTCTGGTTGGTAGTTGGGGATTCACGCGAATAACCAACTGAGTCCCCTGGTGGATGTAGGGAGAAAGGGGTGTTACCATGTTGTAGAACACATCTATCTTGTTATATATCAGTTACATTTCTTCCGGAAAAATACTTTCTATTTTGACGGGAAAACATGCAAAGTTCGAATTACCAACTACCTTCTGGTTGGTAGTTGGGGATTCACGCGAATAACCAACTGAGGCCTCTGGTGGACGTAGAGAAAATGGAATGTTACCATGTTGTAGAACACATGTATGTTGTTATATATCAGTTACATTTCTTCCGGACAAATACTTTCTGTTTTGACGGGAAAACATGCAAAGTTCGAATTACCAACTACCTTCTGGTTGGTAGTTGGGGATTCACGCGAATAACCAACTGAAGCCTCTGGTGGACGTTGAGAAAAGGGAATGTTACCATGTCGTAGAATACATCTCTCTTGTCATATATTCGTTAATATTTTTCCGGATAAATACTTTCTGTTTTGTCGGGAAAACATGCAAAATTCGAATTACCCCTGGTATTTGTAGGGAGAAGGGGGTGTTACCATGTTGTAGAACACATCTATCTTGTTATATATCAGTTACATTTCTTCCGGAAAAATACTTTCTTTTCTTAGAGGAATACATGCAAAGTTCGAATTACCAACTACCTTCTGGTTGGTAGTTGGGGATTCACGCGAATAACCAACTGAGTCCCCTGGTGGACGTAGGGAGAAGGGGGTATTGCCATGTTGTAGAACACATCTATCTTGTTGTACATCAGTAACATTTCTTCCTGAAAAATACTTTCTATTTTGAGAGGAATACATGCAAAGTTTGAATTACCAACTACCTTCTGGTTGGTAGTTGGGGATTCACGCGAATAACCAACTGAGTCCCCTGGTGGACGTAGGGAGAACGGGTGTTACCATGTTGTAGAACACAACTATCTTGTTATATTTTCGTTACATTTCTTCCGGAAAAATACTTTCTTTTTTGAGAGGAAAACATGCAAAGTTCGAATTACCAACTACATTCTGGTTGGCAGTTGGGGATTCACGCGAATAACAAACTGAGTCCCCTAGTGCACACAGGGAGAAGGGGGTGTTGCCATGTTGTAGTACACATCTATCTTGTTATATATCAGTTAGATTTCTTCCTGAAAAATACTTTCTATTTTGAGAGGAATACATGCAAAGTTCGAATTACCAACTACCTTCTGGTTGGTAGTTGGGGATTCACGCGAATAACCAACTGAGTCCCCTGGTGGACGTAGGGAGAAGGGGTGTTACCATGTTGTAGAACACATCTATCTTGTTATATATCCGTAACATTTATTACGGATAAATACTTTCTGTTTTGACGGTAAAACATGCAAAGTTCGAATTACCAACTACCTTCTGGTTGGTAGTTGGGGATTCACGCGAATAACCAACTGATTACCCTGGTTGACGTAGAGAGAAAGGGGTGTTACCGTGTTGTAGAACACATCTATCTTGTTATATATCAGTTAGATTTCTTCCTGAAAAATACTTTCTTTTTTGAGAGGAATACATGCAAAGCTCGAATTACCAACTACCTTCTGGTTGGTAGTTGGGGATTCACGCGAATAACCAACTGAGTCCCCTAGTGCACACAGGGAAAAGGAGGTGTTGCCATGTTGTAGAACACATCTATCTTGTTATATATCAGTTACATTTCTTCCGGAAAAATACTTTCTTTTTTGAGAGGAATACGTGCAAAGTTCGAATTACCAACTACCTTCTGGTTGGTAGTTGGGGATTCACGCGAATAACCAACTGAGTCCCCTGGTGGACGTAGGGAGAAGGGGATGTTACCATGTTGTAGAACACATCTATATTGTTATATATCAGTTACATTTCTTCCGGAAAAATACTTTCTTTTTTGAGAGGAATACATGCAAAGTTCGAATTACCAACTACCTTCTGGTTGGTAGTTGGAGATTCACGCGAATAACCAACTAGGCCCCCTGCTTTATTCTGTGTTAAGGAAGGGGTATTGTGTGTTTGAACATTTCATTCTGGTGATAGTGTATTGAGTTACCAACTACCAGCTGTTATATAGTTTGGAATTACGAATAACCAACTACCAACTAGTAGGTAGTTGGTTATTCGAATATCCAACTACCAACTACCTACTACCTACCAAATTGACGCTCATCTTATAAATTACACATTCATTCATGAAACAGGCAGATAGTAAAAAAATAGAATGATTTAGATCTATTTTTAAGATCGGCAGCATGAGCGATCACGTGTATTAGACCGTATTCGAATGTGTTGTTGGCATTTTTTGCAGCCATTCTGATAATGACGGTATTTATCTACTTACAAGTTACAAAATATTGTCAGCGTGCACTGAGGTCGTGACAGTCCTAATTTCCGGCGTGATAGCCAAGGTTTAGAGCAATGTGTACGTTTTCAAACGATCACATCAGTGTACATAATAAACGAAAATGCCAATCGAGAAAGGTCGGACCGATAAACACATACACCACTATGTGTGATTTTAAGTTCTGGAAGTATGAAATGCAGAAAGCTTTCAATTGAATGTTCACTGCTAGTATTAAGTGACCTGTATTGAGTATACTGCTTTCGGCGCTTCCAAATATCAAGCAGAGATGGTTATGCTCTTTCTAAATCAAAAGGGGTCGTATGAAACCGTTTTGAAAGAAACCATTCAGCCAGGACTGTATGTCTTCATGAGACAATATGTCTTCAAAAGAACAAATCGAATAGTCACCCGAGGAAAAAGCCTCCAATCAAAATAATTTATTCATTCAAGTGGCTGCATAGTTTTACGACACTTTACAGTCAAATCGAAAAGTTGCGACCTGATATGTCAACCAACTTTTAAAATATTTCATTTTTATGAGTGAATGTATTATACTAGTTATTCGTTGTAGGCCTACGTAGTAAGCCATGTCTTGAGGGATATATTCCTTCAGTTTTTGCACTTATCGATTTCCCCGCACAGGGTGAGATACCAGGGCATTTAGTCACATTTCAAGTATGGCTTTGTCAAATTCTTATCTCCTGTGGAAAAAAATCCGGGACATGCATTTTACTTTTTGTCCAGTGAACTTAGAAAGGGGATTAATTTGAGTTTTCTGTTGCTGCATGTGTATGCTTTCATGAATTTTAAATAGTCGGTAAAAATAGTCATGCGGCAAGGCGTTTAATTCTGAATGTCTCTAGAATCACACTGTAACGGCAAAACGCAACGGCTCCAATTTAACGATGCTGCTTCCAACTAGCGTAACGACAAGGCTCCAATAAAACATGGCCGATTTCGTAAACAAAACACACACGAGTATAAAAGATTCGTGTATTTTTTTATAGTTATTCGCAAATTCTGATGAAATGAATACTCTTACGGCCTGTCCTGCATGACCGTAGCTTGTCGGCTTTTTCAGACACCCGTGCGTGTGAAAGTAATGCAAGTTGAATGCAGAGGATTCAACGATAAACAGTGCGAAAACACACCAAAACACATGGATTTAGCTCAAAATTAGCGAAGTTAAGGTGTTTAGGATAAAATAAATGAACTGGCATGTTACTTTTAGTCAAATCTCGCAAGATTATAGCCTACTCGTAGATAACCGATCTGGTATGTCTAGGCTATAGGCAAAAATCTACCTTTTCAACAATACAACGATTCAGACTCCAATTTAGGATACAACGAAACAGTTTCAATTCGTTTTTCACCAACCATTTCTGAACTAGTGCTACGCACTCGTATGATCCGACACACGACTCGAGCAAATCCGGCATACTGGATCACGTTACTATACTAATAACCCTATTTTCTTGCATACCGGATCGAGGTATCCGCAGTTTTCACCAGTGCTGGAAAATCTTATATTACATACCCCCATGTAATATGACTCGCGTGAGTTACTTGTGACGTAACGTTATAAACATTGTGACGTCACTTCCCCAAACAAAGCATCTGAATATCGCTTGTTTTCATACCAGTATGTATCATTTCGATAAGTTTACATTTAGAAATCTGTTTAAAGTGCAAGACAATATGCAAGAAAAAGTTTCTATCATGAGACACTTGGTTTAGATGGAAATATCCGTCACCTCGGGTAACTGTTTTGCGGGAACTCGACAGAGCCTCGTTCCCGCCAAAACAGTTACCCTCGGTGACGGATATTTCGATCTGAACCTCGTGCTCATGAAAGAAACTATTAATATTACATACCCCCATGTAATATGACTCGCGTGAGTTACTTGTGACGTAACGTTATAAACATTGTGACGTCACTTCCCCAAACAAAGCATGTGAATATCGCTTGTTTTTATACCATAATGTATTATTTCGATAAGTTTGCATTTAGAAATATGTTTTAAGTGCAAGACGGTATGCGAGAAAAAGTTTCTATCATGAGACACTTGGTTAAGATGGAAATATCCGTCACCTCGGGTAACTGTTTCGCGGGAACGTTCCCGCCAAAATAGTTACCCTCGGTGACGGATATTTCGATCTGAACCGCGTGCTCATGAAAGAAACTATTATTCTGAGAAACGCCCGTTAGAATTCCAGATTTAAAGGAAAATTGTATTTGGTCTTAGTAAAGGACCTTTAAAATGGACTTCCTTCCAACTGGTAGGTCTATACAGTGCTATAAATGGTTGCAGGTACGGATAGGAATATCCGGCTCTCGAGTAGAGCGGGGTCGGATATTCCCGAACGTGCGGCTATTTCCGAACATTAATTTTTATTTCGATGTGCGCCATAGCCAACGTGTTAATAATGAATATTTTGTCATCAAATGACCCCAATTATATATGTCTCCTATTGAATTTCCCCAATAGTCAATTTGTATTTTTTAATCGCTGAAAATTGCAAACAATTAGTCAGCACAATTTTCGTCTAAGAAAATAACAGATTTTTTAATTTTTTACAAAAAAATGCTAAGATTTGAACTTGTCGGCTATTTAAAAACTTACTTCATTTCTAAAATGTTTTGATCCTTTTAACACATACTTATGATGTGGAAAGGTCTAAAATATTGTTCAATCATGTCGAGAAGAGAATTTAAGGTGGTCGGAATTACCCGCAGAACTTTCAGCATGTGCGCCTATTGCCGAACAGCCATAAAATATTTTGGAAATACTGTATTATACAGATATAAAACTGAAATATATCACCATTTTAAACAGAGTCATATTATAAAACAGGTTTTATACATATTATCTCTTTTAATTAAAGTAAAAATTATATCTAAGTGAGATCAAGGCAGATGCTACTCATGTAATTGTATAATTGCGAAGTTGACGCCGAAAAGGGTTTTTGCATACATATAGAAGACAAAAAATGTAAAACTTTCAATTGTTAAAGAAGATGGGGGCTATAGATATGGCTCTGTTCCCTATGCCAACAGGATATATTTTCCCAATTAGTTTTAAAAAAAATCCATTTTACTGCTAAAAAAACATCTGCGCAAAATCGCTAAAAATATCGAACATAAAGGTTTAACTTATTTTCTATCGAAATTGAAAAGTGTGTGGTTTAATTAAGTCCTACTAGAGAGATAACTAGGGTCTGGACAAGTTCACCAGCGAGAAACCCCACGGTGGGCCGGGACTAATGTTTAGAACAGAATGCTTCGTTAAATAGGTGCAAGAAAGAGCCTGAAATGTAACCAAACACCCCTTGAAGAGGTGGTTGAGCTTGTCAGTATGGAAACTTTCGGTATTTATCGAGTACCCTTTACATATGGCCTTTCCAAGACAACGCTCCTCCTCCAAAGCAAAAACAGTTATAGAACTGTGTGAAAATCACTTTTAGACAATAAATATAGATGTATATTTAACGTTTTTTACAATATTCAAAGTGTTCGGAAATAGCCGCAGGTCGTGTTCGGTAGGGTCGGCGTGTTCGGAAATAGCCGCGTTGACGTAACATTTTCACACATACATTACTCTATGTTCTACTGGCTGAAAATGATCGGAAATACACGCAAAAGATAGCGTACATTTCAAACCTCAATACCTTATTTCGTTTTAAAAGATCAGTGCGGGTATTAACGAACATGTGCAATAGTCGCTTAAATGTTCGGAAATACCCGACCCCGCTCTATCTTATTCTATTTTATCGTTTATCTATTTTTAAGATATTTCTAATTTCAATTAAAATAAAGAACAAATGATAAAAGGAAACATTCAATTGAAATGAAGAACATATGCAAATGCTTATAGTAAACAAGTATATTGTTGTATTTCACGGCATGATAAAATTGTTTTGCTTCTTTTTTGTTTCAGTTGAAGACACAAGTGGAAAACAGAGGCAAAATTTAAGCTTAATACTGGCCATTGTATTTGCCATAGTTGTGTTCTTTCAAAATATGTGACTCTGATTATTATATAAAAGAAAACGGTTTCTGAATACGTGTGAACCATTTCATGAAGTGTAATAAAATTGCAATTTCAAGTGTAAAAAAGCCCGTCATTTGACTTGGGGCGGGGGGGGGAGGTTTAAACAGACAAAAAAACGCCGGGCTCATACATAGAACAGCTGCATGAAAATGATAAAGTTTTACCATTACATTCAATTTTATAAATTCATTAACGTGCTGATAATAATTACCCGAACTAAAGCAAAAACTTCTGGGATTTTCCGGTCTACATTTCTTAGTCTGCTTCATTCCGTGTGTGATCTAAGAAGTTGATAATGGCTTCATAACAGTACGCAAACTGTTATACCCTTGCTGGATGTATCATTAAAGTGTTTGTGTCTTTGAATCTAATTACAAAAGCCTATTTGCATGAAATGTTTGTGATCGTATGTCCGTTTAACATTTATAAATCCAATGATGTTCCATGACTTGAAACAATGTCACAATTAAAAAACAAAAAGGCAAATACTGTAATAAACTGAAGTTTAACATCATTTTAACTCTATCAGTTCATGCACAGTTTTCGTTGAAAAAAAAGGCAGGTCCTTAAACACTTTGTGGCACATAATTCGGACACATGATAGCGCCAAAGGCACAGGATTCTTGTCAAACATCAAGTTGTTTCCCAACTAGATATTTTTTGGCAAATTAGGTAGCTTTATTATTCATGAACATTTTACCAAATGTCAGTGAACAGAAAATAAAACAAATGATAACCTAAATTTAAAAAGTTTCGGTTCGACGTAGCATCTGTGCGTTTTACTTTGGTATTAAATTTATGTTGAATGTCTGGAATACCCCAAAAGCATATTGAATTTCATAGAATTTGATTCATTGATAGGTTGTAAAAATAACAAATAGATTTTCGTCTAACTGATCAGGCCTATTTGATATTTCATAAATTTATACCAAAACTTTGATAACGCTATTTTAATGATGCAATACCTTCAGTCGCACAGTTGATAGTCGCTGTTGGAAATAGTTGTGATCCTAAAACTACAGACTTTTTTGTAATTTTGAATGATCTAGCAGTACTTTGCCGTTATTTAATAACTATTTTAATTCGATATTTGGATAGTCAATTATCAATTCTAACATGACTCACGATTTTGACTCTATATACAAAAAGTATAAAAATGATGTTATATTATACCATAAACAACGCGAGAACCGATATGCTGTAAACATGACGTCATATTGCGCCGCATGACGTTAAATGAGCGTTCGCGTAGAAAATAAAGCTTTGCATTCATTCACTTTTTGTAATATCTGGTCATGTTAGAATCGAAATAACATCCTTTTCAGCGTTGTTATCGTCTAATAAACAATAATTTGTCGTACTGAATCGCAGTTATAAACCACTCAGGCCTTCGGCTTTCGTGGCTAATTACTGCGTATCAGTACTCCAAACATTGCTTATTAAACGACTAACACCGCTGGAACGGATGTTACAACGTAGTACTCCTCGGTTATTTGGTCTTTGTATATAATTTCCGTTTGAATAATTACAACTCTTTCATTTTATGTTTATTTTTGTATGTCGTCTTTATTAACAATGCAGCCAACAACGTTTAGCAGCAGTGGACATTGAAGCACTAGTTGGTTCCGTGGCCGAGTGGTTAAAGTTGCTGACTTGAGATCACTGTAACCTCTCATAGATTGAGGGCCATGGGTTCGCGCCCTGCTACTGACCAAGAAAGTTGGCAGGTTCTTACGACGGGTCAGAGTCTAGTACTGGTGCTACACAGGAGCGCTTGTTCGGTAAACTGCCCGCTTAGAACAGGCGTAGCAATAATTAGCTGTGTATTTCTTATTCATCGACACAACTGGTTATTTACTTCAGGGTGTCAACATCTACATGTCATGCTGTTCCTTTATGCGGCAGTCATTTTTGTAATGAAATTACGTTAATATTTGCATGTACACATATCCCTAGGGAATGATAATTACTCTGTATACGTGCAGAGGTCAGAGATGATAACAATTCTATAATGTGGATTGAATATTGTTCTATGTATCAAATTGTTACTATTTTTGTAGCATAACATATGTATTATTGTACAGTAATGCAACATACTAAATGTGAAAATAGTCTACTAAGTCACAAAATGATGTAGGTTTTACAATTGTTGTCCAAGCACATTGATGATGATTTTTTAAACTTTAGAACAATATTTTCTCAAGTATTTTTATAATCATATACACAAGGCGTAAAAGAAGCTAAATAATACTAACAAGACAGAGCAAAACGTGTCATTGCTTACCTAACGTACACTTGACCATCACGTAATGAGAGTAGTATACTAAAGATGATTTTGTTTTCTATATACATGTAGTCAATTATTAACATTTAGGCAGTGATGTTCAACGTGTTACATGCATCAAAACATGTCTGTATATTCACATAATTGTAACTTAATAACTTAGCTAGAACCTGACTTAAGTGCTTTTGCTGCTTCCTGTTCCCATACTTTTTGTATTGTTTCTCTGTGAATTGGACGTCCTGTCTGATATTGTATTTTGCTATCTTTTTTTGGCGCAGCCATATTAAGCTCTCCTTTGATCGGAAGTTAGTAACCAATCAACCGTCAATGAAATTACGAGTAGAATGTATAACATTATTTTTATTAACAAATTTTCTCTGTAAGACACCATTTAATTGGATAATACCAAATGAAAAGGGTCAATAAAATACTTTTACGTTTTCAAACTTTCTTGAATGGTTTTATCTTTTTACGTGAATAGTTCATATCTATCAACATAATATGTTGTTGCCGCCAAATACATGTTAATTTTAAATGTAGAGTAATCATACTTTCTCGACCAGTGAATAACGGTCAATATTTCAAGTAACATACTCGCTAAGAAGGAAAAAAGATTAAATTTGTTTAACTGGTGCACATGTCACGGTACAAAATTAATCACAAGTAGAAGGCAATAGTCCAGGGGCCGGTTAGCTCAGTCGGGGGAGCATTTGTTCTAACAACCCTGGAAACGAAAGGTCATGGATTCGCGTACCGTTCAGGGTGCTCACTTTTTCTTACCCTGTGCCATTTGGCGCCTTCTTGCTGCATAGAAATAGAACTCGACATTATTTTTTACCATAAATATAGCTACACATCGCTTTCGTATACTCAAAATCGCACCGACTATCTGTGTTTTTAAAGATAGTTCTCGTTCTAACTATTTCATACTTTGACAATGCCTAAAATAATAAAGATGTTATCTAATCTCTATATTGAAGGGTTTTCCTACGTAATGTCCTAAACACAACTGTTATTACCCTTCCTTTTTTTAAATTTCGAAAGATTCATGTTCATTTTAAATTCTTTTAACGTCTGAACGTAAGCAGACCTTCAAATACCCTAATGATAACTCAATGTTCGTCATAAAAAAACAACATCACAAAGGTTACTGAACTTGCCGTACGCAATCTTGTTTAAAAAAAACGCAAGACTTTTCTTACGAATGCATGTTTGTACTTTGAAATGTGAATAAATCATTTTCATGGATTCATAAAAATGTTTCTCTTTCTTATGACTCCATACAAAAACTCATTCTTCTTCTCAATTAACGCTCCAAATAGTTTTCGTAACCAGAGCCGTTATTGCGTACCCTTAACTTTTCATACCATTTTAGCGTGGGGTACAATGAGGGCGTATACCAAGAGTATGTATGTATTATAGACATTTATCGTTGATACCGGATAATCCATATGACCAACTCCCCCAGAAGAGTTTAGTTATTTTAGGTTTCGGGGTATAGAGATAAATAACGTGTTCCGTTCCAGAGGCACCTCCTGGTTCTTTAACATAACAGGTGTACAGCACCGATACAAGGAACCTCGGTTTTTAGGTCTTATCCGAAAGACCAGTTGTGTTAATGGAGGAGCGGGGGATCGAACCTGCAATCCCTGGAGTATATTACTGGCGTGCCCGTTAATACGTATCATTGCCCAATCAAACGGCTGGAAATTTCCTGAAAGGGCAAATATTATTGTCGGATATTATTTGGTTAATAAAAAGAGATCAAACAAATATGCTGTAACCAACAAGCCGCACTTATTTTACATCTTTAAGGTTGTTCTACATAATAAACCATTGGCTGCGACCACGCAATACATTGTGGCGTATTGTTGTTCGGTTCAATTGAACCTCGAGTTGTTAATTACAAAGTTCATTCAGAAAAGAAAAACCTAGTCACTTCTGTTTGACTGAAGAAAGACAGAGATTTTTCACAAACAAACACTTATTTTTCGAAGGATATTTGGTTGAAGATTTTACTGAAGTAATTTATCTTATAAACTTTAAAGGTTTGTTCCAGATCAACTAATGAGACCTCCCGTGATGAGTGCCAATTCACAAATTTACAGAAATTTACATAATATTCACCGACTGAAGGAGGTAGGCTTTCTTTACATGTTGAGTAATATTTTCTTATGTTAATTTTTGTAAGGTTTAATAAAAATAGATAATAACAGTAAAACTATTTAAACCGATGCATTTTAGTACAGCTAAAGGAAGAAACACACAATATATCTTTGCATCTTTTAGAAGCATCACCATGAAACATAAAACCATTAAGAATTTTAACAAAGATAACTTAATCAAAGCCTAATAGCTACTTTAACTTCGCTGGAAATAGTTGTTGTGAACTGTATAAATATATATTTTTTATTTTATTATAGTCTCATTCACAAACGAATTATACATGACATATAAGTTTATAACCATTCTCAAAACTTCATTGTACAACATTAAAGTCTCGGGATCACAACTATAAGTAGCTCTTATTTTAACAAGAATGATGTCTTACCGGTGGGAATGACCTTGACCTTTACTTGTACTAAAAACATTCCTAACCTAACTTTTTTAATCGATGTACATGTTCAAAATATAAGCACTATGTTTTTTAATGATATTGCTAAAAATGTGCTTTCTGGCAACTCTTTCGTGAAGAAACGATTTGAATATAAAAAAAAGAAATGAATATGTCAAAATTGTTTTAGAGAGAATAGAACATGGTTCTATCATAATCCTATCACATGATCAGTATTTTTATATTACAATATCAGTAATTTCAAAGAGATCCTGAAACTTTAAATTACAAATAATTTGTCACAATGTTCGATAGACATGAACGCAATTACTGAAATATATTGCGCAAGACTTGCACAGGAACGACTGTAGTATATTACAGCATAAAACTAAGCACCAGTTACTATTCTTTCATGAAAATAAAGTTAAGAAGAAATTGGAATAGGACACTGAAAAATTATGTAAGCAATACTGCGCTAATTAAGGTATTTTGTAAAAGATGAGATATCACCTAGATCAGATCGAAGATAACCTGATTAGCAGCTTCTTAGAGGTCAATAAATAATGTTCTGTTAATGTTAAAATACTGAACTACATAATATAAATACAATATAAAATCTGTATGTTTTAAAAGGTAACTCGTCAAGATTTAATTGCAGTAAGTTCAGGGAGGAGCAGTGCAATCTTTTGAATTTTCTTTTTATAGCAAGTTATTTCTAATTTGCACTATTTCTTGAGAGATGTTTGTTAATTTACAGGACAGTCCTGTATATACAAGTTTATCATTTTCGTCAAGAATAATAAATAAAATATAAAACTCACTAACCTTTTTAAGCAAATGTTGCCTTTGGATATGACAAAGACGGCATTACAAAAGTACATGCTATTCTGTTTATACTACATGTAAACAAGCAGAACGTACAAACCCTATCACTTTCTAGAGTATATCGCCCTGTCTCTATTCTAAGGGGAGCAACCCCCACATGAATTGTGCTTAGGACAATCTATTTGCATATTTATTTAAGGTAATTTTCTGTTTCATACTGCGTTTAAAAAGCCTGTACGTTCTAAGTTTTCTCATGAAACTATTGAAATCAGTATTCAATTCATATAGAAGTACATCTGTTACATTATTGACAAATGTTCAATTGTTTTGATACCAACTTTTCTTAACAACATATGTCCAATTTCTACATGCAGAATTCCCCTTCTAAAAATAAATTCTACTCTAATTTTAACAATTTGAGCTGCGAATCTAAAAGTCCGCGCGCTCATATGTTGCATATGGCAAATTTTATTATTTTGTGATGAACGGTCAGAACCAATATTGAGGCAACAATAGTGTTGATCTGTTCGATTATATTATGGCGTTTCGCTATAATAAGTGCCAGATAGAAATCAATTTTCTGTGTATAGTTAAATGTGAAAAACACCGCCTGCAGCCAACAGTTTGGACCTAATTTGACTGGTTTTACTGTACACTTTGACTGCTTACTATAGACGTGAAATTTGTCCGCGTTCGATGCTGAGAAACTTCTGTATGTGCGCGATCGACAAGTCTGAACTATGCTATCTAAAACTTCTCAACGTCTTGTTTGATATTTCAAAGCTGTCTCAAGATGCGCGTTTATACATTCAAGTTAAATAATGAAATTCCCCTTTTAACTATATCATTGATCATGCTTGTGTCACCTCCTATTTATTTCAAACATGTTTTAAATAATTGAGAATTGTAACCTTTCTTCATCAGAGTATAATAGTATTATACTAAATGCAATACATATATATAAATCGCGATGATTAACGACCCAAACAAGGAATGATGCCACGTGCTCGTATTGTTTAAAAAGTCTAACTGAAGCGTCAGCGAGTTGTGATATTGTTGTTATATTACAGTGTCTCAGGCTAGCTGTGTGAACATCTTAATCTTACATGATAAAACGATAGCGCACAGAATCACAACAGATTCCTGTTTGCCATTTAAATATAGAAAATTAACTATCTTGTCTTTTAAAACTTCTCGTGAAAGTCACTCTCCACCAGCTCCGGAGATGCGCTATAAAATATATCTGTAAACGTTCCACATTTTCCAAGCCTTCAGTCTAAAAGTGTACCTTTTAAAAATTACTTTCAGAAACTTAATGTGATTCAAGTAGAGCCCCCTCCTCGGTACACAACCCACTCAAATGTATCGTTCTAATTTAGTTTTGAAATAGTGGCAATTATGTAAATGTAAGAAATGTGCGTACAAATCTTATTCAGTATGAACCGCGAATTGGCATTCAACATGGAAAATTCTCGTAAGTTGATTAAAAAGGAAGATCACAATCTGGTCAGTTTTATCCAGACATAAGATCGTGGATACAAACATGAGCATTTTCTTTAAATAAAACAGCTTGGAAATAAAACAAGACATCTTATTCTACCTGGAATGAAGGATAAATTGTGCATCAATGTACGTTTCTACAATATAATAGATTTTACTGAATAAATATAGAGTAGAGAAAAAAAGTGAAATCAAAATAAAACCTATTATGAATTCGTACGATATCTGTTTAATTAAACTTTATTTAAATACTTTAGAAGCATTATCTTTTCTGTTGTAGTTATTGTTTTTTATATTGATATTTTACTAAGAAGTAGTGTAAGCAACGCAAAGTTTTGTTAGTGTTTTCTTATACAGAAGCTAGTACAGATGAGATAAAAAGCAAAATACAGTTGACTATAGTTAGTTGTTTCGAATGATTAAATTGTAACAAGTCTACTACACCCAATAATGTTAAGAACGTTCAGAAGAAAATGAGTCAAGTTATTGTCTTTTCAAACTGGTCTTCTCCCACGCAAAGACCTTTAATACTTGTCATTTTATGTAGAAATAATGAAGCGTGGATTGAAAGTTGAAATACGAGATAAGGCCACACCAAATTAATTTCTTGGTCATCGGAATATATCCTAAATGGAAGCGAGCGAGCGAAAAAAAAATTTTTTTTCCCAATTCAACCATTTTTGGAGCGGGCGAAGAGCGATTTGGTAAATAAAAAATAAAAAAATCCTCACAAAAACAAATATTTACTGTTAAAACAGTAAATATAAATTGCCAAAAAGGTACAGACCACAAAGTGACTCCTATATACACCGGTACTAACTTTGTAGGGGTATAATAAAGTGTTTCTTGCAAGAAAATATTTTTATTCATTTAAAAAGACCGTATTTTGTTTTCCTACATACATGTACAGCTAATACAACAAGTGTTTTGAAAGAGAAACAAATTATTATCATTTAAAAAACCATCAGACTAATGCCCAAACACTTTGTAATGAAACCCATTTGTTAGTCATATCAAAATAACCCACAGAACAACTTCTTTAGTTGAGTCAAGGCATATGCTCTTTTACTGCACGTCTTGCTGACCATAAGTGTTTTGACTAGAGATAATTGTTTAATTTCACAATGCTAAAAACTTGCTAGTTTCTTGATATTTTCCTTGCCCAAGTTTTAGCCTCAGCGCCATTATCATGACACTTTTTACACAGAGGGCGCACTGTTGAAAATTTGGTAAACAAGTGTTTCATGTACAAATGTACGGATCACTACCACCCAGAAGTTCATCTTCAGTGCCACAGTAACAACAGTAGAGAGAAGTGAATTAGCCTTAACAAAAATGTCTTTAAATGTTTCCGAGTTATTTGTCTGGACAGCAACTCGTCTTCCACCGACGCTACCCTGATTTCTGTTAACAATTAAAATTTTCGAGTGCATAAAATGACCGAAAAAGACCGTAAAAGACCGAAAAAGAACCGAAAAATGATTTATATTTATCGAAAACAACTTTGTTTAAAAAGATAATGTACGATTTATAACTTATGTATTAAATTGTATGTAATGAATATTTGTTTGTTTTCATAAGTTCCTGTGCTGCATCAATTACAAAATCTGGAGTGCTAAATTTAGAAAGTTTTCGGTCAGCAATATTTGTTTTTTCGATCTTTTTACTTGATTTGTAATACAATATTTACAAATGTCTTCATTTAAACTGTAAGTTATATACTCTTTTAAAAAATAAGTTGTTTTCAGCCTTCATAAACTCTTTTTCGGGTTTTTTTTCGGTCTTTTTCGGTCATTCTATGCATCGAAAATTTTCATACTGTACTGGTTTGCTGCCATTTTGACAATATGGTAGTCATGATTATACAAATAAAGTAGCGGGAACATGTTCTGCTGGCGTTTATAATTGAATTGTAGGTTTGAAAGTACTAAATTTACGAGTTCGGCGCGACAAAAAGGCCCGCTTTGAATTTTTGGTCTTGGTTTATAAAATTGATGCAGGCGGAAGCTCAAATTGAAAAAAAAATTATTTCAAAAAAATAATGGAGCGGGAAATCCGTTGACCAAGTAATTAATTTGGTGTGGCCTAATATTAGAGGTCGCATTGCTCTAAATGTAGCAACTTCCCAGATGTATAGTAAACTGGGTAAATTACAGCGTTTTGTATGAAATCTAAAAGAGCAGATTTTAGGTAAGTGGTTAAATTGATCTTAAAGATGGCCACCGTCTGGGGTCAACCGATATTGCTGCTACCAAAGCAAACATCGTATACTTAAAAAAGTTTGTTGAAATTGAGATGTCTTTTTTAATCTTCAAGCCTTTTTTTCTTGTAAGAAAGTATCTCTATTAAAAATTTGTCTCAATCAAAGCTCATCTCAACATGTTAAAGTCAAGGGAAGGAGAAATTGTGAAGATGTTATAAAAATACCCAAAAAAGACATGAGGTAATGACTCTAACGACTGATACCAGTCTAAAAACATCGCAGCGGTTGAAGATATGGTCAAACTGGATGGCTGTTTTACAGCGGAGTCTGTTCATAAAAGTTTGAATAAGGAATTGGAACTTACCAACTCGCTGAATTTTAGAAATACTTACTAGTGATGAAACAGTTTTTTTATATTTTGAACCAAAAATACGTTAACTTAATAAGCAGTGGTTGAGAAAGATCAAGATACACCAGCTATTGCGAAACGAATTAAAAACGCGCCAAAAGTGTGTTTGCAATATTCTTCAATGCTGTTTAACCTGTTCTTTCAAGTTGCAAGTTTTATAAAGAATCCCCATCTACCATAAACGCCAGATCTTAGCCCATGCAACATTTTTCTTTTTTGATTGTTGAAAAAGTGTTTTCTTGGCGCCGTTTTGACTTGCTAAGAACATTTGGTAGTGCACTTTTCAGTGTGTTAAGGGTGTAATTAAAACGGCCGACTTTGCTGCTTTATAAGAAAGGGTTTTGAGATTTGAAGAGTGTGTTTCTTTTTCATAAAACTACTGCTTATACACTGCTTTCTAGACACCAAGTGACAAAATCAAATGAACGCCCGTGGTACATGAACTTACAAAATATTCATTTACCGAAATTCGGAAATATGTAGAGGATATCTTTTGAATTCGATAATATCACGTTATAATTTCATCGAGTAATAACTATTTTTGGTGTTCACGAGTGACATTAACGTGATATTACACAGATACCAACAATTGTTCTGTTTATTTTATGTTTAAAAAAACTCTACTTTTGTTGAGTTTGTTTCTATAAATTGTCGAAAACAGCGGAAAAACGTCACCAGAAAGCATAGCACATGTGACGTCATTTTAACGACATCATCGTCGTTTGGTTTCCGGCATTCGTTACGCTCGGTACACCTTTTTAAAGTCAATCAAGGTAGAAGAGTTTATTTTCACTGCTTTGAAACAGTGAAATATCAATTTTATTCCGCTTATATATTTCAGTGTTTCACTGAAAAGCATAAAATGAAATAGTTGTTCTATCTCTAATTCTGATCGATTTTCATGGAATTTATTTTCAACGCTCTTCTTTCTTGAAAATATAGTTAGATCTAGTACAGAACCTGTTCTAAGAATAAAATAATGTTTATACAAATTATCTAATGTAAATGAAGTAGTAAAATTTCAAGTACCAAAAACTTGTCTGCATTAATTTCAATAGATTGCACGTTTACTGCGAAGAAACTACTTAAAACCTTAACTGCATTACGTCGCAAAAACAGGTCTGGAATCATAATCACAATATCTTTCTTTTGGAATTACGAAGAGCCTCTACATTATGTTACAAGCTAAAATTAAATGTACTGGTAGGTAAATTGTGAAAAGAATAAAAGTACATTTATACAGTTTTTAGAGCAAAATATAATAGAATTGAACGGATAGTCTATTGACGAGGCACTGTGCGGAATGATTTGATGCGGAGGGAGCGATCATTTTTTTGTCTGTTTCTAAAAAGATGTCTTTGAACTTGAAATCTTACCTTTCAAAAGTTCTGCTTTTATAAAACCAATATCAACAACTGCGTAAAGTAAAATTCCATTTCGAGAGTGAAAATGCACGGTAATTTAAATCATTTTTCACGAAAACGACTTCTATGTATGCACACATTCGTGTACGGACTGCAACTTTGTCATGCACTGAAGGATCTTAAAATAGTTTACTAACGCCATCATGTGTAGGACTGGTGTGAAGCAAATGCATTACAAATCTGTTATAAACATAATATCAGATATATACCCTATGTATTGTGCGCCAATATTGAACTGGCACTCATGAATATTTCGTATGTTGTCGGTATGTGGTCGGTAATCTTCGGATAAAAATATAACAAGCGATTAATGTAAAATATCAAAATACAATTTCGTAGTGTACCAGGTATCGCATTCTGCAATGGTGTAGTGGATAAGGCATTTGACTACCAATCCAGCGTATGCAGGTTCGAGTCTTGCTTGAATTTTTGTATTACATGTACCTTTTTTTAATCGTTTCGTTGCATTGTTCAGCACGGGGTTTCAAGATTTTTTAATGACTATTTGAGCGTTCTTTTTCCGTCGTCCTGCATACATTTGTATTTAGAACTCAAAATGCCGACGAGCAAATAATCTTGAAAAACAGATGAGATCCAAAGATAAGATAACCTCGGCCAATATACCGAAGAACTTCGAAGAAAATGCCATGAATATCAATAGTAAGTATAAGTACATAAAATTTAAACACAGAAAACAAAGCCAAGTAAACCAACAATGACGGAATATATAAAATAAAAAATGGTGCATAAGGCAGTGTCACAAACTAAATAGAAATATCCATTCTCTTAAAGCATCTTACCAATACGCCACTGTCTCTGCGGTGTGAACTTCAGTCGGTGAAATGTATTTGTTCGATATGGTAATCAATTGAAACAACGAAAACACACCCGAACATAACCGAAGATACTGGCGAAGATTAATGAGTGCCAGGTAAATAGTGTCGCACAATACATCTTTCATAATCTTCATTTAAATAGTTTACGGTTTTACTTTTTATATAATATTAAAAACATGGACTGGTGCAACATAATACAGTTTCACACTTAGTGTATAGAAAATCGCTATTTTGAAACTATACTGACAAACCAGGTTTCTAAAGCGGAAAGCCGTGATCAAAAATAAAGCAATGCACTCCCCTTTGTCTGGATGACTTTTAGTTCATCGGGTGTAGTTTTATAACTTTTCACTGAGATAATGGATCTACATATTGTGTCTTCGTTGAACTTTAGACGTCACACTGACCCTATGTGTAATATTACACTATTCGCAGCATGTGAACGGAAATAAACTATTGATAGTCGAAACAAATAGGAATTTTACCATCAAAGCAAAGCAATTAAAGGGTATTTGATAGGAATCTTACTCAAATATCAACATATTTTACATTAGCTAATACAATGTACATAAAACCGCATCAATTACGGGTTTTCATATTCGTTCCCCTGTTATATATACAGTTGCATATTTAATCGTGTTTTGCCTAAAGGTTTCGTATAATTACCATTAATGGTCAAGCGGAATTTGCGGATGAACTAATGGAAACGTTAAGAGATATCTGAATGAGTGAAATTGGTTTTCTTTAGCAGAACAAAACGTAACAGAAACAGACTGTAATCACCTTGATATAATATAAATTGTTGACATGTTTTAATGGTAAGCATACAAACGTTCGCAATAACTGCTCTAATGGATACACACGTAGGACCATTAAATATTGTTAAACGTATTTGTTTACGAATATATTTAATACAATTTACGGTTACATATGGTCAGTTTCTCAAAATCACCGATGACCATTGTACATATAACCCCAGCTAATTCACGGTACGAAGTTAACTGGTCTCTTTCTCCTGCCATCTGATCAACGATATTCATTCTTTACAAATTATCCAAGACTAAGAACCAACAGCACAACAACCAGAAACCAATATTTTTACAATACCATTTACACTGGCGCTTTACATTATTCAGATTTGATGGAATGTGATTATGGATAAAATACCTTTCCACTGACAATCGTCGAACTCATTTTGTGTTTATACATTAAATATGTAATACTAGCCGGTTTGCTACGTTTGCAGAATATCGTATAAATTTCCAACCAGTTCATTGGCAACCTTTCATTCACGTGTTTGAGTATACTAAGTTCAACTGACTTTCTATTATTAACCAATTAAATACTTCCTGCATCAAGTATACGGCTTTCTGAATTTAAACACAGGTGAAAGTCAAATAAATAATCCAATATGTTGTTGGAAAATGAATGAATCAAACTTGAGACCTTACACTCAACAGGCTAGAAGGCAACATCTACATTACCGGACCAGCTTGCGTTGAAGATTGTGCAACAAGCTTAAAAACCAACTGTAGTGACGGACTTCTATGCATACTGCCCTTATACCTCGATTAAAAGGAGTTAACAAAAATTAAAAGGAAGTAGGAACAGTAAACCATTAAAGTATATAGACTGCCCATTCAAACCTGTTCAGTAGAAAACAATCAATCTAAATTTCAAAAAACAAAGCGTGAATACCACCATTAACAACGAAAACATCAGCTGTAAACATAAGAAACATGACGGAAAACTAATGGACATTGTCCGAATGGAGTAATGCCTTGGAAGAGGTCTGTTAACCAGCTACATATTAAGAGTTAACCCGAGTTAAACGACGTTTTCTTTTTGGTATTTAGGTTACAACAGAACAATGGTGGCTCCGACGAATTTCCCGGACTCGATGACCATTCTGACACGCCAGAGATAGGGGTAGCTAACAGAGATTAGTATATGAATATCAAAAGTTGTTGCTAAAAGCAATTAAAATATTGAAATAAGTGATAAAATTTGATTTGTGCATGCAATCCGGTTCATTGTAGTCAAATAACCCATTGGAATGCGAGAACCAACATCAAAATTATGTTTGGTAAGAAAAGTCACTGAGTGATATCACTTGCAACCATTCCAAATTAGGAATTATTTGACAGACCACTAGCCATCCCCAGTCGTAGTAACGCCCACTATTCTGAATGATAATACAAGCCGTAATTTTATGCTAGTCAATTAGTTTGCAATTGAGCAAGACGATATCGGAAGGAAATTATCTGCGATTACAATCCAGTATATAATTGAGCAGCGTGTCATCTTTGGTCCATTTTGTTTTCAGGATTTTCGATAAATAAGTGTGCATCTCGACTGTACAGCATCAGGAACTCTAAAATGAAACAAATAAAAGGTAGGTTTTATATATTTCATATAGTATTTTTTGAAAATCATTGCTAGATTTCAAATAGTCTTTCTGTTCTTTAAATTATTTCTAATGAATTGCTATTATCACTTTGTTCGTTTATGAACTGATTTGATTATTTTTTATAAAGGTATTCGCGATTCGTTTTTCTAATGTGTTACTTTCAAATTACACTCTTTACAAGGCGCCCCTGCTTTTACCTTATGCAATTAAAGCAATACTAATTATACAATGCATATATCGTGCGCTTCAATTAAATGTGGTGCAAGAACTGTTATTGCATTTTTTTCAATACTTGTTTAACACTCATTTATTTTCTGTATCGAATGTATGAAGGGTGGCGTAGTGGTCGAGTTGTTACCTGGACTACCAATAATCCGGAGGTTTCCGGTTCGAATCACGACCGGGGCACTGGAAATTTAAGAAACGATTTTCAGTGTTTCCCACCTATCTAGAGATGAGATGACCTTGTTAGTTAACCAGAGAAAGTCTCGTGTGTATCACTGCTATACACCGAGTACGTTATAGAAGGGATCGTAAAGAACTAGGGTCTGGTATCCGGATTTCCTTGTATTTACACTGGTCTCTCCAACTTGTCTGCGAATGTCAGGGGTCTTGGCAGTTTTATCTGAGGAGAAATCTCAGAGTCGGCTAGGACTATAAACAGTCGAAATCAACAAGAATATAAGCTCTTGTTTACACGTTTTAATTTTTAACGTTTTAATTCCACTGTTTGATATCATAATTGTAAAACGCTAAAATTGTCCACATTCTGCTCACCATCAGCTTCATTTTCTCACATTTATTAAGCCTTTACACGCTGTTTTTCTTTGTGTGTGTGTGTATATTTTTAGTGTATCAGTTTAAATTAGATCTTTAATATAAATGGTGCGTTTCAAATAATTCAGGAGTAACACAGGGATACGCGTCTTATTGTGTTGGCATAGTAGTGTTATATAAAAGTTAGATTAAGTTTGTAAATCAAGTTTCCAAATTTTTTTTAATGATTATATACATAATAATCGGAGGCTTTTGTTAAATTTGTCGATAAAGGCACAAAAATGTTACCCCTGATTGAAGAAAAGTGTAATTAAACCGGGTAATACATAAATGTTATAAAAAAAACCTGTGTTCTGTATAAATTCAGTTTTTTGCTTTCATGGTTCCCCATATGTGACACCAAAAGCCTGTTATTTTGTATAAAAGCAAACAACAGATAATTTACAAAGATATCAAGCAAACTTATCTCTCTATGATAACTCATCGTGTTGTGTTTCCTTTCTAAAACACTGCAATATCAAAAGTTGTCTGGGAAATAATCTTTCAAAAGATTTTAACTAAGCAATTATAAAGAATACGTGAACACCTTCTTACCAATCACGAATACTTTTTCTTTACTTGAGACATCCTCTGAAGTCAATTAACAATAATATGACCCAGGCAAAATACTAGTACTTACCACCATTGAGCAGGAAAACAGATTCCTTAGCCCAGAATGTTTGAGAAATCAACTTGACAAATAAGGTGAAAAGGAAAACCCCCCCCCCCCCCCCCCCGTAGATGTGATTTACTTGTAAACGTGTATTAAGATAACAAAATAACCGTATAACCTTTTTTGTTTTTTGTTTTGTTTTTTAATTTAGGTACGCACGAATATTGAAAACTTTAAAATAAATGCATTTTATTATTTTACTAGCAACTGTTTTTCATCTTTATCATGTGTTTAAACACTCTTGTAGAAAAACGAGAACAAATGGTTGTGTTTTTTTCGATTAAAAAAAGAAAACATTACAATATTTTTGTTATTGTTGACAGTTTAAAATTACTGTAAGTTTGTATCCGTCTCGCGAATAAAGTAGTTCTTGTAAATTCACTAGGGTTGATATTACTGCTATTGACTTATCCTTTCATCGACGAGTTTTTTTTATCTAAACTGACCAGTACGATCAAAATCACCAAGGAAAAAATACGCCTTATTTCGCAGAAAGTACCACACAGAAGCAGTCTAAAATGTTTTACGACAACACTGCCTGTGTCAGAGTATTAGTTTTTTACATGAGCACGCGGTTCAGATGGAAATTTCTTTCATAAAAAATAAGGATTTTTGCAATTTTAACAACTCCAAAAAAAACCAACCCCACACCCCCCCCCCCAAAAAATAAAATTTATTTTAATTTTTTTTTATAAAAAAAAAAAAAAAAAAAAAATTTTAAAAAAAAAAAAAAAAAAAAAAAAAAAAATTTTTTTTTTTAAAAAAAAAAAAATAAATTTTTTTTTTATTTTTTTTTTATATATAAAAAAAAAAAAAAAAAAAAAAAAAAAAAAAAATTAAAATTTTTATTTTTTTTTTTTAAATTATTTTTTTTTTTTTTTTTTTTTTTTTTTTTTTTTTTATCTTTTTTTCTTCTCCCTTACTTAATTTTTTTTTTTTTTAATTTTTATTTTTTTTTTTTTTTTATATTTTTTTTTTTTTTTTTTTTTTTTGCCCCTAGTATTTAAATACAAACTTACCGAAATGTTGCATTTTAATATAAAAACAAACGTTCTTCAGATGCTGCGTTTGGGAAAGTGACGTCACACTGTTTATAACGTTACGTCACAAGTAATTCACGCGAGTCGTCTTACATGGGGGTAAGATTAGAAGTTTCTGTATATTGTCAGATGATATTTTCCAGCACTAGTGTAAACACTGCAGATATCCCCATCTGGTATGCAAGAATGAAATAGTTGCAATGCATCTAGCAAGTACCATTGGTACTGCATATCGCTTTCAACACATATTTTGAGCAAAATGTTTACGTTTGCTGTTATTATAACCTGCAAAAAGTCAATGACAGTAACTATCATGTCTGTAGCACAAAGATTCGAGTAGTATTAACCATGACATTTAACCTAATATTCACTGAGTTCCAAGGAAACTCCGCAGTTTGCTATCATCACCATCTGAAAACGGAATTTACTGGTTTTGGTCTGCAGGTAATGCCGTGTAGGTAAAGTTTCTTCTTCTCTGGTTAACATTAGAATAACTGTTATGCCGGATGTCATCAAAGCGGGTTCGGGTATTTCTGAGCACTTAACCAACACTCTTTCACCAAAACATCAATTTTCGTCTTTTAGAAAATTATTTTACGTTTTTGTGATCGCAAGCAAAGTTGCTGCGGGATAAACTGAACCGTTTCTAATAACTCTACACGTTAAAGTAAATTGTATCTAGTCTGTGGAGGCTGTTTGTGAAAATTTCGGGTGATTCTGAACACAATGGAGGGTAAATCTAAACACTTCTTATTTTTCTAAAAGGACGATCCTTAACCAAAGAATGCTTAAATAAATAATTCACTGATTGTATTAATTCTTTATATACAGACATAAACAAGAATTTAAGCAAAATTAAGAATATATCATTGTAACTAATAGACATTGGTGACAAAATTGCCTAACATGATTACTGAAACAAATCCTAACTTCTGACGAGTTCAATCTTTATTTAATCATCAACCATTCCAATATATGCCAGCTTATTTTTAGCTATCAGCGCACGACATTTATGATGTCTTGCCTCTATGAAGACGCTTGGTAGGTAATCCCATTAAATGAATTTCAAAACGATCGTGTAGTACAAAGCATATGGTAGCGAATTCTAATTTAGCATTTACCTTCCGTAGATAAACTGTAACAACTATCTAAATCCTGAATTAATAGAGTTCAAGACATTTCGAGGTTTTATATACAATCTCCGTCATCGCCTGTTGTTTTCTAATAGCTAGAAAAACAAAATCCATGATTAAATGATAAAGCATCAGATCATTTATTGGCCAGAAAGAGTTTAGTCTTAGAGAAACCTGATCAGACATTTATGAATTTCCTTTTTCGTTGTTTTTGTACCTAAGCTACTTTTCTCGTATTTCCTTTTATTTTCCTAGGCTTTAATATAACACTGGGCCTTTCAAAGGAAAATTGTCGTTTTCGTAGATCTTTTTCTTGCTCAAACATTCACGTTTACTATTCGTTTTAAGCTTTCCTTTAATAAGTTTAGTTGTGTTGCTAGTTTTATTCAATTTCAGCTAGACACATGTCCATAGAACTTGAATGCTCGCACTTTCAGCTGGATACGTGTCCATAGGACATGAATGCTCGCACTTTCAGATGGACACGTGTCCATAGGATATGAATGCTCGCATTTTCAGCTACACTCGTGTCCAAACGACATGAATGCTCGCACTTTCAGCTACACTCGTGTCCATAGGATATGAATGCTCGCACTTTCAGCTAGACACGTGTCCAAAGGACATGAATGCTCGCACTTTCAGCTACACTCGTGTCCAAAGGACATGAATGCTCGCACTTTCAGCTACACTCGTGTCCAAAGGACATGAATGCTCGCACTTTCAGCTACACTCGTGTCCATAGGACATGAATGCTCGCACTTTCAGCTAGACACGTGTTCATAGGACATGAATGCTCGCACTTTCAGCTAGACACGTGTCCACAGGACATAAATGCTCGCACTTTTAATACATTTGCCAACACAGCAAAGGGTGATAATAAACAAAGTTTAACCCAACGCCATATCCTCTTTGTGTTGCTCCTGTTCCCAACGTTTTGTGAGACAAAATGTTTCTTGTATAAAATATGTTTTTTTCTTATTCATTTCCTAGTAGGTTTAAATGAAATAAAAGAATATCATTTTTATATCGCAAGTCCGAATATTTAGATTGATTTCGCTACCATAAAGATACCATTGCACATTGCTTGGTCCATCATTTCATGACGTCATACAAATCAGTGCGAAATTAGATATTGAGATAGAAACAACATATTCGTCACTATCATAAAACTTAAACGTTGGCAGATTAGGTCAAGAGATTCGAGAGATGAAAATAATTATCCCACTTTCAAGTTTTGTCTTAAATCACATACTCCCTGCAATAATTCACAATTAAACAAATACTTGTTTCTATATGAAAAATAATAGATTTTTAAACAAGGCATGATTTATCATTGATGAATCTCCTGAAATTCAGTTACAGCACCAATATTAGACTTTTATTTCAAGATAAAGGTTTGCGATGAAGTAATTGATGATTAACAAAATAATGAACCGCCAACGTTCCTTCAGGAATTATTGTTAATGTTTGTTTACATAAATTGTTCAAAATAATTGATACTAGGTAACAGAATATTTGCCGACCAGAGACGAAAATTAAAATCCAAGAATGTGATATATTATCATTTTTTTATTTATTTCTTTATGCTGAAGCAGTCATATATTTCTATCTGTTTAATGAATTACGTCATATTTGTATACATAATAAGTTAAAAGTCGACAGTTCGTTTGGCAAAAATGTACTTTTTGGGGATGCATAAGGAAGTAGTTAAAATGAATATACTTTGAGTGATACTGGCTTCACATATACCGAACAAAATGCGTTCATTGAACATATAATCTATGTTTCGAGCATATAATCTGCTAGAGGTAGGGAGTGTCCATTTAAAAAAAAGTTAAGATTAAATGAACAATTAAATGTAATGATGCTTGCTTAATTCATATAATATTCTGAATGAAAGTTACTTTCTGTACAACCCAGTCATATTTTCATACTATTATACCGAATTATAACCACAATAAAGTCATTGTCCTGTTATAACCTGTACACTGCATGTCCGTTTCATGACACTTGCATTAATAAATGGGAAATGTTCTATACTGTTCTTTACTTTTCTCCTGTACATTTTATTACAACTTTTATTGAGTTGAGAAGGTCATCTCATGTGAGATTAATTGTCGATCCGACAAATAACTCTGAATCATGCTTGGAATGCTTTTATCTTACTCATACAATTGCATGATGTACTTGTTTCTTAATACCATAGAACAAATTACATAAAAAGAAACACATTTGACTGTAATATAAAAAAGATCTTGTAGTGATGAAGATTCATACACTCTGATTCCCCAACTTTTGCTTTCCTTCTTTTCTTTAAGAGTCAGTACTTTCTAATACAAGCTACTCCATTCCAATACTTAAGTTAATAAATAACACTATTTCTACATAAAAGCCTTCAGCAGTAAACTGGGTCTACTTTCTGTGGTACCAAGATTTTCTTGTAATTTTCAGGTATACATGCATCGGCAGTAAATAGATAAAGCACTTCGCAATGAAACTAAATCTTATCTGTATTTTCTAATACATCTCACGTAGTAAAATGGCTATGAGAATCACCAATATAACGCATTTACACTCATGGCCCCAATAGCCTTCTTTCTGTTCTAAAACAAACTGTTACTTTTATGTCTACGACAAAATGATCTTGTTTTTAAGGTCATTTGTGTATTGGCCTTTGTTGAAAATGAAATAACAGATGCCAAGGTAATGCTTCCTAATGGTACATTACGTTTAATATTGACATTCTTATCACCAGGTATCGCACGCTATTTAAATTAAACTGTAAGTAGTTCTCAAAGTCACATTCTGACAAAAATATTTCCAACAAAGACATTATCACGTTATTCATTGTATTGATTGTATTAATGCCCTTAAGGGGCTTACTGGTCGAATAACTTTAAGAAATATAACCATTCCGAGAACCGGAATGTAAAGTACAGTACGATTTTGATTACTAGCTAACAGACCATGAAAATATTTCATTAAAACCTACACAAGAAGAGTGAAACCCAGTTTGAGGTGATTGGCCTCTGTTTTATATTTATTTATCTGAACATAACTACCGAAACCTGCCATTTGAAAAAAAAACTGAATTAATCTGGTAACATCTTTAATCATTGTATCAAACATAATGCAATTATAAAGAGCTAATACTCTCTTAGGTCTGATATACTATATTATATTTATGTGTAAATCATTATAAATATCTGACTTATATGCAAACAAATGCCTTGCTTTTCTTTACGTACTTATATGGATTGCAGTTATTTTTACGTCGTTAAAACTATATATAATAGTTTATTTGTGTCTCATCAGCATAATATATCTCTTATCTGTATACATTAGTTACAAAGATTAAAGAACGTTCCAATATGACTATGGTTTGTTGCATCAAAGGCTGTATTTTCTAATAGTTTAGTGTATACATGTTTTCGTTGGTCTGGGATGTTTGTTGGTGTTTGCAATTGATTGATCATATCAGGGGAGTTTTTCCCCCCAAAACAACTATATGGTAATGCTATATAGAGGTTCGCGGAATAAAATTCTGAGCGATGTAAAAATATTTTACCTATGCACAATTCCTCTTTTATATCGTTTAAAACAAACGGACTAATGCACAAGTGTTATATTGAAGCATGTCTTTTATGTAATACGTTTATATAATGAGTATTAATGTAATAAAGGCTCAAATAAAAAGACTAATTATATGCTCAGAAACTATTTTACAATCACGTTATTTGAATTCAAGAAAAATGTGTATTTCTTATTTCAATGTCAAAAATATCCCACCATCATCTAATGAAATGTAGTGCGTAGGGAATACCATATATTTTTGTGAATAGCAATTGTTGGTATTATGAACACACTTTAATTACAACTAGACATTCGTTTTGTAATGCAGTCTCACGGTTAATGTTTGTTGAATGCTAATATTTTCTGTAGCATGTATCCATAAAGGGAGAACATTTTCTACTATATTTTATTTTCCTCCTGTGACTTTTATTACATGTTTCCCTGCAATGTGAATGTCAACTCATATGATTAATTGTCAAGAAGGCAGATAAAACTTGTTTCTGTCAACGTCTTCTTTCACATTAATCCTACATCTTACAAGAAAATGTTCGGAGAGCTCTCTTGCCGCTGTATGATGTACTTATCTCCTCGTGTCTTAGAACGGGTGACCTCTAACCTGAAAAAATACTTTGACTGTAAGTCGTAAAATAACAGAATGTTGTAGTACAGCTGATTAAATGTCCTCAAAGCCCTACATCGTGTTATGATTTTCCTTCACGGTCATATATCTCAAGTACGATCTACACTAACGTAAGTCCTGTTGCCTTTGTTTGATATCCCAGAAAGCCATGACAGATTATTGCGTTGAAATGTTCTTTGGTGGTGTTGCCTTATGTGCATTAAGTTGTTTGAAGCCTTTATAAGTTTATGAAGCTTAGCACCGATTTAAGGTTACACTTGTGGGTGCATTAAACTATAAACTAGACATACAGTTAAGAGTGGTATTTTTGAAATGTGCTCGTTGAGTTATTAAACCCGTTAAGTGTGGGGTTTCAGAGTATGTGAATATGCACACAAAAAGATAACCATATATACTTTTGGTCCAGTATAGCTCTGTTGAACCGTATATGTCCCGGAACGTATATATCACACGCGAAAAAAATTCGACCGCATATGTCACACGTGTGATATATTCGGTCGAAAATAGTCTTCGCGTGAAACGTATATGGCACATTATGTGACGTATACGTTTGACTTCGAATTTTATAGGAACACGAAAACGAATATCTCACATGTAGAAAAAGGCAAATAAAAACGAAATTTTGAACGAATACGTCACATTTTGATCAATTTGGAAAAAAAACATATTTAAAACAATCAAATATGGTTGATTAAGTTATGCCGCATAGATTCTGCTAACACACCAATACAAGTAGATCCGATCGGTCCCAACACTTGTATGGGAACTAGACATTCCCACTCGAAGGTGTGGTCTGTATTATGTCTTTAATTTGTTAAATAATGTTTGGTCAAATTTCGATCGGGTGTTCTTGAAAGTTATCGACTGCGTTCGTGTGGCCCTTGAGTGGTGATTATTAACGGAAATTATCTCAGAACAGCATTGATTATAAGACATCACTATTCATTTTTTTCTGTATAACACAATAAATTTATCACAGATTAAACACATATCAAACTTGATATATTTGATGGCCGGTGAAACAATGTAAAGTAACCGTAAGATGGTAATGACCCTCGATCATTTTTGTCGAGCCCACTTGCGGTAAGCTCGACATAGTCGCCGCATTTGGCAGTCGGTGTATGTGCATCCGTGCGTCTGTGAGCCCGTGCGTCCGTCCAGACTGATTTTGTCCGAACCAAAACTTTGACATGCAAGGAGCAATCGTGTTTATATTTGGCATAAATGTTAGAGTCATACAGATGAACAAATCCCTATGTCTACGGTCAAGTTCACAGTTTGAGGTTAAAGGTCAAATTGAAGAATGAGATATTGTACTGAAGGTGTACTGAAGGATTTTCAACCATTATAAGACAGGGTGTATGTGCAAGAACCAGGTCCCTAGGTCTAAGGTCAAGGTCACACTCTGAGGTTGGGGGGTCACTATTCTTCAAAAAAATAATGACCGGGGTTTTATTCTATGGGGTTCCTAAACATTGCTACAACGGCAAACGGCCCAGGGACGAGTGCCTTGCCACCCACTTCCTACAAAGTATAATTTAGTAGTTTTATACACTAAAGTATCACAAATAAGTTTGGTGTAAACTGTCAAAATGACCAGAATGAATATATAAACGTGTGAAAGATTCGACCGAATATATCACGCGTGTGAAAAATTCGACCGAATATATCCGCGTGTGAAAAATTCGACCGAAATATCCGTGTGAAAAGACTATACGTTCGGTGTAAACTGTCAAAAATGACTAAACGAATATGTCCCATTAAACACGTGTTATATTTACGGTCGAATATATCACGTGAACGTATCGGGATACTTATGGTCCAGTATAGCTCTACTGAACCCACACGTTCATGGTTTTAATCATAGTAAGCGATGGTTCTTGTTGTGTTTATGCCCCTGAGGGCATCACCTAGTAAAGTGGGAACTTTCTTTAATGTACAGAGTGAATAATTAAAGCTTCTATCTTCAGAACGCTTAATTATATCTTTTAAAGCCTCTATCTTCAGAGCGCTTAATGTGTCACACATGAGTCATTTTGCTCCATTAAAGATAGTGTAAAACTGTCTATATTCCACAGTCTGCCTTGGTCATACTGGCAGTTATGAGGTTTTTCTGATTGCTCACCTACTGTCCTTCCAAAACACTCACAACAAATGCTGACTTAAATGGATGGGTTTCTCCCTATTTATTTCAATACGCAACTATTCAGTACACTCCAGCCGAATAACGCGAATGACCTCTTATTCTGTGTTCATCTCTCAAGAAGTAATCATATAAAAGTATGTTAAATACCTTAAGCTATTGAAATACAGTCTGAATTAAAAACTCACAATGCAAAATATGGCCTGCATACAGTGTTTTCTCATCAGAACTGCACATGAAATCTTAACATTAAAATTTAAATAGGACTAATTTAGCATCCTACGATCTGGAAGCAAAACAATAACGGTGTGACATGGTAAATGCATATATTTTTAAAAGTTATAGGCGGTTTCAATAACTCAAGTTTTCGCTATTTTACGGCAACTTCACGTAATGTAAATCATCGTACAGGGCTTAATGAAATCACATTTGCTTAACATGCATGCATCATTATCCCTAGTGTGTGTGCTATCAAAACCATTGGAACGTTACTACTAATCTTAACATCAATGCACAGTTTCTCACCAGTTTTTCCTTCCTGTGTTGGATGTTCAAAGTAATATCTTTTTGCAATTTTCACTTAACGATCTTTAAATGGAATAAATAACTAGTTTTGCGACTAGTGTTTCCTTGCGTTCGAAAGAAATTCATTTTAAACATAATTGCATATTCATTGAGAAAATCTGTATTATTGTCTCCATTAATGCCTCCAAGGGGTCTTTCAAAATCTGGAAATATTATTGCTATCTGAGCCTGAACATAAAGTGAGAATGCTAATCAACGATCGTCCTGAAAATCATTCAATCAAAGCCTCCCACAGAAGAGAGTATAGCTATCCAATTTATGTTTGCATTTTTCTTAAAAACGCAACTGCACGAAGAGCAATCAACATTTTGTAACAATATACAAAACGATACCATATTAATTGCATAAACCATGTAGCAACAATGCCTACAGCAAATACAAAACATAATACTTAAGTGAATACTCAAATAATGATGTTTGAAATACTTAACTGTATTATATTTAGCTGTATGCTTTATCGCACAGTCATAAGATGTAACATTATCTAATTTGAGAACCCGCAATGCCTTACTCCGAAACAACATGGAAGGTGATTTACTCAAACTCTCGACCAAAACCCTGGTGACAACGCACCAAGGCATAGCGTATCCATTTTTCGCCGGGTCTTTAGTTTTAGTTATGATATATATTTAACTAATGACTTCAATATGAAATCACAGTATGTTACATGTGTAATCCGAGAAGTGAATACTATATTCCATAATCATCAAATTGCTTCAATCATTCGTGTAGAATCTATCTATTTTAGGTATTTCTTACCGTCCCATCAAGAAAAGTGTCTGGAAATTTTAACCATATCATAGTTAATTGCAATTCCGATTCACATAACCTCATTTCGTGTGTCATGTCTTGTGTGAATTTCTGTATGTTTTTGTGCCATTGTTTCACTACATTTGTAGTTTTTATAATGCATAAATCTTTTTGGTTGTATAAGCTATGTGACAGATCTATTGCCAATGGTGTTATCAGATGTGGCATGCAGAAGGAGGCATCGTTTGATCATCTCCGTTAACTTATAAAAGATTTTAAATACTGGTACCAAACCATATCTTTTATTCTGTATTTTCAGATATCAAAATACTGAGCTTCATGGTGTTAGTTCTGGTGAATATGATCCATGAGTCTACTCAAAAACAGATAGACCACCCTCCCGAGACTAAGGAAATAAAAGCCTGTCTTTTGGAATGTATGGCATGCAGAGAGTTCTGGGGAGCGCATTATGACGGACACGCATGCGCAAACGGATGTTTTCTAACTAATGGCGGAAGTATTGACCAGGATTGCAGACTTGGGACAGATGTGTCAAAACGATACGCAGAGTTAAAATCAACGGATGAGTGCAAGAAACAGTGTGAAAATTGTGCCACGAAGTATTCTTCCCGTAATTACAACAGAAATAAGTGTTTGGAGACGTGCGGTCTTACGACGGGAAGTGAACGAGACTCAACATGCAGCAAATATTTGACCATATTCAAACTTATCGATATAAATCACAAAGTATAAAGCTTCAGTATCGCTCTTTAGAGTTATAAAGAATTTATTAAAATATGTACCGAAAAAATATGCGAATGGTTGGTTGCGACACTTTAGGTTTTGCATGATTAAATTAACATCAAGGTCAGAATCTCACAGTGTAAGTTTCGACATACACATAATAAGACACAGACGGAACTGTCTTTTATACTGTGCTCACTACTAACATATCTTCAGAAACAGTAAAGGTGTTTATAAAACGCATTGCAATATAAACGTATTATCAGGACAACACCGAAATGGCAAGTCTCACCAGCTCCTTTTAGTATTTTCAGTAATGGACACATGGCTTTATTCCGGAAACAGCTTTTCTGAAATTTCATAACATATCGTTTACAGAACGTAGATATTTAAAACTAATCATGCGTACCCGGCTCATCGAGTGAATTTGAGTCCAAAATATGAAGACTTAGACCAAATATTTGTCAAATTACATTGTCAGTGACATTTTGTCTCTTTTGCCTTTTCTTTTCTAACTGAGTGCACAGCTTTGATACTCCAAAACTCAAATGATTGCCAAAGGAATATAACAGTCAGTGGAAACGTTAAATATGTTTTGCAAATAGTAAATTATTCAGATACAATTGAATGTAAAACGATTTAAAAATAAAAGTGTTGAAATCCTGGTATTTCCTTCTGCGAAATCTATAGATGTCATTGAACCCTTTAATCTGATTACCACAGCTCAACGACTGTAAGAAAATCAGCTTACAACTAGTTTTCTAATAGCGTCCACACTAGACACCTCTCTACGAAAAACCTTTGCACTTTGTTTCCACGACATTTTTGCACTTGTTGGAATGTTTGTGGAATTCTTGTTTTGCCTACGATGAAAAATAACTATATTTAAATAAAACGAATAAATACATGTAGTTTACGGCTTAGAAATTATAAAGCTAACTATTTAGGGCCAAACCTTTCTCAATCATCAACACCTTTTGTTTCCACAAAATCTATGATTCCATGCTGTATTCAAAATAGAAGAACAGACACAGTAAAATATTGAGGATCTTAAAACGCGTGCTTATTATTGTTAAATGCGATAGTATCCAAAGTGTCCTTTGCTCAAAGGTGTACTGTATACAATTATGTGAAGTAACCATGAATATTTGTCTACGCAGTCGTACTTTACTACTAAACATTTTACTGACATGCAACTATACGAGCGTGGTGCCACTTCTGTTTTAAGCGAGTGATATTCAATAATGCATTTGTTGATGATTTAACATTACTACTTTAAGTGTACACGTGCTTTATTTTCTTCTTCCTTCTATATCTCTACGCAAAAACTACTTTGCAAAACTGCTATACATGCAATGCTTCCCATTATATTTCTAAAGAACTCATTGTTGTCACGAAAAATCTTTCGAACTGAGTGTAACGTTACATTCATACTAACAGGATTAGGTCTTTTTGTAAGGCTATAATGACCTAAAAAAAGATAAAGAATGACAGACTCTACAATCCATTAAGAGAAACCCGTGTAGAATAAAGCACTCCTAGCCAGTAATATTACTTACAATACGATCGTTATTACTTGAAACTCATTTGTAGTACTTCGCTGTAGCCTTTACACTGAAAACCTGAAATTTCTTGTTGAGAAAAATATCCTTACTGAGATCTATATCCAGTAGTAAAGCTACAGGCCAGTATACGTAGATACATAAAATCGTAAACGACATAAAAAAGCCTTTGACAGGGACGTATTTTTGTTTAACCTCTGGTTATTTAATATTTCCAAATATTGAATAATACAATTATTAAATCTTGATTAAAAGTTAACCATAGTCACGTGAGTGGCCAAGAAAACAGTCTTTCATATTGATTTACTTTTCTTTATTTTTTTGGTAATTTTAATATTTCCAAATTGCATTATACAATTATTAAATCTTGATCAAGAGTAAGCCATAGTCACGAGAGCGCCAAGAAAACAGTCTTTCATATTGATGAATTTTTGTTTCACTTTTGTTAATTTGAAAATATTTCTTTGTTGAATTAAACCTTGATCAAGAGTATGCCATGGCCACAAGAGCGGCCAAAAACCTAGATGTTTATGTGTGTAAATACTGAACTCCATTTTATTTAAGAAGATGGAACTTGGAAGAAATCATATGCTAGTGTGACTCAATCCATCTCTCGGTTAACAAAAACAAGGACAATAAAGCGCAGAAGAGAATATTACGACATGAAGAACGACGGCATATTGTGTCGTATGACGAAAAGTAAATGTCCAGGTAGAAAATAACAATTTCAAATAATATCCTTATCAGCATTGTCTACCGTTAGATAAACGATTTTGTCATGTAAAATTTCGGTTATAATCCATTCAAGTTCAAGTTCAAGTTGAGAGCATATTACAAATTATTAGAAAGGAGCTAATATTGAACATAAATATTGGCATGTTACAATTCACAGTACATGTGTATTCAAATTTGACTGTTTTACAATGGTATTATTGTTTAACGATATTTTTGGATAAGACCAATACAGAAAATGAACTATTTACTATTTATGGTATCGAAATTGCTTTAAAGCGTATTTGTATTTAGCAACGTTTCATAAAACTTTTGAAGAGGTTGATGGCATAAGACTTTCAAACATTTTAAAGGTTGGCCATCTGCAAAAATAGGGTTCCGTGAATTGTTTTATAATTCTAGTAGGTAAATAGTTCATATCAATCAACATAATATGTTTTACCTTCAAACTAAGATTAATTATGAGTGTAACGTAATTACACTTGTCCGACCAGTCACAATTTGGGATAAAATGTGTAAGCGGCCGGCTAACTAGAGAGAGCATTCGTCCCCCCCCCCCCCGCCCCCGCCTTAAGCGAAAGATGTACATGTTTCTCACCCTGTGACATTTAACACATTCATACTGCATAAAGATAAAACCTGACAATACTTTGTACCATGAAATCTAGGTATACCCATCTTTTTTATACTCAGAATTTTTTAAAGATAGTGTTTGTTTCATAAGGAAGTTGTACATACTTGTGGTCAGCGGCTTAGTACATACGCCGCTGCGCGTGAGTTCTTGTCATCCGAGGTCTAAACGGGCATAGAAAACAGGTTTATTCCTTGGACGTGTAGCTTCTATTTTGTATACTGAGACGATCCACGTTACCAGTGGATGGGGGTAGCCATATTGGAGGAAGAGACTCAGTTCGTTTATCTTCAATTCGAAGTAAGGAGGGAATTAATTCAAGTAAGTCCTCAGGGGATTGAAGCTTTTTCTCTGTTGAAAACTTACTTAGATGCACGCCTGAAAAAATGTTAAACAAACTTTTGCTAAGACTGAAAAAGAAAAACCACCTGTTCAGTTAAAGAAAGTATCTAACAAAATTCAGTACGAATTTAGGAATGACATTCTCAAGGGAATAGAAGTGGTTGGAAATTAAAAGCCTTTTGCTTCAAAACGTAGGAGATATTCTATACGGAATTGTGTCAAAGTTGAAACATAGAAACAAGTTTGTAACTTTAGCGGAAACATCCCTGTGGATAGGCAACGATGTATGAGTACGAAACACCTCAATTTGGTTCGGATAGCGATGACGAGAAAAGGATCAAGCACGTTTTGCCCACCCCTATTCGATTTTTTATTTGACATAATTATATTCCTTATATAGAAATAAGGTGTGATAAGATAAGTAAATTAACTAATTTATATTTGGCTGACTGAAATTTAAAAAAAAAAACGATACAAGGCCTACTTAATAGCACGTTCTCAAAAACTGATCTCAATTTAAAGTGTTTGCAATTTTCCATCGAATATACATTTACATTTTCGATTCGTCTCATCTCCATAATTTACATCCATATGTTAAAGTAGAGTCAATCATTAAATCGAAATCTGGTAATTTGGTTAAGTTGCTTAACTTATAATTATGAAATGGAAAACAACCGAAGGATAATGTAGTCTAACATGGCGGATAGAGTTAATAAATAATAAAAAAGACTGAATTTAGATAACATTTTATTTCATTTAAACAATAGTTTATTGCATATGAATAATTATCAATTGCACATAAATATACATTATTGAATGAATGAATATAAATTATTAAACCTAAATGATGTAAAATAGAACCAACGAACGTTAATATGATGTATTGAAAATTGCAACCTAAAATACCGTTCTCTAAGGCTTGATCATATTGTATTTCTTACCGCACATGTTAATGTATTATTAAGATGTACAAAAGGAATTAACAATAGAGATTTTTACATTATTGATACAAAATTTATGATAAATACTGTCTTTTCTCAATAATATTAGTTTTAGTTTAACATTGATTTCTACAGCCCATTTTATTGGCTACTGACATATACGACGAGTTTTCCATAAATAATGTCACTTACATCTGTATTCCAATACTGCAAGTGTTTTTGATCATTTTATTTTGCGATGTCCTTTAGAATACTCTCCGTCAGCCAAAACACACCTTTTGAGTCGGTCAATCCACTTTTGAAAGCAGTTTTCATACTCTCCAATGGGGATACCCATCAGACACTGGTAAACAGCTGATCCCAGGGCAATTCTCGAATTGTCTCTTTTTCCAGACAGATGGTATTTGAGTTTCGGAAAGAGAAAATATTCGCAAAGAATCAGGTGTGGCGAATACGGAGGGTGTGGAAGGACGGTGACATTTTCCGACTCCAAAAGGTCGGTCACAATGTGTTCCTTGTGAGCGGGTGCATTATCATGCAAAAGACGGACGTACTTAAATCCTGTTTTGTGGCGTCTACTTTTGTAGTAGTTCTTTAAGTTTTTATTGAACTTGCCTGTGACCGTTCTGTCCTTTTGGAACGCAGTTTGTATAGCTGGACCCCTATTAGTGAAAAACATAGCATACGACACCTTCTTTACAGATCTTTTTCGTTTGGCTGTATTTGGCCATTTCGCATTTCTGCTTGCCCACATTTGGTAACAAACCTTCCTCATTGGTTCAAATTGATACACCCAGGTCTCATCACCAGTAACTACATTCTCAAAGCCTTTTCACTGTATTTGGATACATTTTCAGTAGTTCTTTTGCTATTGTTACACGGGTCATCTTTTGCTCAGTCGTTAACAAATTGTGTTTCTTCAATATTCCATGAACTCCAGCTAAGGACATGTTTGTCATTAGGGCCAATTGCATTATTGGGAACCGAGTATTACTTTTGAGGATATTGCGGATTCTTTCGATGTTACTTTTGGTCTCAGTTGTTGTAGGACGTCCTGGACGAGCAGCATCTTTCAGCGCTGCTGCTGTCCAGTACGAAATGTACCCAATCACCTACAAACAGTTCTGTGAGACATTTGACCCTCCCCATAAACGCCACACACCTCACGGTGAATATCAATGGCCTTTATGCCGAGTAGCGATTTACCTTTTATGTAAGCCTTTATTTCAAGCACGTTCTCGGCTCTTTTTACAGTCATTTTATATGTAGTGTAAAGAATACGCTATAAAGCAATGTACACTGTACCAACGTGTGAGCGAGATATTTAGCCAAGGCACAAATTATATGATTTCCGCAAAATAAAGAACAGATGATATTATTTATAAAACACCCCTCGTAACATCTAATAACCATTTCAGTCTGCTGAGACCAGTGATCATAACACTATGCCATATATAGCATTATATTATTTAAACGGTATTTTGTCGTTAAAAACTTGGTAACTGTTTGTTCTATACCACCTGGTTACGCTATAAAAATACCCGCTCAACGCTACGGTTGGGCTCCGAGTTCACTGTTCTGGAATCATCACTGTGTGGACTCAAGTAAATAGGTGTTATTAAAGTCAGTTTTATTGCCCATTCTTTAGCACCAAATATCTGTAACAAATTGGCTACTATGAGCCGACCGTGTATTTTTTTTTAAAGCTGCTCGTTCAAAGTTTCCGGTGAACAAATAAAATTCTCCAAAATGGTATAATAAAAATCAAAGCGCTGTAGGTGCTAAAGGCCTAGGGGCTATAGATTTACTCCCCTAAAAACACTTTTTGACCTTCGTGTTACCTAAAGCGCGGGTCGAAATGTGCAGTGGACAAAATTTAATATACGACATAGAATAAATGATTAACAAAGATATCGGTGGCAGGGAAGTTTGTTTGTTTATAAGATGTACTTTAAATAAAAAATAATCACATGGTCAACATTATAAATTGTTTGACAGACCAATAAAAATAATTCGATCTGCGCTTTGTTTAACTTCAAGCGATATGATCTAATGATGTGGATCGAAAATTATTGTGTACCAAGGACAAGACCTTGAAGCAGAAATAAACAAAGCACTACCAGCAATGAGATATAAATGCAGTACTGTGCAATGTGTATAACAGGGAAACTTGTTTACCTTGTAATCGGTGAAAGCGTGGGTCGAAATGTGCAGAGGACGAAATTTAATATACGACACAGAGAGAGGAAGTTTGTTTTATTATAAAACGTACGTTAAATGAAAAATAATCACATGGTCAACATTTTAAATTATTTGAGAGACTAATAAAAATAATTTGATCTGCGCTTTGTTCAACTTCAAGCGAGACGATGTGGATCGAAAATTATTGTGTACCAAGGACAAGACCCTGAAACAGAAATGAAATATAAATGCATTACTGTACAATGCAACAGGGAAAACTAAAAATGATTCTTGCTTACCTTGTTAGAGGTGGTCGGGATAACAAGTGATGAACTGAACTAACAGTTTAGATAGACAAACATGATGTTGCTAAGGTCAGCCTCGATAAATGGCGGGGCATTTTGCTCACGTGACTTCCCTCTCGGGAATGTAAATTATATATATATTTTTAAAAGAAATTTATTTTTGGGTAAATATATAATTATGTAATCCTTCGTAAATAAGAAAATAAATGATTCAGCCATTTGAATATCAAACTACAAACTCTTATATAGAGTTCCGTACGTTCCGTAAATATCCATACTTTTCCGTGATATGCATATGATTATCTTCCGTAATCAGCTAACAGCACAGTAATTTCTAAACCAGAGTCCATGAAAAAAATGTGTTATAGAGCCCGTAAGCTAAGGACCTTTCTGCAATCATTTAAAATTGTATGTACTGTTTTTATTTATGTTTTTATAATATGTTCTTATCGTATGCGACATTCAAATAGAATATTGATATTGTCTGTCTTGCACTACTTTCCCATAGCGCATGTTTACAGTTGTTATTCGCACACAGCACAGTTAAAATATCTGCAGTGTTTGAAATGTGGTATGCTTTCTTAGGCCTAGGGGACTTTCAGTTCCCAGGCCAATAAAATGCAAAAATAATGGCTAGACACAAAACCACAAGTTAATTTGAGAAAATCAATATAAAATGTTGGTGAGCTTGGTTTGACGGTACTGCTACACTATAACATGTTACTATGTGAGCCACCTTGGTGCAGTAGTAGCGTGTTCGGGATCGGTGTGCCACGGGTTCGCTCCTCACCATTGCCCAAGTAGTGGTAATGTCCTAAAGTAAGATACATTTCTAATTCCACATTGCCTCTCTTTCTCTACGAGGTTGATTCCATCTGGAGTGTGTCTAATCGAGATTAAATAAATTAGTGTAAAATTGTTTTTAACACGCTACACAATAAATTAAATTTTCAGATATCGAATTCGGTTGAATAATGACCGGAAAGCCTTGGCAAGCCTTGGCAAGCCTTGGCTTCAATGACCAACACCATCCTTGTCCGATATCAACTGTTATCAAAAGACAGTAACCTTAATAACGTCACAAATCTGTACGCATTAAAACACTGACGTATCACATGCACGGGAATACTCTCACGTTAAGCGTGGGATACAATGTCAAGTGTATAACCACCGGCTTGCCAGTTAATATCAATTTCTTTCTACGGATCATCAACTAATCAAATGACTAGAATAATAAATATTTAAATATTGGAATTTTAAAAGCGTTCGTGACTATACATTGTAATTTCAAAAATACAGAAATACTTTACAGGATTGTTTACTGGAATCTTGGTGAAAATATCTTTGGGCATAATATCTAGGCCAAGGTCGATAGCCAGCAAAATCGCCTAAAGCACATTGGGTTATGGTCCTTAAATTACCGAAAAATGGTGAAATTAGCATTCTCAGCTCTATAGTTCAAACAGGTGAATTAGCTTTGTCCGCTCTGGTAGTTCTAACAGGTTTTACTGAGTTATACCTCCTTGTCGGGCGCATTTTCTGACAGTTTGATACTTGGTGAGTTGGTGATTTCTTGCGATATTGTAAAACCAATTTCGATTGACTGACAGGAAAATCTTATAAAAAGCCAACCAGTTTTTGGTGTTTTAAACTTGACTGTCTTAAATTCTTCTGTTTATGACTTTACTTTCGTAATAATCAATGATAAAGTTTATTATATTGTGTGCAATTGTGTGATACTTTGACACAGTATTTGATGCATGTTTTAAAGCAACTGTTACCCATTTTCAATAATTACACGTACTGGGGATTTTAAACATAAAACGTAAACATTAGAATACATTTGTGTAAACATGTTATGGTGTTGTTTAGATCTACGTTGGACTTGTTGATACTAATAAAAGCCCTCTGATAATCAAATCAGACAGATCCTCATTTAGACTATTTCATGAAACCTTTCATGTATTACAAATGTAGTAAAAATAGCATCAGCTGTAGAAGGGTCGTCACGTAATCTGTACTAACTATCATCAAATACATTTTCATGTTGACACTACTTTTTGCCATAGTTTTTTTATAAAATGTAAGGTAAATAGTTTCCCCATGAATTTATACTTAATTATCATACCTCTATAATTCCTATGTACATGTATATGTTTATGGCTCTTCATAATAACTTCATAAAGAGGCATACCCGTAAAATTAGCAGTATCATACGTGTTGTAGACAGCAATTTATTATAAAAGGTCGCTATAATGACTTTTTTTGAAGAAGCGAGATATTTCACGATATATATTCTTCTTGAAAAATGCATTTGTTTATTATTTTACTAACATTTAGCTTATTTGAAACATATTAGACAATAATTTGCAAACTGTGTGCAATGTCCCTTTAAAGTCATCCTTCAAGGTTGATAAAGACATCATTTATACAACTGCTGGTAGAGAAAAGTGAGAATTAACACTTTTTGCATCAACAAATTGCTTTGCCATACTTGCAAGTTTCATTACTGATCAAGGACGATACTGATCTCATACGGGCGAAGCCCGACCATAGGTAAACATATGTACGAGTATTTAATTGAATACTGAAAGCAATAAAATAACGGATTTGACATATACCCATGCGAAATTAAAAAGTGTCGACTCCGTGACAATGCGATAACATAATTATAACGCTGCACCGTCTTTACAACTTCCGCTGCAAATTTTGTTTACAAAGTGAAGTAATTTATCAAAGAAAAATTGTGACGTCATTAAATGTCAGCCATTTGTTTTTGAAAAACGCAACCTTTTCGCGTTGAACGCAAACTAAGTTTGTACTTTAGAATGTAAAGAGATTCTATTTATACACATTCCTAAAGTCTGATGCTCTTTTTGAAAGTTTCTTATGACGCCATAAAAAGCACCATTGCTTTTCGCAATTAACCCTCGATTTATGACTCTATGAATATTCGGTACCAATAATTTTCTTAACTTGAACCGTTTTGCGTCCGCTAAATATTCGTACCATTTCTAAAAATGAAATTCTTGTTATACTTTCGCCCGATATAGGTATTGCCTATTTTCATATTACATCTTATTTAGATAAAACTTTATCAAGAATCTCGATATTTGCAGTTTGTTATTGGCAAACTAATCAGTATGTACTCTTGGCGAATAAGCTGACAATCTTATTTTAGTCATGTAATATTTAAGAACAGGCGTCAAAATATAGTTTAAGATTCTTCACACCAAGTATAAAACAAATAATCCCATTTCATGCATTTCGTAATTTCCCAGCACACTGCAAAAATGCAATGTATTTGACGCATGTTCAAGACAGAAATGAGACGTCTGTAATACCTACAGTATAGTGTAACGTAGCTTAGCTTTTCCCTCCACAAATACATCACAAAAAGGCGTTTTTAATTTGACGAAAGCTAACTTGCCTTCCGCAGCATACGTAAATAACTTATTTCCAGACGCGAAATGATACCTTATCGAAATAAATCGTGCTCTTGGTCGTCTAGTATATGACGTCGTCTGTCAAACCGAATATGAAGCACAAACCGTTTTAACAAGATTTTGTTAAAATTTTAAAAAGTTCAAATTTAAATTAGAGTTAGTTTCTTGTGCTGCTTTTGCAGTAAGGTGAATTTTATAAAAATGTTTAACTGTCAAGAGGTAGAATACAAAAAGTTGATTAATATAATTATTAACATGCCGTCATGTGACATTTTCCACCATCACGTGGTATCTTGTTTTAAGGCAGTAGTTTGAGAGTGGAAGTTCACTCAATCAGATCGATGTGAGTTGTTTGCTATTCACTCTCTGTTGATTCGGATGTGACAATACACTATTTGATAAGGTGTCACATTGGAGTCATTTTGTTCCATTAGAAATATAGTAAAATGTCTATAATCCACAATCTTCCGTGGTCATACTGGCACATCTAGAGTTTTTCTGATTGTCCCTCTATAAAACACATTTGTGTCCTTCCAAAACACTCACAGAAATGCCAACTTAACAACTTAAACAATTAGGTTAGTAATAAGAACTGTCTTTATAAAAGATGGTCGGCGCAATTTTGAGTATATGAAACAGATGGGTTGCTAGATTTCATTGTAAAAAATTCTGTTCAGTTCAGCAGTGAGAGGATATCAAATATCCGAAGGTGAGAAAAACGTGTGCTCAGACCGAGTGAGCTAACTGGAAACTTGCAAAGTTTCTCCCAAATTATGATTAAGTCCGTAAATTGACATGTGCATCAGGAAAACGAACTTAATGCTTGTTTTTTCTTATTAAATATGCTACTCGAAATATTGACCGTTATTCACTAGTCATGAAAGTATAATAGCTATTTTTCACGCGGTATTATTCAATTAAAAAGCGCTTTACTGAGTACATTTTTCAATCCAAAAAAGTTATATATTCTACTATTCATTTCAATGGCGGTTGAAAGGTTACCAACTTCCGGTCAAAAGCGAGCTTAATACGGCTGCGCCGAAAAAAGATGCGATTAAGATGACCGGCAATAAAAGCTGTTTCATGATTGAAGAAGCATTTAGACTACGTGTACATTCAAAGGGTTGATATAAGTGCAGTTTTATTTCGCTTGTCTCATTTATTTCAGTTCAGGACGATCACCTATCTTAATGATGGGTTTAGTACCCGCTGAATTATTCTTTAAGTGATTCGTTGTCAAGTCCATGAGATAAGACAAGTGGATACGGAACATCTCAAGTGGAATCAGTTCACTTTGGCGATGACACGCTTTACAAACCATTCCACAATTAACAAAGTGGACAATGGTTGGCTGACTTTTATTGAGCAATTTGCAATAACCAGTCAAAGCAGACATCGGAGAAATATAAGCATTATCGCAGTTAGCTGTAATGAACTAAAAGTCAACCTTTAGCAAAGCATACTTTATAGTATGCGGTCCATCTGCAATGCTCACCAATAAAGCGTAGAGGTTATCATTATCATAGCAGATGCGTTTTGTATTTAAGTATTCAATTTTAGGATTCATTCTCAGATGCGAGTACTGCCTAAGAATACCACTGTCACCATAACATGTATAGGTTGAAAGGTTAATTATTGCTATGCACCTCTATTAACTTAAGGATTATGGCTAAAATATTAAACCTCTGTCAATTTTGAATGTATATTAATCTGGTGTTTTGAAATGGTTCAGAAATGGTAATCTTGCATTTCATAGACTTTTAACTCACAGTACCGTTGCTAATTTGATAAAGTTTCGTTCACAGTATGTTCAATTCATGGATTATCAGTCTCCTACAGGTTTAAACGGAGAAACGATCAGTTTTTCTTCCGTCCGTCCGGAAAATCTGGAAATCAAAATACCTCAAAAAGTACTTCAGCAATGGCCATGAAACTTCGTATGAAAAGTGGTGACAATATGTAAATGTTACCAGATATTTGTATAAAATTTTGTTCGCTTGACAAAAATTAATGTCGCTATGGCGACAGAAATAGTAAAAAATACCACTTACAGTCGAGAAACTAAGATAATATGGATGGTGCTTACTGAGATATCTTTTTAATAAGTTTAATTAGTTCTACTTGAGACATTAAGAGATTTGTATAATGATAGAAACACTCTGACGTCATTTACAATTCTCTTCTAATTGCCTCTGATGTAACAGGGCGATATACTACGGGGATGTAGAATTAACTGGTGCTTATATTTCATTAACTAATCAAAACTTTAATATGATTTTTCTTGCAAATAATCTTTAATTCTTCACTTAAGTTTTTTTACTTAATTACGTTTTCAAGAAACATACACAGTAAGTTTCATCGTTTCTATGGTAACACTCATGTAGTATATGTTCGGAATTGATGATGTTTAAAACACTATCCTTTTGCAAAAAGTACTAAAGAGTTCAATGACTACATTGTATTGTGTTTTAGTTCGCCCATAAAGCTGCATCAGTCATGCAAACTGGTTTCCGCAATAAACCAACAGACATCTTCAGTGCGTAATAATACCACAAAGCATTTAAAGATATCTTTGTTTACAGCGTCCGTGTACTGCAATTACTGATTTTATCGCTGTAACCAAATAACCATTAATTCAGAGAAAATTAGCAATCAAGGGTCAGTGTCGATGGGCACTAAAGATGTCCGATAGTTTGTCGTCCGGATATCATCACAGATTCTGTAAATGATCTGTAGATAACGTGAACCAATAATCACTGTTTACATGCTGTACAAAGTGTATCGACACAATACTGATAGAATCAAACCGAATCTGAAATTGTATGTGGATTATCAAATAGATTAGTAACTGAAATGTCTTTAGTTGTTTCTGGTTTGTTGTCGAAGTTCACTCTGATCTCCACGTAAAGCATCTATGTTTTCCTTTTATAATGAATGCCCTTCCGATAGCGATGAACAACAATACGTTTGTTTGTCAACAGACAGTCGGTAATATATACCAATAATTATACGTTAAAAATACGTTTTCGAAAATGATATGATATCAAAAGAAGTAATGATGGTCCTTAGGTCATGTTTTTCGCTTTTCCGGCAAGTCAATGTACGCTTGTATTTATATAAATAATGCTGTCGACATTTAATTTTCCCGACAGTTCACGACTTTATCCTCATTTACGTACGCAGACGCTGCCTTCGGATACTGTCTGGCTTTTGCCTACCTCAAGCAACTTAAGATGTTTCTGTTTGTCGTATTGAAAAATTAATGATAAATGTTTGCACGCTTGATACGGAGATATTATCTGATTATTGCCAATGTCTAGTCTTTTTCTTTGGTAATTTGAGGCTGAACGAATATAGGCATAAAGACCTGCTGTACAATGTTACGGTCAACTGGACTTTGAATGTTTACACTTTGCATGCATTGTAAACAACTCGTTTCAAATGATGCAGGAAAATATTCCACCTTACAAATAAGCTTTACGTTAGTTTAGCTCTTATATCGCTCTTCGTCGGAAAACGGAAATATCGACGGAAATATGCAGGTATAATTGGTGCGCTGAAACTAGGTTTAAACACGTTTTTTGTTGATGTAAGTAAAACATAAATAACTCAAAAATCTTTTCCATATATTGCGCGAATGTACGTATTACCGACCACCTAAGCAATATCTTTGATGTTCGGAAATAAAACCATAAATGGCTAGTAGATTTAGATATTCGCTGAAATAAATCTCTTTCCAATTGCGACCAGGGTGAGTTATCGTTAGGAGTAATTGCTGATTAAAGCCCATCAGTATCAGCTTGTTTTTTTGAACATTGATTTTAATCCCGAATAGGTGTGTTTCTTATTACGTCCAATTTGAAATTTTTAAGAATACAACAAATTCTTACGTTTTAAACATTTCATAACATTTGAAACAATCTCAACAGGAACTGTGAGGATGAGCTGTCATAAAGATCAATGAACATAGGAAAAACAGTCATATTCTCAGTTTGATTGTTAACGTAGCTTGACAATTTGGACATTATATTTTCATTTTCAGACTTCAAAGGTGCTGTATTTGGTCTTATATATAAACATTTCTTATTGTACCTTTTTCTAATATCGTAATATTGTTTCATGCACAGGGTTGATTTATTTTGGAAAATTATACACTTCGAATACTAAGAGTACCGACTTTTTCAAAATGTTCGCTAAGGTAGGATGACATATATCAATATTGTTGTTTGGGGCCTTTTGTCCTATATCTAATGTTAACGTGTTCTTCATTTCCGAAATAATACCGTAAGAAATAAGCATCAAAGTGCTTAAGTGACTCAGTTAACAAAGGGATCATAACTGAGCTTCCCCTGTAAGAAATATATATCCATTAACAGTGTGTCTATTGTAGGTTTGGTAAATATTGCAATACAAAAATTTTGTGTATATGGTTTTCAAAAAATAGGGAGAGGACAATGTTACTTTCGGTAAGATGACAATCAAGGTCTGGGTCGGATATTGCAAAAAAACAAGGCTATATACCAAAATGTTCGTCAGGGTTAGGAGTTTGTGTAACCGCAAGCATGCATTTGCGTAAGTTATGTCATCCAAGATCGCGTCAAAGATTGCCGCCAAAAATAAAAACATCCAGTTTTTGTAGTTCTGTTGGTCCGAATGTGTTTTAAAGATTGTGTCGAGGTTTAAATATAGAAATATATACTAAATATTGTATATTGTATCTATTTATTGAATTTTAGTGGAAGACAATCTTAGTGTCTTGAAAGGGTTTTTTAGCAACTCAGTTTCTTTTAACAATTCGATACACTTGTGTGGACAGAAATAAAACATGACTTATGGCTTATAAAGATAGTGTCATTAACTGTGTTACTTTTACTCATTATTACCGGTCAAGAGAGTGGTCAAGAGTCTCTTCTAGTCTTTTAACATTATGTTAATTTGCATAGCAACAGGGGCAGTGGAGGTACTGTTATCATGTCTCTTGCGTGTCTCTTGTGTGTGTGGAATATTAGACTATTTGTCACAAAATACTGGTCAAAGACATTTAATTTGTGTGCTTTACACATTGTTTTCAAAAGTATAATTCTAGATTCCATCAGCCATCTGTTTGTTGGTAGCTTTTTAATCATTAAAAGGTTGCAGCGTCTGAATAACTGCCAAAGCATCATGCACAACACAGTCAGTTTTAGACATACATAGGGGAACAAAATCCGGATTTACAAGTTTCTCCAAAAAAAAATCTAACTTTAGATTTGGTTGACATCATATCTCCGGTATGTGGAAACAAAATTAGGCAAACTTAGTAGAATCGGTACATTTTCAAATGAGAGTACATGCTCAAGAGGAACCTATATGAAGATATTAATGGCCGTTGATCTCAAGTAAATTTCTTCACCAGTAAAACTGACGCCTTTGGATTTACATCACTAGTACCGTTTACACTTTTGATCGTCTTCAGCTCTGCCTTCAGTAGCGAGTCAAAAACTCGGTCACTACTGTACAAATTCATACAACATCTGTCTATCCTTATACTGACGTGACATCTAAGACTGCTTTCAGCCTTCTGCTTTACAGTTAAGCAGTTTTGTTGGAGGACTAGTACTATCTACAAAATTCTCATCAAACATCTTCAATGTTTTATGTACTGTCTCATTGTACGTGTATTGTGAAAAGGTGTATCAGTGCGATGTTTGTTGTACAAAGCATTGGGGCCAGTATCAAAAGTACAAGAGTATGAAGAAGCATATTTTGCTGTCAAAGGTCGAGACAAACACCAGCGTGCTAAAGAATTGTTAGTATGTGTAATGCCAATTATTCCGACATAGGATTTTAAAGCTTTGTAGTCACCCCAAACACCATCGCACGAACCCTTCATCAATTTAGTTACGAACGCGCTACGAACTCATTTGAAGGCTTTTTATGGAATGAATCTTGATTACACTGCTTGACTGGCAGCAACAGGAAAAGTAAAAGCGTTGCCTTTGAAAATGTGTGAACATCCCATAAACCATGCCTTGATGAAGCAGGATAAACTTTTAGAGAAAGATCAAATTCTAAACAAATTATTCCACTGATCTAAGTTCATCAATAATAGAGAGAAGCGAGTTTTCAATTTCTTCTATCATTCCTAGCACAGCTTCCTGCTGAACCTCAGAGGTGAGATTTAAAGTTTTCAATTTCTTAAGTAAGTAGGCAAAGATTAAAAGATTTTGAATTTGCTTAGCATATTTCTTAAACTGAAAAAGAACATGCGATCGAGTACCTCAATAATATATCAGACTCTAAGAAATGTTACTTTTTCTTCCATTGTTGATCTGTTCTCTTCAAATCTGTTTTGGGAGAGTTAATGTCTTTCACTCTTTCATATTGGTCGCACTTTTGTGTTCTCATTTGCAATGTTTTATTCTCCTTTTTATGGAAGTTTTTAGATCTACATGAAGATCAAGATCAGCAACTGTACCACAATTTTATCTATAAAATAATGCTTTTATTACTTTAGAAGAAGACAACTAATTTTTATCCATTTTTTTCTAGTATTGAGTTGTTCCCCCTGTCTTTAATGATCATTTTTTAAAACAAACTTTAGTGTTCTTATTTGTCCTCTTAAATGTCTATACATGTATTTGCAGATAGTGTATGGTTTATCATAGGATCTTATGGCATTTAATGTGTTATATATTATAAAATCTTATTGTATTTAATATTTTAATTCTGACATTGTATCACTAACAGCTTTCTTACTCATGTTATATATTTTACATTCGTTTGTCGGGAAAATAACTTTAAGCTAATGTTGTATTAATATATTGTATCCGACATAAAATTAAATTTCTTGTATCTTATATCTCTACCAGCATTACGGAAACATCCAAACGCTGATTGAAACATCGGAAACACAAAAGTGCCTGTTAAACATACAATCCTCTTAAACAAAACATTAAAACAGATCTTTTTTATCCCTTGGTGTTAAACAAGATATTACCAGAATATGAAATGGTTGTTTTATTCTACCTCGTTTGTGATTCTTATATAGTTGCAATAGTTTATGTGCAAATTAAAGATAAACAGCATATTTCTCTGTACAAAAGGTCACATTTGGGCCTTTTACTACTTATCATTATATAGAACATTAAATTTTACCATAGTAAAATATTGGTTTTCTGCCATCCCTGAGTAAGCAACTGTCACTTTCTTAAAGTATAACACTGTAAAGGGCATGTTATACTGTAAATTCTAACATGACCTATGCTTTCGTCTCTATGTATAAAAGAGTAAAACAAGAGCTGTCCCTCACAAGTGACAAATGACCCCGAAAAAGGTGTCTCACAGTATGGTCCTCTCCATGTGCTCAATAAATGTGCTATGTAATTTTAAAATCCTTCAATACATGATAGAGTTACCATGCATACAGTACTCGATTACTTTTAAACACTAAGTGTGACCTTGACCTTTGAGGTAGGGACATTGGTTTTGTACGCGACACATCGGCTTGATGTGCTGAACATTTGTGCCAATTTATTTTTCAATCAATCAATGCATGACAAAGTTACACTCCGGACACAAATGTATGCATATATAAAGGATTCAATTACCTAAAAACTCTAAGTGTGACCTTGACCTTTCAGGTAGTGCGTGGGTCTTGCACGCGACACGTCTTCTTGATGTGCTAGACATTTGTGCCAAGTTATTTTAAAATCCTTCAATGCATGACAAAGTTAAAGTCTGGACACGAATGTGTGCATATATGCACATATATAGTAATCCATTACCTTCAAACTCTTAGTGTGACCTTGACCTTTGAGGTAGGGACGCTTCAATGCATGACAAAGTTACAGTCCGGACACGAATGAGAAATCCATTACCTTCAAACTATGTGACCTTGACCTTTGAGGTAGGGACGTGAGTCTTGCACGCGACACGTCGTCTTGATGTGCTAGACATTTGTGCCAAGTTATTTTAAAATCCTTCAATGCATGACAAAGTTACAGTACGGTCACAAATGTGTGCATATTTAAAGGATTCCATTACCTTCAAAATCTATGTGTGACCTTGTCCTTTGATGTAGGGACGTGGGTCTTGCATGCGACACGTACTCTTGATGTGATAGACATTTGTGCCAAGTTGTTTTATAATCCTTCAATGCATGACAAAGTTACAGTCCAGACACGAATGTGTAAGACGTGACGGACGCACAGACGGTGCGATTTTAATATGCCATCCTTCGGGTGCATAAAAATTATGTTTTATTATGCCATATACAATTCAGGAATCGTTATGTCATAAATTTACTTCATACTAAGCCACAGAACATTAAATTAATATCCGTGTAGAAAATAACGCATTGCATTGCGCTTTTTCTTGTATCTGGTCATGTTAAGATTCAAAAAAACATCCTTTTTAGCATTGTTATCGTCTAATAAACAACTCTTTGTCGTTCTGATGTGCTGTGATATACGAAATCATTGTATATTAGACGTTGAACACCATTGGAAAGGACATTATTTAATAAATGTTCAATGAAGTTATCTGGAACAAGAGCCATGTTACACATGGTTAATCCCCCCGCCAGGAAGAAGTTACCTGAAGGTTGTACTTTCTTACATTTTACTTGGTGAAAGGAAATCCTTAAAAAGCCGTATAGTTATGGTCATGCTGAGTACAGTTTTCAAGTAAGTGGAAAAAGAATAAGGCAATGAAGAGAAGGTTTGCAAAATTATATTAATGTTCATTATCAGTATAGGTATATTTTTCTATTTGACTAAAAGTAGGCAAGGTAGAGTTATTGTTCTTGCACACTGCACTTCCTACCAATGTGCTATGTCAGTGTATTAAGTTTGAAGTAAATCCCTCGAGTACTTTTGGAGTTATGCTGCGAAAATTTTTTTTCAAGTAAATCTGATAAAGGGGAATAACTCTAAAAGTAGGCAAGGTAGAGTTATTGTTCTTACACACTGCACTTCCTACCAATGTGCTATGTCAGTGTATTAAGTTTGAAGAAAATCCCTCAAGTACTTGCGAGTTATGCTCTGGACAAAACTTTTAAAGTAAATCTGATAAAGGGTAATAACTCTAAAAGTAGGCAAGGTAGAGTTATTGTTCTTGCACACTGCACTTCCTACCAATGTGCTATGTCAGTGTATTAAGTTTGAAGAAAATCCCTCAAGTACTTTTGGAGTTATGCTTCGGACAAGTAAATCTGATAAAGGGGAATAACTCTAAAAGTAGGCAAGGTAAAGTTATTGTTCTTGCACACTGCACTTCCTCCCAATGTGCTATGTCAGTGTATTAAGTTTGAAGTAAATCCCTCAAGTACTTTTGGAGTTATGCTCTGGACAAAACTTTTAAAGTAAATCTGATAAAGGGGAATAACTCTAAAAGTAGGCAAGGTAGAGTTATTGTTCTTGCACACTGCACTTCCTACCAATGTGCTATGTCAGTGTATTAAGTTTGAAGAAAATCCCTCAAGTACTTTTGGAGTTATGCTCCGGACAAAGTTCTTCAAGTAAATCTGATAAAAGGGGAATAACTCTAAAAGTAGGCAAGATAGAGTTATTGTATTTACACACTGCACTTCCTCCCAATGTGCTCTGTCAGTGTATGAAGTTTGAAGAAAATCCCTCAAGTACTTTTGGAGTTATGCTCCGGACAAAATTGGGACGGACGCACGGATGGACGGACGGACGAAGACCATTTCTAACATCCCCTTCGCCTTCGGCGGGGGGATAAATAATGGCTAACTTTGTGATGTGCCAGTTAAGTAAGATAAAAACACAAGTGTCTAAACTAAGAGTCAAAACAACAAAACAAAATGCACAGTTTTTATCATATTTATTTAATACATTGTTTAATTATTATATACAAACAAGAGCAATAACACTTTTATGCATAATTTTTTATTACTGTATATAATATATTACTGGAATGACACGGCAGTAAAAATATAGGTCTAGGCTTAAATAAGTCACTTATCCGAACTACGAGTTTCGACAGAAACAGCATGTGTATTCCAGTAAAAGAGAAGTCTGAAACAGTTATATGATTATTGATACACAATTAACGGAGACTGAAAACAACAAATACTGAATTTCTACCAGGTAAAATCATACATTTTGAATTTAAGATCAATTTACGAACCTCTACTCTTGGTATTGATAATTCATTATAGCAAAGTCCATGCAAAACATGTTTCTCATTCTGTACAAAGCACCATACATCTAAAGTGCAAATAAAACACAAGCTGAATTTCTGTTTGATAAAATAACAATAATTTTCTTTTGATCTCTAAGACATTTTTTGTATTTGGAGATAGTTATTAATTACTGTTAAATGTAAATGCCATGCAGATATTTGGGGCTATCGGTATCCTATCCAAGAAAAAATTCCCAAAGACAATATCTTAATTCTTTTGTACAAAAGTAATCTTTTCAAACTGAAACATCGGCAATCAAAATACATTTGTATATCTTGAGCAGGGACACAGGCTGTTTGTCTTATTAATTATCTACCAATCAGTCTGTTATGATTTCAATTAAGAAAATTACCTAGCTTCACAAAAAGATATAACAAGCAGCAAAGTCAGTTAAACAGTTAGTTCAAGACAGCTATAAAGAACAAAGACAACAAATGAATTAAAGTCTTGTACACTCTCGGGTTACAAAAAAGCTAAATAGACTGTTGAGCCTTTTTTCACATGATAGCAGTTTCAGATTCCATGCCCAGCATGTTAATTCATATATTCATTGTCATCAAACTTAAAACAAACGAGACATTACACCGATGCAATGGCACAGAAATTTAATGCATAGAATAGTTGATAAATAAGGTCCCCTGTTGTAATGGTTTGATATCTAACTTCTACTTCTAGTGATATAAGAGACTAGCCCTTTACCTTCTTAAAACATGATTCAATGTAGATATAATGAAATGCAAAATATGGTAGCAGATGGTACCAAATAAGTTGCATGTGATACTGTAAATGGGTATTATTACAAAGATTTTTTTTTCTATTCATAGCTGAAAAAAGAACTAGAAAGTAATATTAAGAAGAGTTTTAATATGGATATTAAAAATACTGACATAGATGTTTTGCTTAAATGTCGCTCCAAATGAACTTACAGTGATACAAGTCCATACATAACACAGTGAGAAACTGCTCAAATGCTTATTTTTTGCAGATAAGTATTCCTGATAGACAAAAAAATATTACTTCTGTTAACATTATTCTTGAGTTGTTTGCTCATCCAAAAGTAGATCTGAACTTATCAATGGATGATACATGTATCTGCAAAATCAATACATTCATGACTATTTGTTTCCTTTAAATGATGTTATACAAAGACATAATTTTAAAAAAAACCTAATCTCTACTTCATGACAGCATTATATCAATTTCATATTGCAAAGCGAAGTTTTGTCAAATATTTATAGATAAGAGTATGCTTGCATATTGACCATTCTCCCTGAAAATTTGTATGTTATCAATTAAAGAAAATTACACTAGCTTCAGTACTAAGTGTTCCTATTATCACATATAGAGTTCTTCTTTCCACATACAATGTACTCAAGTCAAATGAAAGTTGCAAGAATATCATCTGCCCTATTTTTATTTAGATTTAAGTAACTGTTTTCAGAACAATGAATGTATAATGACAGGAAATGAGTGATATAACAGAATATTTTCCTTATAATGTTGTAAGTTATATGCTTTCCCCTTCTTCCACACAGGTTTAGCACTATCTAAACACGGCATTCTAAAAGAAACAGAACAATCTACTCGTGGAATTACAAAAAGCAGATGCTGAGGAAGCAGTTGATTGGCAATATTCATTGGTTCTTTTGTTTGAATCACAGTACAAATAATTCCGAACCACTTTTAAAGTGAAACAAAAATACATTCTAACACACTTGTTATGTCAAATCTTATCAGTTACCCCATTGAAATTTGCCATGGTTAAAATAACACATACATGGTCCAAAAATACAACGAAGTGTTAGAATCATATTGTATGTTAGACAAGGGTTACCCATTTCGAAATTTTTACATTTGCAACAGTATACATGGTTTCTAATGGCCACAGTTTCAACAATCTATGCCTAACACAGTCATCATTAAAAACATTTGTGATCAAAAGCAAAAACTATAAATATTATTGCAAATATCATAATTATGAAACAGTCAACCCTTACAACATCAGTTCAAGCATTAGTTTTTCAATTTTTCTCACAGGTTCAAAATATGCAAGAAAGAAACAAACAACTTATAATCACAGGAAAAAGATACATTTTTTAATAAATTTCTTTCTAATGCATTCATTTTGGAATCCTGAAGTACATGTACTCATTGCAAAATTCTCTACAATTCCAACAAGACCAAATCTTTGTTCATTTAGGAATTTGATCAAACAAATTTAGGTAAATGTTCAATGTTAAAATTAACAACTAATTTATGTTTAGCTTGTCTTTAAGAGTTTATCTAGGACATTGACGCCCTTTTCCTGGTATTCTTCTCGTGTCATCCAGAAATCTGGTTTGTCCTTCATAATGTCAGCTAGAACTGCCCCTCCCAAAAACACCATGTGCTTTCTTCGTGGTGGATCCTCTATACGAATTTTGAATTTCTGAAATAAAAATAACAATTTAATTACATGTACAGTAAAATCAATAACTTATGCATTGCAATATTTTCCTGTTTAATTCACACTTCCTCAACCCCAAAAGAATATAACAACCGTAATATGATAAAATTAACCCAGAATAACTTCCCCATCCTTAAACATACCAAGATTTTGGACCAGGTCCAAAGCTGTGTGATTAAACCGTAGTTTCAGATGGCTAAGATGGCATTGAAACAATTATGAAAATCAGATAGCACTGATCAGTATATCCAGGACCACTATTGGGATAAAAGTGATATTATAATTCAAAATGACCATCTTAATTTTAAGAAAGATATTAATTATTGATTTATACTCCTAGAATATGAACATTGCCAAAGTTATATCCAAAACAAAAGCAGTCCGTAAGATAGTTCCCTCATCTATTCTCAGTGCTTGACAATAAAACAAAATTTTGACAGTAAAATGCAAAACAAAAATATGTGTATTTTTTAATGTTTGATACCCCTGAACAGTCAACAGCAAATTTTCAATGAGATATGTGCACGACAGTGCCTTATACACAAGACTTTAACTAGGAATTTAATAGGAAGTACAAAGAGAGGAATAATTTAATTGCCTTTGTGAAGAAACTGCTGAGCAATTTCAACAGCAATGATAACCCTTAGTATTATCTTTTTAATTGAACCAGTCTATGAAATCCATTTCATGATCTCAGCAGGAAGTTCATACATTATCAACACTAAACTTACACTCAGTGCCTCTGTATTGCCTTTCAAAACCCTCTCTAGGTATAGCTGTTTCAGTTCCCTCTCAAGTCGACTTGGCAGGCCAGGATACATAGTAGAGCCTCCAGAAAGTACTATATGTTTATAAAATTCTGGTCGTGTGTCTATATCAGCAGCCTGGATGGCTTTAAACAACATTTCTGCCACTCCATCACCTTCCACATTTATCAAATGAGGCTGGAACAGTGCCTCTGGAGCCTCAAACCGCTCCCCACCAACTTTTATCACTCTACCGTCTGGTAACTAAAATAGAATTTCAAAGAAATATTGCTATCACAAACGCTTTTCATGTCCTGTAAAAAATATTTAAGGGAGTGAATATATCCGAGTGTGTTTTTTTCATAAACCTTCTCAATGTACAGCCTTAGAATAGAATGGTTTCAAATTATTTCTGAGAATACAGCGAGTTTAAGTCAGCGACTCCAACCACTTAACTACACAGGCAAACAGAGCTTTACCTGCTCCTGCTCTGGCAGAAATACTTACTGTATATGACTCTACAAGTACTGTTGTTTCTAAGGCAAGTTTTTGTTCCTGTTCAATATCATATCCTACATAACACAATTTTTCCTTCATCATTCTTATCGTCTCAAAGTCAGCTGAGTGGTTAAATGCATAGCCCCTCAACAAGAGCAACTGAAATAATGTAAGCAAAGTTATATACATGTATTAGTATGTCAGCAGTGACAGGACCATACATAAATCCTGAAAAATTGCATAAAGGGTCTGGAGAGCCCCTTAAGGCCAAAGAAAAATATAAGGTTGCAATTTATAATCAATTACGAACTACTTAAAAGTACAATTACAAGCGTGTAATCATGAGAGTGTTCTTTTACATCAATTTGATAAAGTCATGGTCTTTATGAAAATTTCATATTGATAATTTTGTAATTTTCCCGAATCTCCTGCTGTACTGTGAAAACAATTAACAAAAGTCTGTTAAGGATGTATAGACTTCTAGAATTACAGATAACTCCATGAATCAACAGCATTTTTCAGTCGTGTTTGTAACAGTTTTCGTACAAAAATGTTCAACATAAGCAGTTTAGTCCCTCAATTCCAGTGTTTACATCTTTCGGAAAAATTTACTTTTCATGTCCTGATAAGGCAACAAAATTTTTGCAAATTCTAAAACATGAGCTGTCAGTAGTGACAAGGATATATCAGTATATTCGACAACAGAGCCTGGCCGCTACATACTGCGGTATGAATTTCATGAACCATGATATTTAGAGTTAAATGAGCTTCTTACTTTCCACATTGCCGTGCATGTAAATAAAACAGAGAGAGAAGATCATGGTTGACCATCTTTGGTTACAAATATAATATAACTTACCCATATCATCTAGTTAGCTTTTAATAGGGAGTTTCGTTATCTTTTGTGAACAACTTGTGGCACTGTATTTACGGTAGTGATGTGGTTTTATTTTATTTGTTTAGTTTTTCTGTTACATCAATATATCGCAATACATATTACAATATGGACTGGCTGTATCGCAATATATCGCAATACCGGTTTGACCATATTGTTGCACCCCTAGCTGTTAGTAGGACATCAGCCATATACATCAAACTGCTTTCAGACAGACAAACCAATGAATTGGGCAGAAAATTGTAAGATTTTGAAATGCCTAACAGGTATACCTATTAACCTTCTCTTTTAATTTATTACTGCTATGTTCAGTGTTCACCTTGATCAACTTCTACTTACTTTTATAAGATATTTCGTGATATCCCTGCCTGCTATATCAAGACGTCTGGTCAAATGTGGCAGAGCGAAGCCCTCATAGACTGGACATATGTGAGTTACACCATCTCCTGAATCCACAACAACACCAGTGATCAAACCTGAAAGACAAGATTGAATCTTCTACAACATAGGTAACCACACCTGAAACACGAGATGGAATATTCAACAAAACAGGTAACCACACCTGAAAAACAAGAGGGCCAAGATGGCCCTATAACACTTATCTGGCTACCATTGGGTATAACAGAAGACCATCAATAGCAGAAAGGGTCAATTTTGACCTTGGGCTCATGATTTTCCTCTATATAAGCCTATGTTAAATTAAGAGACCCCTGGGCAGGGTCAATTTTGACCCGGGGGTCATGGTTTGAACAATCTTGGTAGAGGGTCACCAGGTATTGCCACACGCTAAATATCTAAGCTCTAGGCCTTGTGGTTTCAGAGGAGAAGATTGTTTAATGTTTTCCTAAATAAACCTATGGAAAAACAAGTGACAACTAGAAGGGGTCAATTTTAACCTGGGGGTCATAATTTCAACAATCTTATTTGAGGTCCACTTGGTTATGCCACATTTGGCTTTGTGGTTTCAGAAGAGAAGATTTTTAAAGATTTCCCTACATTAAGCCTATGTAAAAACAAGTGACCCCAGAGCGGGGTCAATTTTGACCCATGGGTAATAATTTGAACAATCTTGGTAGAGGTCCAATAAAATATGCCACATGCTAAATATCTAAGCACTAGGCCTTGTGGTTTCAGAGATTTTTAAAGTTTTTCCTATATAGGCCTATGGAAAAACAAGTGACCCCCCCCCACCCGTGCAGTCAATTTTGACCCAGGGGTCATACTTTGAACAGTCTTGCTAGAGGTCCACTAGGTAATGCCACATGCTAAATATCTAAGCTCTAGGCCTTCCTGTTCTTGAGAAGAAGATTTTTAAAGTTTTTCCTTTCTGTTGCCATAGCAACCAGTTTTGCATGGAATGGAATTATTTGAACAACTATGAAAGGGCCTCATGCAAGGAACAACCCTGCCAAGTTATATCATCATTGGGCTATTGGTTTCATGTGAGCTAACAAGATGGAATCTTCAACAACACCAGTGAACAAACCTGAAACACAAATTATCACTTCCAATATAATATTAATAGTTCCTGTGATAAGTTTTCTCCTTGAGCTAATTTCCTCTTTCATTTCTCAGTAAAATCACTTAAGTGATATACATTTTTAATGTAGCTCAGACTGGTATTTGGAATGTTCTAGATTTTAAGTGACTCTTCCATCATAGAAACTCCATACAAGTTACACCCCTGACTGTTGACCAATAGCAATATCGTAAGTTTCATTATAATGACCTTGTATGTATAGACAAAGAAAATAATGTTTAGAACCTTGCATTTTACTAAATAGACACAGTACCAACATTACAAAACCTGTATACATCGTCAACCATTAGTTGCTATTTATTGTATTAGTTTTCATTAGAAGCAAGTGCATTTGGCCATCATATCTGTATAAGTTGTTTTAATAACCTTGGCTCAGTTAAAACAAATCTACTTTGTATTCCTCAGTGTAATAACAAGAGCTGTCAGTAGGACAGCGCGCTCGACTTTTTTAGTGCTTGCCAATAAAACAAAACTTTGACAGTTAAGGGCACACAAGACTTTAACTAGGAATTTCTAAGTACAAATCAAGAAACATTTTCACCGAGTATCTTCTTTTGCTTACAGATAGGTCTCATGATGGTACATAAGTACTCCACTTTCAAAGTAATATCTCAAATGGTTAAGTCAACAAGTGGACAAGAATGAAAATTTTAACTGAGTTTCTAATTCAACAAGAGCTGTCAGTAGGACAGCGCGCTCGACTTTTTTAGTGCTTGCCAATAAAACAAAACTTTGACAGTTAAGGGCACACAAGACTTTCACTAAAATTTCTAAGTACAAATCAAGAAACTTTTCACAAAGTTATCTTCTCTTGCTTACAGATAGGTCTCATGATGGTACATAAGTACTCCAACTTTCAAAGTAATATCTCAAATGGTTAAGTCAACAAGTGGACAAGAATGAAAATTTTAAAAGTCAAAAAGGGCCATAATTCATATAAAATCCTTGACAGAATTACCTTCTCCTGCCCATGTTTTGGGATCATGATGGTAAACAAGTATTCCAACTTTCAAAGTAATATCTCAAACAGTTTAGTCAAAAAGTGGACTGGTAAGAAAAACTTAACCAAGATTCTAAGTCGATAAAGGGCCTTAATTTTTAAAACAAATCCCTGACAGAGTTACCTTCTCTTGCCTACATATGGGGGTAATGATGTAAACAAGCATTCAAAGTTTCAAAGCAATATCTCAAAGGGTTAAGGCAATAAGTGGATTTTACCCATATTCAATGTATTTTCTAAGTAAAAAAGGGGCATAATTCTGTTCAAAACCTTGACAGAGTTATGTACTCTTGTCTGTTGATGTAGGTCATGATGGTAAACAGTATGGTTAGGTCCAAAGCAACCCCCCCAATGGTTTTGAAATAAAGGATAAAAGGTACGAAAAAACTTAACCAAGCTCAATACTTTCTAAGTCAAAAAGGGCCATAATTCTGTCAAAAACCTTGACAGAGTCAGTCTCTTGTCAGGGTGTGAAACAAGTATGGTAAGTTTCAAAGCTATCGTACTAATGCTTTTGAAATAAATTCGGGTGGTACGAAAAACTTAACCACCAACGCTTTCAAGAAAAGTGAGCTAAAAGCGGGCCATAATTCAAATAATCCTTGACAGAATTACCTTCTCCTGCCCATGTTAGGGGTATGATGGTAAACAAGTATTCCACTTTCAAATTAATATCTAAACGTTTAGTAAAAAGGGACTGGTAAACTTAACCAATTCTAAGTCCATAAAGGGCCATAATTCTTTAAAACAAATCCTTGACAGAGTTACCTTCTCTTGCCTACAGATGTGGGTATGTGAACGCTTCAGTTTCCCGGTTATGTACTCTTGTCTGTACATGGAGGTTATGATGGTTAACAAGTATGGTAAGTTTCAAAGCCATACCTCTAATACTTTTGAAATAAATGGAGGTGGTACAAAAAACTTAACCAAGGTTTGACACCAATGCCAAAGCCGGGGCGAGTAGGATAGCTCCCCTTTTCTTCAAAAAGTCGAGCTAAAAATTAAGTGAACCATATTTAATTTGCAGTACTTGTGTTTCTCTTACCTTGAGCATATAAGGTGAGGACAGCTTGTATAGCTATATACACTCCTGAGAACTCATATTTTTCGAACATCACCTGAAATCAAAAAGGTTAATCTTAAACTACATAATAAATTGTACTATTTACATTTAACATACTGTATTACAATACATTGTGATGTGTGACCCACTAATCATGTCAACCTACCCAAAGAGGTATTAATGAGATGTTTAAGAAGGAAATGATATATATGTGTTTTCATATCATTATTATTTGGTATCAATTATTTGGTACAATAGGTATCAATCATTAACATGTGTGTATATGCCATACCCTAAATAATGATAGCTACAAACCAAATCCAGTTGTGGACAATTAAATGCATGTCATCCACCTTAAATACCTGGACAAAGGGACCCAATATGCTATCAAAAACTGAGATATAAAATTTACTTACTTCTACCATTTTCTGTCTGTTTTTCATTGGATTCATGGGTGGTTCTGTGAGCAATACTTTTGTATTTCTTGTATCAATGTTGAGTTTCTCTGGTCCAAATGTGTATTCATACAGAAGCTGCATGTCATCCCAATCCCGGACTATACCATTTTCCATTGGGTATTTTACCTCTAACATGGATCTCAGCTGACTTGCCTCATCTCCAATCATTATATCCTGAAAGAATATTCAATGCCACTTCTAGCCTAGAGGAGTCTTGATAAAAATAGTCTATTATATCCACCAAAGTTCTCTCTGTTTTCAAGTGAGGAACAAGTGGCTAGAAAGAATCTACAGGAAAAATACTGTTTTGTTTAATTATGTCTTAAACAAAAGCTGTCAGATGACAGCACATGTGACTATTTGAAACAATCTTGTACATTTAAAAAATTTCTGTATCAGTATGATACTAAAAGTCAGCTATGATGGAATTTCAGTAATTACAGAAACATACCTTGATTTCCACATTGTTCACTTTAACTGCAGATCTGATGATTGGACGACCAACAAGCGATGGGAAAATGAATGATGGGAAATTCGATCCAGCATTTCCAACTTTAACAAACTGAAATCGACAGGTACATGTACATTAAATGTACTACATTTAACATTTAAGTCCCCAATAAGTTTTGAAGGTGACAGTCACAGAGTCTACCATTAGCTTGTAACTATCAAATTGTTTTTTATAATAATCTATGTTGTTTTGTTTCGTTTGAAAAAAATTTAAACTTGTATACAAGTTTACGGTAAAGACAGAGTTTTAACCTTTGACCGAATGAAGAAATGAACACAAACTAAAATAATCTGATTGGTTAACTGGTCAGTATGTCACGGCAAAGCCGAGAATATAAAATACAATACAAATTTTATTCATTGTCGCTAAGTCAATACAATAAACATTAGCTATGAAAAGCTATTGACCGACAATTATATAATATTGACTATATAGTTCATACTAATTTATATTTCGCTCGATTGTGAAGAAAGCTTGTAGCTTATCGAGTCACTCTCGAGTCCGCTTCCTGGAAAAACCAAAACCAGTACTTTAGTCATATACGGAGGTACAGAATGTTGACTTTGATTGTGCAAGCACCCTAAAACCTCATCTTGAAGTCTTCATCCTGTGTCTGACCAAATCTGGCTTATCCTGTGACAAAAATATTACTTCTTGAACATGTTGATCGAGTTTGAAAATGAAGAAAAAAACATTCCAGCAACTGGGAACACCGTCACGGCTCATACTAGTAAGTCTGAACTATTTGCTTCTTCCTGTGGTATATGTTTGAGTTTAAATGAAGATTCCAATACTTTCAAAAATCTTCATTTGTTTACTTTTCGCTTAAACTGTGAAAAACTGAAAATATTTAACTTGACAGCTAAATTTCCTTCACTTCCGGGTTTTCTTCATTTCTTCTATATTTTCAATAAATACAACATTTCTAGCAATAATGATATAACTCAATGAAATTGCCATACCCCTGTTCCATTATCGCAAACAATGACTTTTCTGCCTTGGCTGTCCATGGCGGATGGCTATGGATTTACCAAGGTTTATTTGCTGATCCTGTAATTTCTGTTTTGCTTCCTCCCGGAAGTAACTCCCTCCTACCTTCTACATGGTACAAAGATTTTAATTGGACAATGCAGATATCATTCACCAATCAGTTTGAGCCACACAATATTAACCAAGATGTCTGCGGCCATGTCGTCGGGTGTAACAGCTTTCCTGTTTTTCGCTGCTTTTACATTAGTATATTGCGGAGGTTACAAACCTTTAGAGGTAGAAATTAAGACGAATGAAGGGGGCGTGCCTCTGAAAGTGTTTACTGCAGAGGAAATTGCCAAATACGACGGAACAGATGTAAGTCAGAGTGAGATGCAATCGTCTAATAAATGAATTCGGATAGGCAGTGGCCTAGAGTTACGGTATTGTAACTCTAGCCTCTGAGTCTAGAGTTACGGAAGTTCCGTATCTCTAGAAAATCCCATGAGGATTAGCTAGAGTTATGGAAGATTATAAAGGCATGTGTATGATGCTCTAAATATGCTAGCTAAAACAACTTCAGCGAACCGGGTTTATAAAAAACAAAGTATAAAAAAGTGGCATTTAGAGTTTTGGAAGCCAGAAATATAAATATGCATGATAATGTGTCGTAAACTTTAATATTTCAGCAGTAATAGAGATTCCATAGCCGCCAGTTTGGACCCTTGGTGAGGACTAATGATATAAAAAGTAACAAGCTGGAATGCCACTTGTTTACTTTAGGTGTCTTAAAGAGTATAATTTGAGAAAATCAACAAGAAAGAAAAAGACTTTTTACGCAAATAAACAATTGTCCAGACGTCTTCAGTGACCGGGAAAGGATTTTTTTCTATGTGACAAATGTCACGAATGTGTGAAAAGTTATGTGACATTTGAAATTTTTATGTGACATTTAAGAAAATGTATGTGACACTAAGAGTCAGACAATTTACAAGCCACATATTAATAATTATAAATGTGCAAGACACTTGGTTTTAGAATATGGCCCTGGCTGTACGAAAGTGAGGATTCCAAGTTAATGGCCACCTTCAACTGATTGACGATTTATTGCCAGGGTGCACAGGAAGAGGGAAAATAGAAATAAAATTGAAAATATTAACAGTGAAGGATAAAAACAAGAGGAAGTTAGATCAGTGTTTGGAACAGTTGAGCTCTGAAAGAGTCACTGACCCAGCTGACATGATATCTGCAGGCAGCTTATTCCAATCTCTAATGGTGCGAGGGAAGGATTGCTGTCAGTACTGGGTTCTGCAGAATGAATTGTAGAACTTACTAAAAGAATTTTATTCCGTTTTCATTGTCTGAATTTAAGATGTTCTGTTGAAGACGACTTTTGGTGTTGATGGCAATTGTATTGTTCTGTAAAACATGTGTGACCACTTTGCACCCAGATACAAAAGCATTGTGCTATCCAGAGTCCACAAATGTTTTACAGAACAAGGCACCTGCACTTTTGTACTGCCAGGGCCATATTTTAAACCAAGTCTTGAAGTGTCATGCATCTTACATGGCTTGTAAATTGGCTTCCTCTTAGTTTCCCTCTTAGTCTTAGTTGGATTCGTAAGTGGAGGAAGATTGGGGCACTGCTTCACCTCGCTGGTATTTTCCAGCTGAACTCGTTACACTCGTTTTGTCTACTGAATGCCAACTGAGGCTTGTAGCGTTTGTGTTGTACCCCAGATCGCTGGTGTCAACGTCTTTTATGAAAGATTTTAGCGAGCTTTGGCCGCAATAGGGGCTAGTCTCCGTTTCGAAACATTTTCTCGATAAAAGCTTTTTTCGTGAAAGAAGCGCTTAATTGACACCGATCATATAAACGCTTGTATTTATGGCAAAAGTATACAGTAAGCGCCTGATCGATACACGTTTCGTACTCAAAATATTTCGAACTCAATATATTTCGATTTTTTTGTATGCGACACAGGGCGCTTTGATGGATTTTTTATGTGACATTTTTGCATTTTATGCGCAAATGGCGCATGGCGCGTGGGTCCCAGTCACTGCGTCTTCAGTGAATAATCTAGGTTTTGATTTATATGAGTCCCTGGGACGCACATTTTTCAAAACAATTAGTCCCAGCTATGAAACAATGAGTCCCTTTCCGAAAAAGTCAGAAAATAGAATCGGACATCCCCGCCGAATTATTTTCTCATATAATCGCCGCTGTGATATGTTGTTTTTTTTTCAAATATAATTGTTTCTAAAAGTATTGAGTTACTGAAAATATTAATTACCTTTTACGTAGATTTTAAATATTTATTTCCGTTAAAAAATCTGCTGTAATTAGTCGAGGTTTATTTTCCAATTAGCATTTGTCATTCGAGAATGTCGCGGTAGGTGTAAAAAATGCGAGCATTCATAAAGGATGACAAACTAACTACGTCAACTTTGAAATTTCGAGCTATGTGACACCTCTGATTAAGTAACGTTTGATAATTTGTGAATGCGAAAAGTATTTTCAATTGACTTAATTAACATTAATAAGTTCCAACTATTCTTTACTTAAAATAAACGTTATGTTTATAACAAAATCGCGGCGCTTCAAGCCGATTTTTTCTAAGTAACAATTTTCTTCTACAATGTATTTATTTTAAAGAATTAACTTTGTCGAATAAAATAATTTCTACAGCGACTTCTTTTACTCATAAAGCCGCAGGTGTTACGAGATCAAAGCACGTACGCCGACGCCGAGTTTCGTTTGATCCGAGCGAAGCACGTGGCATTAAAAAGACCAAATATTTTGACAGGTCTGATTATTTTGGATTATAAAAACTAGTTTGGAATAGACAATGTATAATATGAGTAAGTTTTATTTTGGTATATCAAGCTATACAAATGTACGTTGGTCGGCAAATATTTTCGAATTTGATAAATGTACAAAAGTAAAAAATAGTTCTAATTTAAAGTCCTGTTAGCTTTCTGAAACACCACTCTAAGTACCGCGATTTAACACCCTCGAAGTGCCGCGATTTAACACCCTCGAAGTGCCGCGATTTTTTAACAATTTCATGCGAAAATTCTTCTAAATACTCGCAGGAAACGCAAGTTCGTGGACAATATTCTTTTAAACAAACTGCCGCGAGCATATACCCAAGTCTCGATTTTCATGTGCTTGCATCCTAAAGGACGCACATATTTCAAATCTTTGCGTCCTTTGCATTTTTTATGCGTCTTTGACGCAGGACGCACGGCTAGATTATTCACTGCGTCTTATTTTGGGGGATGTTTCACTGGTATTGTTTTTGAAGAAGGCTGATTGATCCTAGGGGCAATCTGAAAGTCACAAAAAAAGGCAGCAGTAAGCAAGAAAGATGAGGAACTTTCTTGTGGTGTAGAGACAACTGTGAAGGTGCTCATTGATCTTGGGTAAATCTTTCATTGTCTGTATAATTTATTTCATGGACTTTGTGTTCAACAACTTTGTGGTATAATGATTGTTTATTCCTTTTTGATTTGATGAGAATTTTATCAAGGTCCGTCCCAAAGAGCATGTATGTTAGCTTAGTATTGGGATGAGACCCCGGCATGTCTCCCGTCATGCCTAAAAGACAAAATTTTGAAGCCAAAAAATAGGAGAAATTTACCTGACTGCAATTTCCAGCCAGTATAGCCAAAGGTTGAATTGATTGTTTATTCCTCATTCCAGACTTCTTTATATGACTAGTTAATAAAGTGTCAGAACAGTAGGGATATATAATAGAAAGTATTAGTTAAGTAATTAATTTAAAGTGTTTATTTTTGTTCGAAAATGACAATTTTTGACAGACGCAGTAGACTGATGGGCATGTTCAATAAATTATGTGCTCTATTCAATACAGTAGTAGAAAAGTCCTTCCTACTCAATATTTTAGAACAATTTCCCATAAACCAAGAGATATAAAAACTCTGGCCGAAAGTTGGCACTTATATTAGGCGATTATGTAATTTTCTGTTGCTGGAGATGTTGAACTTCCAGGACCGTAGCCAGAGGTAAAAAAATAGGCACTTTCTATGGGGTCCACAGGCATGCCACCCTTAAGTAAAGGGCGCATATGAAATCTTGTACGAAAACTGTGCTATAGAGTAATTATTCGTGATAACGAAGAAGATAGTTATGCTGAAAAGATGGTGCCTCAAAATATATCTTTTTTTTTGCATAATCTTGGCTGAAAAACAGGGAGGCACCAGCCTCCCTGTGCCTCAGTGTAGCTACGGGCCTGACTTCTATGTTAAAGATTTGTCCTAGATAAAGTTTAACATTCACCTCACAAGAAAGGTCATATATAAAATTAAATGAATCTTTAATATATACAAAACATTTAAGAAGATATTAGATTTATCAATGGCAAATATGCCTGTGCATGTTTTTCTTTCATAAAAGAATAAGCTGTTGCCCTGTTTATTTCTCAAATGTACTTTTCCATCTATCTATTTGGACAGTACCTTAAATTGATGAAAAAATGAATAGCTCACAGTGCAGATCATGATCAGACAGCAAAAAAATTAAAAGCGAACATTGTTGATCATGATGAGTCAGCAAAATAATGAAAAGCTACCAGTGCAGATCATGATCAGACAGCAAAAAATAAATAGGCGGTGGTGCAGAGCATGATCAGATAGCAAAATATGAATAGCAAACATTGCAGATCTTGATCAGACAGAAAAATAAAAATAGCTCACAGTGCAGATCATGATCAGACAGCATAATATGAATGATCAGACAGCATAAAATAAACTTTATGGCATGACTTTCTACCAAGACTGTTCAAATCATGACAGACCTCAGGGTCAAAATTGACCCTGTCTGGGGATCTCTTGATTTTACATAGGCTTATTGAGAGGAAAATGTAAAAATTGACCCTTTCTGCTATTAATGACCTTGTGTTAAAGTCAATGGTAGACAGGTGAGCGATATAGGGCCATCATGGCCCTCTTGTTTAGGAATGAACTGATACACATCTCCAAAAATGTATCCTCACTGGGGAAGTTGCCTACCTGTATGAAAGCTTATAACTTATTGTCCCCTGGGGCAAATATCTTTTTAACATTATTTTATATCACGTTCATTCCGTATATTTCGTTAAGACACTTCCCCCTAAGTTCATTCTGTGAAAATGATGTCTATTTCAATTCTGTAACATAACTACAATAGTGGAAAGTTATTATTCTCAGTCAGATAAATCTTGTGTTCTAATTATTTCCGTTTAGATACCTCTTAACCAGTATTCCTTCTGCATTGAATTGTGTTCATAATTTTTAATTAACAATTTTATTCAATCAACATTCACTCAAATGTTTCTGTATCAGTCATGGAGAACTTTTGAGTGTCTTTGAACTTGACCCTGACAATGTCATTGGGAAGTTGCGCTCAGGTGAGGGATATAGTGTCATCATGGTCTTAATGATATGTTATTGTGAGAGTCTGTCTCCGTGGTCAAGTGGTTAGAGTCGCTGATGTGTTATTGTGAGAGTCTGTCTCCGTGGTCAAGTGGTTAGAGTCGCTGATGTGTTATTGTGAGAGTCTGTCTCCGTGGTCAAGTGGTTAGAGTCGCTGATGTGTTATTGTGAGAGTCCATCTCTCTGGCTGAGTGGTTAGAGTCGCTGATGTGTTATTGTGACTAGTTCCATTAAAAGTTTTTCACCATGCCTTTTGAAATAGTTGATGATGGAAGGGGATATGAGAAATGATTTGTTAATAAATTATACCTGTTTCACATTTCAGCCAGAGTTGCCAATCTACTTAGCAATTAAGGGTGTTGTATTTGATGTCACTTCAGGAAAAGGTTTGTTCCTTCACAATCCACTTGAAAATCAAAGCAATACCTTTGCAACAATGAAAATTGCAAAGGTTCAAACTTACTTTCTTTCAATTAGAAAGGAAAACATTTTGTTAATAAATGGTGAATTTTTGCATATGATGAACATTCATAATTCATTCTCATGTACATGTATTATTATAATATAGTACATTACTGTATTATACAATTTGTCTGTTCTTGAGTGCAAAACATGTTCTTTAAACTTTGATTAATTGTCCTCAGAATCACTCAAGGTGGTATCAATTCCAGCAAGAGAGATGTAATATGTGGCACAGGATGGAGAATCAACATATTCACCTGATAGGCGTCATAGGGTCATAGGTTTTGAGCCCTTCTACCATTGAACCATGACTCTTTATGTGAGAAAGTTTGCAGTTAACTATGGAGGATAGGGGTCTAGTACTGGTCCTTATGAAGAAAGATGGTTTACTTAGGTAAATTGTCTGACTGTATATGACTGAAATACTGTTGAAAAATGGGCATTAAACTCAAAACCAAACCAAACATTCACCTGATGCTATCAGGTTAATTGGTTCTGTAAATCTCTGTGGCTTTTAGTCTACAGAATCTTAATGGGTTTCAGCAGAACTAACAACTTTGAAAAAACCTGTTCTCTTTGAGATACACCTGATTTAACTTTTGCTTTTATTTCAATTTTCAAGCTTTTTTATTTTCAGCCTTTTATGTAAAGCAGTCTGATTACAACATTCTCACTGGGAAAGATGCCACAAGAGCACATGCACTGTGGTCCCTTGAAAAGAAGGATATGACTCATGACCTGGTATGAATACTCATTATTATGTGTGAGCTAATTATAGTGTCTGCATCAGTGGTCCTTTCTTACAATGTTTAGGTAAAAGTTTGGAAAAAAATTAATATATTTCCTTCAAGATCTATATATTCCTTACATCGCATGGAAGCCAAAGCTATAAATTTTACAGGCTAAAACACAATTTCGACTTGTACATAAAACTCAATTTGAAATCACAATAAAAAGTAATACTTTATGCCATTTAGTGATGCAAATTTTCATGTAACAGCTGTACAGTTTAAGGTTAAGGTTTATCACTTTATCAATTTAATTGTCAATGAATACAATCATGTCCCATCTATTTAATAGACGCAAATGACAAGTTTGAAGAAAATCAATTTTCAAAAAATGGCTGGCAGCGAGCAGTTTTAAGGTTCCTTACTTATATTCACCAAACCTCATTGATTTCGAATCGTGCTTTTTAGCCACCTGGAAAAGTTACTTTAGACATAACATTTTGACTGAGAATCAAGTTTGAAACTGAAATCTGAAATGAAAATCATAGGTCACAGTCCTTGATTTTAAATTATCTGCCTTTGAACACAGCATTTTGTAATATTATCTGAAGTTCAAGGGCAGATAATTCAAGATCAATGCGTGTGACCTACGAATTTTATTTCATTCTTTAAACTTGAAGTTGGTTCTCAGTCAAAATGTCAAGTTTGAAGAAATTCTATGAAAGGGAAAATGTTGGCCCTATTTACAAATTGGAAACAGTAGCAAACGTCCTTAATGACAAAAGCACCCTCCTGCTTTACAAACTAACACAACTTTTAGTGGGTTATTATGTCTGCACAGTTCCTAGTTTACAGAACTCTGGTCATTCTATTGTGTGTCAATACTGCAGGTTTTATTACGATAATATCTGACTTTTTAATTATTGCTCCTTTGATATGCAGACACGGAAAACACATGTCTTTTAACTCGCTCATGTCAATTATTGATTGTGCATGTCAAAAAGCTGATGCAAAACTAAAAACAGCCAATCACAACGTCACGGGCTCAACACAATAAAATCTTGTATGCTCTCAATCACCAAAACTCCAGGTCAGAATTTAATGTAGTGTCCATCTGCCAGTCAAATGTTACATAAATTTTATATATTGTGTCTGGGGTGTTTGGGGTGTTTTTATTACCTTCAGTGAACCCCCCCCCTTCTAGTTATTGCAATCAAAATTTAATTGCCCAGCTAGTTTTCTATCTTAAAATTATTTGTGATTCAGTGTAAATGTACGATGAATGAAATGTACATTTAATATTTTCAGACCGGGCTAACAGATGAGCAAATTCAAGGTGTTGATGATGTATACAAGGGCACATACCTTCCAAAATACCCTGTCGTAGGTTATATGGACTACCTTATAGCTAAACAGTCAGAGGATATCAAGAAAAGATTTACTAATGATGAATTGTAACCATTTTGTAACTTGTTAACTATTTTTCATAGATGTATGTACAGTTATTGATTATGAGTTTGCAGGATTTTTGTACTTTGATATGCTGAGAGTGCAATTTAGACAAGGAACTGTTTACTTTTGTTGGAATTTCATTGTTAAGCATCTTTGTAGTATAGGTCATTTAGAGTATGTGATAGTGACACAGCAGAAAACAATAAGTATTATTGTGTAGTTCATTGAATGATTATGTCCCCTCCCCCAGTCATGTAGTGTGATGGGAGACATTTGATGTTGTCTTATCTGGATGGATGTCACATAGTTTGTCTACGCAACTCCTTTTACACCGCTGTGTGGATTTCAACCAAACTTCACATGAGAGATCAGTCCCAAGCCTAGTTTTGTATAATGTGAACATCTTTGGGTAGAGTTGTTGCCCTTGAATTGTCAAATTTTACGATGTCTGTTCTATTACTCCTATACCACTCTGCATTTCAACCAAACCACATGTGAGTAATCAGTACAGTGGCTACACTAATTTTGCATATCATTGTTCAGTGACCTTTAGTAAAGTAATCGCACTTGACTTGTCACATTTTGTTATGTCTGGGCTATTTATCCTATATGACACAACGCATTTCAATCAAACTATGTGTCAGTGATGAGTACCATGTCTACTTTTGCATATCATCAGTCTGTTCTGGTTCACTGATTTGTAGTGGAGTTGTTGCTCTTGATTTTTTTTACGATATCTGCTATTTCTCTTCTATGACTAAATGGTTTTCAACCCAACTTTTGTGTAGAAGTAATCTGTTAAGTCAGTGTCACTTTACCCCAATGATCTGTTGCAACAAGTGCCAGAATGCTTAACTCTTCAAAGGAGATCACAGCAATCATATAAGTAGTAAACTTCACTTACAAAAAGCCCCCTCAAGATCACCAAAAACATGTTTCATCTGAAGTTTGGCATTACCAGGTACATTGAAAAAAATGCTGAGTCTTTCCTTTCACCCAGAAGTTTCTTAAAATTGTCCTTATTAGCACAGACTACTGTGTTACAATTGGATGTAATCTCCAATTTAAGCTGATATTTCTATTGTTATTGTTATCCCTTAACACAAAGTATTAGTGGGGGTATACTGGATTCAGCATTTCTGTCATCATCTGTAGATGCAATTTTGTGGACACTAGATCTCAAATACCCCTGGTCAGAATTTAATGATACTTCACACAAGTGATAAGTACAATGCTTAGTTGTGCATGGTCCATGTTTCGGGTCTCTAGGTCAAAGGTCAAGGTCACAGGGGCTCGGGATAGTAAAATCTTGTGGACGCTAAATCTCCAAAACCCCTTGTCAGAATTTCATGATACTTCACAGAAGTGATAAGTACAATGCCTTGTTGTGCATGGTCCAGGTTTCGAGTCTCTAGGTCAAAGGTCAAGGTCACAGGGGCTTGGGATAGTAAAATCTTGTGGACGCTAAATGTCCAAAACCCCTGGTCAGAATTTGATGATACTTCACACAAGTGATAAGTACAATGCGTAGTTGTGCATGGTCCAGGTTTCGGGTCTCTAGGTCAAAGGTCAAGGTCACAGGGACTCGAGATGGTAAAATCTTGTGGACGCTAAATCTTCAAAACCCCTGGTCAGAATTTAATGATACTTCATAGAAGTGATAAGTACAATAACTAGTTGTGCATGGTTCATGTTTCGGGTCACTAGATCAAAGGTCACAGGGGCTTGAGATAGTAAAATCTTGTGTGCTTTTAATCTCCAAACCTGCTGGTCAAAATTTAATTATATTTCACAGATGTGCAGGTCCAATAATTAAAGCATCAAATACTACATAAATTTTAAATATTGTGTCAGTGGGATGTTCAGGGGGGTATTCATCACCTTCAGTGATAGTTCTAGTTGTTATCATTTAGCTGTTACGTTTATGTAGGTTATAGGAAAACAATATTTACATTATTATTTTTATATGTCCATATTTTGTAAAAATACAAGATTCATGTCAAAACTTTTGTATACCAGGACTCTGACTAGTTGTAGCCATCACAGAATTGTAGCCAAATTTATATAGGTTATAGGAAAACTGTATTCACATTATATGTCCATTTGTTTTGTGAAAAGAGAAGATTCATGCAGAAACTTTTTTTATAATAAATGTATATTTTCTTTATGACTTAAATGTTGTTAGTACATAAATGGAGACTATAAGTGTTGGATAACATAAATCTGTTGAAAATGATAATAATCTGATGTTGATCTTCGTTTTTTGTGATATTCATCATTCTGTTTAACATATCGATTTGTTGTTTCTAGCTTACCTGAGCACAAAGTGCTAAAGGTCAGGTATTGTGATCATTTTTGTTTTTTGTCTATCTGTCTGTCTGTTAACACTTAGCCTTGTGTTTGCAACAGAGACTACATTTTTCAATGGTTCTTCCTGACACTTTGTCACAATAATTGATTAAGTCTGGATTGAGTTTGAATTTAGATCGTCTCAGGTCAAAATTTAGATCAGCAGGTCAAATCATAGTAAAAAATTGTGTGTGCAATATAGGCTTCATTTTTCATTTGACTTTCATTAAAGGGACTATCCCTACATCTAGCAGATTATTTCCCCGAAACATAAATGATGTGTTCAATGAACGCTAAATAATAAATAAATACATTTTAAAAGAACAACATATATTGAAAAATACCCCATGTGAGCACAAATAATCACCATATAGGCCTTCTGTAATAAATAGCATCCACCTTTTTATTGTACAACAACTTAACATAGTTTGAATATGTTTCATCTCTGATGTAAAACTAGGTCATGAGGTTAAATCTCAGAACAAATGTGTATTAAGTAGAGACTGAAGTTTTCTTGGAATCTTCATGAAATTTGGTTGGTCAGTATGATTGCCTTGATAAATATAGGTCGAGCTCGAACATGGGTAATTTACGGTCATAAACTAGGTCACGGGGTAAAATTGTAGAAAAACTATGTTGATGCAACAGAGGTTGCATTTTTATTCTATCTTCATGAAACAGTCAGTATGATTGTCTTGATGAAATTTAGGTCGAGTATGAATATGGGTAATTTGAGGTCAAAAGCAAGGTCACCCGATTTAAAACCTTGTGTATGCCATACAGGTAACATTTACAATCCAATTATCATGTAAGTTGGTGGAAAGGTTTGCCTTGTCAAGGTCAAACAGAATGATTGTGTTTATGATGTATAGATTAGAGTTGAAGTTTGGTCACATATTGTCATAAGTTGCAGGTGAGCGATATAGGGCCATCTTGGCTCTCTTGTTTATAGTATGTGATACAATCTTATTTTGCACTATACTTCAGATGACCATTATCTTGATAAATAGCACTTTTACAGGATTTTTGATACGTCTAAAAGTTAATTTGTTTATAACTAATGATTTTCAAAGTACATTAAAGTCCATATACATAATTATAATAAGCTGTTAATCTGAGTGTTAAAAGTATTTTGACAAAGTCAACATTGCAGGTTTAAAATTTTCAGGACTATTTTCATGGATGAGATGTTTGAATAGATCTATCGTACTGCAAAACTAAAAGCAGTACTTAAGCAGCAACTTAAAGCATACTTAAAGCACACTAATGTTTATACATTTGTATAATCAAGCTCCAGTAATTGATATGATGAAAAGAGTGTTCTTGAACCTTTGTGTTCAGTTTTCAATACTTCTAGGTTTTGTGTATGTATTTTCCTTTTCTTGTGAAAGTTGAAAGCTGCTCAAGTCTGAAAAAAATCAGAACTGTTCATTGTAGTGAAACCTGACCTGGTTAGATTAAAATTATATTATTTATACATTCCACTTTGATATTTGTTATGACTATGCAAACTGTTTCTTACCATCGACAATTCTGGAAATCGGGATGAAATTGTGTGCCATAATGACCATTTGTTCAATTTATATCTTTTCATTATTGAAAGGTGAATGAGTATGTGATGCCATTCAGTGATTCAGCAAAGACCTGGGGTTGTATCTCTGAAGCATCTTCAGTGAAAGACTTTCAGTTATTATTATTCGGTGACCCTGTGTAGGGTAGGTCTATGTTAACATTATCATGTCTGTAAACTATATTTAAGATTAACTAAATTTCAAAATGCTTTAATGCACACTGTGTCATTCTCCTTTTGATACCAAATTGTTAACTTTGAGGAAAGTTGTAAGTTTTGACTTAAGATGCTATACAGGATTAAGGCCCCTGTTTTGTAAAGAAAAATATAGATACAGTGTAACATTAAGGTATTGATAGTGTATTGGCAATATAGCTATTTATATGAATTTCAGCATGGTCTTGGATTCATCCTGATTTACAGTAATATATTAAAATTTTATAAAGTTTATTTTATATTTACATGTAAACGGAAGGTTGTAATCAAAATGCTTTCTACTTATATATGAAATAAAAATCATTTTCATTACTTTTGTCCTAGTTTTAAGCTCTAGAAGTCCAGCTAAGCTTATGACATGGTGTTTTGTCCATTGTCTTTGTTTGTCAGTCCGTTAACGGTTCCTTGATAACACTCTACAAGTCACAGTTTTCATTTCATTATCATGAAACTTGCTCACAAGGTTGCCTGCAATCTGTAGATGATATGTATAGAAATAGAGCCATGCTGTGCAAAAACTAACTGTGCTACAGCCAGTTATTGTAAAATCTTTATAATGCTCTACAGGTCACACTTTCCAACTTGCTCAGAAGATTGCCTGCATTCTGTAGATTGTCTATATAGAAACTGAGTCGTGCTTGGTGAAAACCAACAATGCTGCAGCCAATTAGTAATTAAATATAATAATTGATTTAATACTACAAATGTAGTTAATTTATTCATTCAATATGGTAGAATCTTGCCCAATAAATATAACACAGTCAAAATGGGAAAACTGCCAATATGGAAGAACTAGGAAAATACAAGATTTGACGATTTGCTCAGATAATACAAGATGTTACATTAAAATTCTCTGCCATATGTTTTTAACCACTCGATCAGTTTTAGATTAATGTAAAATTTTAACACTCTTCTCCAAAACCACATGGTTTGAGCTTAGCTATTTGGTATGTAACATTCTGTAATGGGTCTGAACCATGTTCCTGGAGAGGGTTATAATCTAGTCTCGACCAATAGATTACCCCGACTAATTTTGAGGTCAAGGCCTGACCCGAGTCACTTGACCTGCTGACCTGCTTTCTTGTCTTTTATGCTACAGCTATAACATTTGAACTATCTGGATAGTTTTGCATGCATATTTAAACTTTGACATTGACCTACTTAGAGTTACAGGAAAGCCTTTAAAATCTTATTTGACAATGTGTGGCCCATAACATATAGTATTGTCTGGTGGTCCTTTACAATGTTTGTTCACGTTGTCCCCCGGGGATCCCCCAGATTTTAAGTTTTACTTTGGCTGACCTTGACCTTTGGCTTATTTTTTTTTTTTTTTAAAGCTAGAGAGATGTTACTTTTAGTATCTGTAATTTTGCAAACTTTTCCAAAATTCATATGACTGACATTTTTACCCACTTGCCCTCTTGTGCTTTGGATGATATTGACACTGGACTGTGGACTCCCTCGTTTTTGAAGCTACATTTATCAAATTTGACACCAGAGACAAGATTTGAACAAACGTGATAGAGGTCCACTAGATCATGGTACATACCAAATCTCAGCTGTATGCCTTGTAGCTTTGGATGAGAGGATTTTAAAGGTTTTCCTGGCCAATGATGTGATGGTGTCAATGAATGAACAAGTTCAAATGTCAGAAAGCAAGATGCAGTGGCAGTGATTGTCTACCATATATACACCAATCCTACAATGTTTATTGTGTATGCGCCTTACAAAAATCGTTTCGGCAAAATGTTTACCTGGTAAACAGATCTTTCTCCTGCTGAAATGGAAGAGTCCAGAATTACATCGGGAGTTTCATTCACAGTTAACTTAGTTTAGTTTATACTAATTTATTTTAGCTCGATTGTGAAGAAAGCTTGTAGCTTATCGAGTCTCTCTCGAGTCCGCTTCCTGGAAAAAACAGTACTGGTGTCATATGAGAAGGTACGGTCGTGACCCTGGTGGGGCTCGAACCCGCAACTTCCGGGATGAGCGGCCGACACTTAAACCTCTACACCACCGCTCCCCTTGAGAAAGGGAGATCCTAGTAGAATTCCAGCTAGACTGGCTGATGGTGTCATCACTCCTGAAAGGGTATTTTGCTTTGTTTTTTTCTGTTCTGAGCGAAGGATGTGAATTTTGTTAATACATCATAACAGAGTGGTTCATTTACTGGAGAGTGAAAGTAAACATCTTACGATATAGAATATAGAAACGGCAAATGCCGTGTAGTACTTTCTCTAATGTGGCAATGCATTTCTTACGTATGAGTTCTGTCTCGGCAAGGATACTTGAACCAGCTTACGAGGCTTGTTCTAATATGTTTTTCATTTTTGAGTAATATGATAATACAAAAGATTCTTGAAACCCAATTCTCAAACGGCAATACTTAAGTGTTGACAATGTAAGATTATTCAAAATGCCCGTTGCTTGCTGCAATATGAGATCAAATTAAATGTAATTTTGCTAGGTGATACAGAGAATACTGACTACACAGTGGAAGTTGAAAGGTTTCGGAGCTAAATACAGGGGCGATGATTTTTTTTTGTTTCTTTTATTCTCCGCCCATTGATTATAAAAATAACTTTAAAAGTCTCCCCTGAAACCACAAGGCAAAGAGCTTTGATATTCCCTTTAGTGGACCTCTACCAAGAATTGCAGATTGTTCAAGTCATGATGCCCGGATCAAAATTGACCCGGCCTCGGGGATTTATTGATTCTACATAGGCTGATATATGAAAAACTTTATAAAAATCTCCTTCTTTGAAACCAGAAAGCATAGAGCTTAGATATTTGGCATGTAACATTGCCTAGTGGACCTCTACCAAGACCTCCCTGGGATCATTTGATTTCACATTGGCTTGTTTAGGGAAAACTTCGAAAATCTTTTTGTCTAAAACCACAATGTGTGATAGACATCTACGAATACCTGTCACATATTTACCCCCCGGGTCAAAATTGTCCCTTCCTGGGATGTGATTGTTGACCTTTTATTATAGCAAATGGTAGCCAGTTGAGCGCTATAGGGCCGTCTTGGTCCTTTTTTTCAGTTGAGGTTGATTTCTTGAGTCGATAGTCTACATAGATGCTAGACCGTGCCAAAAGTATTTCTAAAATTTGACCGTCTTAGCTAATCTTGGAGGCGTGGGAAGGTAATTCTTTTCAGCAGTCACATAAAAGACAATAATTTTAACTACCCTTTATTACCTAAAAGAATCAGAGGGCATAAAAAGGTCTTGCCTTTCTTTCTTGTCGAAAATTGATATATATATACACTATGTATACACCCGAATTGACAGCTTTCAAAATTATACCAACCGCGTAAATAGTTTTTCTCTTCTATATTTACTTCCAGTTTAAAACATTTGTCAACAAGAAACAACTGTTTATTTCGATACACTGCCTCTTTAGATATTATTATGTCATGAAATGTGTTGATATAGCACTTATAGCAATACAATCCTGCCATGCTATAACCTTATTATGAACACATATACGTTCTTGTTTCGTTTAGACTAATTTAATTTAGCTCGATTGTAAAGAAAGCTTGAAGCTTATCGAGTCACTCTCGAGTCCGCTTCCTGGAAAAAAAACTGTACTGGTGCCATATATGAGGAAGTACGGTCGTGACCCTGGTGGGGCTCGAGCCTGCAACCTCCGGGATGAGCGGCAAACACTTTCCTGTTATGGATATAACCTATTTGGGTGACATTTGCCCTTTAAGTATTAAAACTTTAGACACACCCTAAAGCGGGTGCAATTTTGAATACCGGTAACTTAAAGTTATTCAGTTAGTGAAAAAACGCCACCAAACCTAAACGTTTCTGCTAAATCTTGCAGCCACTACTGGTAGAATAACCGAAACCAGCCTTCATTTACAGTTGTTTTTAGTGGGTTCATACTTGAATGGGAAGTCATTTTAACACCATAGCTTATTGATTGGATCATTCGTATATATATGATTTTAGTCAATTAAACTATGTGAAACATGTAAATAATACACTAATAATCAATACTAGTATATGCGCCATGATGATGATGATGAGTTTTATGATGGTCCACTACCATATGTTTACTATTTGAATGAGACCCAAAGTATCCGACAGCTGACGAAACTCGATGTCAATCACCGCAACAGGGAATATCGATTACGTCCGGTTTCTGTTCATTACTCACCGGACGATAATGAGTCATATTAAACCTTTCAAAGCGATTTTTTACATAAACTTGAAAATTATAGGGCCACCCCACCATGGCCTCTCCCTATATCATGTGTAACTTTATTTGTCCGGAGCATAGTTCGAAAACCATTTAAGGGATCGACCTCAAATTTAAAATCTATATTGGTGGCAACGAGATGGTGTGCAATGTGTGAGAAACTGTGTGTTACTTTAAAAACAATATTCAAAGGGTTGACTTCAAATGACAGAGTCAGTATACAAGAACATAACTAGAACATAACTACACTAGCGGATCCAGGGGGGGGGGGGGGGGGCGCACCCGGCGCGCCCCTCCCCTAAAATTCCTCAACCTTACATAAATATCTGAGTATAAATTTATATTTTCTGTTTCCGAAATCAAAAACACGTTTGAAATGCAGGAAAATGCACGAAATGGCACCCTCGAAAAAAAAATGTTTCGGGGGAGCATGCCCCCGTACCCCCCTAGAAAGTGCCTCCCTATTTTTTAACCTCTCGCTACGGCCCTGACATTGTTCAAATTGCCATTCAATTATACATGTTAATTATACACTCGCATTCGAAGAATAAGATTTTACATGTGAAATAAAGGCCTTTCTGTAAAAACAAAACAACATAAAGTCTGTTGATATTTATCAAAGTGTTTTATTTTTAATTTTTCAAACTTTGACACGGACCTGTGTATATAGGTGCGTGACATTGAGAATATCTTAATCTATTGAAGAAGAAATGTTCAAACATCACTTTCTTGAAAACAGTTTAAAAATGATAGATCACAATCATTATCATTGAGAAAAATGGGATGTTGCTGTCTCTGGTGGGAGGATAGTGGTTGAGGAAGGCCATGGGATGTTGCTGTCTCTGGTGGGAGGGTAGTGGTTGAGGAAGGCAATGGGATGTTGCTGTCTCTGGTGGGAGGATAGTGGTTGAGGGAGGCCATGGGATGTTGCTGTCTCTGGTGGGAGGGTAGTGGTTGAGGGAGGCCATGGGATGTTGCTGTCTCTGGTGGGAGGGAAGTGGTTGAGGAAGGCCATGGGATGTTGCTGTCTCTGGTGGGAGGGTAGTGGTTCAGGGAGGCCATGGGATGTTGCTGTCTCTGGTGGGAGGGTAGTGGTTGAGGAAGGCCATGGGATGTTGCTGTCTCTGGTGGGAGGGTAGTGGTTGAGGGAGGCAATGGGATGTTGCTGTCTCTGGTGGGAGGGTAATGGTTGAGGGAGGCAATGGGATGTTGCTGTCTCTGGTGGGAGGGTAGTGGTTGAGGGAGGCCATGGGATGTTGCTGTCTCTGGTGGGAGGGTAGTTGTTGAGGGAGGCCATGGGATGTTGCTGTCTCTGGTGGGAGGGTAGTGGTTGAGGGAGGCAATGGGATGTTGCTGTCTCTGGTGGGAGGGTAGTTGTTGAGGGAGGCAATGGGATGTTGCTGTCTCTGGTGGGAGGGTAGTGGTTTAGGGAGGCAATAGGATGTTGCTGTCTCTGTTGAGAGGGTAGTGGTTGAGGGAGGCAATGGGATGTTGCTGTCTCTGTTGAGAGGGTAGTGGTTGAGGGAGGCAATGGGATGTTGCTGTCTCTGTTGAGAGGGTAGTGGTTGAGGGAGGCAATGGGATGTTGCTGTCTCTGGTAGGAGAGGAATGGTTGAGGGAGGCAATGAGTTTAATACCTCTGAAGTGATACATGTAGCTCAGAAACATTAATCGGACGAGCACAAATAACTAATACGTTTTATTTATATACGGTCAAAAATGTATTGAAAGGTGTTTTATCATTCTAGCCTATCTTTTTTTGCACTTTCGATAATTTGTAAATATTTGTTTGACTACAATTTCCCCATATATTAAAGCAATAGTCAAAAATTGGCAGAATATAGAAATCTTATTAAATCTGTTTAATTCCATTCGTTTGAAAAAAGTCACTTTCGCGAGAGAGAGACAGTGAGTTTTTCATCACTGCTTATGTTCGCTGTATCCATATAGCGAACAAAGTCCCTCATAAACATATTACATAACGAACATTTGACGTTTAGAGAACATATGTGTTTAACATAAAAATATATTCTATAAAATTGTCAAACACATACATAAAGTCTCGATTTAACTAATCAAAAACGTTTGGCAATAGTTATTCATGTGACAAAGAACCTCGATGAATAAAGTAAATATGGTTTTCTCTGTATTTTTCACAGTCTATAACATAAAGGCTTGTTTCACTTATTGTTTTACCGTATTTGCCATGAATCAAAATTTCACTTGTGGGACACTCACAATAAACAAGCGAATAAGCTTCAATGTACCTGCGGAAAATGAATTGTTTTGTAACATGCCAAATTTCTCCCTAGTTGGTAACAGGGCTTTAAACGTTTTGGACAAGGAGGTAGTCATGGAGGTATTGCAACTGCTTACAAGGATTGTTCATGTCAGAACTATTTGACTACACGGATTTAATCTTTTTTTGCAAAACACTTAAAAATCATATTTGCGTACAAGGATACTTCATTGATACAATAATAATGTCTTTATAAAACATTGGAGACGAAATGGTTTTATCCCGGATATGTATAAACAAAAAATGCACAGTTTTTCTTGCAATTTGCATTCTTTCGCCTACACCATCTTCCCAAAATGGAATGTGTCATTATTATTTAAACCTATCTACACATTTACATCTCTGCCACCCGTTCATGACGACTGTTTCATAACTCTTGCAATATCATTATTTTCATCAATGCCAGTTTAGTTTTTAAGCTATAATTCTGCTGAAAATGACCAGAAAAAGTACAGTTAAGAATGTTTTTTGAAAAATAAAAAGAAAATAAGTTATGCTCAACCATTTCTGTCGTTAGTACATGCAATCACAATTCTATCATATCAAATTGATGGAAAATCATGCCAGTTACTCCCTTTGATTTCATGCTGATAAATACCAGAATATGACCTTCAAGTAATACTGACTGTTGCGGGATTTGGCTTTCGTTTTCCATAACCAGATGTTGATCTTCGTTTTTAGCGATATTCATCAAATATTTATTTGTTGTTTCTAGCTTACCCGAGCACATAGTGCTCAGTACAGAGTGCAAGGTGGAGGTATTGTGATCATATTGGATATTTTCGTCTGTCGGTTAACACTTAACCTTTTGTTTACAACAGAGGCTTCATTCTTCCTTTTCATGAAACTTTGTAAAAATGAGTACATTGATTAATTAATTGTAGTCAGAATTCGATTATGGGTCATGTCAGGTCGAAAACTATATCACCAGATCAAATGCTAAAAGAACCATGTGTATGCAATAGGTGCTGCAACTTTTATTGGATTTTCACGAAACTTTGTAAGAAAGCTTGTCTTGTTGAAGTTACGATTTTGATACTGGAACTGGATCTGTGTGAAACTTGGTCAAAATAATTATCTTGATAAAATCTTCATTGATTTCGAAGAACTGAAATCATTTGAAGCCAAAAGCTAAGTCACCAAGTTAACTTTTAGAAAAAAAAATGTATATTCAATAGAGGCTGTTTTTTATAATGCCCGCGAAGGAACTTCGGATGGCATACAGAAATCGCCTAGTCCGTTCGTCATCTGTCCGTCCCCACTTTTGTGTTCGGAGTGTAACTACAAAAGCACTAAAGGGAATTATGTTACGAGCCAGGCTTAACGAGAAAGACAAAGCCGGCAACAAACTTTACAAAATTTATTCTATCCAAATTACTAAGTTGAGATAGTCGTAGTAGTTTTATTCGGTAAAAGTGTACATGACACGGCAATGACATAATGATGCATAATGATATAATATATATAACAATAATCAAATTATTAAGGAGACTAGAAATATGACATGACATATATATATGACAAAAATATAAATATATGAGCCATGTAGTGCCCACCAATACCCGGGATAACACAAAAAGAGGAAAGGATTCTTCTTATTTCCATTGTGGTCCCTTAGATAAAATTTAAATACCTAATTCACAGTCCCAACTATCCTAAATTATTCTGATCCTGTTTAGTGTCCTTTTAAAAGTTTAAATCCGGTTGATAAATGTTCCTGAGCACTAAACACACTAAAATTCAATAGTCCACAAAGATTTTGTTACTGAATAATATCCAAAGAATAATGTAGAATCTTCACAAAGTAACTACATATAATGACTGTAGACTTACCAGAGGTAACCCTTCAAATCTTCAATCCTTTAGATATACTTTATCATCTTTCTAGAAGGATACTTGTTGTCAAAATAAGATCATGTGACCAACTGTTCACAAATTTGATGCCAAATATAGATCTCTTTTATAATCTCCAATTTTCTAAATATTCCAGCAGTTTCCATATCATTCCATAACATTCTACCACTTTCTATAATTTTCTGTATGCTTCCAAATGTTCTAAATGTAAATTTCATTGGTCAATAAGTGCTCATTAACATTAAAAATCATTAAATATCAAAACAAGTTCATTATTCACAAATAAGCTTTTGGAGCAATTCTGAGCCATAGCTTGAGTAACTGCACATGAAGGTTAAAGGTCAGAAATTTCCTGCTCAATGGGGTCAAGAGTTTGATCTATATTTGGTGTGTCAGTTACAAGTGGATTACCTACAACCTTATCTCCAGCTAAGTCATTGCCTAGCAATAAATGGACACCCTTGAAAGGCAAGGAAGGTCTAATACCAACAGCCACAGGTCCAGTAATTAAATCTGAGACTAAGTGAATATTATGGAGAGGGACATTAAGATTGCCACTCTACTTATTGAATAAGAACACTAGTTCCAGAAGAAGACTTCTCAGAAAAAGGCAGGGTATCTGCTAAGATAAGAGATTGAGATGCACCCAATCTGAAATGAACGGTTCATAAATCTCCTTAACAAAATTAGACTTGGGTTTTGTAACCTTGACAATTCGTCCCTTCAGTGCAACACGGTCATATCTCCTTCTTATTTTAATAGGAGTTACAACCTTGTTGCACTGAAGGGACGAATTGTTTGATTCTCAATACAAGACTGAGGTTTTGACATTAAAAAAGTGAGACCTTACGTTTAGCCTCATCACGTTGCTGTTGCTTCCTTTTTAAGGTTTAGCATTCTGAAATAAGGTGACCAGGTTTCTTACAATAATAACATGTAGGTTGAGATAAGGGATTCTGACCTTTAGTGTCATTAAATGACCTTTGTCTCGGTGCACTAGACTGACTGTTCAGACTAGAATGTGTAAGGAACTTGGTTTTGTTTTATTCACAAATGAAACTTTGTGAGTAACAGAGTAGTCATCGGCCAAACGAGCTGCCTCTTCCAATGTTTCTACTTGTTTTAAATTTAGAAATGACTTGACGTCAGAATGAATGCAACGTTTGAACTCTTCAACAAGTATAAGTTGTCTTAGTCTTTCATGATTTTGTCAGTTTTCCTAGATATACACCATCTATAAAATAACTGTTCTTTTGTTCCAGCAAATTCTACATGAGTTTGACCAATTTCTTTTCTACAAGTTCTAAATTTTTGCCTATAAGCCTCTGGAACCAACTCATAGCCCTTAAGAATACGAGCGATGTAACTCTTACTATTATAGTTGCTTCTGAAGAATACTTAATGCAGTATTGTGCTGTCTACTGGTGCAGTATGCGAATCATCTTTATTTTACAGTCCTTAAAATATAGTAACTTACTCCAGTAACTGAGTAGTCTACTTTTAATCTGAATTGAGACAGGTTTCATACCAAGTTCACCATATATCATGCAGTTAGGTGTTCGCTTTAGCTTAAGGATAAATTTGCAAAAAATCATCTGAAACTGATCGATATTAATACTGACATATTCGATTCCGCACACCTCTGAACCAAACATTAAGATTGTTGCTATCATGGTATCAAACACGTATGGTTCGATGAAAAACGGAAGAATAACTTACGGAATTTCTGGAGTAATGAGAACATGGACCTCCTGGCCTGATCTGCAAGACGTGTCTTTGTCTTAGAAAAGCAGCTATAATATTTGATTTGAATGTACACCCACATATGAAAAGTCTTCAACTATATGCAGTTTACATTAATCGTAGTAGAAGATCATGTCATCATTAACAGCATGTTTCCTTATACGAAACATCTCAACTTTGGTTTAAGCAGCATTAACTTGCAGTCCTAACAATTTACAGTAATTATACATTGGATTTAAATCATCTTGTACATTAACTGGGTCTTCAGCCAGTATAACTGTATCGTCTGAATAAAGAAGTAAGTATAGGCGGAGATAAACCGCTACATTATTATCACTCAGACAGTCAAATGTGGTTTTAGACAGAGTATGTAATCCCTCAAACGTATGCGACATGAAATCAGTCAGGTCATAATGAATACAGCATAGGTGAAAGATTCTCGCATTGACGTACACCAGTGTGACTACTAAAAAAGTAGGACAAAACATTATATACTTTGGCACATGATTTGGTTTTATCCTGCATATCGTATATAATTATTATACATTTACCATCAATATTGTGTTGTAATAATTTACGCCACAAAACAAGTCGATTTACACTGTCAAAAGCTTTCTTGTAATGTATAAAAGCACAATACAGAAATTTATTCTTTGCTAAATAAAACTCAGTTATAAGCCTTTATGAAAATATATGATAAACTGTACTGTAATTCTTACGGAACCCTGCTTGTTCTTCACATAGTAAATCATGCTCTTCTAAGTAGTCAGGGTCCGAAATATTACCTTTATTTCGATAAATTTGCCGTCCTCTTTTGCCGATGACCAAATTTGTCCGATTACGTGGGTGACCATAGCGGAGATAAACATCCTGACGTTGCGTCGTTGCTCCTGTTCAATTTAAACTTAAACATATTTTATTGCAAAATATACATGTTCATAAGAAAGTACAAATTTACAAAGTTTGCAAAAGGGTTGGGCCACAAGTTCTACCAACATTATAAATTGGCCCTCCCCAAACACGATGTATTTACACACAATTGGTGACATATAAATTAACTGTTTAGCAATAAACGTATTTATCATTTTGATATTTGAAATTCGGTATTTTATAAATTAAAGTATATTTTGAAAAAAATGGTGTAAATAGTTGTTACAAAAAAGAAAAATGTAAAAAAAAAAAAGAATTTTTTAAACATGGTTGAATAGAAAAACAAAAAAAAAACTAGAGAAAAATGAGAAAAAATTAGTTCTTGTCCCTGAGAAACAATGTAATACTTATATGTAGGTTTCCTGTTAGTTGTGTGGCACTACGAATATTGCGACATACTTAAAAGCGTCCGGTGTCACGAATAAATTCTTGAACATGTGAAAAAATGATAGTGTTTTCGTCATCGCTTAAGCTGTTATTACCAAACAGGAGAGTTCGAGCGCAAAGTGGGTGAAAATGTCTAGTCATAGTAAATAGTTTTCTTCTTTGAAGTGAAAATATTGGACATCTGAAAAAATAGTGTTCGATGTCTTCAATCGCATGTCCGCACGTACAAGCCGCATCAGTTTTTAGGTGATTACTGAATAAATGAAAATTTAGATTACTACACGAATTTCTTAATCTGGCATGCATCACATTTAATTTACGATTACCGGAAAGAAAATATACTGGTACTTTCTGTGCTCGAAACATGACATTACGGAGTTTAGATTTAAATTCGTTTACCGTTTGGGCGTTACGTACTGAAACGTCAAGTTCATTCCAAAGAGAAATTGCTGATGGTATAAAAGAGTTCGAGAAAATTTGAGTTCTCATATCTAAAATAGAGTATCTATCTTGGTTTCTTAAGTTGTATGGTACTGAGTCTTGAACAAGATTTGGTAACAGGCTAATTAGGTAGTCGGGAACTGTGCCAGTGTGTATTTTGTACATCGTAATTAGTTTTTGATATTTTCTTCTTTCAGATAGTTTTACCCAACCTATTTCCTTATATAAATTCAATAACGAAACGGATCTCGTTAATCCTGTGACTATTCGCGCAGCTTCATTTTGAAGTTTTTCTAGATTGTCTTTTTCATAGTTGGTACACCCGTCCCAGACAACTGAAGCGTATTCTAGAATAGGTCTTAGAAATGAAACATAGATTTGATTTAAGGACTTTCGCTTTAATGTAAACTTCAATTTTCTCATAATTCCTAGGACTTTTGATGCAGAATTTGTTATTTGATCTATATGTTTATGCCATTTCCCGTCCCTACTTATAGTTAAACCAAGATGTTTATGATGCTCCACAAAAGTTACTGGAGTTCCAGAAAATGATAAAGTTGGATTCAACGCACATGTATTTATAGTAAAGAAAATTGCTTCAGTCTTATTAGGATTAAAATCTACAAGCCAAGTCTTGGACCATTTATCAATCATTGCTAAATCATGATTAAGTATACCTTCAAGATCAGGTATAGTAGAAGCTGTACATGATAGAGAAGTGTCATCTGCGAACAAACGTGCTATACTTATTAAATTTTCAACTATATCATTTACGTACACTAGGAAGAAAAGGGGGCCTAGCACTGAACCTTGGGGTACACCAGCTTTTATTACTTGTAAATCTGAGAAAGAAGAACCGACAAAGACTTTCTGACTTCTATGTTCCAGATAACTGCCTATCCATTTTAGTAAAATGCCATTAATACCATTTTGTTGTAATTTATACAAAAGACCTCTGTGCCAGACACGGTCAAATGCTTTTGATATATCACAAAAAATAATACACGTAAATAATTTTTTGTCGAAAGACTGCACTATCTGGTTGTATATGTCAATAAGTTGAAAAACCGTCGAATGTCCACTTAAAAATCCTGACTGCTTATTGTATATGAGGTTGTTTCCAACAAGATGATTATACATATATTTGTAAACAACACGTTCCATCAGTTTCCCGACGCAACTTAAAAGCGAGATCGGTCTGTAATTATTACTTAAAGAAGTGTCACCTTTTTTAAATAGTGGCATAACAATGGCTTTTTTCCAATTTTCAGGGTAAATTCCCTCAGAGAGCGATTTATTAAACAATAAGCATAAGGGCTTACATACAGTCTGAGATATCTTCTTAAGAACTTTGTGACTAATCATGTCATTACCGACTGCTTTATTTGTATCTAATGTTTTGATAATGTCAATAATTTCTTGCTCAGAGATATGAATTGATGATAAAAATATATTGGATTTACTTACAAATTCGGGTAAAATTGAAGCAGATTCGTCGATTTGTGAAGTAGATGCAAAATAGTTGTTAAGACATTCTGCTTTTTCCTTATCTGTAAAGCAGTATGATTCATGTCCACTGGCATTAATAACTTTTAACGGGGGTATTGTTTCCGAGTTTCTCTTAGTTTTTACAAGCTGGCGTAATGTTTTCCAATATTGTTTAGTATCTGTGGTGCTAAAATTTTCAACGTTTCTTTCTAGATTAGCGAAAAATTGTTCTCGAGCATGCTTGGTTAGATTGTTTACTTTATTTCTTATTTTTTTGTACGTGTTCCAATGATTAATATTCTGTGTTTTGATGGCTTTCGCTCTTTGTCGATCACGTTTTCTAGAATACTGTCTTATCACCGAATCATACCAAGGTTTATCATTAGGTCGGATGGTAACGTTTTTAGACGGAATGTGTTTGTTCATGAATTTAGTTAATGTTTCCGTAAACAGATTTACGCCTTCATTAATATCAAGAAAGTTAATGCGATTCCAATTAAAATTAATTATGTCTTCATTAAGAGCATCGTAGTTTCCTTGATTATACATCCAAACTTTCCGCTTAAAAATTTCAGATTTTATGTCGTGTGTCTTAATATGTACATAGGTAGCTTTATGATCACTGATTTCACTCGGCACTGAAACCACATCACTACTCACACATGACATAGAATCAGATAGAATAATTGGATCTATTAACGTTGATGACGTGTCAGTTACCCGAGTTGGATGGCGTATAGCATTGCTTAAGTTATACAGTAGACAAATACGCTTCAAATAGCAATTGTTTTTAAACTGATCTTCATTGACATCACCAAGCAAAATGATATTTGGATTAAAGTCAATTGCTTTTTCTATAAATACCGAAAAATCTTCCCAGAAAGATACGTTCGCATTTGGAGGCCGATAAAAACAACATACTAAAAATTTAATGTGTCTTGACACAATTTCTAATACAATCGCGTCAATTAAGGGATGCTCTAAGTCGGGAAGTCTTTTGGAAATAAGTTCTTGCGATACATAAACGAGTAAACCGCTTGAGTGAGCTGATGTATCTTTGCGATGAATGGTATTAGAGAAATGTTCAAGTTCCAGGAATTCATTCGTTATTATGTTCGTAAGGTGTGTTTCCGTAAAACACAAAATGTCAAAATCGCTAAGAAAATCTTTTACATATTCTAACTTATTTCGAATGGATCTTACATTGAAGTTTAAGATAGATATGTACGAGGAGATGGTGCTCGCTTCCGGACCCGGATTTTCTTCTATATCTCCAGATTTCAGAATAATTAAACATAAAAGTATATAAAATTCTAAATTACATATGAACTCTAGAACAAACCTCATTGTTAGTAAACAATTATTCTGCAAAATGAAAAAATAATTCATGATGGAGAAAAATTTAAAGTGATACACTTTTCTTATACTTTTGACAACGTTTCCGTGACATCTAAGATAAAACAACCCTATGGCCGCTCTGTATGACGTCAAATCATTACCCATTATGTAACAAATTTAATTGTATGATAAAATATCCACAGAACGACCAATATCAACTGAACACAATATGCACGAGTGCCTAGTACAAACTCTTGGGACAAGAAGAAAAATTTAGAACAGAAAAAATATTTGCAAAAACTATAATGCTCCTGTTAGTGGACAAACGCTGTACCAACGGCGAAATTGTCGATCTGTTAAAAATGCAAACGTCTAGCCACTTCAGATTGCGTTGCGCCACCTCAGTCCCAACATTCGGTTTCTGTTTTCGTCATTTAACCTAGACATTACTTAATTTTAAAGTAATTCAAAAGTTCACATATTTTACGAATTGTATTTCAGTTAGACATTTGTTCGAATATATCTTATTCCAAACTAACCACATAGTAAACGTGCACGAGGCGCACGAGGAAAAGCACATGTTGCTCACAATGGTCATTTTGCGAATACGGTCAAAATCGATGGAGCGTATAAAAATATATGCGCCTGTAAATTTTAAAGGATGTACTCCTATTACTCGGACAAATTTACCTGATCCTTCTGACCTCTCTTAGCATAATTTCACGGTCGATTTACTGGCTATAATTATCTTCGGCTTTTATTTTAAGAATATACACGAGGAAATTTACATAAAAGAATTGATATATATCGTTCAGACCGAAGCATAATATCAATCGGGCAGATAGCTCAGTTGATAGCGAAGTCTGTTTTTCTTTAGTATTACTAATCTGTACTTCGTGTGTTCGAGTCCTACCAACGAAAGTGAAAAGTCGTTTTTGTTCAGGTTTAGCCCATCTAATGTTTTAACTTTATTTTTAGTCATATATTATAAGTTCATATTACTCATTTTTTTTATATTTTAATGTTTCCCCCCAAAAAACAAGCATCGTGATGCTCGTGCATTCCGTATTCGACTGTTTTCTTTTTACATACCATATAAAATCAATTAAAATACAAATTAAAAAACATGAATCACTTAACGTGATTCGAACCCTCGTATTTCTATGATTTCTAGTCAATAAATCTGCACTTCTGCAAGCTAATCACTTGTCTACGGCTAACAATACTTCTCTGGTCGTTAATTAACAGTATACAAACAATTTTAACAGGCGAGAACTTCCGTAATTGGTACGAAAAGAATCGTTAACGCACGAACTGCTCACGGAAATTGATTTATTCAGCGCATTCACTGAATAATATATTCATGCATAAAGGTCAGGATCAGGTTAATACTAATAGAAAAGTTTTTTACCAATATGTTTATGGCGTTTTTAAATGTCGTGAGTGTAATTTTAAGGTCAAAGAGTCAGACCCGGGTCACTTGACATACAGGGCTACGTTCTTGTCTTACTCTACAGCTATGAAATTTGAACTTCTAGTATATGGATAGTTCTGCATGCAGATTTAAACTTTGACCTTGGCTGACCGATTAAGAGTTACTGGAAAACCTTTAAAAATCTTTTTGTTTCAAACTGCATGACCAAAACATATAGCATTGTCTGGTAGTCCTATACAAAGTATTGATATTTTTATTACTATTGATATTTAGGTTACTGGCTCAAAGGTCAATGTCATATCTATTATGTTCAAGATTCCTTCTGACTTACTTTCTTGTTTTTAAGCTACAACCGTTACAATGAAATTAGAACTATATGGATAGTTTTGCATGCATATTTCAATTTTGACCTTGGCTGACCTAGACCTACTAACCTAATTTCTGTTTTTGAAGCTACACCAATGCAGTTTTGACCATGTATACAGTTTAGCATGCAGATTTCAAATATGACCTTGGCTGACCTTTACATTTGGCATATTTGTTTGTTTTTCAAGCTAGAGAGGTGAAATTGGGACTAAATGTGCAAGTTTTCAAACTAATTTCTAACATTCCTATGACTGACATTGTTTATGACCCTTTCACCTACTTCCTTGTTCTAAAGTGCAATGATAGTAAGGTGAGTGATATTGGGTCATAATGAACCTCTTGTTACATGTAGAATATGTAATCGGCTTGCTTGTAGTTCCATACACGGCGAGTATAACATGTTCTTGGCTGGAAACTGCTTTTGATAAATACATATGTACCAAAATGATCACTGATACATGGAGGAGTTTGTTGCACAACAGAATTATGACGAATTATTAGAATTACACCAGTGGTATGATTGTGTTTGTTATCGCAATAATATCAATTAAGGTACTTGTGCTATGAGTAATTCGAGTAAGTTCTGTAATTACATTTGCCATATTATTAAGAATAAATATATCTCGAAGTCTACGACTTGTTCCATTTTGCATTCCCCGACTATTATGATATTGTTTGAAATTTCTATAAGGCCTGTTCAACAAAAAGATTACATTTTTGCCAAAGTTTGGACGGAGAATTTGGCGGCCTGGAAATTGTCGCAATAATGAAGGTTTTATTTTGATCTTTTTATCTAAATGCATAGAGATTATGGTCAAATAGTTTTACAAAGCTTTGAACACATGTATATCAACAATTGAATGAGCATTACTTTTCAGAACGTTTAAACCGTAGGCGTAATTTGCTTGTTTATTGTTGAAATTTGTATTTAAAACTAGTGTAAGATGGGCGTGCTCGTAAGATATATTTACAATATTTAGAGGATAATGCACGGCTGAGCCGGGTCGGGACGTGATAATCGGCCTGCAGGAAGCATACTGGCGCAAGGGCTTTAGCCCGAGTGCTATTATGCGACTGAGGGCCGATTATACGTCCCGGCCCGGCCCAGTCGTGAATTAACGTCTGTAATACATATCTTACGTTTTAATGCAGTATTCTAACCTACAGTGTGCAAAACTACTATTAGATACTAGAAAAAAAAACTAGTAATGCCCATATAATGTTCATTTAGTGATGATGATTTAAAGTTGATATTTTTACTCACTTCACGACCATTCCTTGAAGTTTTTATCGTTACGTGTCATCTTTCTCCTGGCGGCCATTTTATTCGAGAGGTTACGTCAATTGTAGTCGTTGACGTTCACGCGCGGCCGTTTTTTTTATAATGCCCTGACCGTAAAGATAATCATCATAATACTGTACAAATTTGTTACTATATATTGTAACATATGTATTATTAAGAGATATACCGGTATTTGTTACGGGTGAATTAAAACGTCTAAATTTAGTATATGATGTTCATGTCTTAAAGCTCAATCTTTATAAGTCGATGTTGCATCTTGCTCATGTGTGAGGTATAAATACTTGAAATATTAGTTTAAGAGTTATTCGGTTTGAAAGATGGATAGTTCATTTTCACAGTGGTTCATTTTGTTTGGATGCCTCTTTCTTATATCTTCAGGTAAGTATGATGTTACTTAAATTCCGTTTTTTACCTTATGTAACGCGAAAGAAAAGGCGTAGTAACGCGGAATAAGGACGAAATAACTTGGGATGTCAACGAATCGGTATTCGAATTCTCGATAAGCCTTCCGAACGAATATCCGGATATTCGATCGCTCCATATATTTGATAAACTGATACGTTATTAATTTATTTGTCGAATAGATGACTTTTAGAAATTTGTAATTGCGGGTGATTATTCTATCCCGAGAACTTGAGTTTATATTTTTTAAGTCAGATAATTAGCAGCTAAAAGATTCGATTATTCATGTCATGAAAGTAGGATTATGCATTTTTTCTTCTTTTGTGGGAGGTAACTCTGTGAGGACTATTCTACTCGTTTTCTCCGTGACTGATCAATAAATTGTGGACTGTGTAAACTGCAAATATTTGAGCAGACAAATGTTTGTTACACGCGTCTTTATAATGTGCAGTGGCATAAATTAGCACCTTTCCGTCACAAAAGATGTCAAAAAGATAATTGTCCTCAATCAGAATATTTGTTCAGCAATTAATGCTAATTATTGACGGTCAGGAAATTGAAATTATATTGTTTGCATAATCTCTTTTGTCTATCGCTAAGTTTGACCCCAGAAAGTGTAACAACCATAGCAACCATGTATTGCAAACTGACACTTTTGATTTGAATTAAATTTTATAAGGGTAAGTTTGTTAACTTTTTCTTCTGGCTGTGACCCAAGCATGTCTCCCATCATGCCTGAAAATGTAAATTGAGTGCCGAAATAGGTGATAGTATTCACCTGACTCCAATTTCCAGTCAGTTTTTGCCGAGTGTGTTTTGATTGGTTGCCGAAATGCAGGTCAATCGCGGCGACCAATGAGATATGTTTGTGGAATTGACCTAGTTCAGCAAACTGACACTTGAACGGCTGTGATTTAAATTAAGTATTTACAATGAAATTTAGGTTTTTAATTAAATTTCCTTTTGGTGTTGTTATTTTGTCACATTTACAGAATACCTATATCGGATCCGAATACTCGGAGGTCAGAACGAATATTTGGATATCCAGATATTCGTTGCCATCCCTAGAAATAACGCGAAACAAAGGTGTAATAACGCTGAACAAAGGCGTATTAACCCTAATAAAAGGCGTTTTTTTGATTTGATGAGAATTTTATCAAGGTCCGTCCCAAAGAGCATGTATGTTAGCTTAGTATTGGGATGAGACCCCGGCATGTCTCCCGTCATGCCTAAAAGACAAAATTTTGAAGCCAAAAAATAGGAGAAATTTACCTGACTGCAATTTCCAGCCAGTATAGCCAAAGGTTGAATTTGATTGGTTGCCAAAGATAATAAAAGGCGTTATTATGCGAAAGAAAGGCATAGTAACGCGACAATAAAGGCGTTTTTACGCGGAAAATAGGGGTAATAACGCTAAACAAAGGCGTAATAACGCGAAATAGAGTCGTAATAGCGCCTTTTCAGGTATATATAAATAGATTACTGCTTAGAAAATAAATCGTCTCATAAGTTGGCATGACACGATTAGAATACATGTATAATTAAAGCAAAAACTGTTTATGGCAGACAAATGAAATTTCGAACATATATGTATTTGATAAAAGTATCACTCTTTGTAGAAATATCGTCAACAACATTCAGTATATCTATTCAGTATGACGTCTGGTCTAGCTCTGAAATGCAGACCCAAAAAAGGCATCCTCGCTAAACTTACGTAGCCCGTCATAACTGCACACCGCGGAGCATATTTTTCAAGCGCGGAAATAGGAAACCATTGACACAATTGGCTTCCAAATATTGGAACATGCCCCTTACTCCACTTACTTTGTCCCAGTAGATTTCTTCCTATTTCTGCGAGATCACGGCTTGATAGTTGAGGGTATACTCATTATATATCTTAAAGTATCTTTAAAAAAGATACACGGTCGTAGTAGCCAATGTGTTGAAGGTTTTTGGTGCTAAAGAATGGACAAAAAAACCGTGACGGTTATCGCACCTATTTACTTTTCAGCAACACTTTTTCGTGTGAAAGCGACATGAATATGAAAGAAAGGCATACATCAACTTTGTTTTAGAGTAAATAAAACACATACCATTCTAATTAGATTCATTATTCTATATACATTTGTATGAGTAAATTTAAAGTGATATTAAATTGGACTTTAACTATACATTTAAGTAAAACGAAAAATATGGAACTGACAAAATAACATCATTGTTTCACATTTAAATAAATGAAATCTTGACGTCCTACAGACCCCACAGAATTTCAAAAAATTGGTTCTATGTCACTTCAAAATATCTATAAATGAAAACCATTTAAAGTAAAATACCCAGTTTAAAGCTTAAAAGCATATGAACATGTCTTCAGGATATAAACTACAAGCATCCTGTTTTCTTTTCAAACGCATTCAAAACGAATTTGAACCATGATAAGTGAACTTTTATTGTATTACAATGGTGTACGAATGCTTTTAAAAGATGACTAGTTATCAGATACATGTACGAAGATCAGAATTTTATTTGTGTTTGCATACAGACTGCAGCTAACACCTACACAGGATTAGCTGTCCCGGATTCTGTATTGTATACTTTACCTGAACATGCATAATTAGATCCGTATTTGATAAAAGATATATACTGAATGTTGTTGACGATATTTCGACAAAGAGTGATACTTTTGTCATAATATGTTACGCCTTCATTTTCGCGTTATTTCGCATTTATTTTCGCGTTACTACATATTTTCTTTCGCGTTATAATGCCTTTATTCCGCGTTACAACGCGTTTTCTTCGCATTATTACGCCTTTCCTTTGCATTATTATGCCTTGTTTCTCGGTACCACGCCTTTTTCGCATTATTACGCCTTTTTTCGCGTTATTACGACTTTACAATAGTTTTTTTTCTCTCAGATGGTCCTAATAGGCTTTCGTACTGTCTGACTTGAAACTTGAATATAGAATTTTTATAATTTCGAAGAATAAGATTTTACCTGTGAAATAAAGGCCTTTTCATGCAACCAAGTATTACGTTAAATATGTGTATAGATGCTTCTGAGCTAACGTTCTGATCGATGCATAAAAACGTTACCATGCAATGCAGATGGGCACGATATACGCATGTACCAAATTTCAAACAAATGTGACAACTTTAATTTTACAGACGAACGGTACTGACCTACATTAATGCACTCCGGAATGAGCAGAACCAGCCAAACTATTTTACCTGAACCAGTCCGACCTATCTATGTAATAGTTTAAAATATAATATAAAAATGTGTTAATCCTAATTTTCATTAAAAATGACATTACTCATATTCTTATTGCAAACAGTTGGAACAACTGGAGCCGTCTAAGCTAAGATTGTGTCAGTCAATGACGCAATAATACGGACATTTTGAAGATCATCATTCAACCATATCTGCATCTTTAAGAAATAACATCCGTTTTAGGTGTGTTCATCGCCTACTTCACCCTGATTTGCTATTAGACAATGAATTTGGTTTCAATTCTCACATTGCTAAATACCCCCCACCCCCTAAAAAAAGAAGATAAGGATACAAAGTGTTATCTTATACTCTGACATTTATTAGTGCGTCGTAAGGCATAATGGCGTCGTAACGGCTCCCCCGTCAAAACATATGTTATTGGCTTATTGCAGATTTTACAACAATAGATTTCCTTCTTTGTTTAACTAACAAACAGAATGAGTCATGTTAGAATTAATATATATGAAACATATTGCACTGTTTCAATCACTTAGGAAGCGCATACTCACTGGATCGTAAAATCGATAACTTGCTAGATGAGGGACTGCTTAACGATATAGACGCCACTGGTGTAGAAGACGGTACTGATTATATGAAGAAGCCAATATTGAAAAAACATGCAGTATATGGGAGACATAACTCTAACAAAAACGATCTTTCAGAAGAAGATGTCGAAGAAAGGGTTGAAGAACTGGTTAACAAATTCCAGGCTTTGGAAAGGCTGCGCACGAACAATGTTAAAATGGAAAGGTCATTAGCTGAAATGCTTTTATATAAAAGGGCTGTTATCTTTGTAGTGTCCTTTCTGTGTTTACACTTTAATTATTAAATCAATAGAATTGGCGGGGACCTGAAATAATCGCGACTTTTTATATTATATCTTCAAATGCTCGTGTTGGCTTTACTAAAGCATGATTCATTACATGCAAGTATGTTGAACGCCTTAAAATGGACCTTAATTAAGCCATCTGTAAATAGATACTGTTAACTGAAATTAGTCACTTTCTCCTCTCTGATAAGAAAATGTAGGAAGCTTCGAGAACTCTTGTCGCTATGGAACTTCTTGATTAATTACTTAAAACTGTTTAATTGGTAGGTTTGGTAATATGGAAAGTTTTTCTTTAATTTTGTGTTGGTTATTCCTACATTTTGCTGTTTGTGTTACAATACTTCATACACACATTAACTTAAAACATCAAGACAAGACTGTTTCTCTTGCAGTGTAGATCGACGGGATTGGTTGAAGGGGTTGTGCACAAGGTGTGGTGGTAAAAAAAGAAAACCAAAAGTCAAACGGCCAAAAGAAAAAGTCGTGTAGGAAGAGTCCCCAGGTTTTAATTTGAAATATTTAGAAAAGTGCATGTACAGTTATCACATGAAAAAAAATCATACGAAAGACATAAGTTTGCAAAAATGTTTCAGCCATTTACCTTTTCCAGGTGAATTCTTTTGCTTAGCATAGCATCTAACATTTCAATTTTGTAAATTGCTTCTATTGAATATTTACGAATAACTACACTTATTCATGTTGGTGTTAGTGAACTGTGAATTTATATACGTGTTCGTATCATTATTTGCTTATGTTCGATGTATCCATATAGCGAAATAAGTTCCTTATAAACATATTACATAACGATTTTTGGACGTATAGAGAACAGGTGTTTAACATAAAACTATATTTGATAAAATTGACAAAAAAGCATACAATAAGTCGCGATTTACGTTTAACAATAGTTATTCGTTTGACAAAGAACCTCGGTGAATCAAGTAAATATGATGTTCTCCATGTATTTTACAATCTTTCCTCCCCCCCCCCCAATTAAAAAAAAATTTTTTTTTTCCCCCTTTTCTTTTTTTTTTTTTTTTTTTTAAAAAAAAAAAAATTCATAAAATAATTATATTATTTTCCTTTCCATTTTTTTTTTTTAAAAAAAAAAATTTAATAAATAAAAAAATAAAAAAAAAAAACAAAAAAAAACCCCCCCCCCCAAAATTTTTTTTTTTTTTTTTTTTTCCTTCATATTTTTTTTTTTTTTTTTCCCCCCCCCCCCCCCCCCCCCCCCCCCCCCCCCCCAAAAAAATTTTTTTTAAAAAAAAAAAAAAACCCCCCCCCCCCCCCCCCCCCCCCCCCCCCCCCCCCCCCCCCCCCCCCCCCCCCCCCCCCCCCCCCCCCCCCCCCCCCCCCCCCCCCCCCCCCCCCACCTTTTTTTCTTCCCCCCCCCCCCCCCCCCCCCCCCCCCCCCCCCCCCCCCCCCCCCCCCCCCCCCCCCCCCCCCCCCCCCCCCCCCCCCCCCCTCTCCCCCCCCCCCCCCCCCCCCCCCCCCCCCCCCCCCCCCCCCCCCCCCCCCCCCCCCCCCCCCCCCCCCCCCCCCCCCCCCCCCCCCCCCCCCCCCCCCTCTTCTTTTTCCTTCCTTTTTTTTTTTTTCCTCCCCCCCCCCCCCTCCCCCCCCCTCCCCCCCCCCCCCCCCCCCCCCCCCCCCCCCCCCCCCCCCCCCCCCCCCCCCCCCCCCCCCCTTCCCCCCCCCCCCCTTCCCCCCCCCCCCCCCCCCCACCCCCCCCCCCCCCAAAATCCCCCCCCCCCCCCCCCTCCCCCCACATCTAAAAATGGAAAATTCAACAACAACATATATTACAACAACGTTTTTATATCATCATTTTCATATTAACGTTTCGGCGAAAGCCTTCATCAGAATGATGATCAATAACTATAACTCTATATGGGCGTGGCAAACTTTTTTTTTTACAATCTACATTTGTATAACAGAAAGGCTTGTTTCACTTATCTTTTTACCGTATTTGCCATGAATCAAAATTTTCCTTGTGTGACATGCATAATAAACAAACGAATAAGCTTTATCAGAAGTGCAGACTATGAGTTAACCTGCGGAAAATGAATTGTTTTGTAACATGCCAAATTTCTCACTAGTCATAGTTAGGAACAGGGCTTGTTCTGTTTTGAACAGTCATAGAGGTATAAAAACTGCTTACAAGGCTTGTTCATGTCAGAACTATTTGACTAAAAGGATTAAATCTTCTTTTTTTTGTAAAACACTTAAAATTTATATTTGCGTTCAAGGATATTTTATTGATACAATCGTCTGGATTTGGAAAACCTTGAAAACGAAGTGGTAAACAATTTTATCCCGGTTATGTATGGACAAAAAATGCACAATTTCAATGAAATTTGCATTCTTTCGTCTACACCACCTTCCCAAAATAGAATGTGTCATTACTATTTAAACCTATCTACACATTTACATCTCTGCCATCCGCCTATAACTACTGCATCATTAATATTTCAATATCTTTATTTTCATCTATGCTAATTTGGTTTTAAAGCTATAATACTGCTCAAAATGTTTTTTTCTAAAATTAAAAGAAAATAAGTTATGCTCTACAATATCTTTTATTGGTACATGCACACACAAGTTGACAGAAAATCATTTTATGACGGGGAGGGTCAAAAAAGATTTTGTCGTTTTTCAACTATGTTCAATAGAAATAAAACTGTTGGTTACAATAGTACCTACAAGTACTCCAGATCATTCTCTACTGTCATGGGATATTGTGTGTAATAATTTATCTGTTTTAAGTGATGTTATAAATCCTCAAAAGATGTCTTTTGATACATGTAATTCATGTATGTGTAATCATGATTCTCTATTATGGATCAATGATTCAGTTTTGTACCTGAACAGATTTGATTCAGGTGTCTCTATTTGACATGAGAAAGAATTTGAAATATTATTTGTAATTTAAGTTAGTAATAAACACAGTGATACATATATTATGTAGTCGTAGTTGTAATGGGAAATAACTCAAATTACAATAAAATCTGTCATACTATGCAAACATACTTATTTGTATGTCTTTGAAATTGTAATCAAGAGAGTCACACACAAGACAAATATATCATGTTTTATCAATAACACTTAATAAAACATCATCATGTTATTGCCATGTTATATGTGCATTTTTTACCGAAATAAACTTACTTACTTAAATCTTTGAAAATCTACTGCTAGTTTGAAATATCATTTGTTTGCGGTAATCTTATTTGTTTTCGGTTATTCAGTATTTCCCACTCCATCCGACCTTCTATATAGTACACAGATTTTGATTACGTAATGCAGATATCATTTTCTCCCCCTGCCGTGTAGTGGGAGGGGACAGATTTGATGTTGTCTAGTCTGGATAGATGGATGTCATTAAGTTTGTCTACGCAACTCCTCTTACGCCGCTAGGTGGCTTTTAACTAACTTTCACATGTATGGTCAGTCCCAAGCCGCGTAGTGTATTTTGTCAACATTTTCTTATTTAGTTATTTTAGTCAGAGTTATTGCCCTTGAGTTGTCTAATTTGATGAAGTCTGTGCTATTTCTCCTATACCACTCCTTCATTTCGACCACACCATATGTGAGTAATCAGTCAGTGTCACTTAGTTATATTCTAAATTCAACATGTTCCGGTTCAATTCTAGCAAATTTATTGCCCTTGTTTGTCACTTTTGTAAGTCTTAGTATTTTCCTATAACAGGATGATGATCAACCAGGGTCGGTGATGAGTACCATGTGTATTTGCATCTAGTCTGTTCTGGTTCTTGTTTTGTCTATGACTAAAAGGTTTTCAACCAACTTTTGTCTACATAATCTGTTAAGTCAGTGTCCTTTTATCTATGACTGTGCAGCAAGGACAGAATGCTTAAATCTTCAGTGGAGATCATAGCTATTGTAAATAGTAACTTCACACAAAAAGCATAGGGCACCAAAGCTGTTATGAAGTTGCCCAGGTCCGTGGTTTTTACCCAGTCGAAATGCCCAACAGCACAGCGTGACAATGAACCCCCCTCCCCGGAGGGCGGGTTCGACACTGGGGCACACCGTACCCTCATACACCAACTGGTTTTTCCAGGAAGCGGCCGGTGACCGAAACCAACTTTCTTCACAACGAGCTAAAAAATTAGAAACAAAAGCAGGTAGGTGTCTTAGGTACACACTCATCATTTCACACAACGGGATTCTCTTTCCAAATTTTTCAGACACCTCCCCCCCCCCCCTTTCGATTTCTTCCATATCGTCCAGTTTCGATTCTCAATTTATGTGCTGATAATCTCAACTTCGTTAGCACATACCTGTTTGTCTTATTTTATAATAAGTCTAGGTATCTCTCATACTCGAACGAGTCTTTCAAATGTTTGTAAGTAAACAATACACTGTTATTATTCAGGTTACTTTTCCAGTCTTGCATAAAACAATCCATAATACGTTGCCTGAAGGTTATCACAAATAAGTTATGATCAACATTTAGTGGGTTTTCCCAAACATCACCAAATCCATTTTGATATAATATATTTTTAACTTTTGATGCCCAATTTGTTTTCCCGTTTTGAACATCTCTTAACAAACAATTATATACAGTTGTCATAATACAATTACTACTGTTTATTACTTTAAACCAATACTTGATAATTCGTGTGTAACGGGTATCTGGCTAGTTCACCATAAATACCAGCATTGCTTGTTGAGTTTTTAACGTTAAGGATTGATTATAATTAAATCTTCCGTTAGAGTCGAACACCACTCCAAGGTAATTGAAGTTCTCTACATTTTCTAATATCTCTCCATTGTAAGTCCATGATTCTTCTACTCGCAAACGACCACGTGACCTAAAAACCATAACTTTTGATTTACTTATATTTACTGTTAGACCCCATGTGTCACATTAGGATTTAAGTTTATTGAGGCTATTTTTTAAATCCCTCACAGATTCTGAAAAAAAACATATCATCTGCATACAATAGTAATATAACAGTTAAATCATCATAATGTAACCCTGATTCAGGTCTTGACTGCAGATATAGCTCTAGGTCTTCGACGAAATAACGGTGAACATATACAGCCTTGTTTCAATCCATCGGCTAAGTTGATAAAATCTGAAAAAGTATTGCAATGGCGTACTCTATAGCGAACTTGGTCATACATCGACCGTACAATACCCAACATTTTACCTTTTATACCAAGTTTGTACATTTTTAACCAAAGTGCATTTCTATACACGCTGTCAAAACATTTTTTCATATCAATAAAGCAACAATAGTCACGTTTACCATTGTTAAGTAAGTGTTCAATTAAACTGTTTAGGGTGAAAATTGCATCAGTTGTGGAAAATCCCTTTTTAAAACCGAATTGTGCATCAGAGATTATGTGATATGTTTCACACCAGTCTGCTTATCTCTTATTTTTTATGCTTGTAAAAATTTTCGAGAAACAACTGACGAGAGTTATTCCTCTATAATTATTGACGTCCCCTTCAATTCCTTTTTTAAATATAGGAATGATTATACCTTCCATCCTGTCATTCGGGAAATGCCCACTTTCAAAAATCAAGTTAAATAAATCAGACAAATGTGATGCAAGAATGTCACCAGCTTCAATGAAATACTCATTTATAAGTTCGTCACAAGAAGACGCTTTGCCACGCTTTAATGATTTTAAAGCAGTAGACACCTCCTGTACAGTGATTTCTCTATCAAGCTCCTAGAAAACGTTTTCATCCGATGATAGAGTTTCGGAGGAAAATTTCTCAGAATCTTCGTTACGCGTAACGTTAATTCCATCAGCTAAGTTTTTGAAATAATTGAAAACTTCCTCTATTTCAATGTTTTCTCCCTTTGAAGACTTCATTTTACCAAAGTACTTCCAGAAATCTCGTGGCTTTTTCTTTTTTAAGGTTTCAATTTCCTTCATCTTTTTAAATTTAAAATTTCTCTTTTTATGTGCAATAGTACATTTATATAGTTTTTTCTTTGCCAATAATGTAAGCCGGTTTTCACAACTTTTAACATTATTAAACATATTTAAAGCACTCTTGTATTCCATTTTATGGCGACTACAATCAGAGTCAAACCATTTAGTGTGCTTTATAACTGATTTCTTTACAAAAGAACCCGATCTTCTCCCTTTGTCTATTTCACATTTAAATAACGGAGAAGCTGACTTATTTATCAGTTCTACAAAACTACTGACTGCAAAATCTACAGTTTGTGCATTTTTACTTTCAACAAAATTCAAAATTAAACTAAAATATGGCAAGTCCGCAATGATACGCCTTCGAAATTCATCTCGGTTCGAACTGTCCCATTTAACAGCAAAGTGCGTCTCATGATTGCCGTTTTCATTTGATATGAATTGAATTGTGTTTATACAAAAGTCAAGTACTGCATGGTCAGAAAATCTATTAAACTCGTGAATACAAAAAGAATTCAGGCGTGTAGTGTATATGTGTGTGTGTACATGTGTGTGTGTGTGTGTTTGTGTTGGTGGTGTGCCTTCTGGGTGCTGTGGGGTTCGTTTTGGGGAGGCTGCGTTTTTGGTACGTGGCATTCCCTGTTTGATATTATTTTTGTTTTTCTTCTTTACATAATAAATAGTCAATAACAGAACAACCAGCTGGTCCATAGTAAGTATATGACCAAGTGCTCTCTAACCTACCGTTACAAATACGCAATTCACTCGATTTGCATATATCTAATATTTGTGATACATGTGCGTTAGAACTTTTATCCATTGAGGTGCGTACTAAAGGGCTGTCGGGAACATAGTGGTCAAAGTCTAAAGTCTGATTCTGAGCGTCAAATTGAATATAATCGGGTTTTAGACCGACTCTGCAATTCATATCACCTGAGACCAAGACTGTACCAGTACTTTGATAAATAGTAATATCAGATTGCAATAAATTAAATAAATTTCAGTTTATAACATTGTTTGCAGGGGAATCTTCTCCCCAAATGAACGCAGCACATAGATAAATGTCCTTGTCTAATTTGAAAAATGTAGTCACAAATGTGTTTAATTTTACCCATATAATGGTATCATAATGATTTTGAACTATTTCGATTCCTTGTAGTATCGTATTTTTACAGTACAACACAATTCCACCACTACTGCGCTTATCGTGCCGATGTTGGAATTTACGGTAAAAATTGAAACATGTATAACCTTCAAAATCAATTTGGCTGTTGTTTTGCGTCCATGCTTCTAACAGAAAAATAATATCATAAGAAGAAATTAAGTTACAAAATTCTTTGCTGTCCTTTTTGTGCTGCGATAGACCATTGCAGTTCCAAACTGCACATTTCAAATCACCCTCCTGTGAATCCTATCCAACTTTACCATATGTTCCGTCTGTGTACACTTTTCCCTCAACTATGAGCTTGTTATACTTTATGTACGCTTCCTTCTTGTCATCTCTTGCAGCCATCATAATTGGAATTAACTTTTTCCTTTGCGCGATAATATCGGCTGGATACTGGTCATGCATGTATAAGTATCCAAGTTGTCACGAAAAGATTTTACTTATTCCTTTTGCTTGAACTCTTTAAAAACAACTACAATATTTCTTGGATTTATGGTTCTTTTCATCCCAATTCTATGTGCTCTTTCCAGTTTAATAGTTGTCGCTGAATCTTCCAGCATCTTCAGGTTTTCCGTGAAAAAAGGATTGCACGGCAGCGAGAGTCTGATCCTGTGTTTCATTCTCTTTTTCGACGATTCCCCCAACAATTAAATTATTCATCATGTTTTTCGATTGCATGTTATTGATTGACTGAAACAGTTTCAAATCTTAATTCTGTGTTTTAAGATCGGCAACCTCTTGACGGGCCTTATCTGCATCAAAATCAATAACGTCGACCCTGTCCTCAACTTGTCCTAGTTTTTCTGAGTTTTTGGAAATACGGACATCCACATCAGACCATAGTTTGTTCAATTTTAAGTCGAACTCATCCACTTTCTTTTCTAAAATTTCAAGTTTCTCAAGGTGACTGTTCATTTGTTCAAATTTGCTACTCATAAACTGCATAAGCTCAGCATTTGTAACATTTTTCGATGCATTGGATAAAATAGGTGAACCAGCATTTTGAAACTGCATTCCGTGTTGTAAAGGTGTAGATTGTACAGGCAAACTCTGACTCGGCACGCCTTGACAGTTATACATAAAACTGTTCATATTGTTGATGCCTGGTGATTGAAATTGACCTATATACTGAGGGGAAATGTTTCTCACGCTTGTATTTGGGGCATTTGAGCCATATTGTCACATAATCCACCAAATAATGTGCTATCGTTTGATAGTAATTGTAAAAAAGAACCGTTCACCTGTGTTGAGAAGTGTTTATATCCCCGAGATTTCCCGCCGTTCTAGCTTCTTTGTTCGTTCGACAAAATTGGTCATTTTCTTCACTACTAAGTCTCCTTTTGTTCTTTTTCTTACCAATTCACATAGTTTATATAATTTGTATCCAAATGATATTAATGTCCACAAATTTTGCACTTTATTCCGTTGTTAAACTTGTAAAATCTCATCTTTTAACACCACATTTAAAAACACGTCTTGTACGTTTGACCTTTGACGTCATATTGACGTCAAAAGTAGCATTTTGGTACGGACTTTATTAATTCAGTAAATTAATTTTTACTACTGCAACAATTAAGCATTTATAAATAAAGAATAAATTTTAACATAGATGTTTATAGAGTTACTGATTATTTACAGTGAAAGCGATTAAGTATCGTTGTCGTCACATTTTTACCTAAATTATTTACGAATATGACCTGTTTCTGTCATCTCGCCATCCTAAATTGAAGGCTCTACTATATTTTGTTGATACTTGTAAAACATATTTTTAGAGAGAAATCTGGGCTATTTGTTGAGAATATAGAGTTAATGTTAGCTAGTCACCCACCTATATTCATTAAAAAGTAATCATTGTTCTGTCTTCATTATGTTTTACCTTAGACTATCATTTTAGTAGTTGTAATAGTAGGTAATCATATAAGTTGGAGTCCAACCTTCCCCCTCCCCAACCCGTCCTCGTGTATAATCTTATATTCATGACCACAGGCTAAGCCGTCTACGGAAAAGCCGACGTAAGCAGAAAACTTGTAGCATTGTATAGTTATCAACGTCGTACTACAGAGTAGTAACTAATATAGGTCTAGGCGGGTAATACATCCCCATATACCACTTCAAAACCCAAATAACATATAATATCTATTGAACAAATACAATTATACGTTCTCCGCGGTACGTAGTATAGCGGAGAGCTATTGTCTTGACACTGTGTATCACACAATCAGTCATGCGTTTTGTGCACGAAGATTATCTCCGTATTGTGTTAAGTAATCAGTTCTAAGCTAGTCTTCGAACAGTCAAATCTTCGCTTGCGAAATTCAGATATTTACCACGTAAAGATGACTGTCGATCCAGGAGAAAACAGGCAGGGTTTGGAAGAATTGGTTGAGACGAAAGTGAAGGAGGTTAACAAGAATAACAACGATGAACATTTGCAGGACATATGCGGGATGTTCAACAATTTTAGCCAGATAAGTGCTTCTTCTTCTAGATCTGAGTTTCCCGTTTTCAAACGGAAAAGTAGGTGCTTGAAAGCCTGGAACATGCAGATAATTTTCTAAAGGCTGAAAAATACGAAAAAGCTAGAGAAAAGGTAATAATTGAAATACAGATAAGATATATTTTAGATAGGTTGTGGTTGTTATTCGAAAATGTACATGATGTATATACATGTACGATGTGTTGACAGTATTCAACAGGATACTGCATTTTTTTATCATTCAGATAGTTATTACGAAACTGTTCGCTTGTAGCAAGGTCTTTCAAATAGTATGGTCCGGAAACGAGCGTAATACGATAAATAACCTGCCTCGGATCACGTGACAAACATCCGGGTACCCGCAATTTTGGAAAAAGAAAGAAATTATTGATACTTTATATCTACGTATATCTCGATATTTTACTAATCGATTTGACCAACAAAGTGATCCTTAATACAATATATGCATTCCCTTTATCATTCATAATATTATATTTTACCGATGTTTCGTTTTAGGTGGATTAACGCATTGGAAAGTTGACCTCATACGAACGGGTTTTTTCACAAATGACCAAAAGCCGAAAACCGACCTAATTTTAGCGCTTCTTTCCTACTTGCATGGTGTTCATGGGATTGATGTAACATCCTTTTCTCATAGATTTAAGTCTAATGTACGTCTGTTATGTCTTAGATTTTCGTATTTCACTCGTATTTTAATTTTCTGGGACGGTTAGATCCGTTCAAAATCTTAAAATGGCGTCAATGGTGATTTTTTTCGCGATACGGTGATTTTTGTGCACGGTTTTCACTATAAATTTAAGGTCAAATGATGGACAATTGCTTATTAAAATGTAAATTAAGAGTTATTTTTGAACGGATATGACTTAGATTTTCGTTTTTTTTATTTTATAACATAATAACGTACAGTTTTGTAAGACCAGTATCGCGAGTCAAATTACCATACATCACTAAAACGCGCAAGACGGAATAGCATGGACCGTGTTTTACTCGCGTTAAAGATAATAGTTAATTTATACAGAGGTTTTAATTTCACAGTTTTACAGAAAATTTCATCAGCTTTCCAATTATACCATTTTTTAAATTAAATGTGGTATTTAAATGACACAATGACGGGCGTTTTGCATACACTATCGGACAAATACCAGTTTACTCGCTCGGCGTGATAAATGCACGGCGTGATAAACGCTTCCAGGTAAAAATCGATAACCGAGACAGTTATCAGTACGATAAGACATTTATAGAGGGCGTTTCCGGACCATACTATTTGAAAGACCTTGCTTGTAGGAACTGAGGCCGGGCATCAGTTTGTTCCGCTGATTCACCGTGCAGTTCGGGTTCGAATCCTAGCCTATATACTGAGATTGTGTTTATGGTACGCAACGTAATGCAATATCTAAAGCGTTTTTAGACGTTTTAAAGGTTTTTATAATGATAAAAAGGAGACAGAAACTTATTCAGCTCGCTGATTCATCCGACCTTGGGTGGCGAGTTGTGACAGAGTACGAGCAAAATCCCATCGCTAGTGATAATGAAAAGAGGATCTATAAGGCAGAAGCTAAGGCGTCTAGGAAAGCCAAATCGGAGAAGGTCAAGAAATCCAAGGCGAGAAATCGCAAAAGGTGTTTTGTTGTTTGTTTTTATTTTTTCGTTGTTTTTGTGAGGTAGAGTGTTAAGACTTCATATATGATACAAAAGAACATCGCTTTATTGTTTACAGTTGGCATTTCTATGACAATATAAAAGGGTTGGACCAAAAGTTTTTACAACATTAGAAATCGGCCCGCCCCTTGACGTCATGCTAATGTTTCATTAACCAAGCAGCGGTCTTTTTAAACTATAGAGCAAAGATAAAAAAGAAAAATAACTAAGCCATAATTTTCAGATACAAAAAGCAACCAGAAATATTTAAAAAGCAAAAACAAACAAAAAACATAGATTCTGATATAATATAAAATAAATAAAAAAAATAAAAAATATTATATTTATGTATGTTATCATATTGACATTGATTCAATCAACGCCCCCACAAACCCGCCGACCCAGCACCCTCGCCCAGACCAACCAAAAGTTCTCAAGTCAGTTGTAGTTTTTATAATGTATTTAGAGGGCAATGATTGTAAAACGTCGTGTCGTGTTTTTATGTATGTTTGTACTTCCAAAAATAGTGTTGTGTTCTCCTTACAGGTATCGAATCGATTCCATGAAGTAGTTTATGTACTGAGTGGATAAAATCTACGAATATTGATAAACAATAAACGACGCGCATTAGTATAGTGACTACATTTAAAGAAAAGTTGTTCCGCATCTTCAATGCCATGGTCACAAAAGTATATTACTGTAAAAGGGATCATTATTTAGGTTACTTCATCGGTTTTTATACGGGTTTGGGAGGCTGCGTTTTTGGTACGTGGCATTCCCTGTTTGATATTATTTTTGTTTTTTTGCGTTACAGTATAGAACCGTTCTCCTGCTAGATAGTAGGACGGAACTATAGGTGAGTTCTCCTTACTTTTCAGTTCGTTCTTAAAGGATGAGAGTGTGTTAGCATTGCGTGTCGGTAGGTCAAGATTATTCCATTGGTTCATTGAAGCAGATATTACTGATCTTGAGTATATTTCAAGGCGTCTAGACATAGTAAAGACGTTTGGGCTATTCCTAAGTTCGTAAATATAAGAGCCACGAGCTGTAGGAGGAAAATGTTTGCAAGGTTGCTTGGAACAAGACATTATTTTGCTTAAAAACTAATATAAGTTTTTGAATAGATCTACGATATGCAAGGGAGACTCAACCAATTTCTTTGAGTAAATTTTGAAAAGAGACAGAACGAGTCAGGCCTGTGACAAATACGAGCTGCTTCATATTGAAGTTTTTCTAGAGTGTCCTTTTCATATTGGGTACAACTATCCCATACAATTGATGCATACTCAAGTAAAAGTTTGAGATATGTAAATATTAGTAAGAGTACCATGCTTGACTTTGTATTTTAACATTCTCATCGATCAAAGAACTTTAGAAGCTGAGGTAGTAATAATGTTTATATGTGTGTGCCAACAGCAATCTTGGCTTAAAGTTAGACCAAGATGTTTTTGATCATCAATACAATTTAGGAGAGTGTTATCGAATATAAGGTCGGTTGACGTATATATCTGATCGAGAAAAACATGACCTCTGTTTTAGAAGGGTTGAATTTTACAAGCCACTATTTTGCCCAATTTGATATTACTTCTAAGTCAAAATTAGAAGTAGCTTCTATATAAGCAGAGTCTGACAAGGAAACAGCGAACGAGCTATCGTCAGCGAACAGTCTTGCAGTGCTTAGTATAGGATCACATAAGGATATAAAGTCAGAAAAATTGGAAAGGAAAATGCTGAGTGGACGCATACAGTGTTTGACATGAGAAACTCGAACCGAAACAAAGGGCGAAGACACAAAAAAGCAGGAGGCACGAGGGTGGCAATATGAATCAACATCACATGATACACAAAGCATTTCAATACTGAGAAAGAGATGAGAGATAAATAAAGTTTAATCCGAAACAATGATAAATGATACACAACTTTACAATAACTGTCATTACTATGCGAAGACAAAAATATCATGAGAGATAACCACGTCTAATGTACACCAAACTGTTATCATATTTATCTCCGTTACATTAAAAGTTGAAAACCCACCCCAATAAAGTATCCGCTCGTAACCTTATAGTGCCTATCACTAAGACGCATGTGCCTAACACATATACTACTGTAAGCAAATAAGTAATGGTTAATTTTGCACGGAAAATGCCATATTAAACCTAATTTGATTTAATATTGAACAAAATGACATTAAGTGAAGTTGATTTAAAGACTAAATGTATAAATGTATATAGAGTACATAATTCCTTTTTTGTTGTCTATCTATGCATCGTTGAATTAATACGCATGAAATGTACATGGAAACAAATTTGATAACTTGTCAAATCATTACTCCCGGGTCAAAATCGGCCCCTCATGTGATGTGATTGTTGACCTTTTATTATAGCCAATGGTATCCATGTGAGCGATATAGGGCCGTCTTGGTCCTGTTGTTGCTTTTTCAGTTGAGGTTAATGTCTTGAGTCGATGGTCTACATTCTAGACCGTGCTAAACGTATTTCGAAAATTTGAAATAGTAATTTTAACACCATAGCTTGTTGATTAGGTCATTAGTGTATATGATATAATTCAAATATATTTTCACTTAACTTCCTTGTACAGATTGTAAATAAATCATGTGAAATATGTAAATGTTACGCTCTTAATCAATACTAGTATATCCGCTTTGATGATGAGGTTTTATGACAGTCCTCTACCTTAGATTAACTTTTTATACTATTTAGATTCTTGTGAGACACCCAAATATCCGTCAGCTGACGTAACTCCATTTTATACCAATCACTGCAACTTCTCCACTCACGAGCGATTACGTCCGGTTTCTGTTCATCACTTACTTGCTTATATGCAGTAAAGAAAATGAGTCATTAAACATTTCAAAGCGATTTGATTGGATAATCACCACATACAGTCACTCTATTAACATAAATATTTTGTGTAGTTCTTTCTCTAACATGACGTGAAAACAGTAAAAAGGTTGAATGAGCATGCACTACAGAAACTGATTCAATTAGAAAAACGGTTTCTTGATGTATGCATTTAATAAGACAAGACAGATGCGTTAAATCTTAATTGTTATCAGGAAATCTATAAATCCAAGAGGAGCAATGCATATATATCAGGTTTGTAGGATCACACAATGGTCTTCTATCAAGGTTGTTTAACTTAAATTCCTTCGGCCGAAACTGGCCCTACCGGAGGGTTCACTTGTTTATAAAGGGATAACCTTTAAAAGCCTTCTTGAACTTAGAATCCCGTGGATGTGTAGTATTGCTTTTTGGTTTTCAACAAAGACTGTTCAAATAATGCCCCTGGGGCCAAATTAGGCCCTGTCTAAGAGATCCTTTGTTTTATATACTCTTTGGAAAAATCGTCTTGTCGAACACCGTCACCTGTTTAGTTCTAAGCTTATGTGGGATGGCCTTGACCTTAACCTATTGATTTACGTTCTGGTGTTTGAGGGTACAGCAACGAAATTAAGACCATGTGATCTTAAGTTCAATATTTAATTTTGATGACAATCATGACATTGACTTTGACATTTTGATAAACATTGTACATTCTTGTATATGAAGCTACAGTAACGAAGTTTAGACCACGTGTGAGGATTGTGTTAGAGTTCCGGTGTGTTTAGCACCTTGTCCGATGATGTCTTTGATTTTTTATTTTAGTGTTTGACGTCCATTCAAACAAAACGACATTACATAGACTTGAAAATTATAGGGCCATCATGGCCTCTCCCTTTTTTATGTGTAACTTTATTTTTCCGGAGCATAACTCGAAAACCATTTCAGGGATCGGCCTCTAATTCTAATATCTAAATTTGTGGCCACGAGATGGTGTGCAATGTGTGAAAACATAACTGGTTGAACCAAATATTACAACAGAGGTTCCTTACCCATGTGGGCAGGTACAAAGCTTTGAACAAATGTATATCAACAATTAAACAAGCATTACTACTTTTTAAAAACAGTGTAAACCGTAGGCGTAATTTGCTTTTTCATTGTTGGAAATTTGTACAAACCGGTACAATGTATTATTAATACTAGTGTAAGATGGGCCTGCTCATAAGATGTATTTACAAGAATAAGAGATATATTTGTTACGGGTGAATTAAAAGTAAGTAAGATGGGCGTGCTCATAAGATGTATTTACAAGATTAAGAGATATATTTGTTACGGGTGAATTAAAACGTCTAAATTTAGTATATGATGTTCAATTTATAGAGCTCAATCTATATAAGTCGATGTTGCATCTTGCTCCTTGAAATATTAGTTTAAGAGTTATTCGATTTGAAAGATGGATAAGTTATTTTCACATTGGTTCATTTTGTTTGGATGCCTCTTTCTTATATCTTCAGGTAAGTATGATGTTACTTCAATTCCGTTTTGTACATTATGTACCGACATAAAAGCATTGCTAAATTTTTCTAAATACGATACAGATCTAGTGCAATTGTCATATATGAATTTCAAAAAAATAAGATTTTACTTGTGAAATAAAGGCCTTTTCAGGTTACCAGGCATTAAATATGTGTATGTAGATGCTACAGAGCTAACGTTCTGATCGATGCATTTTGTATCGCAATTTAGGGCCACACCGGAGTGAGCAGAACCCGCCAGACTATTTCACATGAGAAACTTAAGTCCGACCTATCTATGTAATAGTTTAAAATATAATATAAAAAATTGTTTATTCTAATTTTCATTAAGAATTCACTTGCTACAAGATTTCTCATTCGCTCATATTCTTATTGCAAACAGTTGGAACAACTGAAACCGTCTAAACTAAGATTGTGTCCGTCTATGACGGAATAATACGGACACGTTCAAGATCATTTGACCATCTCTGTATCTGTAAGAAATGACATCCGTTTGAGGGGTGTTCATCGTCTACTTCATCCCGATTTGGAGTAGACGTTGGTTGTTTATAACTAAGCAGTCAAACTATTTGTTATTAGACAATGAATATTGTTTCGATTCTCACATTACTAAATAACCCTGCCCCCCACCCCCAAAAATCTTATAGTCTGACATTTATTAGTGCGTCGTAAGGCATAATTTGCGTTATGGCGTTGTCACGGCACGAGCGTCAAAACGTATGTATAGCATAATTTACAACAATCTATTTCCTTTTTTGTTTTATCAAACAGAATGAGTCATGTTAAAATTAATGTATTGCACTGTTTTAATCACTTAGGAAACGCATACTCACTGGATCGTAAAATCGATAAATTGCTAGATGAGGTAGTTGAGAGACTGCTTAACGATATAGACGCCACTAGTAAAGAAGACGTTACTGACTATAGGAAGGAGCCAATATTGAAAAAGCATACAGTATATGGGAGACATAACTCTAACAAAAACGATCTTTCAGTGGAAGAAATCGAAGAAAGGGTTGAAGAACTGGTTAACAACTTCCAGGCTTTGGAAAAGCTGCGCACGAACAATGATAAAACGGAAAGGTCATTAGCTGAAATGCATTTATTTAAAAGGGTTGTTATCTTTGTAGTGTCCTTTCTGTGTGTACACTTTCATTATTAAACCAATAGAATTAGCGGGGACCTGAAACCATCGTGCTTTTTATATTATATCATCAAATGCTAATGTTGGCTTTACTAAAGCATGATTCATTACATGCAAGTATGTTTGACTTGTACAAGACACTTGAAGCCATTCGTGCTTTAATCAAGCAAGCTGTAATCAGTCCATTTCTCCTCTCTGATAAGAACATGTACTTGGGAGGCTCCGAAAACTCATGTCGCAATGGAACTTACTTATTAATTACTTAAAACTTTTTGATTGGTAGGTTTGGTTATTTAAAAAGTTTTTCTTTAACTTTGTGTTGAGTATTCCTACATTTTGCTGTTTGTGTTACAATACTTCATAGACGTATATACTTAAAAATTCAAGACAAAATATCTTCAAGAATTGTAAGGTTATTTCGGGGTTGTGTCCTACTGTTTCTCTTGCAGTGTAGATCAAAGGGATTGGTGGTGGTGGTGCCCCTGGTGTGATGGTTCCAAATTTGCCTCGGACAAATTTATACAGTTGATTGAGAAATTACTTAATTGCAAGTGTAAGAAGAAGGAAACAGTCAAATGCAATTGTGCAAAAGGAAAAGTCGTGGGGAAAGATCCAGGTTTTAATGTGTTATATTTAGAAAAGTGCATGTACGGTTATCACATGAAAAAAACATACGAAAGACATAAGTTTGTAAAAATGTTTCAGCCATTCACCTGTGTTTTTGCTTTGCAAAAGATCTAACATTTCAATTTTTTTTAATTGCTTCTATTGAATAAAAACACTTTAAACATTAACCTATTCATTTCATTGCATTATTCAAGTTGGTGTTAGCGAACTGTGAATTGAGTTTCGTGTTCGTATCATTATTTGAAAATGAAAATCACTGAAGAAAAGAATATTTAGCTGAATACTCCTTTTGTATTAATTCAAGTTTCCGCCTGGTTCTTGCGAAGCCAAGTCGCGCTACAAGCGTGCCTTTGAAGTAAAAGTTACTTCAGTAAAATGATAAGTTTCTTCTGTAAAATGCAAACTAAGTCTTAAATTATTGATTTTCTTAAAGTGTTTACTGCATGTAATCATACAGTGTTGATCCAGATTTTTAATTGTAAACTACCATATTAAATTCGGATTCCCACTAAGAGACTTTCAACTTTATTTTTCATTTTCAGGTCGGGTAGAGTGACAACATGAGGTAACAAAAGACACAGTACGCTTATCTATACGCATAAATCAACAATACAAGGGAATATTCATATAATACAGTCATACATAGATCAATAAAAAAAGTTTCATAACAACTTCTGGCGAAAATACAGTACTTTTTATATTCTGATGTCACATCGGTTATAACAATCCATATTAAAGATGATCGGTACAGAACAGAACAGTACCTTTATTTGTATACAGTTTCATCATTAGAATTTTATGAAATTTGGTTTGTTGTTTGGGTAAAAGCTGATAAGCCAGAAAATAGAATAAAAACAGTTAGGTCACCAGCCTTATTTATATGTAATGGATACTTTTTGAAGTATAACACGTTAAGACGGGTTAGGTCAAAACAATGTCTGTTCTAAATATAGAAATAATATTTACTGGGCGAAAACCCAAAAATCATGAAATATGTATTATATTTTGCTTCTTTTATCGTGCTCTAGACCAATGAGATATTGTTTATTTATAGATCACTTAATAATAATGTTTCAAGTCTAGTCTTCAAAGTTGTCATGACATAATGGTTTCCCACACAGCTTAGTAATCAGTCAACCATTCGTACATTGATTTTACAGTTGTTAATGCGTCTTATATAATTGAAAACCTCATATAGTACAATATTAAGAAATGTCTTGGTCCTATAATTTTAGAATTGTTTCTTTTTAAAGTGAAAAATATGTTGTTATTTATCTTATAATACTCTTTGCTTCGTTCCTGCAGGTTACCCAAGTTCAAAGAAACATTTTGCTTTGTGAATTTGCTATTTTGTATTCTTTATTTTACTATGATTTATTCTTTTAACTATTTACGTCATAGCTGCTGACATTTTTTTATTTTTACAGTTATCATTTGTAATCGTGAACATTTAATATTAAATACTAATTCCTAAAGTTACGGCTTTCCTGAATTTATTTTCCTAAATTGTTTTTGTGCTTCGACCTGTGATATAAACGCATGAAAGGACTTCTGTCTGGATGAATCAACGGGAGGTTTTTTCTCATACACATTAAACCATTTTGTCTTGATATGATGATCATCTGCATCAAGTACGTCTAACATTCCGTGTTGCTGAAGATACTGATAAATGGACACCAAAGATACGATGACCGAACACGAACGGCAAATAAACCTATACTTGGAAAAGTTACTCCTACATACCGCCCCACTCCCCAAATAACTGGGGAAGCCCAGCAATATGTAGGCACTAACTCGCTGAATAGTGATTTAAGGAAAAAGGAGAAGAATGGGGTTTGCTAAGTTTTAAAAGAGGATCATTCGATGAACATTGCTGTACAGTTTGGTTAAAACTGTATACATGAATAAGATCAAGATCATGTTGTTTCTAATCTTTGATGGCCATTATATGCAGTGATGGGAGTTTCAGCAGTTTATAGTATCAAAATGACATTTCTTTGAAGTTTTATTAAAAGTGATCAAACGGTCAGGGAGGAGGTTTTCTTTGAAGTAGGTAGAAATTGACCCAATAGTTAAGGAAGAAATGTTATTGAACAGTTTTTCTAGGTAAAGTCCTGGTGACTAATACGTTCAGCGGAGCCGACTGTTTTGAGCGATTTTAGAAATGACCCATACATTTTGTACAAATTGGAAACCGGTCAGCATTTTAAAAGATGTCGTTTAAATGTTTTTCTATGTTTGTCTCAGGCGGCTATGCTAGGGAGAGATGTTATGTAAATTTTATATGTGAAGTGGAACCGAAATGGTTGGGCAAGTTTAGAAGAAGACTATCTAATAAACATTCCTGTGATGTTTGATTGAAAATTGGCCCAGTGGTTTAGGAGATTTTTTTTTATTTCAGCTCTGGTGGCAATTACTTGCATTGGAGCCAAACGGTGTTTCCCTTTTTGTAAAGATGACTATCCAAAGAACATTGGTGTGACGTTTGGTTGAAATAATCCAAACTGTTTTAAGAGGACATGCCGTTTAAAAGTTATTTTATTGTTTCTACTTGTTTAAAGCTCAAACTCTATCGCTGTTTTTCAAGGACGAGACAGAATCATTCTATGTTTATGACACATGAAATAGTCTCAATACCTGAACCAGTTTACTATCGATCGCAAGTCTCAAAAATAATTAACATTCACATTTTGTTTGCAAGTATCGTGTCATATCTGCTGATAACGTTGTATGAAGAGGCAGAGAGTTTAGCTATAATATAATATGCTTTAATATCTCACATTTAAAATTACACACAGTTTTTCATAATAAATAAACTTTCAGCGATATTGTTACTGACTTTTAGCGATATGTAGTGCTATTTGAACTGTTTTTTCATCAGCAGTAGCATTGGATGTTGATATCATCTCTTTGAACCATTCGCTAGTAGCAGCTGGGTAAGAGCTGTAAAATAAAATAACAATCGTTAAAATAATAACCCAGTATAAAAGGGAAAACTGAAAATTGTTTTTTGGTGTTTTTCCTCTTTTTTTATGACATCCCAACACGGCTTACAGCTTATTTGATCATTCTAAAGACTGAGGGATGGACATTTTTGAGGTGAGGTCTTAACCCGCGACCTCTTGATTGAACGGCCAACATAAACAATTATCTTAACAATTATATCCTTATTTACATTTCTGTCTATGTACGTAAATGTATGAGTTTCATAAATACCAGTATGTTTATATTGAGATGTGCGATTTAAACCTACATACTTGTGTAATTAAGTTGACCGTCGGCATCAAGGTTTGCTTCTTTCATTAGCTCATCAACTTCCGCATCATCCAGCTTCTCGCCAAGACTTACAAGCACGTGTTTCAGCTGTTTTGCGTCAAGGTAACCAGACCCTTCACGGTCGAACACCTGCGGGAATATGTTGATTTTTCATCAAAGTCAAAGCATTGGATTCCTTTTTTCTCTTTTTTCAAATGAGTTACATAGAATATATTTAGGTATATTCATTAACGAAATAGCATGCATACCGTGTATTACCATACAACTGCATTCAAGTTTTTATTGTATTAATTTTGTTGTTAGTATTATTTTTATCTATAACATTTGTCTAGACATCTTAAAAAGTTAAAGTCTATCAATATTTGTTCTTGGTTCTCTTTCAAGTCAGCTATAATAATGAAAGGTAAGTAAGAATAACATAGATAGTCTTTCTATACGTATTTTTTCATGATGGTCTCCCTTTCAAACTTGAATTGACGGAGGTGGAAGCAAAAACAATATATCAAATATTTCGTTTTTATGTCATATAGCAACACACTAGCAACAAGAGCAAGCAAAATGTAGTGGGATCCGTCTTGATCTATTTATACAATAAACTTTCGAAGCCTACACACCGAAGCTTAAAGACGAGCATAAAATGCAATGCATTTCACAAAAGTTGTTTTCCTCTTTCGAATAGCCTCCACACAAACCAAAATAAATAACAACATTTGAATTGGACAACAGTTATTAAACTGAAAAAACATTGGGCTACGGCTTTTCGTGTTTGAAATTGGCTTACTTTAAATGCATCCACGATGTCATCTTCTGAATTGACAGGCTTCCAAAATTTCCCAACCGCTGCGACGAAATCTTTCTCTTCAATAAATCCACTTCCTGTTGAGAAGATGAAAAAAAGATGTACACATTTTGTAATGTCATTCTTATTTGCCATAATAATTCTATGAACTAAAATCCTTTCAAGTGATGATTTTAATATGCTTGTTACAGAAACAACCAAATTGATCGATCTTTGACCTTCACGTTTTATGTATCAATGTAAATTAAAAACGCAGACTCATTATCGTTTAAAATGTGTTTCTGGAAAGGTATATAATTATATGTATAGTAGACATTAGATATACTCAATACGAACCATTAAAATTTAAAGAAAGCCGTTTATCAAAGATTTTCATACTTCAAAAGATAATATTACCAAAGGTTACAACCAAGATAACATGTATATGAATATGTCTTTAGTTTCATTCCTAATGATTGAAGGGTAATACTATCGTCGTCGTTAACTGGAAATCTAGACAGTCTATAATCTTGTTAAGCATATTTTCATTTCAGCCAATAAGAGATTTTCTCGTTGTAACTTTTTCTCACTTTGCTTTCAAGGCGTTTAGCATATTTCATGACAAGTTGTAACTACAGCCGTTTTTTAAAGTAATTACTCTGGGCCATGATGTAAAGGAAAGACCTTTGAACATCTGAGTTTATTAATTATAGTATTGGTATGGGCATAGTGAATTTAATTACTTCCCTGAAATGCTCATTTTGAAAAATGTAAATGTAATATGATTAATGATATCCCAGCCATCTTGTACCAGTCGGTTTTATACCAATCAATGCGACGGAATGTTTTCCGCCCGTACGACCAGTACATCCGGTTGCGAATTCGTCATAATAAGTCATATGAAACGATCCAAAGCGATTTGATTGGATGAATTCTGCATACATCAACCGATAAAAATCATACGTATTTTATAAGCGTTTTTTTTCTGTATCTTTTGCATGAAACCTGACTAAACAAGTGTGCCATATTTATAATCACCTTTTTTGTCGGCTTCTTTGATCATTTGTTTAACTTCAGCCTCCGAAGGATTTTGACCTAGTGAACGTACCGCTGTTCCAAGTTGAGACGTCTCAATCTTACCACAGTTACTGGTGTCAAACATGAAGAACGCCTCTTTGATATCTGCAAAGATTATACCGGACTTTTATATTTCTCAGCATCAAAAAGGGCATCATTTTACATGGCAACCCAAGCAACTTGTTCAGGAAATACTCGTTGTGTCCTTTGACAGGTTGTTTAAAGCCCATTGCGCACTAGTACATTTAGCTATAACTGAGTACTAGATATAAAAGTTGATATGTTCAATCATTTGCAGAGATCCATTGATGCAAGTTTTGAGAAAACTCGTTTCGCAGTCAGGCTTTTTACATGTAAGTGGAGATGTATTTTATCAGGTATCTTTTAATTACAAGGACATTTCAAATATACATGAACACATGTGTATGCACATGCATACTCTTGTCCTAACTTGTAAACGCTACAGCACTGAAAACGACAATTAAAACATACAACAGACAAACATATAATTTCCGTGTGAATCTTGAATAGTACGTAAATAACAAGTATCTGAGCCTGTTACCTTTCTTCACGTCCTCTGAGATTTTGTCTGCCTGTAATGAATTAAGAGAAATGTCAAGCACATTTTGTCATCATTTATAGCTCAAAATGCCCGTATGCCCAAACCCCGTTACGAAAATATTTTCACATACGTTTTAATTTCTTTTTTTTTCAGATCTCGCTTGCATCAGTCCGCAATATCCCCACAGAGGCCACTTCCCCTTACTGTTAGTATCGGTTACATCTACCAAGCATCTTCAATAACTATTGCACTAACATTAAAACTTTTCTTAAACGTTTAAGCCGTAGGCGTCATTTGCTTTTTATTATGTGAACATTTAAGATATATCAAATAATTTAATGAACTATAACTATTGCTAGAGTATTAAATAATTGATGGCTTTGATCTACATACTATATTAAGATTCACATGGTACGGATGATTTGAGCTGACTCATGTACATAATTTGTGGATGGATATAGTTATCCAGATAGGATGGTGTTGAACCGTACACATGTTTTTAATTAAAGATATAGATATAACATATAAATATTTCGACTTCAGACCCAATTTTAACTTTAATTTCTTTTTTAAAAATGGATAATACATTTAAACAATTATTGCTTATCTTATTAGGGTGCATCCTGCTTGCAACTTCAGGTAAGTAACAGGTTTTTAACATTTTTCTCTATGGCGTTCTTATATAAACAAACGCGTTTAAATTCTCCTGCATATCTTACAGAGTTTTCATTTCGTTTGAACCAATTTTTCTTCTCTCAACGGAATAATGGACTGTGCCTCTAATTTTATTCGAGTTTTATCATTTGACACCTATGAAAAGGTGCATGTAATCAAGCAGTATATTTAAACAGGTATATATAGACTTTCTGATCAGCTCATACGGCCCTGATCGCGGGGCAAACAAAATTTATACCATCTATGTAATGGTTATAATTAAAAGAAAATAAACGTTTATTTATTATAACTTTCATCGAAAATTCTCTTTTCGTGAAAGTAGTTTCGCAGTTATGTCATTGCAACACATATTTGGAACTACCGAAACCGGCCTAGATAGGATTGTGTCCATAAAATGATAAAATAAACGAAGAGATTTTGCTTGAACACCGTTCAAAGCTGCCATACCTCTTTGAACCTTTTACTATAAACATTTATAATTGTCAACGTTTAAATCACTCAGGAAGTGCATATTTACTGGATCGTGAAACAGACGCGTTAATAGACGAGGCAGCTGAAAGACTACTTAATGATATAGATGCCACTGGTGGAGATGACGTCACCGATGACGTGAAGGAACTAAAATCTAAAAAGCATATGGTACACGAGGAACATAATTCGGACAAAAAGGGTCTTGCAAATGAAGAAGTCGAAGAAAGAATTGAAGAATTGGTTAATAAAGTTATAGCCGCAGAACGATTGCGTTTGAAGAAAGTAAACGCAAGAAGGTAATTTACTGTTTATAACATGATATATCGTACTGCTGTTAATAACGATTTTCTTGCAGAAAGTAAACATAGAAAACAATTATTTCTGAGAACCTGAAATCATCTTAGCAACAAGTATTTAATCCTAAGTTTTATTTATTATTAAAGATAATTCATTTGACAAACTTGATGTTCGGAACTTTTACAATAACAGTAATAAGGTCATTCTAACAACTTTTTTGTTTTTATATGAGATGTTCTGAGGCGTTCTTTCTTAACATTGCAAGGTGTACGATACAGGTTCGTAGTCTTGTTTCTGCTTTGTAATAGATTAAGTCTAACTTTTATTTTTTCAGGTTGCATCAAAGAGCCTGGTGGACTTGCCCGTGGTGTAATGGAAGCAAAATCTTCGAAATTATCAAGATAATGGAGAAAATATGGAAGTGCAGGTGTACTATTGTAGGAACAGTCACGTGCAAATGCCCCACTGGAACTGTTGCATAAGACAAAAATTATTAACGTTTTCATGTGAAAATTCATTTGAAGAATAAGTAACATACATGCACTGTCTTAATACAAACTAAAATCCATTCAAAAGACATAATTGTATTGCTGGAATCAGTTGTCTGAAGTTCAACCAGATGTCGAGTTAACCATCAAGTTAAATTTTGATTCAAGACACTGTCAAGAGATTAATATATTTTACTTACGCAATACTTAAACAATATTTTACAGAGTCTTTCAAAATGCATAAATACAACCTCAGTTGTTTTAACCGCTGGTTAAAGTTTCGAACAAACGGATGCAACATGATATATCAGTTATGAATGAGTCTATATCATTATACAGTGTAACCACTAGCAGGTCATGTGCCTGGTACACCTGGTAAACGTGCTGATCATATGCAATGGGAGATATATCTAAATACTATTATACAAAAACAGAATAGAAAAATCATAAATTTCTCAACATTCTTCAAGTATTTTCATAAACCGATGCTTGTTTTATAAAAGTCCAAATTAAATAGTATACTCAATTAAAAAATATTTGACCTTTCATGATACCGTTACAGTAGTACATTTTATTGTATGAGTTTATTGATGATATTGATCTCCTGTCTATCTTTTAGGAAATGCCTTGTAACGAAATTTTATTATTGTTTTTCGGTTTTTGGAACCCGGTGATACATCAAATCGTCTTAATACGGCCCGAGATATATCGAAATCGGTTTAAAGTTTAAAAAATCGGCAATAGTTCGTACTGGAAACTTGCACACATTACATAACAATGGATCGCATCATGTTTATACGAAATGCATTCAAATAAGCTCGAGTAAAGCGGTCTGAACCGTCCAAACTTGGGAGAAAACGGCGGAAAATCCAAACATAAACACTACCGACCAATTTATCCCTTCAATAACTTTTTTAGTTTTAGGTCCATGATCCAAAACGGGTGTGACGATATCATATATTACATGTGGTTATACAAAGGGCATGATAACAGTTCGATCAAATTAAAAATAAACATTTCCTTACCAATTTTCTTATCCGTCTCCCAAAAAAACATTAAATTTCCGCCATTTTGACCAGAACTACACCAAATTCTCGCTTAAAGCACCGAGATACATCGTTTACGTCCGACCCCCTGTTTACCAGCTTTTCAATTTAAAGTCAAATTATTTTATGACTTTTCGTTCCCAGTGCTTGTTTCCGATATATTAAGAACAGATTCCGAGTTATCAATAAACATTTTATAGAAGGTGAAAGACCGAATCATCAGCTTAAAAATATACAAAAAATTCAACAAAATTCATCAGATCATTTTGCACTTGTTCATTACTGCACGAGGCACAAATCAGTGCATTTTATAATAGCGAAAGGTAGCATAGTTGCAGCTATCCCATTTGATTTACTAGAAAATAAACCCAAATCTCAAGGTAACCGGCCTTGCAATTAAATGATGAGTACAAGACTAATTGTTTAGGACATGTGATTGAATACTAATTTATGTCAGTTTGAAATGCCACTGACTTCTATCACTACTTCCCTGATGTTAATGTAGTTGTTAATGTACTTACTACTGGTGGCGATGATGGTGAGAATGACTGACATGTTTGTCATTTCCATCAAAATAAATCGTCATGTATTCACTTACTACATATAAAACAATTTTATGGTTTCAACGACATTACAATATAGAGCATGAAGAATATACAACGTGTCTGTGTGTCACGGTTACCATTTTTTCTGTTGCTTTCTAAAGGTCCTCAGCGTCTCTGAAAGTTAAACACAAACATATCTCAGTTTCCACCGCAGAAAAAACAAACAAACATACTGTCACTGTAATAAGCACAGCATTGTCATCATGAACCTGTAGTTTTATTCTTAACTATATCTTTAAATTTGAGCAGCAGTACTTGTGCCGGCATTTTGGTGCTTATACCAGTTGAAATGTATACAATGTAGACCACGACATGAATACACACGCCGTGGTCTACAATGGTGACAAAGTCGTATGCAGGGTAGAATATGTGGTAGATAAAGTTTATGAACAACAATCACTTAATCTGCATACACAAATATGAGGAAACAAGACCGACATGGCTCAATGTATAAGACAAGTTTAAACTATATCACATAGGTTACATGTTTATATGACTAGATACTTGAATAAGAGCTGTCATGTCATGCACCCTGGTTAATTGCTTGACGCCATACTGGAACCAGGCGTGTCTGCAACCAGTGAATCATATGTTCAACTTACATTTAATTGTATCATATGTCAATTGTTGCCATTAACTTACTCTTCTATTGATGTATTCCTTTCAGTACTGACATATGGACCGATTTATGATTTTACCAATCTAAGAGGAATGATTGGAAACAAATATTAAGCAGTAAAATAGTATAGCCATCAATTTTAGAGTTTGACTACATGTTTTCAAAGTGAAAGTACAATGTATAACATATACATGCATATTGAAAGAAAGTGTTTACCTTGGACGTGAAATCCAGCGATATCTCCGAAAGTGCAGCGGTCTTTTGTGAATGTAAAACTCCCACTTTTAGAGTATTATTGTTGACTTAATCGGTAAGATTGTAAAACTATAAATGACTGCACTCGTCCGTAGTTCAACTGATAATTGATTGTAATGGTTTAATCAAAATTATGATAATGCATTGTATCAGTGCGCTATTTTTAAACTATAGCTTTGTAATTTTAGAAGCATGTGGATTGATTTTTGAAGGGTTAACTAGTATTGTGTTAAGCGCCCAACTTTAGGAAAAGGAAAGGAAGATTTAGAAATGAAAATAAAGAGATGTGGAAGTTGTATTGTACATAAATACTGTATTTAAACGGCTTAATAGATATAACGTTGTAAGTTATAAGTATACAAAGGTATTTGAAAAAAAATTATGTTTTGAGGTTCAAAATAAGTTCAGAAAAACCAGAATGATAGATATGAAAAAGTTAAAAGAAAGTTTGGAAACAGAGAAAGAAAAGTTTTGTCTGCTAAGCGCCCGACATTCATGACAAATATAGCATGACTGAAGATTCAGCCATTCACTCATTCATCAATCAATGGAAAAAAGAAAAGAAAGGGAAAAGAAAGAGAGAATCAATTCATCAATTCTTTCAATAAATTCATAGATTACATTAAGATCTGGTCTACAAAAGTGTATTCACAAACAAAGTTTAATATCTTTATTTATAGTTTTAACTGACTTTTGTAATTATATGGGCAAAAAAAAACTTTCATCAAAGATTTTTTCGAGAGTCCTTTGGGGATATACTATATTGCTATGAAGATTTGTTAGAGGAGCTATTCAAATAACAGTTACGCCAATTACCTGCTGGAGTACCATCGATAATATTCCTCCATAGAGATGACAAGATAATCTTCTCTTTAGATTACACGTGCATCATAATAATATAATAATTGGCATTGAGTGATTGACAGATCTCCGCGTGACAGCACGCCTTTTGTGTAACGTAATAATTGGGATTTCATCAATGGAACGTTAATAGTTTACGAAGCACAGTCAGATGTCACATTTATAGGGGGCGGGAGTAGTGCTTAGAGTTCGTTTCTATTTTAATGTAGCAGAAATATGTAACTAAAAATGAAATTATATCTTAAGTCTGGCATACATAAACTCTCCAAAAGTTTTGCCTCCGATCAATCTACTTGGTAAGATCTGGAGCAATAATATTAACTAGTATTAGTATATATATTCGTCCGAGGTAGGATCAACTTTTACAACGTTGTCATATTCACACGCCATTCCTACCCCATTCGTTACGAAAGTGTTCTGCAAATATTTAACGTCCACACGATGAGGTCATAGACAGTCTAATTATTACATGTCATGATTTTGAGTTACAGGTGTAAAGTCTGATATCTAAATTTAAGTCACCTCAAGTATTTGACACTCTTGTCTTCTAGTTACTGCATAGTGAACAGGACGGTCTCGGATCATCCACGCACCAGGCACCGTGGTAGATAAAATATATTACGAATTTTGTACAAAATAAAAAATATATAATAATAATAATAATAATAATAATAATAATAATAATAATATTAATGATAATAATATTTATTGATTGGGTGGTTGGTTGGTTGATGATGATGATGATTATTAAGTTGCTGCTGATGATGATGATAGATTTAGATATTTTGGTTTGAGCAAGAGGTTATTTTTTATTTTGTTTTATTCTCCGCCTGAAATTGGTTTTGTTTCTATATGCTAAATGCCATTCATTAGGAACCATTGTTGTTCTTCATAGCTTGACCTAGTTCCTTTCACTATATTGAAATAATAATAATTTCACTTTGCTGTGTAGCTGTAGAGTACTAACTGTATTTCAACTTGACTACATGTAAACATGGAATTAAGAACTACATTTTATCTTTACTGTGCCAATGTAGAATACTTACTGTATATCTCTTTTGCTGTGTACATGTATGTAGAATACTTAATATGCTGTGTAAATGTAGCCTTATAACTGTATTTAAACTTTATTTTGTAAATATAGAATACTAACTCAATTTCAACTTGACTGTGTAAATGTAGAACACTAACTGTATTTCAATTGTGTCGTTGTATTCCTTGCAACTTTACTGTATAAAAGTAGAACACCAACTGTTTTTCAACTCTACCGTATAAATATAGAATATTACACAAAAAAGTTTTATTACTAAAACGTAGGGAATAACTAAAATGTAGATAATAATTTTCGCACTTAATATCACTTAATCAATGATTTCATGGCCTATTACACCCAAGTTGTGACATCATGCATACATATAGATTATACACTGATAAATTCATCACCCGAATAGTTATATTATGATTGATGTAGATTTCCGCCTATTTTGTTTTGTATGATATAGATACAACCGTCTAGCTTTGTTCTATAACAAATCCTTTATGCAAATATCCCAAGACGATTGGTCAACATGATTTCACACCTACATCTCTTTGTAAAATATTTATTTGTCCTATATCCCTTATCTTAAACGGTGATACAAGGTACGGTGATGATTTGTATTAAGTCTACGTAAACAGGATACAATTTCATTTTATAGGTCAAATAAAACATTGAACGTAGATTTCGGTATTTTTTTACTATCTGCCTTCATTAAGTATTAATTTTGTATTGGAACTGAAAGCCTGATATGTCAAAACGGGACAAATGGAAAAGTAATTACATACAAAATAAGCCTGCAGTTTTTAACAAATTTTAATAATATCTATAAATATACAAATTTTATTAGGTTAAATTACTGCTGTCTTCATTAAAGAATACGCGCTACCAATGTGTGACCCGTTAAGAAATATAAATATTGCACTTTTTAGATTTTTTGACCGCTATTTTCACATCTGTTTTCTGATTTCAAAAGCTTCATGAGACACGACAGATATTCAATTTATCTATCGGCAGCTAGAATACAGTTTTTGTTTTCATAGTAAGACTATCCATGGGTCATCATACAATTCTAACCCAATCATACATTAATCCAACTTCTTTTGTAATTTTCTCAAAATAAAAAACGATAATGAGTATGTGAAAAGATTGAATTACTAAACATTGAGCTGATATCTATATTTAACATACATAAATAAAATCTCTGGCAAACGATGATTGTCAATCGCAAATTCATATTATTTTCCACAAAACACGTACAAATTGGACAAGTTTCCGCACACAAATACAGCACGGTTTGACTACAATATTTAATTCACAAAAGGCACAATGTTTAAATGCTTCCAAGATTTCTCAGATCGTAGACATTGAGGCACTACTGTCGAGAGATTTCATGGCACACAGGCACATTTGTGTCCGATAGAAAAGAACTGTTAAAACTGGCATTAGAAGTATCATTATTTTTTTCGCATCCATCATTTTTCTGCAGGACCTCTAGCATTTTTGAGCTGTGTTGTTGCGCCTTTGCCCTCAAAGCGGCGATACTTTCTGTGCGTACATCACTATCCGGTTTCTTTTCACTATCCGAAGATTCCTCTTCTTTCATTTTGTTTGCAGCCTCAATGGATTTCTTGTGCATGCCTTTAAAAAAGATTTAATTTTTTTCTTGTCACATTTTAAAAAGGATGGTTTTATTTAATTCTTCAAATACAGCATGTACTTCAAACTCCATTTAAAGCTCTCATTAACAAAATGAAGTCTAGTATACTAAAGGCAGTTGAAATTCAACAGTCAAATACATTGTAATCTGTTTCATACACAAAAAATGATTTTCCTGAGCTAGAATATGATGGGGGAAGCAACCTCTCATGAATATCTATACCTGTTTATAATATAACGCTAAAAGTCATAGGTAATAATCAAACTAAGTTCATCCTTCCAATCTTCAAATATTTTTAAAGTTGCTTATTACCGGTTAACTTTTTATGCCTTTTTCGGTCATATATTTCAATCAAGTATCAACTGAAAAAAGACCCGGACTTGAAGCCATTTTAAGTGTAACATTTTTTCTGTTTAGTCTTTTTAAATGATAATATATAAAGGAAGTAAAACATACCTAAAAGCCAAGGAGCCGATGAATTTTCTATCCCCTTATTAGCACTCTTCACAATAGTGTCCGGAAGCGGAAGTGCATGTCTTACCATAGCACCGTACAACCCGTACTCCGCCATGATACTACTTTTCCCCCATGTTTTCTCTGTCTTCCTCCATTTTGCTCGACGATTTTGAAACCAAACCTACAAAATATATATATTGTAACAAATTACCCTATTGCCAAAGTATGTCACGGTAAATACTCAGCTACAATTTCTTCAAAGTGTATTATAGAGGAATCACCGCCTTTTATTTTCGGACTTAATTTTTTTTAACTGTTCAATTACAAATTCACAATGCAATTTTATGAGTTCTAGTAGTAATTGACTGGATTTTGAGAAAGTTACAACAAATTCTGTCTGGGATAATATGTCACTTTGAAATAAAATAGCTTTCCCTATGTTCATTTCGTCTGCTGAAAGTGCCAATTTGTTCTTTTCTAATAATTAGGTGCCACTAAGTACTTCTGCTCTATTAATAACATTTGAGTTAACAGTGAAAACAAGCCAAAACTTATGTACCTGTCAATTTTATATCGCGATAAAGCAGCCAGATTGGTTCGACATAGACCATACGACAAAAGTTTAGTCAATTTTCCCGCTGGGTGTGTAAATAAGTGATTCGGATAAGGCAAGATGCACAGTTATTTCACCATCGTTTATCAGACCTCGTAGGGGCACGTCATATGTTTCAAAAATGATAAACAGTTTCTTTTCTAGAAGCATGAAGTACGAATTTCTGATCAAATTCGAGACTAAAGCTTAAAAGCTTAGTGCAGCTTTGCTTTATCATCTGCTTAATCAAATCAAATAAACAAATCATATTATGCTTGAAATATGAGAATTATTTCCGACAGGACTGGTAAATTTGGAATTTTAGTATCTATCAAAGGGGTTATTGCAAGTAAAACGTTTTGACACTAGACAACTCGCATCAACGCCGATAATTGTTTTCATAAAGATAATATTAATTATGTTTTGATAATATTTCTGACAGTCTACAAGATTTTGTAATTAGTTTCCTTCAGTTCTACAATTTCCCTGATGTTTTAGTATACAGTACAGCGCGTTTTTAATTCTATGTCAAACGGACACGAAATAGTTTTATATTAACTTTCTTTGTACAAATTTTGCATGTCTTTACTTCTTGAAAAATAAAATCCATAATAAATATCACTCATATTCGACTAAAAAATTTTGAAAAATAATTAAAATGTCCCTGTGTAGGAATTCATCGGTTTAAGTACATTTTCACAGACTACTTTTTAAGTATAAAACATTATGTAACCACTCCATCTAAAATGTACTTTATCAAAACTACTTTATATATGTTGTGAGTTTTGTGAAATAATAAGATATTTTGATAGTTATAAAATTGTTACCTGTATTCTATCTTCTGGTAGGTCTATTTTCAGTGCCAGAACTTCTCTAGCATACAGGTCTGGGTAGTGGGCATCTTTAAACGCCTTCTCCAGCTCTTCTTGTTGGTATGACGTAAATATTGTTCTGCAAAAACATTGTTTCTAACATTACCAGAACATTCTTTTATATTCTTTATGAGATAACTTAGGACTTTTTACTTATTAATTTTGGAATTCATAGTCACCACCTGCTTGAAAATGTCCGCGTCATAATCACTGTTTAGAGAATGAAGAGTAAAAATGTTGGTTTCAAAAAACATCTAACCTTTGAAAGATGATCCACTAATATTCGCCTTGGAGACAATTTTTATGACTTTGTGAACGGTCTAAACTATGATCAAGCAGAATGCAGAACTTAGGGTACTGTCCAAATCGAAAGTGCACATGGGAATGTGTCCATTTCCGTCAGTGTTCGAACCGACATAGCCATGACAAATTAGGACTGACTGACTGTCCACCTTCGTAATTTGTAAAATGCATATTTTCATATTGACCACTTATGTATCAACAATGTCAAGTATGTCTTCAGATAAAAGAACGATAACTTTCTGCTGAAGTTGACCACGTGCATTGTACATAACTGTCTTCAATCGAAGAAAACCCTTTATATAACCCCAAAGACAGTTGTTTCATTCTGGATTAGGGAGTGCTATGGACAGTAGCTAATGAGTTCAAGAGACAACTAATAGGCGTCTTTAGCAACCAATTACAGCAAAATATGGAAACACATCACGCGGCCGGTGTTATTAACGTTCGTGTCTCTTGTTGTGCTGGGCACGGACTCTGGTCATCTGATCGTGTGACTGAATGATAATGAGGCATTCCGAAATACGATACGGGCATTTTCAATTCTGAGGGAGCGACTTACATTTTGAACTAGAGAAGAACTGTATTTTCTTCATTTCTGGATAATGACATGCAATTTCGTATATATGTACTGTTGTAGCATTGAGGGCCAACATAAACAATCTGCTTTATATCAGTGTGTATCCATTCAAAATGGGTAACATATCGTTTGCTGTTCAGAGAAAAGAAACGCTTTCAACCCTCTAAAACAAATGAACCAAACTTAATAAAAAATAAAAGTACCATACATTCAGTACATATTTTTATCATGACTTTCCTATATCATTTCTCCAAATCACGCAATGTATCATTTGCAAACAAAAATAACTATTAAAGAGATTCAGTCTGTGTCGATTATGAGTATGAATTTAGATAAATAAATAGAAGAATAAATGAATAAACAAATAAATAATCGAATACACGAATTAATGAAGAAAGAAAGTAAAAAGAAAAAAAGAAAGAAAGAGATAAATAATTAAATAAATAAATTATATATTAAATACAGTTTTTATTTAACGATATGGAACTTAGCAACGAGATTCTTACCGGTGTCGACGTCGTTTCTTTTTGTTTTTACTGTTTGAGGAGTTGGTTTGATCATATTTGTCTTGGTTCTGTATACAGGGCGTTGTCTCTAGACCAGGCGATACTGAAAATCGAACGCAAAAAAATCACTTTAAGCGACATTGCTTTTTACGAATAATGAGGCAAGTTTTGAAAACAAAATGAAAATAAATTTGAAAATCAGCTAAAATAGATAAATGGTGAAGAAATCATCATTTTTCCAGCATATTATGCTGATCCAACATCTTAAAAATTTCTCCAAAGAAACGACGTTTTAATAATATAGCCGTGCCTTATGTGGAAAATACTTTCTTTGATGTGTATACGCGTGTGTGCGGTCGTGTATGTCTGTACGTGACTGTATCACACAAATACGTTTTAAATACCGAAAACATATACCGATATGAGATGCAAGCGAACTTAGTAAACTATGTAAAGTTGAGACCAGGCGTCACATTGCAAAAACCTTGGCATCCACCCGACAAGTGCACATCACTTAGTTTCCAAAAAGTCGCATTTTTGGGCAGGTTTTCCGATGACTTGATAACTGTTCTTGTTATTTTTCTTGAAATAAAAGATAACACGTGTTCTCCCAAGATAACCACAAACAGTTTTGTAGCCTGCAGGACTGGGAATGCATTAATGTCTAAAATACCGGCTTTTCTGACTGAGTTGAAAACCATGTAGTTTTCAAAATGTCTCAAAATTTCAAAGATTACTGTGACACGAATGGCGCCCCTTGTCGGGGGTCAACAGGCCTAGAATCCCCGAACACTCCTTGTAGTGACTAAATACTAGCGGCACCTGTTTATTGATCACTTCCCAATTGTATATATGATATAAAATTTTGCCATGTTTCAAGAGTGCTTATACTGACTTATAAAGCTTGTGAAGAGTTTTAATGGCATACAGTATGGGAGATAGGACAATACCAGAGATCGGGAGCCAATTCTAAATTGCCCGTGAAATTGACATTGAGATAGCGCAATTAAAATGGTGTATTACCCGTCAATAACACACTTCCATTAAAGAGGAAACATTGAAAACTAATTTAACAACTCCATTAAATTATGTTGTGTACGATCTAATTCAAAATTTAAAATATTACAAATTCGACAGTAGAAAAGAAATTATGCAGATGTGCTTGATTTGTTAAATTAAAAAAAAATGAACTCTTTCGTAATTTTTAACACTAAGTTCAATATGACAAATGTAAGTTTTCTACTTTGGAATATGCAGAAAACCAGATCTTCTACTTCAAAGAAAAACTTTCACGTTTAAAATAATGGCTCAAGACAGGATTTTGATATCAATTTTGATTGAACGTATTCTTCCGTAATTTCCAGTAGTGAATATTAGTTTAATTTAAATTTAATTCCTAAGCGTAAGTTTTACTACAATAGCCGCGTACAGAAATACAGAAATGTCTGTTATATGTTTTATGGAGAAATTCCCACTCGGATGACACGGGACAGTTTATAACACTTTATTTACCACGGCGTTGCAACCCAGCAGGAAGAAGTTTAAATCTCGCAAATTCTCACTTTACGAGATGGCTGTATAAAGGTCCATCACTTTGTCAACAGTTGTCAATTTTGGCAGATTCTGAATATAATTTCCTTACAAGTGGTTAACAGTTTTCTGCAATAGTATTAGACCAGCGGAAATTAGGCATAATTTCTAAACAAAATTATTCTCGCCATTTTAAAATCTAGAAAAGAATCGGGTCTGACACTCCTGGGAAAGTACGCATATTTCACGTAAATGATTTGCTGAATCAATAAAAGCTAGGACATCAGCTTGCCACAAATAAGACTGTTTTCAGTGTTCATTTTCTATTAACTTGTGGAATTATTTTTTGTTGAGCTAAACCTGTGTACGTAACTCGTACATGGCAAAACAAACGCAACTACAAACGGATGAACTAATGAATGAAGGAATGAACTAAAGAAGGAAGGAACGAACAAATATATAGTTCATGAATTAACCACGGTATTAATCAGAGCTGTATGATATAAAATTTCAATTATTAAAAACTATGAAAATTATGTTTCTATCCGAGTAAAATCATACCACTGTACCTTTACTGTTTTCTTTTTGAACTAATGAAATACTTTACTAAGGAGCAAAAGGTGTAGTTTTCCGTTAAGCGCAGATTTGCACACCTGATGACTGGGGTCAAAATTCTTGAGGCGGGACTTGAACACCTTAATCAAAGCATACCGATGTTTAAAAACTTGTTCAATGAAAATCTAAACATATTTACACATCCTTTAGATGACTAACTGACTTTTTAATCTGTGACATGTATTGTGACTGAATCTCACTATTGTGTAAATATGACGGGGTGCCGCAATCCGAATTTTATCCGAAACTGTGCACAGGTGATGCGCTAAACATGACAGAAAATGTGTTAGATGAATGCAGAATTAGCACTATGTCTCAATAAGGAGAACTCTTCTTCGTATTAAAAGACTACTTAGAGCACTATAAACGTTCTTAAGCGTTTCAAATCGTGGTGAAGCGAGAAAATTAAAATCAAAGCCGACCCTTTTCATATTTCAGACGAACACTACTGGGCCGCTCGATTGACCCTACGTCGTTCGCGACATGTGTTCGTAAAATCCGGAGGGGATGTTTTAAACTGACGGAATGGTTCCCGAAGCACGGTCAATTGCCAATATTCTGAAAGAAGAAATTTTGAAAAATAACAATAGTTTGTCCAAAACGCCCTAATGATCATATCTGCCGGACTAATAAGGCTTCTTGCTGAGAAAATCGAGTGTTTCTTAATTTAATCAAGAGCAAAACGTGCAACGAGCTCTAAAGATTCTCTGGGAATGGTATGTCATACCCTCGTGAAAGGTTTTCGTCGTGTAATTACAATTTGATGGAAAACTAAAGATACGTGATATTTCAGAAACTCGTAGAAGAAAACGTTTTGTTGTAAAAACAGCACGAAAAGACAAGGACACATCTTTCTTTTGAAACTGACAATAATGTTATATTTATGACGATACTGAAAGCGAATGTCATGTGTAAAATCAAATTTTGTAAAAGAAATGACACTAATATTTGACTTGTATGTTAAGGGTCGACTGTCAAATAGAATAAGTTAAGCAAATGTCGTCATGTTTCTTATAATTATCAATCATACAATAATATATATTACAATGTTATTAAGTTGCGTAATTCAGCACTTTTTATTAATGTAATGAATTGTAGATTTAGATATTGAAAAGGAAAGAATTAAGCCCATGATCAAGAAATTCATTGTACGATATTCAATTCAGTGGTTCCATGTCACAATATGAAAAACGTTTGAGCGCGTTTTAGCCCGCAATGGTAATCTGTTTCTCCAGCAAGGATTTAGTGTTGCTCTAATCGGAGCGTTGGTTTTTGTTCTTATATACAGAAAAGCATATTTGCAATTAGTAATAGTAACTTTTATATAATTTCACCGCCTTTATCACGCCGTAATTGAAAGTTGTCGGTGCTTAAAGGTCTGATTGTTCCAAGGTTATCTCCTTAATCCGTTAAAACCCGATTTTCTCATTTCCGTTGACAGACCATATCAGGTCTATTTACACGTACTTATAAGTAAATAAATATTTAGCTTTCCGCTGATTAGAGAATTGTTCCAAGATTTGAATGTTTATGCGTAACGGTAGACAAAGGAACAAGTCGGATATATTAATTACTGCATTTCACTTTAGCTTATAACCGACGCATCAAATAAATTAAAATACATTCAAAAGTTTTTGTCAATGAAAAAATTGAAATTTTCGAACTTGAGGTTGAGCGGTTTAGATTTTTATTTCATAGTGTCAACGGGGTATTACTAATTTTGCCAGTGTTCCCTTAAAAATGTGGGCTTATTTTGTCAGGAATAAGGCATTTAAGGCGAATTTCCGGGAAAAGTGAAAGATATCATTTTTACTAAAACAGGAAAGGCGGGGCTTAAATGTATCATCATTTAAAACTTACTTCTGTGTTCCTTCACATTTTTTTGTTATTATTTTAAACTATGTGAAATTATGCATACATATTCTGTCTCTTCTTTATTAGATACGAACTTTTATAAAATACATCTTCCGCGCTTCCGACATCCTATCATACGTCCAACGTTTACGCTAATCACTTTAATATCTGGTTAAAAATGATATTCAAAATATTCTTATCAAATTTGGCCGTTTTTCTGACCATAGCGTATCTCTTGAAGAGATAAATTTTGGAGCAAAAATTCCATTCCCACTATATGATATCTCTTTCTAGCAGATAGAACAAATTTCAAAGGCTTTTCCATGATTGGTATTTGTTTTCATTGCATGCGTGCCCTTCCTCGTAAAGATTATTCTTAAACTTTTTGCATAAGAAACGTCCAGTTTTTGAAGACCGCGATAATAACAGATTATTCGGCGTTTCCAAATGTTGTGTGGCCAACTTCCGTGATAGCATTGATGTTCCTGAGCCGGCGTAATCTATAAATACTGGGCAAACCTTATTAATTTACAAAGAAAACAGTTTATGCTATGATATTAGCTCAATAAAAGAAATGTTTGTATACTTTATCATCTATTCCATCAGTGTTACTGAAAGACCTGGTCATTTTGACCTTTCCCACCTCGAATTCTCTTTAACGCAAGATGTTACACGGGCATTATAAGAACGGTTTTTGCTGAAGTTTGAAATTTCATATTTTCTTTTTTTTTATAAAATCTGTAAGTCGATTATTACCATCAATTGGAACTTAACGTGAGCACTTGCATAAACAGCTAAACTGTATTTTGTTAGAGTATTGCATGCAGATAATATGCCGCATTTGCTGAAATTATTTTCGTTTTACAAAAATTAATAACATCGTTTCTCGACTGTTTATTCGTTAAGTCATGAAGCCGATGAAGAACTGACGTCATATCAAATAACTGCAACTCTGTTCTTTTTTGTTATTTATAAGCATTGCAAAATAGATAACATATGTGTCATTTACCGATGTGCGTTTTAAAAATATTTTATTGTCAGGTTATGTTACTTAGTTTGTGCAACAATTTAAACCCCAAGCCCCCCCCCAATAGTCCTGTTGACACCAGCATCTTCCTGTTTACGAGTCTTCAGGTTTTAGATAATGTTAAGGTGGCTGAAAGACAAATGATAGCGCCGACATTGTCTCGAGACTTCTATAAGTAGGTTGTAGCCCAAGTGACGTGATATAATGTCCATAGCTTCCATACTTTATGGTCAAAACATTACATTTTTCTAAGCTGTGTAGGAAAACCTTGTTCCTTTGGTTTTCAAGAAAGTCAAAAATTTAGCTGACTCACCCATCACCAACTACTGCGGGAGGACAGAAGCAAATGCATTTTTTTCTTCAAATTATGGATTTTTAATTACGAAAACAAAGCTAACACAAATATTTATATTTAGATAATCACAAAAAACTTTCTCTCCGTCATTTCGTGTTCGGCAATCAAAACTTTGCGTTACTCCACAATCCTAAACACCATAATTTCTTAACCGTTAATACATACTTCAAACATGTCTTCGCGGTGTGATTTTTTACAAGTGTCTATTCGTTCCAAATAAGCTGTAGAGAGATAAATAGGGCCTAATTTATTAAGTGGCGAACAATCGTACTGTACTCAGAAGAGTAGCGGTAAATTGCTAGACAGGGGTAACTGGCTCATTTAGCAACATGGTAATTGTTGAATTGCCCAGATTTTGAAAGGAAACAGTCTATTATACTATTACTTGGACAGAAGTTCCATAGCAAGTAAACCATTTACATTAGCTTAATGCCAAGCTATATGTTGTGAAGAAAGATTTAGACTTATAAAGTTACTACTTGTTGGGAAAGCCAGTATTGTGTATATTATGCTGCCCCTGTGTAGAATTCGAACCCATAACCTGCGGGTTAGGTTAACGTGTTTAATAACGATTAGCTTAAACAACTGTATATACATTCTTCTTTTGGCCAGTGTGTCGGATCCGTCCCCCACCAAGCAGTTAAATCAATACAATTATATATTTTTGTAAACACATAATGTATTTGCCAATCTAATGAGGATAGAAATAAAGGCAGAACTGCATCAATCATAATTATTACGGTGAAATGTATAGAATAAGAAATATTGACACCGAGTGACAATACAAGAGAAAACAGAAATCGCGTCTAAAAATCTGCAAATAAATTTTCTATAATTTCGTGATTTAAAAAAAATACTTCCAGCCTTCTTTTGATTATGTGTGCCTGGCACAATGGCGCTGAAATCTTTCTGAAAATTGATACAGTTCAAAGTTTCGAAACTGAACGTAGATATAATTCTAGGTGACATAAGTGGACAGTGACTTATAAATTGCTTTCTTTCGGCCAGAGTACTTGTTGGATCTTGAGGGACCAAGGTACATGAGAAACCCGAATGTCAGTTGCAAATACGAGGGTCCACAGCAAACTTTGAACAGAAATATATATTTTATATATAGTTTCATATGATTCGGATCCTTTATATTTCCCTTATTTCTTTTTTTTAGATTTAAATAGAGTTCAAATGCAGGAGGATTAGCGATAAGAAATACTACTATAATACTTGTAGTATATATGGCCATTGACTAATCGAGTTATGACCTTTGAAATATAAATTGCATGTGCCAATTTATGCGTTGCAACACTTTCCTTAAATTCACAAAATCAATTTAACTTTAGTAATAAAAGAAAGTTGTGTTATATTTATTCTAAAGCAATGTTGAAGTATACCTTTCTGTCATTTACAAGTCGCTTCTTTGCGAATAAGTGTTTTCTGAAAGCATTTCTTATGTTTTTGCAATATCGTTTAAAAATATAACATGTACATTCGTTTGGAATAAGCAACATTAATAATATCTTTTACACAAACTATGGTCATTTTCGACGGAAAACCCTAAGTTGTTTCTTGATAATAAAAATGACATAAATAACTGTTACATTAAAAGTGACTCATTGAACTTTAATATGTTTTCCTTTTACTTTTCGAAGTTAAACAGAAGCGGGCGGGTTTTAGGACTAAAAAAGCTCTAACATAATAACATCCCTTTATAATCTTTTCAAGTTGGCCATACAGCGCCTGGTCGTTTACGAATATAATGCGGGTTTTTATTATTACATGAACATGAATGGTTACTTACATTCTATGATTTAAACTCTATTTCTAATGTATGTAATAACATAAATGATTGAAACATTTACAAATAAAAGTACTACAAATAAAACGAAATATGTGTCAAAGCTGAATCATTCATTGAAGTATAAATATTTTACATGGCATCTTTTTCACATTTTCCCAACATTTCGGCGAGTTTGGATAAAGCTTTTTACTTTTTAGAACAGAACAGAACAGAACAGAACAGAACAGAACTGTACCTTTATTTATATACACAGATTACAAAACGTACATTTTGTAATAACATGTGAACGAGTGAAAATTACATATATTTAACCATAGAATAGAGTAATCAAATTTTGGAACATGATTATGACTACAGGGTATAGTTAGCAATACCGCGAGTCTATTTCATTAATGTCCATAAAGCCGCGGTTGCCAAGTTCTTACGTCTGCATATACATGTATTAGATCAGAAGTTTACAGTTCGTAAGTACAGCCGGTGATAATATAAGTAATGTCGGTGATAATAATAACTTCCAAAATTATCGGTTAAAAACGTTCCTAAACCATGTTCGTCTGAATTTTTTTTTAAATACGTAACCATACCAGGACGGCAAAATGATAGACTGGACAGCAAAAAACTGCACCGTCGTAATTTGACCTACTGCATGACAGCCTTAACTGAATTTTCTGTCGCTAGCACAAGAGAGATTCTATTTAATTTGAATTGTGGAGAGGAGGGGATAAAGTGCCCTTTTCAAAAATAAGTGATAAGAGTATGAATGGTGAAAATATAGATACTAAATACCGGTATACATTTTCAGACGTCGAAAGATGAAATTGTAAGCTTATTTGGTTTGTGGCACGTGTTTCAATTTTTATATAATATATTTTTATATGCATTACGAACCACGATTTGCTGAAAATCTCGACGAGTTAAAGCTTTTCCCCTTAAGAATTATGATATATAGGCTTGCCACTATCTAAATAAGGAAACTAATATTATTTACTTATTTTCAAAACTCATCTATACACGAACTTTGTACTAATCCACAGAATGCAAAATTTATTTTGGAACTAAAATAATATATTTCTGTTTGAGTTATGAAATTTAGTTTACTGTTTAGTCTCGGTAACTATAAGTAACCTTAGATTTTAAAAGAAAGAATATATAAGAGATTTTGCCATTTTGGGAATTTCAGTCATAAATAAGATGATATTTCTTTCCTTACCTTGTTCATGTACCGGTGACAGTTTATAATTGTAAGATATATTTTCTGAGTGTCTCGGCACATTTGGTGCCATCGTCTGCGGAATAGGCTGATTTTGAGCTGTCGTCTGCGTAAGAGGATCGAACCGCCAAGAGCAAAATGGTGAACTAGAAGAACCCGTCTGGTGCTGGGGTGTTGCCTCACGTAAATTTACGTAACTTGGACTCATTGAATCTTGCGGCATAGAATGTCCGTTATAGTTCCCGTGACTGTACATGGGGAAATCCCGAGAAATGTACATGAGATTTCCAGGCGAAATATTTTGTGGTTCAACCAGATCGGGGCTCGTATTTTGTCGACACGCGGGATTACTTAGACCCAACAGTTCCTGAATAGCAAAAGAAGGTCGCTGATTCTGTGGGTACATTTGGCTGAAATGTCCGCCATTGCTATAATGGTTTTGAAAACCACCCATCTGCACTGGGTTACCATTAAATATTCCACCCATATCTTCTGCACAAAATCCTCTCTCGATCATTTTGATCAGCTGCACTCTCCTAGTCTGTATGATGTTAAATGAATAAATATATGTAACAACTAATTACAGTATAAATAATAACTATATTTGAACAAATTTAAAGACACTACACATCAATCAAATGGATGATCTTCCTATACACTATAAAGTTATGAGTCGCAATTTATTTTCATTGGCATTGAACACTCTCGCCGATTTAATCTCTACTTTTTGTAAATAAACCTCTTAATCGAATAACACTTGTCACTGTCAAAAACTACACATGTCATTTATCCCCAAAATGTCTCGGCTAAAATATGGACATCTCAATTTTAAATTACCAGGCACTAGAACACCGGGGTAAAATGTCAGCTATTTAACCAAATCCATTAAGGAACGGAGATTAGCAAATAAAATATCGTACATTTATTTCATCACAAGGTGGTCCTTCAAAGTCCATTTGTCAAATTAGTTTCCCGGGATAACTCACGTGCATTGAGTATGTCTATTGACGTGACAATTAGCTTATTATTCGGCACTACTTTCCAGCCTTAAATTCTCCGGTAGAATATTTGAGCCAATCGGATTGCGGGAGTATAATACGCGCTGTCACTAATGGCGCTCTGTGATAGGCAGCCCGTCAATCCAGCATGAAAAGTAGGCGGCCGCTCGAAAACAGTGCGGGTTTATGAAAACAGAAGTTTTCCTTTTTCTCTTTTACTTGGAATACAGTACTTTTCACGTGAAATAATAGAAAATAAAATACGTAGAAAGAAAACTGTACTTCGTTAATTAATGAATTATAACCAAAAAAACATGTGGCGAATCATACGGTGGTCTCTACCTTTTCAGCAAACTTTCAGAAGGAAATGCTAATACGTTGTATTAGTAAAATGTAGTAAACGTCGGAATTTAATGAACAACTGTCCTTTTTCGGACAATGTCTGTATGATAAGCAATGACATGATATTAAATAATAGTCAATAATAATTATAGCACAGAACTTTGCAGTTAAATGTTTGCGTTCTTTTTTTAACTGCAGTGATAACATAATCAGTTATACCAAAGATGCATGTCTGTTTCTCACACTGACTGCACAATATTAAAATGTTGAGAGAATTTGGATCACTTATGCAAACTTGAATAAATCTGTAATACGATATAATCTGTTCTGTTCTGTTCTTGTACCTAAATAAAATTAAAAATGTAGGGAGTTTTGTTTTACCTGACTGTAATACCCAGTCAGTTTTGATTATTTAGTCAAATTGTGTAAAATAACGAAGCTAAAAGATAGGTGTGCGAGCTTGCAGACCAGACACGCTTGTCTTATAATTTGCTTAAAATTTCAAATTTATCATCTCTTTAAATTTTAATGAGAAATAAAAGCTTGAACAAGTATTTAAGGATGTACATTCTTACTGTCGAAGATATTGGTTTAATTGACACTTTAGACAACATTGTATTTCATGCAAAAATGTGACAAATCGATTTTTAACAGCATGAATTTTCACACAAACCCCGTTTTTGACGGAGATTTTCACAACAATTGTAACAATTACGCTGACAGATAGCAACCAAAGTTGCGTAAATCTCGAATTTTCCTGCCCGGAACACAAAAGTAAGGTGCTCGTGATTAGCCCGGTAAGTTAAACCGCACAGCAGGCTCTGTCTGTCAGGTTGCTCTGAAAAAAATAGCAAAATGTATATTAAAGGATAAACCATCAATAGCTGGGTAATGAAGGAATTCGTTTTAACATTTTGTGTTTTATTTTATGGCCATTTTCTACGCAGTCAAAAATAGAGTTTATCACTTAATACGAAACGATTACAGATGTCAGTAAAATGATATAGTGCTGAAGAACAAGTCAGAACCAAGACTTGAAAAAGTACAAGAAGCTACAAAACATTCAAAGTGTTTACCGTTCGACACTACCTGAATAAATTCTAAAATGGGCTGTTCCTATGCTGTACATAGAGAGTCATTTTTTTATTCTTTAAACTTGTTAAAGTAAGTTAAAATACAGATGTCATTAAAACAGAACCAACAAAATCGCTGCCGCGAAGGTTTCTATATGGTTGACTGTGCACTAAGTTTTGTTTGATAACATCTTTTAGGGTCGTTTTAGATTATTTACCTCTCAGAATTCAGAAAAATAAAGGGATAGCCAAGGACTTCCAGGGTATGTTACAATTGGTGTTGTTGATTTCATCCAGGCATCACGGCTTCCGTCACAAAGTCAACACTACGCGTGAGAAAACTGAGAAATCAGTAAAAACATAACAACGTAGCCATTCATATGACTTCATGATGTTAAACAGTAAAAATAAGTCTAATTTCGCCGATAGAAGTTATACGTGGGCTTTTAAATTTTCATCAGTGGTTATCATGGTATCAAATAAACGCACTAATCTGTCACCTTTTATGTAAAGAAGGCTAAATAATTAGTTAAATATAGGTAAGTATAAGCCAATTGTAGAAAACGAACAAACAATTTTTACCTCTATTTATTTGTATAATGACAACGACTATCTTTGGAATAAGCTGATTTGGAAGAGCCGTTGATCTGAGAGTCAAATGTTCCGTGTGTACTGTCGGGAACGTGTCCTTTGAACACTGCTTTGATCAGCGGATGTTGCATTTTTTCCGAGTAAAGCTAACTAAGCTGTTTATATAACGACACGATTTGTTTGTACATATGGCTCTGAAGCTGCTTAAATTGTGTCCATCTTGTAAAAAGAATATTCGGACTGGTTGCAGTTTAAGTCGTTGATGACAAAATGGTAAACATAAATGTCTGTTTTTCAAGTATTATTTAATGAACTACTTCGATAAATACACCAGTACTTACTATTATCATCATCATGATAACGTTATTCTGCTTTCAAATAGAACAAATATCTAGGCCGCAACCACTTATAGCTCGAACTAAACGTTTTATTCTTTTTACAATATGAATTCCAGTCAATTAGTTCTGACAATACTGCCACCTTCTATCTCTATATGACGAACACCCGATGTACATCAATTTTCCTGACACTTCAAATACCCGCAGTATATTGTAGTGCAGTCATTTCATGTCTTAAAACCATAAAATTCAATTACTTTAATTAAAGACTTACTTATTTTGCATGGATTGTAAAACATGTACTTGGAACTTGTATTTACTACAATCAATGAATGCTTCCTGGAGTTCTGACCAGTACTCGCGCCGTAAAGAAGAGATTGTGGAGATCGCGGACAAAATCCGGGATTCGAACCCATGACCTCCGGGCTAGCAGTCCGACGCTGTATCCCAACACCACAGTGCCTCCCTCACGTTAAATTCTTGCATGAAAATGGCTTTTTGAACTAATTAATTATTTACAGGGACTATATTTCACTACCGCGGAGGAACGTCAGGCGATTTGTAGCATATGTAACCTAACGTTGGTTTATCAATGTGTCTTGACAAGCTCAAACCCTTTTTATTAAAAAATTAAATATATTTATATGTTTAAATCATTAAAAGTATGTCGTATTCACATGATACTTGCGCCGAATAAAGATTTATCAGCATAGGAACGATAATGATAGGAAAAACTTCGGTCTTACCCACCTGCTATATCTTTCTGGCCGATTTGACAAGCAGCATTGCCCTCGTCTGCAGTAGACTGTCTGCATGTTAACAGTTTTATTTGAGAAAATTATATAGCTAAATTTCTGAAGAACTAAGATCTTCTCTATTATGTTTGTCTTTTTAAAAAGCAACAAGAATGAATGAAATGAAGGTAGTCGGTTTTCCGTTCTTATGGTAACAATGTGTCATATCTTAATACCATAGTTGTGTAAAATCGAATTTAAAGGTAGATTGCTCTTTGAAATCTAGAAAACGCGAACAGTGTCAAAAGTTATAACCGAAATATGTGGCATCTGAGATTTTTGGCCCAAATTACCTATTTTGGCGAAATTGAGTTATTACCATTTCTTGAAACATGGATATGTGTCGACCGCTGCAAAACAAACATTTTTGCAATACGCCAATTTTTTTATGGTTTTACAGCACTGTGAAAACCATCACCATGACTACAACATTCTTGGAGTTTTATATTTTTTTGCAACACTTCTGATTAAAGATGAAAGAACATATTTATGAAATATGTAAACATGTCAATATATGTATGCTATAAAGAAACAGTTCATTCACATACAAATGTGGGTTTTTGTTGTTGCAAAACACACAAATGCATACCGTTGCCATAGCAACCAATAATCAATAATTTGATAGATATAATAAAAGTGGCCCACCACATATAGATTACTCTGAAAGGATTTACAAAACAATGTCTAGAAACACACATGCAACTTTTTACAATGTTATAACATAATATTTAATCTTATAGTTATAGTATCTAGTATCTTATAACCTATGATGAAAGAAGCAGCAAAACAATGAATTCCATTGTTCAGTTTTTTGACAACAATTGGAATGTACAGTCAAATCAAAGGCCTTATGTACCGTACTGTATTTTTTATTCAATAGATGTTATTTGAAAGCTGTTAGATTTAAGAAAGGTGCAAACATATAAAATCTATAATTTAGCAATTCTTTTAAATCTTCACATACACTGGAACATGTTAATATGGCAACAGAAATGCAAAAAACAATAACAGAAAACTGAAACAAAAATCATGTAACTTGAGTATCTGAATTTTGCAGTAGATTTTTAAAATGTTTTAATTTTGTCATAAAAGCAATGATCAAAAGGCTTCAACAAAAGCATTTCCTATAGGTTTAGATGCCTAGCATTTACAAATTGGCCCCTAAGAAGTACTGATATGAAATAAAGAAAATCTGTATTATATTAAGTTTAGTGACCTTGTACTACTTATACTGCTGACCAACTGTGTATCAGTGAAGCAAATTAAACTAAATGTAAATTAAAAGTATTCAGACTAAAATACAATACAGTATATTATATGAAGTTCGGGTGTTTTATTGCCATTGAGTATAAGGAAAATCTGAAAACACTTTTTTGACTATCCTAGTCAAATATTGAAAATCTACCCTGTTTGTTAGGCATATTTCTGTTTTGATCTATCAATATGAGGTAAATAGTTCAGTTTAACAATTCTCTAACGTTTTATTTCAAAGCTTCTTTACTGTGCTTGAAACATTCTAGTCAATAGCTCAATAGGTAAAGTAACTTTAATGTCTACAGCAAATATTTACATGTAGTACATTGCACAATAATCAGAACAAACATTATATAGGACTAACGTAATGTATCTTTATACTATAAAACAAATAATTAATTGATATTTGATAACAACACATTATTGCATGTACCTTATGATGTTATCTGTGAAATACTGATGTATATCTCTACATGTAAGATCCTATTACATTTGTTCCGTTGGAAATTCCGCAAGAATTGAAATGCGGCTTACTCAAGCGCACAAGTGGCTTACCGTCAGGTTACAGTACACAGTAGTCGAGAAACCCGATACAGATTCCTGCTGCGAGGGAAGCCGTATCTACAAGACGCAGTTGCCTATCGAGATAAACTATGTCACAATGGCCTTTACTTATCGTTTTGACTCGACAGTGACATGATTCCTGCAAACAGATCAGCAGGAACTTGTCAGAATTACAGATTTCACGATTTCAATGAGCATTTTGTCTAACCAGTAATGACCTATGATTTAGGTAGCATTTTATGCTACAAATAATGGCATTCCAATCAGAAAATAGGCTTATCCAAAAGCAATACATAAACAAACAAACTGACCAAAACCTATTCAAAATACATAGTTGGATTTAAATCCCAAAACCATTGCAACAAAAAATTTAATATCCCCGTGCCCTTTTCACTTGAAAACTGAAACTCTAGTAAAATCTAAGTTTAAAATATATGTTTATAATCTACTGGAACAACTTCTGACCTGTAAAAACAAAGCGAAACTCTCCCTCTTCCCCCCCCCCCCCCTCTCTCTCTCTCTCTCTCTCTCTCTCTCTCTCTCTCTCTCTCTCTCTCTCTCTCTCTCTCTCTCTCTTTCTCTCTCATGATGTTAGCATGCTTGTGGGGTGGTAATGGGGCCTTGCAACTGCATTGCTGCTATGAAAAGAATAACAATGAGTTAAAAATTAAATATAATATAGTGTAATAGCCAATAGTTAAATTACTGACAAACACTGTATACATGCAGAATTAAATTGCCGGCATTTCTATATTTTATGTATTTTATAATCACTTTTTGTTTCATATTATGTGTTGACTGTTCAATGTATAATATTATAAATAGTCGTGTTATGTATCTTATGCTCCTACGGATAGAGGAATTCAAATTGTTTATTTAATATACGAAAAATAATTTATACTAAGTATTTTTGTCTGTGGCTTGTGGTCATGTATATCTTATTGATGAAGTACACAAGGGGATCAAAATAGTAAACATTGTTAACAAACACTATGACGTTTGTAAAACTGTACTTTGATTGATTGTTTTTGTGTTGAAATAGTGGTCTGATTCACAAGAAAAATAACAATGAGAAAATTAGTCAACGGGAAGAAATAGGGGTTATCTCCCTTTGCAAACTGCGTTAAGTGTTAAACCGTGATTCATTAATACAATGTTGGAGAAAAGTTATAAGTAAACTATCGCAGTTTATCTCAGATTGTAGAAGAAGAGGCAGAAGAAACAGATGTGATAAGAAATTTATGGAAACAAGTTGGCTGTTAAAAAAAATCCAATTGGTTATGCCACATGCCGTGTTGGCTTTATAAGTTTATCCGAGAACCAAAATCATGTTTGAAACCATTTTTGGAGTTTGTATGCAGATTTTTTCAATTTTATCATATTGTTGTAGCATATTCAAGTGTCCTCATTCAAAATATTTTCAACAATTTTGTAACAAAGAAACACTATATACCAATGCATGCATTGGCATGGCTTTTCCTTTGTCATTGAGTGGCCAGTAGATTTCCTTCACTGCCTTATGTGGGCGACCTCCAGCAATCTAGAATGGGAACACCTGCAGGCTGAAATCCCGATGCTGTTTCTTCATGTAGGGACCTCAAGGATCCAACATCATCCTGTTATGGTCTAGATGGCTGTGTAGGCATCATGCGAATGTGTGCTTTTGTTTAAAGGAGCGCCACATTGGCCTGGTACATCTGACTGCAGGTATCTAGGTGATTGCCAGGATTACCATAGCATTACAGTTTCTGCTGCTAGCAACACAGTGCGAACTTGATAGGGGTTATCAGTTATCGTGTATTGCAATGAAGAGGAACTGCACGGGGCTGGGACACCTATATACTCGACTCCCTTTTTGTGCAATGCCATTCAGTGACTGACACTGAAAGCTTGTTTGAAATGGAGTATTTCCTTGTTTGAAATACTGCTGCAGAAAAACGAGTGAATGTTTGTGTATTTCCTTAGATTGACATGGGTGGTCTTTTTGTCCTACTTTCGATTTATTGAATGTTGTAAACAGTCGGATATATACTTTGCACATCACTGGAAGTAAAGTTCTTCAATTATAATTCAAAATAGGCATGCTTATTTATGTACAACCTATTTGCAGCCTCTCTCTGGGAGATTTCTGGAAAATTTCAAAGATATTTGAAAACGGGAAAACCTACTTTCGTTTTTGAAAAGGCAAAATATAATTTATTAATTCTTTTGTTCAAATTTCAACACAATAAATTATGGTCAAATTCAATGCATTATGTCATATTTTTCTTTCTTAGAAGACGCCCGATACCATTCCAGATTTAAAAGAAAATTCGATTTGGTGTTAGTAATGGACCTTTAAAATGAATTGAAAACAAGAAGAGCAAGAATGGGAGTTGTAGAAACTCTACTAGTTCACTATAGTTGAGCCATAATCCAGAAAATTCAGGCTTAATGAAAAACTTTGAAAATATAGGTAACAGTATTTCTAAGGTTTATAGCCATTATACATCACTTCCAGCAAATATGAGTGTATTCCGTGGAGTGGTTACAAAATTATGATCATTTAATGATATACACTGACATGTAAATAAGAAAAACCGTCAGAAACGTCAAAGTATTGCAGTAATGTCATATTGACTAACATCTTTCAAACAATTTATTGTATGAGCAGTGCTATCTGTTTCTGTGTGATCCACCTATGGGGAGTACTAAAGGAACTGTAACGCGTAATGACGAGTTTCACGTCCTGGTCGTTCCTAATAAGTGGGAAAAATCATATGGGATCATATATAGAAAGGTTATGCTTTCTGTCAATATTTCTGTACCTACTTGCAAATGGTGCAATGTATACCAGTTGGAATATCTAGACGGTGGACTAAAAGTCGTCTATCATAAACATTTTTATCAGGATAAAGATTCGCAGAGGCTGAATTTATTTCACGTGCCATCTCCGTTCTCTTCAAAATGTTTAGTTTATAGTTTATACTAATTTATTTTAGGTCGATTGTGAAACAATTTATACAACTTATATTAATCACTCTCGACACCTCATTCCTGATGGTATCCATCGCCGTGAGGGTATGAGAGATGAGAAGCCAGTTTCCCTTTTAATGCTGAGCGCCAAGCAAGGGAGCTGCTGGTACCATTTTTTACGTCTTTGGTATGACGCGGCCAGGGAGCGAACCCACGACCTCCCGCACTCGAAGCGGACGCTCTACCACTAGGCTATCGAGGCGGTTCAAAATGTTTAACTCAAATGGCTGCGAAACAGTGAACAATTTTAATTACAGATCTCTTCGGTCGGTACGAACGTGAGCAATAGGTGATTTAAGCATATCACGCCCTAGCATTGACTAGTAAGATGTATTATTCATCAATACATGTATATGTATTTATGGTGTTTATAATGGTATCTAACAAACACAACGGAATGGTAATACTGGGCAATACGAAGATAAACTTGCATACATTGCTGCATTTTCAGAAACGCACACACAATAAAATGCATTATTCTAATTATTTAAATGGATGTAATAATGTTTCAAACTACGTACACTTCAACCTTTAATTTAGAAAAGTAGACAGTCAATATTCTAACAGATTGTCAATTAAGTGATTGCTACCCATCAGGTTAATTATTATTCATTAATATTTGACCAGTTTCGTTGATTTTTCAGATAGCAGCATGACAATATCATTAATTATTTCGAAAAACACCGATTGAAAATTGAAAAATTGACTGAAAAGCGAAAAGTACATATAACAATCAGATTGCATGGATGTGTAAGGTAGTCATGATCTGCACTACCCTATAACTGACAACGAACATATACCAGTACGTGTAAGTTATTGGCAAATCTGTGATATTACTTAATGACTTCTTAATGATTCTGCTGTATTTATATTGTATAACGACAAAGTCATTGCTATTTAACATTTATAAAGGTCATAACAAATTTATTTGCTTTCAATTAGGCATATAATTTTTACCCTTGATGGTATATTAGTCAATTAACTTTCGTTGGTTTTTAATACATCATCTGTTATGCAAGGGATGGATGATTTCATGGAATGAACTCCCAGAGCGACCATCAATATTGCAGAATATGAAAATTAATTATCGACTGGTAATGTAATTGTTTTTCAGATTAAGATTTTAAGAACTTTAATTAAAATGCCCTTTCAAATTAAATGTTGAATTCAATTATTCATTTTTTTTTTGCAAAAATTACCACAAAAATGCCTTTGGCTGGTACAATACATGGCAACCATTGCACGGACAATACATACAGAACATACAGTGTAACATTGTTTCTTGTTTCAATTTAGTTTTTTGATACTGTTTCATTGTCATACTTAAACGGTAGCGCTGTAAACACATTTAGTCAATCATTAAAATGCTCGTGCCGCCTGAGCAACGGTACTCATGTGAGAGATGTAGGCTATTGTAACAATATAGTAGTATTTGACCATAGTTTCTTCCCTTTATCTCTAATACACCATTTGCTTTTTAAAGAGAAAGTAGAAAATAGATATTCACGTAAGGAATTGTTTAAATGCGGTCTTAAATTTAAATCAATCATTCATTTAGAGTATCTTGTATTTAGAACTACTAACAGGGGTAAATCGTATTTTACATGTAAGTTATAGCGCTAATAATGATTTAGGCCTACTAAGAGTTTTAGTCTGACACCTCCATTTAAATGAAATGATGGTATGTATATATATATATAAAATGTTTAAACCATATTCTAATCACTCTAAACAATGTTAATTTATGCCTTTCTTTTGTATTCAAGTCGTTTCTTCGAATAAAAGAGTGGTCAGAAAGCCTTTCTTATTATTTGAAATATCATTGAAAAAATAATGTGCTGTGTTTCTAAGATGTACTTTCCGGTTTAAAAATTAGGAATGTTTTTAAGACAAATAAAGATAATTTCTGCCAGTACGACATCTTTCGCTACTTGCAAATGTGATCCTGGAACTTTAACATGTGTAAGTCTTAATGATTATCCGCTGGTTGCTAGAAAGCAAAACGCGCTTGTTTAAAAGTGTTTTCAATGTTTATTTCGATTTTCTGTAGGCTATCATACATCTGTTGTATTGTAATTTATGCACTTTCTAACTTTCACAAACATGTTTCACAAAATTATTATCATGTAAACGTAAGTAAACATTCTCTAAAGAGGTGCTGAATTTTTAGAAAAGAAAAAATATGTTACACTGTTGGAAAAATTATATAAAATTGTATAATAAAAATTAAAACAGTTTAGTTTATACTTTCGATTGCGAAACAAGTTCTAACAACTTATATCAATCGCTCTCGAGACTCATTCCAGATGAATCAACCTCGAAGAGAAATGGAATTATTTGTGTCTTGCCTAAGGACACTACCGATATGGCGATGGTAGGGATCGAACCAGGTGCCCTTCGATCCTGAGCCCTTCGATCCTGAGGCGAACGCGCTACCACTGCGCCACGGCGGCTCCATGGAAATAGAATCTATATACCAATTTATTACAATGCAGAAGCCAAAACTGCACACACACACACACACACACACACACACACACACACACACACACACACACACACACACACACACACACCACACACCACCACCACCCACCACACCCCACCCCACACACCACCACCACCCCCCACACACAAAACCAACACCACACACACACACACACACACACACACACACACACACACACACACACACACACACACACACACACACACACAGCACACACACACACACACACACACACACACACACACACCCACCCCACGTGTATAAAAAGGAATCCAAAAGTACACAGAATGTAGGGAACTGGGAATGTCTATATTGTCTTGAGAAGTAAATCCCCTGAACTTATACCGCAGTTTAACCGTATTTATTGTATTTACCATAACTCAATATGTACAGAACTCGAATACAAGGACATATATCAGCAGATACAACAACATTGATTTAAAAACAAATACGAAGACATATAATACAAAAGATCATCTTTTATATGTTCAATTTCAGCTTAATTTCAACATTTCTGAACATAAATATGTATGTTGAGTTAGTTAGAAGAAGGAAATATACATACAAGAAGTACAGGAGCTGGGAGTTGGAGTTTTTACTTAATGCACTTAATGAAATCAATAGACATATTGCAAAGTATGTACAACATACATACTGGAAAAGCCCATAATTATTTTACTCACTTGTCCGAAACGGAATAGCAAGAATAGACAATTTGTTGAAGAAAGAGATTATGTCCGAAGTTAAATCGATTCTAGATTTGATGACCGATATTCCAGATTTAAATAATAGTCTGTTCTGTACTCTCAGTCAATGGTGTTCTGTACTCTCAGTCAATGGTGCTGTACAGTGCATGCAGTAAACCTTGACCAGGTCGTCATGGCTACTAGGTCATCCAAACAAAAATAAAATACAATTCTGTTTGAGATACTGCATTATGTATGTAGAAAACGTAAACCATTCCGTCAGGGATGCTGCATTATGTATGTAGAAAACGTAAACCATTCCGTCAGGGATGCTGCATTGTGCTCCATTTACAATTTTAAACAATTTAAATCGTCTCGTATATTGTTGAACATATGTAGGTACATTACATAATGAAGACCGGGGTTAATAATGGTTCACCGATGGTTAAAGGACTGCGAATTAAATACTTGGGGTAGATGTCAGAATCAGCGAGTGATCTAAGTGCATTTCAATACATAACTTTTTTTCTCAAAGGTTTATTATAATTGATTAAATTAATTGACGGACGATTACATTATTATATGGAGACTAGAGGAGTAATGCATGTACCTTCTTTTAAATTGACGTCATTTATCAAACTATGTCTGTTATATAAAGGCTGGATATCAAGCTGTAGCTAAAAGCCAGTTTAATTTATAGATCGTCATTTCAGGGACTTTTCATTCAATATGATTCATTTTTATTGGTAACAAAGCGCTTTATCTTATTTAATTGTTTAATTTTCGGGAGGAAAATGTTGTGGTTATGCCATATTGGAACTCGGATTTTATTTGCCATTATATATTTAACGTATGCAGACTGTTCGGATTACATTGTTGGTAAGTACTCCTATTAATTACAATTAAAGATTAAACTTGTTAGAAAATAATTATACAACTAGACCTGTCACTAAATGTGATTAAAACTACCGAAAGATTGTTGTATTAACTGAAGAACTTATAAGTAACTTAATACCCAAGGCTTGTAAAAAGGTAAGTTATGGTATTTTGCAATAACTCTGTAATTAGTCAAGATAGTGTTATGGTTTTTGTAATTAATCAAAATAGAGGAACGGTTCTTGTACACTGCATTTCCTCACATTGTGCTTAATTGAATTCCAACCAGAAGTGTTCAACTTATGCTCCGGACAAGGAAAACCAACAAAGGACAACAAAAATGGAATTAGTCAAGATAGAGATATGGTTCTTGTACACTGCACTTCCTCTTATTGTGCTTGGCCATTGTATAAAGCTGTATTGAATTCCAACCAGTAGTTTTCAAGTAATGCTCAGGACAAGAAAAGATTTCAAAACACAATAACTCTGTAATTAGTCAAAATAGAGTAATGGTTCTTGTACGCTGTACTTTCTCTCATTGCTCTTGACCATTGTAAGAAGTTGTACTGAATTCCAACATGTTTTCAATTCATGCTCCAGACAAGAGAAAGCAACAAAGGGCAATAACTCTGTAATTAGTCAAGATAGAGTTAAGGTTCTTATACACTGCAATTCCTCTTATTGCGCTTGACCATTCTTTGAAGTTGTATTGAATTTCAGTAGTTTTCAAGTTATGCTCTGGATAAGGAAAAGTGACAAAGGGCAATAACTTTGTAATTAATATTTATATACTAGTCTATATGTTAACATTGAATATGTAAAATGTATAAAATTGTCGTGGGCCGGAGGCCAGTATCAAATAAAATCTTTGTCATTGTCATAGTCAAAATAGAATTATGGTTCTTGTACCTTGCACTTCCTCTCATTGTGCTTGACTATTTTAAGAAGTTGTATTGAATGCAAACCAGTAGTTTTCAACTTATGCTCCGGGCGAGGAAAAGCGACAAAGGGCAAACACTGTTTAATAAGTCAAGAAAGAGTTAAGGCTCATGTACATTGCGCTTCCTCTCATTATGCTTGGCCATTGCATAAAGTTGTATTTAATTCCAGCAAGCAGTTTTCAAAAAAACTCCGGACAATGAAAAACAACAGAGGGCAAAAACTCTGTGATTAGTCAAAGCAGAGTTCTGTAATTAGTCAAAATAGAGTTACAGTTTTTGTATTCTGCACTTCCTCTCATTGTGCCTAACCATCGTATGAAGTTGTATTGATTTCAAACAAGTAGTTTTGAAGTTATGCTCCGGACAGGGAAAAGTAACAAAGGGAAATAACTCTATAATTAGTCAAACTAAAGTAATGGTGCTTGTACATTGCACTTCCTCTTATTGTGCTTGACCATTGTTTGAAGTTGTATTGAATTCTAACAAGTAGTTTTCAAGTTATGCTCCGGACAAGGTAAAGTAACAAAGGACAAAAAACTCTGTAATAAGTCAAAATAGAGTAACGACCAACCGACGGGTAACTCCTGTATACCCCCCTCTCAAACTTCGTTTCGGGGTATAAATAGGTTAAAGAAATGATTGCATTCAATTATGTTAGGGTATGCCATTTGATTTTTTTTCTCATTAGCACCCCACTCTGTTAAGGCAATTCAAGGCATTTAAATCTCAACAAGAAAACCATTGATGCAAAACATCAACGGTCGCCGCTAAAGAATTGAACAAGAGCAAAGGAAATGTAGAACGTTTTTATTTGTAACAGGAATACAAAAATAATAATACTATTAAATTGTGTTTGAGCATTAACATGTTACACAGATTGCAATTAAGAATATAAAATAAATAAGTTCACCCATCAAAATATGACCACTTCAAGACGTGATTCATTTCAATTTTCGTAAAATACTGTTGCGTAATATTTAAAAGAAATATATATCCAAAAGTATTACACCGACAACTAAAATAGTTTAGTTTGTATTTTCTGTTTCTGTTTTCTTGAAAACGATCCAGCTGAATCAAAGTTTTGTGAAAACATGGCGAGTATAACATACACAGATCGTACCGTTGTAAGAAGACTTTTCGAATAACAGTTTCAGAAGAGTGCTCCAAGTTAATACGTAGGAGGCAGACTACAGTTTTCTTGGCTTTTCACACAACACTCGACTCCGCAACTTTCAAAACCACAACCCAAACACTGTAATCACATACCTGAAACAAATGTAGTACATTTTTAGCATGATCATGTGTGACTCAATAAAAAATGCCAGTAATTTCAGTCCGAAACCAAAACCGTCATCCACCAGCTCAGCATTCTGTGTTTTCAGATATCGCGAAATCTGACGACAAAATAACACATTTTGCTAATGTTTACACTACCACTGAAAATTCTTCTACACTGATGGAACCAACTGCTACACTGTTTCCGACTCTTGAAACACTGTAAATCAAGAAAACAAGCTCCATGCTACAAGGTTTCCATACCGTTTTTTCAAAATTTCAAATCTCCAAGGGTCCCTGTCAAAATGAAACTTGCATTCCCGGCTAATTCTAGACAGACATGCTTTCGTACTTGGCAGCCATTACGTCACTACTGCAAGGTCAATGTCACTGGTTTCACTTTCATCAAATCACTAAATCTCAATACTTGACAATGAAAATGCATATATAGCATGTATTAATATTATCAACCAAGACCATGCACTTGGATCTGCATTTTACCTCTAATTTGTAAATTTAACCCTGGCCAATTCGTCACTAACAGCCTGAAACCGTATACTGCCTCCTTAGTTCACCTTGCGTTACAACAGCTGAGATATCAGCTAATTTTGTATAAACGGAGTGGATAGCTTTATTGTTTACATCACGTGAGAACATTTTTCAACTTTCTAAAAACAAATTATGATTCACTTTCAAATATGTTATCAATCAAAATAGACCTTGACCATTTGAAATCGTGCTTTATTGTCAGTTGATAAAATTATCTTGCATCGAATAATCTTGGAAAAAAATTAAGTCACGTGCCCCGCCACGTACAAAAACAAATCCCATTCCAGAGATTACGCCACACTTCAGTGCGGCGACAATAACGGTTGGATTCATAATTTACACAGAGTCCCAGTATAGGTTCTTATGCTATTTCGTTTATACGGACGCCCAGTAGTACGACTTTGTTGTTTTTTTAAATTGATGTTTTCAATATAACTAAGTTGAAAATTCAAGATAGATCTACTATGTTGCAAATTCAAATTCCTAAGTTGAATATTCAAGATACAGTAAACTCCGTATATATCGACTCCGGATATGACGTAACTTCGGATATAACAAACACTTTATTTTGGCCTGATTTTTTCCCTTCTTTGTTTAATGTAGAAATGTACGGTTATATCGTACTCCGGTTATAAGGAAACTTCGGATATAGAAAAACAATATTTTCTAGCCCAACAATGAAAAATATACAGTAAAGTAATTGTATATATCGAACTGCAAATATGTTCCGAAGAGTTATAAAAATCTGTTGATTTTGAATTTTTCGTTTGCCGTCTGAATTGTATTTTTCATAGCGCACTTCATAAAGGTAAATCATAACACATGTGTAACCTTTTGGTAAACTAGTTAAATGAGAATACAAACATAATTGCTAAGAACGATATTCAAGTGATAATATTTTAAAGTGATGAAATCCCATATTGGGAAAAATACCTTGCTAAATATTTTAAGTTACGGCAAATGAGCGAAAATCTACGGTGGCACAGAGGTGACATGTGTATGTTTTTATTTATCTCGTGCGCACGACATACTAAGTCGTGCGTACGAGATACTATGTTGTGCGCACGAGATACTATGTCGTGCGCACGAGATAATTAAGTCGTGCGCACGAGATACTATGTCGTGCGCACGAGATAATTAAGTCGTGCGCACGAGTTACTAAGTCGTGCGCACGAGATACTATGTCGTGCGCACGAGATAATTAAGTCGTGCGCCGAGTTACAATGTCGTGCGCACAAGTTACTAAGTCGTGCGCACGAGTTACTAAGTTGTGCGCACGAGATACTATGTCGTGCGCACGCGATACTATGTCGTGCGCACGAGATAATTATGTCGTGCGCACGAGTTACTATGTCGTGCGCACGAGTTACTTAGTCAGTCAAATCAGTTCCTTACATTGACTTAATTATCTCGTGCGCACGACATAGTATCTCGTGCGCAAGACTTAGTAACTCGTGCGCACGACATAGTAACTCGTGCGCAAGACTTAATTATCTTGTGCGCACGACATAGTATCTCGTGCGCACGACATAGTATCTCGTGCGCACGACTTAGTATGTCGTGCGCACGACTTAGTATGTCGTGCGCACGAGATAAATAAAAGCATACACATGTCACCTCTGTGCCACCGTAAAAATCAACTTTTTTAAATTGGTATTTATACAGACAGAGTTATGAAATTTCTATCCATTTATAAAACATTTACATTTGTACATGTATCATGGAGAAAAAACGTAAAACACTCACATTAGAAAATAAATTAACAGTTATAGATCTTTATAACTCATCAAACGGAGGTATGAAATTAAAAGCAACTACATATAGAGGTTGATTATTCGGATTTTATTACATTTGACTTTAAAAACACATGTTCGATATAAAGTTTAGTTCGATATATATACATCGTATATAAGGAACTTATTTGATATACCGATATAAGGAACTCCTGATATAAGGAACACATATGATAGGTCCCGAGGAGTTCGTTATAAGCGGAGTTTACTGTACTATGTTGAAAATTCAAGATACTAAGTTGAAAATTCAAGATACAAAGTTGAAAATAGTTCAACTCACTAAGTTGAAAATTAAAGATCGTAAGTTGAATTTTCAACATAGTAAGTTGAATATTCAAGATACAAAGTTGACAATTCGACTTACTAAGCTGAAAATTCAAAATACTAAATTGAATATTCAAGACACTAAGTTGAATTTTTAGCTTACTAAGTTGAAAGTTCAAGCAACTAAGTTGAAAATCCACGAAAGTAAGTCGAAAATTCAACTTACTTTCTTGAATTTTCAACTTAGTAAATTGAATGTTCAACTTGGTTTTTTGAATTTTCAACTTAGTATCTTGAACTTTCAACTTAGTAAGTTAAAAATTCAACTTAGTGTCTTGAATATTCAATTTAGTATCTTTAATTTTCAGCTTAGTAAGTTGAATTGTCAACTTACTATCTTGAATGTTCAACCAGCGTAGAATTCTAGGTTCCTGATTTAGCTTAGTATCTTAAAATTTCAACTTAGTATCTTGAATTTTCAATTTAGTGAGTTGAATTTTCAACTTAGTTATGTTGAAAAAATCAATTAAAAAAAACACAGTGGCACTATTTTGCTCCCATAGGTTTATGTGTTAACACATTAAGCAAGTTTTTTGTCTACTTAAACAATTATCAAACCCAGAAGTAATTAAAATGACGAGTTAATTGTTAAAAGTAATAATAATCCCGTACCAGTTGAAGAATTATTCAATAACCAACTACATAATATTCATATAAATGGTGTTAAATCATGGGCTTTTTTAAAATGTCGTTGAACCTGAATATCATTTTATGTTATGTTCTCCAGTATATCGAGATGCTATGTCATTTAGACAGGAAGAGCTTGATATTATACCTGCTTCTTAGTAATTTAGAAACATTTCATGTATATATGCCGATTTGCCAATAAACTTTAAATCTGTGTTAAAAATAAGATCAAAACAATTGTAAATATACTTGTATCCTCAAAAATATTTCAAATATACCAGAAGGATAATCTCAAATTCATAAACACATATTTTTTATCAATTGTTGCAGGGGTTATATGTAATGATTACTGTGCTGTGCCGAAGGAAACGATTTCTGTTCACTTGGATTGCATGTCTGTCGTGTATCACCGCACAGATACGGCTGCTATTTTCAGTGTGTTGGAAATCGGTAACTACTTACTTTTTTGTGATGCATGTATCTGTTTACAATAATGTACAGGCCTATCTACTATCGATTTTCGTTTTTTTCAGCACACCGTTTATATCAGGTAGGTACGATGCACGTGAAGTGACGTGTGATACATTTTTTTTATTTCGTAATTATGAAAAACATTCCGTAAACACGACATAACATTTCGTAAAAACGAATAACATTTCGTAAAAACGAATAACATTTCGTAAAAATGTAATAATATTTCGTAATAACGAAATCTTATTTCGTAATAACGAAATCTTATTTTGTTTTTACGAAATGTATTTCGTAATAACGAAATGATATTTGGTTTTTACGAAATCTTATTTCGTTTTTACGAAATGTATTTATTTCGTTTTAACGAAATCTTATTTCGTTTTAACGAAATGTTTTTATCGTTTTACGAAATCTTAGATCTTAGATTTCGTTAAACTGTGACGTCATTAATATTGTAAGACATTTCAGTTTCCGTCCGCCATTTTATTTTGAAAAAGCCATACTTTTCCTTCGAATGTGCAGCTTTGAACTTTAAAATGTGAATGAATCATATTGATATACATTCCTAAAAATGTTTTCTCTTTCCAATGACTCTTGTGCCCTAACACATTCGATCCATTTTAAAAATGAAAAACTCGTTTTACATCGCGATGTAGATCTACTTGCAAATTATTATTATTTCTTTTCATTTGAACACCATATTTTATGTAATTGTAAAAACATTGGAGATGGCAACGAGTGCTCGAGTATTCGAGTACTCAATCGAACGTCCGAGTACTCGATTAGCAAAAAGGTATTCAAGTAATCGGAAAACTATTTGTTTGCAAAAATCGCTTCATGCATAAAATCAGAAATAATCCATATTTGGTTCCTCCAAAACTTGTCAGTATTTAAATTCGGGATCGTTATCAAAACAAAATTAAAATATGCCAAACTTCCACGTATAACCCCATTAAAACTATGTTTGTAAAGAAATGAAATAGTCCATACAGTTGTTCATCAGCTGCTGTCTGCCATTTTGTTTTGTAAAACGCAATTTTGCGTACGAATGCAAGTTGAAAATTTTACAAGTTCGTAATGGGATTTACTAATTCATACGAGAAAGAAATACCAAAACATCACAATGCTAGAGGTGGTATCAAATAATTTGTGACAATCTTAAACTTTATTAGATGATGAGTGAGGGCCATACACCTGTACATTCAATATAAAGGGAGGTAATTTAAGAATAAAAAATTGATACATAATCTGTCTGTCTGACACGTCAGGCAAATATTTGCTGCTGTTTGACCTAATGACAGATAATTTATGGTCTTTTACACAATAGTTTCTGTTGTACATTCAGGCAAAAAATTCATTGGTCATTTTCATTGGTCAGCCAAAGTTTTGTGTCCAAATGTCAGGCATTGCTAAAACTTTTCGGGAAGACTGTAACAGAGGACACTAGATTCGTTATAATATCAAACGTATTAAGATTAGGGGCATGTAACTCTCAGTGGAATTTAACTAAAACCTTCACAGCCTCATATTTTGACGCAAGTACTGCCTAGAGCCCCAGAGAGCAGTCATTTTTATATCAGTTGCAAAACCCAAGTCTACAAGAGTTATTCATTAATTAAGTTAAACTTAACTAAGCCCAAACATCATTTTTCAGGCCGAAGAGATAGTTTCTAAGTTCCTAGTGGTCGTAGTAAGATCTGACTTGAGTTGAAAGGTTCACATATGTTAAGACAAAATAATTTGTATCCATGTTGATAGCTGTAGATAATTTGTGATCAATAAGTTAAATTAGATAATGTCAAAATGGATTCAGTGTAGAACCAAGGTTGTTGCAACAGCAGTTATTAACTTAATATAGTTACACATGTTTTGTACAACTAATACAAATTAAAGTGAATGCCAAGCACTTAGAATCTAGATAATAGTATGTCTAATATGTTTTTGCTTCATTTTGACTTCCTAAACTAGTAACTATGCTTCCCCAGAAAGTTGCACTCGACTCCATGTATCTGCCTTCCTTGGCGTTTAAGCAAGCCATGCAGCAACTTGTATACGCAACGTCTGGAAAGGTTCCATTTAACTCATCTGATGTAATGTGCTTGTAAAATGAACTTGAATATCGCTCTCGTGAGAGGCACTTGGTTTCAAATCAATCATCGTTTTTTCCCACACTTTTTCACTGGCATACAAATGAAAATGTGGCGGAACGAAAAAACTATGGATCTGAAAGTTGGAAATGGAACACAAGTTGTACTGTTTTATATTTTTGAATACTTCATTTCAGTACGAGATTTGGACAAAAATGCCTCTGTGGATGTCATCATACTTCTTGATAACAGTACATTCGTTTTGAATAATCGGGCACTGTTACACACATACAACAAGTCCTTGGTTATTTGGGGTGATGTTCCGGCACAAGAACAACAATCAAAGGTAAATTATATATTTATATATTGTACGGATTAGTTTGGTTTGATATGACAAAATTTTATATATTTTTTTCTCTGTATTTCAGATTCAGTTTAGATACCAATTGAAGACATGTAAAGCTGGGAACCACAACCAAAAACTCGGAGTCGAAACTTGCGATTACAATACACAGCATAATTTGAAAAAAGATGTTCTTGTACGAACATTGTATAGTGGACCAAAAATCATATCATCTCTAATTGAATATGTGGCATGGAAATATGTCGTTGTTCTATATGAAGATGCAACAGGTAGCTCTTTGAATATTTAGTGTATAATAAGACACAGCCCCACCAGCAACCAAAAGGTACAGAAGACTCAACCCTGGTATATAACGAAGGCATTTATCTACATTAAATATTCCGTGATTGTTTTAATTTTGTTTCTGTATGGTTAACTTGTATACTCCTACCAAATATGGTCTGGCAGGGGACGGAAACTCTATAAGAGTCAATATGTTTTAGTGTATTTGTAATAATATTATTTCTGTATCTTTCATAAGGGTGTTTCTATGTATGTGTGTCAGTTAGTTACTAGCTTTCCTACTCAAATTTTGTGTTTTAACCCATGTGAATCAGAAACTTTAACATTTACTTAACGCTCTTTCAGTATTTGAAATGTCGATAACGTTAGACCTGTTGTCAAGAAAGAAGATACTGTATTCCTTGTTCCACATTGATGACTTACATAGGCTATGGACTGACCTCCTCTCAAAGAAAAGTCTTTACTACTTTACATTGAATCAAGAAGCTGGCATCTACTTTCTCGTCCTCTGCAGATATGAGTGTGCAAAAAGAGTTATCGCAGAGGTTATAAGTTATTACTGTGTATTTGATCTTAATTCATCCATAATTGTATTTCCATGTCCTGTCTTATGTATAAGTAACAACAATACTGCCGTAGGTAAGAACTGTATCTAACTGTATACAGTTATTGAAATTGTTCGACAGGTTGCTTATAATAAATAAGAATGTTCAAATGTAGATCTAATTGAGATTGAGATCAGAAAGGAATACAAAACACACAGTGGTGCTTGTTTTGCATACATACATAAATTTTCATAGAAATTCGAATAGATCTACGAATACTTTAAGAAAACAACACGGTTTAAAGTTAGATACATTAGTGTATGTAACGACTTATACACGCATATATACGAAAATTAAAAAAGTATTTCTTGAATTTTCAAAACACAAAGGCAAATATTTACGATGCCAAATACAATTCTAACCGTACAGTCCTTCGAAGTTTGTCAAAATGGATATTTGCAATGTATGGGGAGGGACATGAGATCCTGAAGCATTGTGGGCCTGATATGGACCATGTTTTAGTTGTTCCGATACCTGAGCTGACATTAAATACACAAAATGTGAGTTTTAACCTTTTAACACTTTTTTTCTACATTTCCTGTAACATGTTAGCAGTAGCTTTACTCTGTATACCTATTTCCATTTAATTTCCATAAGTTTTATTTCATATCACATAGAACAGCCATAACTCTTATATGATCTAACAATTAGAAACTATGCTATGATAGACTGATTCTATCAGAATTATTTTCCAGTTATTTTTGTCGTCATTGAGACGGATTCTGCGAAGATCTGAGGATAACAGGTGCTCATCAAAGGCAGCTCTAACATGGGAATTATCAAAGGTATATATCTTAAAGTTGATGATAATTAGTACAATATTTTCTGAATGAGATGGTGTTAATGTAAATGTTGACATTGTCACATATTATCTGTTCATTAAGTCAGAACAGAAACTTTATGCTGCGAAATGTAATTATCTTTTCTCTTACACAATGCCGAATAGTATACATTACTGCCGTCAAATAGAGATCTAACCGTAAAATGAATTAATATAAGTTTTCTTTGAAAGCTTGTTTTCAGATTCCAGTTATATTGTTACGCCTTTGTACTATGTATGTATATATATAATGTATTTTCGAGAATAGATACTGTTCAAACTAATAGTTGACATATAGATCATATAAATCGTACGTTTCAATCAGTAAACCGTAACTTGAATGTTCCTCTCGGTGTTGTTCAATCACTCTATTGTTCTGACTGGATTGTTCTGAGTAAATTCGTGAAACTCGGGATGGAATGCTAACAGAAGTCACTGTAACCTTGACCTTGAGCCACTGACCCCAAAACAGTATGGATCATTTGCTCAGTAAGACCAATCATTTTTTGAAGTTTGAAGACTGATGTGGGTCATAAAATCGCAATATATTGAGCGGAAATGATTTTCAAAGTTTTAGTCACGGTGACCTTGACCTTTTAACCCTATAACCACAAAACCAAAGTGGGATCATCTACATGTTGCATGCAACCTTCTGAGCAAGTTTATGAAAGTCCAATGAAAGTTATGACTTGTAGATTGTTACCAAGTAAACATAACTTTTGACCCACTGATCCCAGAAACAGTAGACATCCTTTACTCAGTAAGACCAAAGAAGTTTCAAGACTGTGACAAAAGCTTATTATCGGTTTATTAGCGAGATTTTCCCCCACACTCTCGCCATTTTAACTGCTTATTTGTTGTGTTTACGCCCGTCAGGGTCGCGGTTCGAAAAGGCGAAATAGCACAAAACGGCCACCATAATGTAGAGACGGTTCATTTTTCATTACTTTTAGACAATATAGACTGAACAAATTTTGTAGTCGATCATCCAGGTGTTTTAGATATTTTTAAAATTCATAATACAACTTTCAGCTATATATTTCATTCTTTAAAATGATTTAGGGCGTAAATCCTGTTAATATGAAAAAGAATGTGCGTTAGATTTTTGGTGTGTGCAGAGTTGTTTACCCCTAGTTGAAAGCTTTGTTCAAAAATTAACAATTGAGCAATTTAACCTACATTGTATTTATTTCTGTTTGCATGTTTCGTTTTACTTGTTTACACATTTAAGAAGACTTTTGAAATGTGTATTTTTATTTGTTATAATAATAATAATAATAATAATAATAATAATAATAATAATAATAATAATAATAATCTCTTTATTTAAAGAAGCTAACTCATTAAGCATATGTACATAAAGCAACATATTTCTTACCTACCATGAGACCTTCTATTAACAATAATAATACACAATTGAGAAGAACTATAATCATACATCAACTAAGAAAAATTAACACACTCATTCACTCACTAACTCACTTACTCACTCACGCCCTCATTCACTCACTCACTCATTCACTCACCCGACGTTCGTATACACACACGTTCACTCACGCATTGGCATGTACGATACACACATGGAAAATCACTTATTAACAGACATAACTTATTTATATGAGTAAAACAACTTGTTATGGTATTAAAGTGACAACATATATTCTATACTGTGTCATTCAAAAATAAGTACTGCTTGAATGTAGTTTTGAAAGATTTTAAGTTTGTAAGATTTCTTATAGCGATTGGGGTATCATTCCATATTTCCATACCACAGTAACCAAAAGTTCGTTTAAGGTACATGTAATTATTTTTTGAACGTTTGTGCTTAATACCCCTTTTATTGTTCGACCTTAAATTATAAGCATGATTGTAACAAGATCAGATATATATTTTGGAATTAAGTTTTGAAGTGATTTATACACCATAAGCCCTGTGAAGTATTTACATCTGCTTTGAAATGTTAGCCAGTGTAACTGTTGAAACATCATGTATGAGCTTGTTCGAATCGGTTTCTAGCTGTTCTTTTTTGTAATTTTGTTATCCTGTTTAAACCTGATCTACATTGACACCAAGTGACACATCCGTAATCAAAAGTAGATGCAATGTATGCACTGTAAAACACTTGTTTCATTTCGGATGTTAAATAAATTTGGATTCTTTTAAGATGTTATATTTTTGACGCCAATTTAATGCAAGTTTTATCGATTTGGAGTTTCCAGTTTAGACAGTTATCAATATTAATACCCAACAATTTTTGAGAAGACACATTATGAATAACTGTATTTCCAACATTTAAATCAAGCTCTTTAGTATGCTTAACTTTCAGCGTACATGTCGATATTATATTTCATTATGTTGGGAAAGTCATTTACGTATATAAATAAAACATATGTCTTTGCTCTTTTCATACTAGATTTCATCTGACATAAACGTTCGTTGTGAAAGTTACCAAATGTCAACATTAGCATGGACAACTGAGGGACGTGAATTTGTCGGCGTTGGATATATAACATACGATGGACAGATTTTCATCACTAATGACTTATACCCAAATGCAAAATTTGGATATAACAGAAGGCAATTCCGTGTGTCAGTCATAGCTGTACGTACCTTCTAATATCAATATTTTATTATATTTTTGTGACCTTTATATCAAACATATAAGAAAAGATTCACTGGAATCTTTGGGAGGATCTTACGGAAGCCTAATAGTGCCACTTTGTTTTTTTAATTGATTTTTTCAACATAACTAAGTTGAAAATTCAAGATACTAAGTTGAATATTCAAGATACTAAATTGAATATTCAACTTACTAAGATGAATATTAAAGATACTAAGTTGAAAATTCAACTTACTATGTCGAGTATTCAAGATACTAAGTTGAAAATTCAAGATACTTAGTTGAAAATTCAAGATACTTAATTGAAAATTCAAGATACTAAGTTGAAAATTCAACTAACTTAGTATCTTGAATATTCAACTTAGTAAGTTGAATTTTCAACTTAGTATTTTAAATACTTAACTTAGTATCTTGAATTTTCAACTAAGTATCTTGAATATTCAACTTAGTAAGTTGAATTTTCAACTTAGTATCTTGAATGTTCAACTTAGTATCTTGAATTTTCAACTTAGTTAGTTGAAGTTTCAACTTGGTAAGTTGAATTTTCAACTTAGTATCTTGAATATTCAACTTAGTATCTTGAATTTTCAATTAAGTATCTTGAATTTTCAACTAAGTATCTTGAATTTTCAACTTAGTTATGTTGAAAAAATCAATTTAAAAAAGAAACAAAGTGGCACTATTGGGCTTCCGTAGGATCTTGTGTCGGTGAAGTAGATCATTATCAATTTTCAAATCGTAAACCAACAGATTTTCCCACTGTCTGTGGGTTGGAAAATTAACATTCGACATTATTTGAGATATTTTAGGTATTAAGTGTTACTGTAATTATAGAAGTCCCTGTATTTTCTCTAACATTACCTTACAGTATATAATACAAAGTATCCTTGAGAATACTCACGGGCAATATAATGAGACAACATTAAAATCTGCAGTAATCTAACAAGGGGCAACAGATCAGTTCATTTTTGTACTAGTAATGAATTGAGAAAAAATGTTACTGCGGGAAAGCGTTGTTTTTTAATCATTATCGGGTTAGCTTTTCTGCTTCAATATATGATTTTCAATTCGTTTTTGTTTCATGATCACGGTTTCAGTCACTTTCATTCTGTACATTATTTTATTCAAGAGATCGCCAAATTTGCAGGATGAATAGGAAATAGGAAATCCAATACAAAACCTGCTTATGTCGACTTCGATTGACTTTAAAATAAGCAGTCCAACATCTGATTGGATGCTCAATTACATGAAAGTCTATAAAATACATTTCACTTTATATCATGGTACTGTCAAAAGTCACAGAGACCTTTTAAACATATTATAGACTCTAAAGATAGTACAAGTTTCATGCACAAATTGGTTAAAAAAATGAATATTGTGAATTAAGATCAATGCGTATCAATCACTATCAATCACTATATCAATCATGTGATGCTACTGTTCTCTGTGACATTTATCTATTCACGATACACTGTACTACAATATTATATTAAGACGTCCGTTTTATTCATGGTAAATATGGTGGTCAAAGCGCTGACAGTACTGGCGGGACATGTACATTTAGTTTAGGAAAGCAATACTGAAATGTTTAACTCCAAGTGATATACTAATCTATATTTTGAAATTCTGTTCAACAACTTAGTGAGCTTTGAAATGTTCAACTCAAAGAGACTTAACAGCTCAAATCCAAGTCTTAAAAATGTGAACACAAGATGAAGGCCAATGTCAAGAAAATGAAAACTGATTTGCAATTCTAGAAAACTTCATATTGCAAATTTGTAAATGAAGTTGCAATGACACAGCGCTCAAATTGTAGTACTCCTCAGCTAGTGTTTAGTGTCAGTCAGAATTTCATAACTTCAGTTACATCAGCCGTGCAACCCAGGAGTACAGATGGTGCACACAACCATTTAATGAGTATGTTAACTTATAAAAAGTAAATTCTTAAAAGTTTTCATATAGATATTTACCTGTGCTGATGTTTATTTCAAACCGGAAGTGGTTAGTGCATATCAAAAGTGATTTCAGTTGATGTAATGAAAACTGGACCTGCGCTGATGTTTATTTCAAACCGGGAGTGGTTAGTGCCTTCTGAAAGTGACTACAGTTCGGTTAATGAAACTGTACGTGCAGGAACATGTCAGAATGTCATACTTTTGAACTCTGTTTCATCTGGTACTAACCAGCAAACAATAACTGTTATAGCTTATGTTGATGTACGCATAAACGCTTTTTAGGTCTTTAGAATACGAACTATTTATATGTTAACGACTAAAATGAAAATCGTATATTTCGCCAAGCGCATGCGCAAATCTCCTGTTTTAGGAAAACACGGTTTTAACACATTTCCAAAAATACTCAACATCTTAAGGCAAAATTAAAATCTGCTACAACAGTCTAAAAGCAGTCAAACGAATCCATTTTGGAGAATATATCTGCATCAATTCATGACATAAATTACTATAAATTATTCAATGCAAAATGCGGTCCGTTACAAAAGCTTATGTCTCAAATTGCTTTAAATATTTTTTTTTCACGTTAGTCTGACAAACACAGGACTGATACTATTAAATACAAAAACCGCTAGTTAATCCTAGTATGTAGCGAAACTGACGATGTGTACGAACTGCAAGTCTGTCGAATGCAACCAATTATATAAGCTTTAGCTCCATACAGGGTTGTATTAACGCAATTTTGCTGTATCACATGTCAATTAGAAGAACATACTTGTCTCATACAACTCTGTATAAGTCAAATCAGAGTACCATTTATTTCACTGATCGCTTTTTTTCTTGACTTGTATAGTCATTAAAACTCGACAGTAATCATTTTTAAATTTTGTCATCCTTTATGACTGGTCATAGTTTTTCAAATCTGCTGAGAGTGTCAATGCTAAGTCGAGAATAAACATTGGCTAAATACTAATATAAACAGTGACAACTATTTATTAATATATAAGATTATGTTTCGGTTCCTTTAAGTACAATTTGTCGAAAAAAAAAGCAATCTAACAGTAGTAAACTCGCGCGCGCAGTACAGGTTTTATACAGTGCTTCAGTGTGTATCTGTGTGGTACATTTTTTCTGATAATGGAGGAACTGTCGGTGTGCTGATTTATGTAAAATATACGCAGTCTGAAACAGAAAATGGAACACTTTTGTGGCATGTAAGTTTTATGTCGGTAACTCATTGCATTTCCGCGAACATGCGATTTCATTAGGGATAAGCAAATATACTGAAGATATTACTGAACTTTTTCTTTCGGCGGAATTACCTGTGTTTTTAGGAACGTAGTAACGCCAAAATCCGTTTATTAATTTGTAAGTCTGTAAGTGTTTGTTCCCTCTGGAACGGCTATCTTTCGACAGCTAGATAAAGCTACAATTCTGACAGAGTGTCAGACTGTATATCCTACTGTACAAGGATTGAATTAGCTGTTCAAGTATTTTGTCACGTATGTACATGTATATATATATATATTGTTTTTAAGCATTGTGAGAACAAACCCCATTCGTATATAGGATTTGTATTCTTTCCCATGCATGTCAATATGGGAATGGCGGACTTTTCCGTATTTAAAACACAGCTACGTACTAGAAATATTCTATAAAGATAATGTGATTTCAATATCTACAAATTATAGGTGGAAACTTTGTCTTTTTGCTGAATTACTTTAGTCAAACACCTGAACACCCATGATATTGCGATCAACTCTCGGTCCGTCTGTTCGTCCGTCTGCCTGTCTGTTCGTTTGGCTTAAGGTTAATGGTCTTGTTACAGTATGTTTAGCTTTAATCTTCATTTCATATTTATCACGGCATCCATTCTCATCAGAAAGGTTTTCTTGATATGTTCATGCATGCTACCATGCAACATAAATTACTGGATGTTGTTTTAAGTAACCAACATGTCTAGATATATCTCCGACGCATGTTGCATTTTCGTCTCCTTTTAAAGTTGAGATCAAATTACGTAAATGCATAAATAAAGTCAAACAAACTGACTGGTTATGTCCATTAAGTTTCTTACAAAAGAAGAAATGATTAGAACGTTTTAATCATACTTCTATATTGCTTGTGTTAAACCATATAATAGCACATTTAAAAGTTTGTTTTATTTCATTTCTTTTTTTGCAATTGCAGTATCCACCGTTCGTAATAAAGAACACGGTGAACGGAACTGTGCAGTTTTCCGGGTTTTGCATAGATATTCTGCTAGAATTGGCGCGTGTTTTGAATTTTACGTAAGATATTATGCTTGATACATTAGGAATAGACATACACTTTATGCCGCCCAATAGGTTTAGAGACATGGGATGGAAGAACGTGTTAAACAATATACAAATACAAGCAGTTCAATGTAGTGACCGAATGCCCGAAGATGCTCAAAGTGTTCACATGGGATATATTTATGTTGCTTTATCACAGTATCAATTAATGTGTTTATGAAAGTGAAAAGCAGCATGTTTGAGTAGTTACATGAACTTGAACCACGCTTCCGTCATTTCGGATAGTGAGATCACAAAATTTATGACGTCTTTCATGTGGTTGTATAATAACGTATGAAATCGCGACAGGTTTCAAGCGTATAATCTTCATATAAGGTATATTCATTTAGATATAAGTAGACACCTGTGGCAAATCAGAAAATAGTTAATTATTCTTGTAAGCTCTCTATCAGAATCATATACAGCGGATACTACGGGAGAATCTTTCACATATATCAGAACTTAGACAGAAACATTGTGTTTCAATGGTTTGAACGATATTAATTTGGCGAGAATGAGACTTTATATTTTACTTGAAGGTTGATAGAATGAGGTTTTAACATTTCAGGCATCGTATATCAGAGGTACCAGATGGCAACTATGGCATAGTTGTAGATAGGAAGACGATGAAGTTTAACGGTCTCATTGGACAGGTCCAAAGAAACGTAACACTTTCACATTCTTAAATAAAACTTGGTGTTTTAACTACAGCACCGTAAAAAACGATTCTCCCAGTGTAGATTTTGCAGAGTTGAATTAAACATTTTTGTGTTTACTTACTTTCTTCTTTTAACCCTCCTTCAGATTTCCGTCAATTATTGAAATAAAACTGGCAAATGTAATGGATGTGTTATGTAAGGTTAGCGTATGATCAGCAGTGTATTTAGTTTAGTTACTGAATGTTACAAAATTAGAAAAAAAACATGATGTATCTGCAGGAAGTTGATATGATTGTTGGTGACGTTGCCATTTCAAAAGACCGTGAACAAGTTATGGACTTCGCATTCCCATTCTATTACGGATTTACTACAGTGGTGTTCAAACGTCTAAACAGTGATGGGTACAAGTGGAGAAAACTAGCAGATCCATTGAAGGTAAAATTCGACTTTGTACACAACATTGCGACTACTCATCTAATTAGCGGTAATTTTCTACACTCCTATATAATTAGGTGTTACCTGCCCCTACCCATACGGTACGAGTCTGGCAAAGTTCAATAATGGCGGCGCCTAGATAAGCAATTTCGTAGTATGTGGTTTGTCACAACAAGCCGAATTTAAGCTGCAATTTTCAATCTTTCGTTGACGTATAAATCGTAACGAGAAAAGTAGCCATAATTGAGGACGTGTTAGATATTCGTTGACATTTCGGATACTTAGTCTTTAAACACGTATGTAAGCATGCTTTTAAATATAGGGATTTACTATTCACATCTTATTTAAGCCCCAACTATACAATCAGTCTACGAAACCCAGAGATTGTGTCACTGGCTCTCTAATTTTATAGGTGACGTTCAAATCCCATCACCGCAACTTTCTTTTTTTTCTGCTTTTTTCTATTGCTTTTTGTTGTTGTTTTTAATGCTGTTCTTCAGCTTTAAATTTGAAAATTTTAAAGCACGACTTGGGCTACTAAAATTATAAAACCAATGACTCTCTTATATCCGAAATGTCTTCTTGAAGTAACTTGAAATATAGTGCACGAACTGGTCCCGATGTTTTAACTGTTTGCAACGTTCAAAGATTGAGCATTCAAAAGATCTTACGTACTCTTAAATGTTGTCAAAAAGGATTTGAAATAAACACATTCCTTATGAATGATCAATATTTTTATCATTTTAGAAGTTTTGTAAAGATTTTCAATACGATTCTGTTAGAGTCATTATAATTTTACCAATTAAGAAACATGATGAAGGGGCATTTACAAAAGGAGCGACTCAAATAATTTTAACTTCGTTAAATGGCATTTTGTTATACATGTATTTATTACAGTGGCAGGTGATTGTCTTGGTTCTGGTGACGTTACTACTTGCCTCGCTGATCATGTTTGCTCTAGAGCGTCATAATCCTTACTATGACGCAACACTAAACTCGAAATCAGTGACACATAATTGTAGAAAATACATGTGCGGATTCCAGTCACTATACGGGTCTATATCATCACTTTATGGGGTTCTTCTTAACGAAGGTAACTTTACATACACTTTGCAGTTTATTAGAAAAAACGACAGTCTTCGTTGTCAAAGTACAAATAATTCGTTAACTTTACCCAATGACTCATAACGGTATGGTCCTAACAAAAGAACATTTTATTTGCTATTCTTGTATTCTCTTGTAGGCGGCAATTTATGTTTGCATACACCAATGTCGATCACAGGTCGGACATTCTTCAGTTGTTGGTGTTTATTCGCTGTGGTTATTGTTGGAACTTACAGTGGGAATCTGATCGCATCTTTGACTGTTACAAAAGAGATTAAACCCTTTGATTCACTAGCCGAGCTAGCCAAGATGTCAGACACATATAAATGGGGAACGATTGGTGGAAGTTTGTGGGAACAAGCACTCATGGTTTATTTAGTTTTATTCTACTAATAGAGCTTTGTAAACAGTAAAAAGGCTTGTTGTGCTCGTGTAGCAAAATAGTGTCCGAGATATGCATTTTAAATATTGCGCCAACTCAGGAGCGTAATACCACCAATGGTGGTGACACGTTATACGAGCTTTTTACATTACCATTTCCCGAGCAAGTGTATAAAATTATTCATAAGAATATAAATTCAAATGTTTAAATGGAATAAAGAAATATATACATCAGTATATCCAAAACACCTAAGCTCTGTCTGCCACCGTAGACGTTCGTTTCTAATACTAATTGATTCTTTTCTCTAGCTAACACATTGGCGTATGAATAGTGTGTTCAACAGATACAACATCAATAAAGTAAATAGAAACTACACGATCTGTAAGCCAGGACAACGGTTTAACGTTAAAAACGTTTTTCTTTTAAATACATGTTTGTTTATCAATAGACCACGGATATACCAAGCTTTAAAGGTATTGGGGACGGATTAAGACGTTTCAATAAGACGGACCCTGGAGTTCTGAGTAAGAGCAAAGCCTATCATATGAACAGAGTAAGTTGCTTACCTTCACCAGTTTAAGTGCGACTTCTTTAATCTTTAATTAGGTATGTTGTTTACAAACACGAGAAAACATCCATAAAGAAATAGAAACGCCTTTCATAGTCATTATGTAAGTGGTCAACATTCCCCTTTTTAAGAGCAAGTCTATCAGTATGCTACCACGCAGTATAAGAATATGGAATACAGCAGTATCACATTTACTTTTATATGAAAACGTATCAAAGAGGGAGCGTTAAGAAGTCTTATATGTATATATGTATATACCTTATAAGTATGTTGCAATGGCAGGTTTTTTTTAGTTTTTTCTTTGGCGCCAGATGGTAAATAAAACATAAAATTGTTTTTTATTATTGATGTTTTAAAAAACAAGAACGTAGTAATAACTTACAAACAACAGCAATATTCTTTTATAACCTATAAGTTTCCAATTATGTACTTCAGTTGTAAATACTTATTGGATGCCCCTAAAGGTGGGCATATTAAAAGTGCACCGTCCGTCCGTCCGTCTGTCTGTCTGTACGCCCGTTAATACGTCCGTTAGTGCGCCCTTTGAGTTTTGTCGTGTCCGGGCTGTAACTTTGTCATGCGTGAAGGGATTTTCAAATCATATGGCACACTTGTTCAGCACAATTTTGAAGATAACGTGTCGCGTGCAACACCTACGCTGTAAGTTCAATGTCACACTTAGAGCTTAAAGTTCATGGAATCCTATATATGAGGGGTATTCGTAATGTATTGTGCGTTGTATTTTGTAACCTTAAAAACTTACTAAAACGTGCATTTTTTCATATCATACCCACAAAGTACTTCCCTTGACAAGAAATGCACAATGCACGTCTATGTATCCATTGCTTGATATTGTCACGATAGACTGATTTAGGTTTAGTACGGAGGTACTGGTGAACGGCAGAACCGAGAGCATGTCGCGACCGATATCATCGACCGGAGAGGATGTTTTTCAATTTGGGAAAGAGGCAGAAAAACAAAAATAATATCAAACAGGGAAAGCCACGTACCAAAAACGCAGCCTCCCCAAAACGAGCCCCACAGCACCCAGAAGTGCACACCACCAACACACACACACACACAACACACACACAATCATGTACACACACACACACGTACACTACCAACACACACTAACATACAAAGCACGAGGACAAAACGAACAAGTCGCATAGTGCCAGGTCTGTGGTAAAAGGAGGATTTGGTGCAAAATAAATTTCTCCGATTCAAAAATGTCGTTACTGTGTCAGAGGTGTGCGTTGAAGCATTGCCATGCAACATGTAAGAAACCTATAACTGGGAGACGTTTCTCTTATTATTATTCATTATCTTCAATACCAAATTATGGTTGTACCGAACCGTAACATGTTTGTCCCTTTTTGCTGACATGTATTGCTATGCCTTCACAAGAGAAGAACACGGCATACAAAACCTTCTTTACACTTAAAGTGCTTTTTGGCAATTATTGACTTTTTGCCATGTTTGGTGGCCCATATTTTGTTCCTAACGCAGGGTTCAAAATAGTGTACTAATGCAATATCACGCACAGTATATAAAGCATCAATTTGAAGCCTTCCTCTCATTTTTGACACGATCTTTTCACCCGTCGCTGCCTTCGGCTGATTTTCCTGCATTTTCAACAGACTTTATAAATGAATAAGACTATGCCTGTAAAGAAAAGAAATATAAAAATCAGCTGAGAAGTGATGTTTCAGAGACTCCTTGCAGTAAACGCTTACAAGAAAGTGCCCATAGAACGTGTTTTTGCGTATGAAAATACACCGGTGCCACTTAGTATGTTTGCAGAAGATGGAACTTCCTTAAAATGCAAGAAATCTGATTTCATGACAAAACTAGAGGAACTCTTACCTGAAAAGTCAACAACAGTCAGCAGAGCAGATACTATTATATTTGATGGAATGGCCATTGTCCAGTTACTGCCTATTTCAAGTAAAATTAGTACTTTCCGTGAAATGGCAGAGGCATTCATGAAATACATATTCTTGAAAGCTCACACTATACCTGGTGTACATTATATTTGCATCGTTTTTGACAAGTATGTAGCCAACAGCATTAAGTCCCAAACCAGGCATAAAAGAGGAGAAACCAAATGTACAAACCGGATTCATGTCCATGCGGAATTGTCTGTACCAAAAGATTGGAAAGCATTTCTTTCACATGGAGAAAATAAGGAATGTCTTTTGCAATACTATACAGGATACATGCAAGAAAATGCCGGTAACGGTCTCCTGCAAAATGAATCTCTATTAATAAGTGGTGGAATTGGTGAGACGTGTATATGCATAAAGCATGATTCTTGCTATGAAGTCCCAGACTTAAGATCAAATCAAGAAGAAGCAGATACTAGAATAGTTCTTCTTGCTAGATATGCTGCCGATAGAGGTTCAAATTGTATCATTGTGAACAGCCCTGACACAGATGTGCTCGTCTTATTATTACATCATCGGCCAAATATTGGAAGCAGTGAAATCTTTATGTGCAAAGGGCATGTTGGAACCCACACAGATATGAAAAGATACATTCCAGTTCATGGCATCTTTGAAAAATTGTCGAAAGAGCAATATAACATTTTACTGCCGATATACTGTTTAACTGGCTGTGACACTACAAGTTCTTTCTATGGAAAAGGCAAGAAAACTGTTTTCAAAATATTCATGCAGAATGCAAGCAAGTATCAGCTTTTGAAAGATCTTGGCAAAGACTTACAGTTATCAACAGTACACAAAAGAGCTTGCAGTATAGTTGTCGCAGATCTTTATGGAAGTAGCGAGTACACATCATTAAATGATTTGAGGAGCAAAAAAGCTATGAAATCAACACATCCAAGAAATCTTCCACCTACTGAAAATAGTTTTGCTTTACATTGTTTGAGATGTGTATTACAGTTATGGATCTGGCAGCATTCAATCCAGCCAATACATGATTTTACAGAACCAGCACAATTTGGATATCAGTACAACGAAGAAGGTGGTTTGATGCCCGTTTTAATGACCCAGCCTGTTGCTGCTCCAGAATTGCTTAATGACATTGTTTGTAACTGCGACACTTGTGATGAACGTTGTTGCTGCTTTAAGAGTCAGCAACCATGCACACGCGCTTGTTCATGTGAATCAAGCTACTTAGATGTTGGCACGGGTAACATTTGTACCAATGTATATACTCTGGTATTGTTGTTAGGGCAGGATTTTGATGATTCAGAATCTGATGATTAAAATGACGTTGTATCAGTTTAAGTTGTGTTGTAACAGTTATCTGTTTAAGTTGAATTATTTCTACATCGAACTGTTGTATCATTTAAACACATTATTAATCATTTTTATGACTAAAACATTGTTACTAATAATAACATAATATCTACATAATGTTATTGAGCAATTCTTGAGCAGCAACATTTATATAACTTTTCAATGTTATATGATGCAGAAAACTGTATGGCAATTTGTAACTATAAACTGTTATACTTTGTTGCATTAATTCAAATAACATGACTGTTAACATAATAGTATGTATATGAGAGCAGATATTTAGTTATAATATGTATAAAACTATATAACCAAGTAGAATGTTTTTCATTGTATAAAATGTTGCATAGCTGCAATAGAACTTTTACAGTTTAAACAGTGTGTTAAAACTGTACTATGAATAGTGAATGTTGCGTTATAATAGGTTATAGAACTATACAGTTTGCTAAACATTATTTGGAATTTCTGTGTCACTGTGATTATCAAATGTTACACGATGTTACTTTATATATGTAATATTAAGTCAAATGATATCACATGTACTAATAAGAACTTCTTTATCATTGTGGGTACTGTAGTATAGTAGCAGTAGATAATGTTTAAACTGTTACTGTACAGTGGGTATATAAGAGAGTGAATATTAAGTTGTTCATGTAGTAGGTACAGATCTGTACAATTTGTTAAACATTATGTAGAATTTCCTTGTCATTGTCATTATAAACTGTTACACGATGTTACATTATATATGTAACATTTAGGCAAATTATATTACATGTAATGCTTAAAACATTATTACTGTTAACACGCTCGTGTGTATATGAGAGTGAATATTAAGTTATAATAGATTGAAACCTGTAAAAACTGCTGAATAAATAATTAGAATTTCTGTATCACTGTGGATACTGTTGTTTATTAGAATTGGACTTTTACACCATTATGCTCTTACTTATTTCATAATTATAGCATAATAATAATGTTTGTGCCAAGTGAGATTAACTACACTAATGCTTGTAAGATGACACAATTGTCATGTCTTTTTTTCGTGTTAATAAATGAATTGTTTTTTTTTTCGTGACTAAATCAATTATTTAAATATTACAAAACTTTTCTCAGAAACTCCACATCAGTAAAAGATTGATTTCTTAATGCTGAAATGATGCAACATTTATACGTTTTTTTTTTACATTGTTGTGGCATTTATAGTAACTATTTTGAATAGAAAACAGAAACAATATTGCTGCATATTAGAATGCATATGAATTTAGTTATTATGGATATACAACTCTCCTGTTCATATTTATAACGAAAAGAGGATAATGACTATTATCAAAATGGTAAAATAAAGAAGTGTGTAAAAATTTTAAAAAATTCTATATCTCTTAGTGTTGAATTATCTCCCTTTTCCAGGTATTAGTGAGGTTTCAACCTTTAAATTGATTGTAAGTATCTTGTCTGCTTAACTAAACATTGTTTACAAATCTTGTATATCAGAAATTGCTCTTCGGTGATATATTTCTTTATGCTGAATTGATATACTATATATTTTACAAAATTGTCAACAACTTTGGTGACCATCTTGTTGACAAGCTCTAGAATATCCACTGATGTGCAATATTGCTACATATAAGAATGAATATTTATTTCGTTGAAATGTTTACTAAACTCATATTTATTTAAAATGTATAACTAAGTGATATTGTCTATCATTAAAATGGTAAAATTAAAGAAGTATGTAAAATATCACCAAACTAATGTGTATTTTGTGTTGAATTATCTCCCTTTTACTAGTATTTGAGACTCATTTTGCCCTTTAACTGAATATTAAGTGTTTTATTTGCTTAACTTAACATTTTACAAAAGATATATATCACAAATTGCTCTTCAGTTAAAGTTTTATCCATGCTAAAACAGTATTCCTTATACACACATGATTTTCAACAATTTGGCGGCCATCTTGGTGGCCATCTTGAATAGCGACAATGTACCACAGCTTTGGCAACTGCAACATGCAGTTCTGAAATCTAACGAACATTTTGATATATAAAACCCTTTGTTTACAGACATAGACCGGTTCATGCCTTAAGGAGGCATAATATCCAGGTTGGTTTGCAGCACTATTACCCCAGAATCAATTTTCTTTTTCCATCTACGAACCGTCTCATACGACACCTTAGCTGACCCATAAACTCGACCAATTTCGGCAAAATTCTCTTAAAGCGAATAACCGAGCTTGTTGCGAACTTTTATGTAAGGTCGAAACTATTCATTATTTGCTAATTGTTTTCCAACCATTGTTACAACAATAATCAACGACTGGCTACATTGAAATAACAAAATTCAATGAAACTCTACATACCGATTGTTCAAACGATATGGTGGAGCGGTGGCGAGTGGTAAACGCTCTGGGGGCCCCAGTTTTATTCCCGGCCAGGGCACTGGAAATTTCAGAAACGCTTTTCATGAACTGGTTAGAAACCCAGAGGTAGTCTTGCGTGTATCGGTGCTATTCGCCAAGCATGTAATGGAACCAAGGGGTCTATTCGTAACAAGAGCTAGGGTCTGGTACCTGGATTCCCTTGTATCCAGTCTGTCTTAACGACCACATTGGAAATAAGAGCTTGCTTGTCTTTGGTATTTGTACTGAAAAGATAACTTAGATACATATATAAACCATTTTGTGGATATTTGATAGAGATATTCAGGTGTAAAAATATCGATGTAAAATTCCGCACATTTCGGTACATTTTGAACACCCCTCGTATATCCAAAATTGGATATCTGAAATACACATAATTAAAAAAGCAATACCAAATTCATGGAAAACCATTTTAAGATCTGAAGAGTTTTATTTAACAAAAGTCAAGACTGACCTAGATTTACTAGTTGGGAATAGAAAACACTTTAGAGATATCACTAATAAAACGATATACGACGATTTTTTGCAACGCATATTCGAACATCCATACATCCATAAATACTGGGAAACTTTATTTGGGAGTCGAATTAATTGGGATGCATTTTATTATATACTTAATAAAACTATAAAGGACAATAAGATAAAACAATTCAAGTACAAACTTATTCATCGCATTGTTGCTACAAATCTTAATCTTTTTACTTGGAAAATTAGTGAGAACCCATTATGTTTTCATTGTAATTCCATAGAAGATAATGAACATTTTTTCCTATACTGTGGTTATCTTTCCGATTTTTGGAAAATCATATACGAAGCTTTTAGAAAAGGCGGAATTTCAAAATCATTTAGAAATATGGAAAGTATTGTAGTTGGTTATAAGATTGAACAAAAAGATTACCAAGGTATCAATATATTACTTTGTTTAATATCATACTGCATTTATAAAACCTATTTCTTGAGTGATCGCCGAAAGAAATTCATGAATATGGTAAAAGCACTATATTACGACATTTTAATAACAACTAACTACTTAGACAGTGTTAACCAGAAACAGATTTTTCTGTTAAAATTTTTGAAACAGTTGACAAATTTTTGTTAAAAATCTTACACATTCATTTTAGAAGAAAATTAGATAAAACGTATCATACATAAACGATAGAACAATATTGTAATTATCTTCTTATACATGACATGATCTTATTGTTATTGTATATATGTACTGTTATTGTAAATAAACGATTTGTCGTTTGACAATTCAAAAAAAAAAATTAAAAAATAAAAATATTCTTACACATCAAAAAAAAAAATATATCGATGTAAAATTCCGCACATTTCGGTACATTTTGAACACCCCTCGTATATGCACATTCGTGTCCGGATTGACATTCTGTCATGCAATTTACAATAACTGTGTTCAGCACATCAAGAGGATGTGTCGCGCACAAGACCTACGTCCCTACCTCAAATATCATGGTCATAGTTAGAGTTGTAAGGTAATGGAATTCTGTATATCTGTATGGTACTTCTGTCATGCATGGATTTATTTTGAAATTACTTGACACAATTGTTGAGCACAATTGTTACGCACAAGTCCCGCGTCCTTATCTTGAAGGTCGAGGTCACAATAAGAGGTCAGACGTTTTCGAGCCATGTATATATATGCACATGTTCATGTCAGGATTGTAACTTTGTTATACATGGAAGGATTTTCAAATGAACTGGAACAAATTTTCAACACACGGAGATAAAGTGCCGTGCGCAATTACCGTGTCCACGCCTTGAAGGTCAAGATCACAGACTCCCGCTTTAGGGGCATTCGTCACCAGAGGCGTAGCTGCTATCAGGCACAGCAGTCCAGGGATACAGTTTGTTAGGAAAATTAAAAAAGACAAAAATGCAATAAAACTGAGGGGTAGCGAAGTAAAGAGTTATAGTAGTACAACACTTAAAAATTGTATCTGCTGTATTGATAATATTGTTTATCTATGCTATGTGTTTGTAAACTTTATGATGGGTCTAGCTCTGAAAAATACAACTTGAAATTTGAATTGCTGTCTGAATAACTTTGAGAAACAGCTTGAAAAATGTCTACACTAATGGAAAAGTCATTACAATCAATTAATCAAATGCGGCAGTCATAAAAAGTTGTTTGCGATAATATCATTTAAGACCTGGCTGACGGCGCTTTTTAATGGTAGTCGCTTGGCAATAAAATAAATGACTATCTGCCCAAATAGAAAAGCAATTTAATAGTTATTTATATCGGCAGTTAGAGCGCAAAACACCTGAACATGGTCAATTTTAATGAGATATTGCATGGTGATGTACTTACCATCATCAAACAATGTTTGCAAATATTTTATGACTTTAAGTTTGTTCATTAAATGCATTTGTCATTATGTCGAATGTATGAATTTGAATTTTAAACTAGAACAAAAATGGGAGTGAAGCAATTTATTACCATTAGGCAGTTAGACTAGTGCTTACTGAGCTTGTAAAATCACTACAGGGATAGATACTGTAAACGTTCGTCTACATTTATTTGAATTGCCTGGGAAAACTATTTGAAGCCCGTCATTTTATTGCATAGTCATTGTTTGTAGATATACATGCAGTACAATTCATATAGTTAATAGAATTATAGAATTTCATTATAGAATATTTGAATATTTCATATCTGATTATCAGTGATATGACGCTTTTATTGCGATACGCTGCCTTTCTTGCATCAGTATCACATAGACAAAATAACCCTGTAAACACCTTTTATGCTTTGGTAGATACATGGTTTTATCACATTATAAGATAACAACATACTAACGCTTTGCACTTGATGGCAGTTGTTGTTTAGATTGTTTAAAGTCCCGACCGACCGTTAGATTCTGCCCTTGTGGTAAACTTGCCAAGAGTCTAGTAAGACCCATGTATATTGGTACCTAACGAAATTTGAAAATCTAGAGTTTTGATATACCCCACAACAATATCCAGTCAGTTTTGTCCAAAGTTGTGCTGGCAGTGGTTATTGTATGGAAAGAACCCGCTGCGGGGAATTTGTTCGTATTTTTTCTCTCCAGTGATTTCATCTGTTGCTTTCTCCTTCCGTCCGCCTTAAGCTTTATATCAAGAATTGTCCTAAGGATGCTTAACAGTATTTTTTTCAGATGTGTATATGCTTTTTTAGGAATACGTTGCGGTTTTTAATTCTTGTTGATTGATATTTTTAGCACATGCATGTAAAGAAATTCTTTTACCGTGACAAAGACTACGGTAATTGTGGTCTTCATTATGTCGTCAAAATAGGTTCCAGAATGCTTAAGGATATAGAATCTCTTTTTGGGGGGGCGGGGGGGAGGGCTCAATCCCCCTATAAAACAGGTGCCTACAAATTGGTGTTGCCCCGCTGCGCTCCTGGTCACTTTTTAGGGACAGCTCTTGTTAAATAGTTATTCCTGCAATGTAATATGTCTATAGCTCATGAGCTGCCCCAGAGGGAAGGTTTGTGAACCATGTGAATGTTCTGTGGGATGAATTGCTTTTTATTTTTCATAATAAACTGTATTTAATGTATTACAATATTCATGCTAGGTTAAAAATGAAGACAACTATGCATTTATCGCTGATGATGGCTCGGTAGGCATTGCAATGGCAAAAGATTGTCAACTTACCAAAATCAGAGAACGCTTCTTAACACTGACGGAGGCATTTGGATTTCCTGACAAGTCTCCACACGTGAGAATATTTTCAGAAAAGTATGTGAGCTTTTATATTACATAGCTAAAATAGAATTGCATATTTATTACATTAACACAGTCCTTGTAATAAGTAATGTATGATTTTTGTGGGTTTATTGTTTTGTTTGACACTTTCGTTCATAATTTCAAAATACGAGGAATGCTCAAATATGAATACATCTAAAGACATAAAAAATATCCTTGATAGATTTCAATAATATTTTATTTTTCCCCTGGAAGTATTCACCTCCAACAGATATGCAAAGTTTCAGTCGTCTAATCTAATCCTTGAAGGCATTTTCATAGTCTTTTCTAGGTAAACTATGAAGACAGTGGAATATTGAAGAACCGAGGTGTTTGCGGTGGACAAATTTTCGACCAGAAAGGTATTTTTGAGCCTTGGGAACAAAAAGAAGTCACACGGGGCAAGGTCAGGCGAATACGGAGGGCGTGGGAGCACAACAACCTTTTCCTGCTTCAGAAAGTCTTGTACAATAGACGCCTTGTGCGATGACGCATTGTCATGTAGCAATCTGACATTGGCCAAACCAGTTGCAGGTCTTCGATTTTTGAAATATTTCTTCAGTTTTCGAAAAACGTTAGTATTTTTGTTAGGTATTTTTGAGCCTTGAGAACAAAAAGAAGTCACACGGGGCAAGGTCAGGCGAATACGGAGGGCGTGGGAGCACAACAACCTTTTCCTGCTTCAGAAAGTCTTGTACAATAGACGCCTTGTGCGATGACGCATTGTCATGTAGCAATCTGACATTGGCCAAACCAGTTGCAGGTCTTCGATTTTTGAAATATTTCTTCAGTTTTCGAAAAACGTTAGTCTTATAAAACTTCGCATTTACGGATTTTCCGTTAGGTACAGCAACCTGAATGGCAGGACCCTGATTTGTGAAAAATATGGCATACATTACCTTCTTGACACTCATGGTCCGCTTTGCAATGCATGGTCTTTTGCCAGACTTTGTTGCCCATATTTTGTTCTGAATCTTTCGTTTGGGCTCAAAAAAGTGAACCCATGTCTCGTCACCATTGACGACATTTGCGAAAGACCGTGCATTGTTATTTGGAAACTGTTAAAGCAACACTTTCGCGCATTGCACGCGTGCCATTTTTCTGCTTATCTGTCAACAGATGGGGAATCCATCTAGCACAGATCTTTCTCATTTTCAAATTACGTTTCAGAATTGCATGAGCTGCTCCTAATGAGATGCCAACCATACTAGCTATTTGCCTAGCGGTGTATCTTGCATCAGTAGCAACTATTTCTTTCACTCTAGCAACCATCTTGGCAGACGTTGCTGTTTTCGGCCGACGGCCATGTGGTGCATCTTCTGTTGAAAGTAACCCACATTTGAATTTCTTAAACCAACGTATAACTGCCGAAAACGACATTTCATTATGCCCATAAACAGAACATATTTCATCAAAAATGTCTTTACACCCTATGCCAAGAATACAACAATTCTTAATATAGGACCGCATTTCAACGGCGTACGCTGACTTTGTTCCAACCATTTTTGTATTAGTATACAAGAGTAGGTAATGTTTAGCGAGCGATAGACACAGCTAAAGTGAACGGATTTTAATGGGTGTGGTATCAATGTAAAGCTAGCTTGTTTATCTACCCAATAATCTTGATTTCCTCCTGATTTTCGTATTATTGGGCGAGATAAAGTTCTACATGCATTCATATTTGAACAATCCTCGTAGTCAAAATTTTTCAATAGTTAAGTGTAAAACAAACCGTGTTAACACGCTAGAAGCTGCATGTTTTTCCATATGTCCGATACAACTGACTTTTCTACAAACCGGTAAATATACATGTCATATTTATAAATATGTCTATATGTATTATCGCTACTTACAGACTGATGCATATGCACGAGTCTGGTTTAATAAGGGATTGGAAACGTAAGTGGTGGCATTCTAAAAAAACATGCGACGGTAGTATTACAACGAAAGCAAAACCAATAGAGGTGCTGGATGTTCAGGGCGCATTCTATGTTGCTGCAGGTAAACATGAATCACAATATTTCAGTATTGGTACAGCTAAACTATTAAATGCTTGAGAAACATAATGTCTCTTTCAATTAATACTGGCGTCCCTAAGTTCGAATAAGAATCCTTGAAATGTCCTGTTCAAACGGATGCCTCCGTGTCAAAGCTATATTAACCCGTATTTATAGGAGCAGTCGATTGTTCTTGAATAATGGCAGTCATAAGGGACAACTAGTAGTAGTCTGTACGTTGATTTAAAAGTCTCATTGGAAATTTAACTGCGTTTCTGTATTTTCGTAGAAATAAGTAAGATAATGAATCACTGTAGTTGAAATAGAAAATGTATGGCATTTAGGTAACCCTTACGCTTTATGTACCATCAACTTATTTCATTTTTAAATATAATAATCTGATATTGATTCTTTTTTGCAGCTGGAATAACCTTGAGCGTCATTGCCTTCGGTATAGAATTAATTGTTCCAAAATTACGGACAAAATGCAATATGAACAGCACAGCTGGTAAAGAAATGCAATAAGTTGAACTTGTTGAATAAGTTGAACCAGGAAGATTTACTGAACTTCTATAATAACTTAGCTACTAGTTGTGTAAAATGATGATCTAGCTATAATTATGCGTGCCTTAAATAGAAAGCATATATTTTTATAGACTTGATTCAGGTCACTTTTAGATTAATCTAAGGTTTTCTTCTGCTATTTTTAACTGTTTATGGTGATTTCAAAATGTATGAACATTGTCTAATATTTTATTAGTGTAGCACGAAAATAGTTTTATGCTAATTGTAATCATTTTACCGTAATGTAACTTAGGGCAGAATCTGTTGGAGTGGTCTTTTTATGGCACTATATTTTTATATTCGTCCGTACAAAATATGTGTCGTGCGCAACAGTACACTTTTAGTGTATACATTTATATTTGTAGCGTTTCTCAAACCATTCCAAAAGTATTTAGTGGTCATCCTTGTAAAGGTTGTATTAGCAACATAACGAGAAATTGTTTCAGAAAATTTAATTTGTCCCATACTAAAATGCCTTATAACATGGATATGATTAGGACTGTTAATAGACACACGCACGCACGCATACAAGCTTGATAAAACACATATCAAGGAATGTAGATATATGAAACTGAGCGACATGATATTCTCAAAACCCAAGGACCTATCAATCTAATGTTCCTTGAATGGCTCTTCAAAAGAGAAAAAACTCATATAGAAGAGAGAATATCACAAACTTCTGAAACTGTTCACAGTCAAGATGGAAAGAAGTCCAATACAACTGGAGCTATTAAGCGAACTTAGCATTAAACATAGAAACATCGGGGAGAATACCCACTACATCAGAACCATGCAGTGAGACTGAGATTGATGAGAAAAATGGCTAGGATTATAAGTGTTTAAAGAGACATTTCCTAACACGAGGCGCGGTTTGAATATCTTAAGAATTATAAGTAATACATTATTTAAGAAATAGTCTATGGCTATTAAGTATGGTTATAAGTGTTTAAAGAGACATTTCCTAACACTAGGCGCGGTTTGAATATCTTAAGAATTATAAGTAATACATTATTTAAGAAATAGTCTTGGCTGTTCCTTTAATTGTTCGTTTTGTCCTCGTGTGTTTGCTTTGTATGCTAGTGTGTGTTGGTAGTGTATATGTGTGTGTGTACATGATTGTGTGTGTGTGTGTGTCGTGTGTGTGTGTGTGTGTTGGTGGTGTGCACTTCTGGGTGCTGTGGGGTTCGTTTTGGGGAGGCTGCGTTTTTGGTACGTGGCATTCCCTGTTTGATATTATTTTTGTTTTTAACAAGGTTTTTCAGATATTTTGCCTACAGTTTGATTAAAACCTTTGTTTTAGAATTCAAAAATAAAGAATGGGGGTCAATGTGCATGTAAGAAAGAAATTCATCAAAAACTGACAAAAAATGTGTTTTTTAGATTTTAACGAGCTTTGAGATATGACGGCATATGTCTGTAACAAGGAACTGTAAAAGGAACTAGCTAATTGATTAATTTTTATATCCTAACAATTATTATTGTAATACAGTTTGCATCAAGTAAATATCTTAAGTGGATTTTGAGAAACGATTATTTTTGTACCCCTACCCCCATTTTGGCATCTGACAAAATTTGTCAATTTAATCACAAAATGTGAGGTCAAAATATTTTTTCTAAAAAATGTTAAATTTTTTTACACCAAAATATTCCTATTGTGCCAAAGTTTACTACTACATAATTGTTTTTTCCATTTAACTCATCATTTTTGAAATATAACAAATGTAAATTTCCGGAAGTGCAAAAATCCAAAACCTCACCAGTGACCCCACTTAATGAAAAATTTTGGAAAAATAGGTGGTAGTATTTTTAAGGTTTATAGCCATTATACATCACTTCCAGCAAATATAAGTGTATTCCGTTGAGAAGTTACACAATTATGATAGATTCTATATTGTTATATTCTAACAGATTGTCAATTAAGTGAGTGATTGCTACCCATCGGGTGAATTACTATTCGTTAATATTGACCAGTTTCATTGATTTTTCAGATAGCAGCATGACAATATCATTAATTGTTTTGAAAAACACCAATAGAAATTTACTTACTGAAAAGCAAACATGATCGAAGTAATCGTGATCATTATGACCTTACTAGTGACAGCGAACATATACCAGTACGTGTAAATTATTTGCAAAGCTTCTCAGTTGCGCATATAATTTTTACTTTGATACAAGGGCTTTGGTCAGAGCAGCATGGTTTCACCAGGAAAGTCAAGGTAAACAAAAAAATCGAACCAATGACAGTAGTCAATAGATTTTTGTTTGGTTTTGAAACATCATCTGCTGTGCTTGGGATGGATGATTTCACGGATGATATTCCCAGAGTGACCATTAATATTGCAGAATATGACAATTAATTATCGACTGGAAATGTATCAAATTCATTGCAGGAACTGTTATTATATTGCCCTTTAAATTCAATTATTCATTTATTTGGCAAATCACCACAAAAATGCCTTTGGCCAATACAACACATAATGACAAATATAGCAAGGACATACAGAAATGCAATAATATTGATGAGTTTAGAGTTTAGAGTTTATTTCAAACAAAACCAGAACGTCATAGACCCAAGTGGTACATATAAAATTATATGACATATATGGCGACAGTGTATGATAAACAATGTAACATGCCAATGTAGATGTAATACATTCAAACACATAAAATTACCCATGTAAGCTGAAACTATAAATTCGATAGAGTATTTGGAATGCAAAATAAATTTGATCCATGTACGCGAGTCTATGAAAAGCTTCGTAAAAGATTAAAATTAAACACGTAATTTTTCTACATTCGAGGCCTCCAGGACATGAACTTTGATTTGTACACAAACTTTAGGAAAAGATAAGTAAATCAAAACCATGTCCGCAAACTAAACTCCTTAATACATGCAATAAAATAAGAAAAATAAAAATAAAAGATGAAAATCACACTGAATAGTTTTTTCAAAGAGTCGAAATGTAAATTAGTGCTTACAACTGTATAAATTCAATAAAAATAACCCCAGGTGATATATTTTGTATAATTTGTTTAATTCATATAAGTTTTTTGGATAAAGAATAGCATTTACCGTTCTTATAAATAAAGAGAAATATAAATTTCGTTAATAGAAATCCATTCTCAGACTATCGGACATGTTTAAAATGCGACTCACATTACGGTCTTATTGCGGTCCTAAAACGGAAAGATCAGCTCAGCGGAAATGTTTTGATTTTTGTTAATAGATTCTTTATGTAACTTGAAATAACTTCTAAAGAAATGTATGTTATTGTGGTGTAAAGTAAGAATTTCATGAATAAATGTAGTTAAAACTGCTTCTGTGCGATACAAAGGGATACTAGTTAATATGCTGTTTGTCTTGTATTTCAAATGATCATGAACGAATCCGTCTATGCAACTCCTGTAAAACATTCGCTCATTTCAAGTAGATAATAGTGTATGAAAAACTATTTTATCATTTTACGGATAGCTATTTAAATGGAAAACATCTTTGGTGGCGTCTTTTATGTCTGCATTACTGTTTCGTCTTGTAATGTATTTAGAATATTCCACAATTGATGTGTCTTGTTCGAAAGCGAAATCAACAACACTTGTCTGGTGGATTACTATAAACAAAAGACAGCAGTAATGGTATACATGTAAACGTTTTCTGTTTCTCCTGAATAGAAAATCTACAAAACATTTGGTAAATACTGTAATATAAATAAAGAAAATTTGGGTAGATACAAACATGTACGTGCTTGCACCTTCAAAACACAGAACACAGGATACCTACAATACCTCGAAAGCAGGCGTTAACAAATATCGCTTGATGATTAATGTAGGTTATTCTCTGTTATATAATACATTAAAAATTTTGTTCTACATCTAAAAGCCTTCTCTATGTAATTTCCAAGATTCTTTAAAATACCGATTTTATGAGAGGTAATCAGTTATATAAATTTGTACATAATTGGATGCCTCCAAATATAAGGTGGTATAAAGGTTTGTCTTACGTCAGTATATAAACTATATTCTAAAACGAAACAAGTCAAATGTTTGAACGCCGCAAAATGGAGTGGGGGTTGCGATAATTAGTAATGTTGGATTTAATGTATGGTGATTAACCAAACCTAATCTTTTTGCACTCTAATTTTGTATATGGCTGACCATTTGTTAATGTTTAATGCTAAAAAAGATGATTCTACGTCAAGTCTATAGGCATTGTTTCCTCTGTATGGAAATTGGCTGCTGTCACCTTATGCTTTTTTGATTAAGGGAGTGGAATTTGATATCGATAAAGGTATGTTTTATAAAATCTGAACGAACAACATTCTCCATATCGAGGGAAGTAATCGAAAAAGTTCCAAGTCCAAGACAGAGAAGCAGATAGAGCTTTGTTGCTCCTCGATTTAAACATCACTTTATATATTCTTATGCCTTATTGATGTAACATAGAAGGCTTTTCATATAGCAAAGTTCAACATAGTGCTTGGTCCCGTAACTAAATGCATCTTGACTATCCGTGACTTGGAACCATCTGGGATTGAAGGTAGCACTTGTAATCTTTTTAATTAAGTGGCCTAACCTCGCTAATTCAAATCATTGAAATAATTATGTTTTTTTATTTCCTAATTCTAGAATTCTAACATATAAATTTGCTTCAATTTGTATTATTCTTGTACGAAAGAAAAATTATTTCGAAAAAAATACTTTATTTGAACCAACGCTTGAAACTACCGTCCTTACTAAAAATAATTTCGTAGCCATTCGGTTTAAATCATTGTCGTCCAGCGTCCTTACTGAAAAAAATATCTTCGTAGTCATTCGTTTAAAATCGGCTATTTCCGTAAAATTCGCGATCTGAAATCAAAAGACCGCTTGTTACAAAAGAACACACTGTGAACTCAGTCTACAGTCTAAAAGTAGTAACGTCACCCCATGGAAAATTTACTTACTGCATCCCAATATACACGCCGCCTCCAGGACGGCGTGTAATGATATTCATCTTCTAAAACATTACATACTGTACATTTACGTTCATTTACAGGCGTTCTAACTGATTCCATCTACCAGTTTATATACACAATCGATGATAAGCTGATGCAAAATTTATTAATGTTTACAACATTTAAATATGGCTGACACTTAAAATTTGCAAAATATCTGATCTTTCAATCTTTACTTTACGGTAATTAGAAACAGATCACCATCCCCAGTTGTTTGAAACAACCATGTATCTTGGAAACCAAGCATACATAAAACGTGTTTTAGCAATGAGCACCAATGTTTCCTATTTGGGTGATATAACGTATCTTGATTAAGCAATAATCTATGACTTGGAGTGCTTTATCGAAATTGAAGCATTCCCCGGAGGTGATGTGCGTGGCGGAATAATTCACGAGGGCGAAGCAGGCACATTACTGACGGGAAATGCTTCAATTTCGATAAAGCACTCCAAGTCATAGATTATTTAGATTCTTATAAGCCGAATTTATGAAAACTACCGTAACTACTATTGTCCTTGTTTCAGTTCTGCGGTAATGTGTAAAATAGCATAAATAGTGGCTGTTGGAATTCACTCCCCTATTCGGACAACAAGTCAAGAGAACATACATAACTATATTATACAAACTTATTTTAGTTTAATCATCTAATACATTGAATATAACAAAATACCCGACTGTGACATTATGCAGGAGACGTCAGATTCAGAACCTAACAAAGCAGACAACCGATTTAAAAGCGAACCGTTAATCTGAACTGTACAACGTATTAACGTGGAGTAATGACGTCAGTGTGATGACGTCAACGTTTTCATTCATTGTTTTGTCTCCCAGAATCAAAACATTGTATGACGTTAATCCTGAAATTTATTTAGCCTTTTTAAAGGAAAACAAGGCTTACTTGACGCAATCAAAAATAATATTTAGGTTCTTAAACACAACTATTTCATGCGACTGATGTATTTATACAGATATTATTTCTATTTCTATATTTGATTTTCCGCGCGGGGGTAAATTAGAAAAGTTGGAAGAAACTACTTCCATGTTCGAAACTCCGCCTTCTTTTTCCGAGTGCTTTAATCATATTAATGCACTCGAATTGACAATAGAAATATACCATAGGCATATTAGAATACAACATAATATATACTTTTCTTATGTTTTTTTTCAACATTTGTGTGTAATATTATAATCCAAAATTTGATAATATTATAATATCTCGTATTTTGTAAAGACATTCTACCTAACTCGCCAAAAACAACTTCTTTTCACACCTAACAGACGTTTACAAAACTGTGTGTGTACCCTTTCTAATGTTTTATTAGGATAAAGGCCCATACGTCACTGCCATAATTTAGAATAGGTAATATCAACTAGTCAAATAACTCTAGTTTATGTTTAACAGAAATATTGGTAAACTTATATAAATACTTCACTTCAAATATTCCTTTTAAACTCTGACCTGTTAAAGTATTTTGAGCGTCTGAAAAGGAAACACCGGTAGTTAATACAATACCAAGATAAACAAACTTACTTTCTATTTCTAATACATTATCACCATAGTGAAAATTTATTATTGATGGCAAAGGACCCCCTTTTTAAAAATCATAACTTTGGTTTTTGACGTGTTTATAGACAGTTTCCATGTGTTACAATACTCATATGACATATCTAAACTGACTCGTAACTCTTCTTTACTATTTGCAAACATAACTATATCATCGACATACAATATCAAAAACATTTTAAACATGTCAACATTAATACCTTCAATACCATTGTTAATATACATGTCTTCAATGTTATCTAAAACATGGAAAAAAGAAACGGAGATAAACATTCACCCTGTCTCACGCCCAACTGATACTCGAAGCTACTGCTTAACTGGTTTTGATGTTTAACTCTTCAATTATATATATTCACTTCCTACACATAGTATTCGTCAACAAGTATTGTATCATTGTATAATTATTTGTTTCCATGTAGCATTGTTTCTTGTTTAAATTTAGTTTATCCTTTAAATTGATTTTCTAGTTACGTACAGAACAATTTATTTTAGCACAAAATGTTTCAGTTTGTTTGTTTGAACAAGTCGGTCTTCGGCGCTAGAATATACCTGAAAGCATAATGCTAAGCTTGTAGGTTTGTAATATGACATACATAACCCATATCATTTTTTAAACTGATCTCATTCTCTCATATGGTCCTGTGAATAAACTGGTCATATTTCTTGTCATGATCATAATGCTTTTGATACGGTTTCATTTTCGTACTTAAAAGTAAAGAAATATGTGTCTTTTGAACGGTAGAACTGTAAACATACAGAAACAAATATAGTCCACCATTAACATGCTTGTGCCACCTGGGCAATGGTACTCATGTATTGTAACAATTTGGCCTGAGTTACTTCCCCTTTTTCCAATTCACTATTTGCTTTTTAAAGAGAAAGTAGAAAATAAATAATCAAGCCAGTAATTGTTTTAATGTGGTGTTAAATTTAAATTCATCATTCATTTAGACTTTCTAGTTTTATAACTGCTTACAGGGGTATATCGTTCTTTACATGTAAGATATATTTAACGCTGGTATTATGTTTTAACCTGACACTCCCATTTATATATGAATATTTGATAAAATAGGTTAATCTAACGAATTAGATTTTCCATTTTACCCGTAATATTGTTTAAGCCCTTCCAGCTTGTAAGGTTAAAGGGGAATAAGTGCTGTACGTTGCGGGACGGCACTCCCGGTTTTTAGTGTAACCCTTTTCGGCCAGACATTTCTTCAAGCTTGAAGGTTGAATTAGTTCTCGGAAATAATCAAGAAATTTATCTTTTAATGTGGAGACGGCAGGATAATTTTTGTTATATAAAAGAGGCCAATTTGTTAATGTGGTCCTTTGTGTATGGGACGAGTCAAAGAGAAGCAGTCAATTTGAGAACTAGTTCTTCCCAGGAAAGATTATTCAGTTAACTACCTGGTTGTCATTACCACGGAAATTTTATTCCTGCAGGTGCCTCGATGTCTGAGGAAAGTGAAAGTGGTATAGAATAAAAGCGTGGGTCGTAGTAGTTTAGTGTACTTTAAGATGCAACCAGTTAGGATAGTCGCCCGGGAAAATGCTACAATTTGTTAGGATTTTAAGACTCTGATATTACTGAAACCATATATCTCGCAGGTGTTCAGTGTCCGGAGATGGAAGTAGGTATATTAGCTAGCAGCCTGGGTCTAGAGGTATAGTGTTATGTATTGTATGTATTAGTTATTGCTAGGGCTTAAGGACAATAATATTACTGAAACCTGTGCACAGTGTCCGGAGATATCGCCAGCAGCCTATGTCGTCGACGTATAGTGTAGTGTAGTTGAGTGATTGCAACACATAGTTTCATTGTGTTGGGGAGATTTCTCGCGGATGCCTGAGTGTCGGGGGACACATACACTATTATTGGGGTATAGATAGTAATAGTTTCTTATGGATGGATGGATGGATGGATGGATGGATGGATGGATGGATGGATGGATGGATGGACGGACGGACGACACGACACGGACGGACGGGCGGACGGGCGGACGGACGGACGGATGGATGGGTCTTAGGGGCATCGGACGGAGAGACAGTTTAGTTTAGGTAGATAGATAACTTTAATTCCTGTGGGTACCTCGGCGTTCGGGGAAGTGAAGTTTATCATAGCGGCATAGGACAGAGAGACATAGAGTGTAGAATATATATTTATTTTAATATAATAGATGATCCTTGAAAGTTATCAATCATTTGTGTTTAATCAATAGGCAGGTTATACAGGGTGTTTCATAAATTCCGTTACTAGAATCTAGTACAAACATCTATATATCTTTTACTATTTATGCTACTAAATTAAATTATATACCAACCTAGAGGATAGATAAAATTTATAATTTAAAAAAATAAGGGAAAATGTTGACGTCATGGCGTCATTTATGAGGTCATTTCCTGCATGCAGATTTTCCAAGATGGCGTCATCCAAACAAATGTCAGCAGACGTTTTTAAATTATATCATGATACAAAATCACCAGTGACATTGATAAGAGCAATGCAGAAAAAGTACTCAGAGTGCGGAACGTCAGCAGGATAGTGAACCGATCCGAGGATACAGGATCTATAGAGGTTGGGAGAAGCAAAAACATGGGACGTCCAAAAAGTGTGAGAACTTCTGCAAATATTGAACAAGTTCAAGCTGTAATTGATGAAACCCCGCAAAGGTCAGTACAGAAAGTTCAAGGTGATATAACAAATTCTGCAAATTCAACTAGTGTCTACAGAATGCTGAAGTTTGACTTAAAGTTATTTAGATTGACTGAGAGAGACTGTTCCTTACCATTGTTTGGGGGAACACACATGGAATGACCAAGAAACATGCTATTGACTAGCCAGGAGCAAGTATCATATATGCTTAAAGTATCAGGATCCTTAAAATGAGAGCTACTTGCAAATGTGATCCTGGAACTTTAACATGTGTAACATGCTCATGCATTGTAAAATAAAAACATAAAGATATTTTAAGTAGTCTTAATGATTATCCGCTGGTTGCTAGAAACCAAAACGTGCTTGTTTAAAAGTGTTTTCAATGTTTATTTCGATTTTCTGTAGGCTGTCATACATATGTTGTTGTGTATCTTATGCACTTTCTATTTTTGTGTCGTCCGTCACACAAACTTAACGTTGGTTATAACTTTGCCTGAATCGCAGAATGAAATCAGTTTGCAGTTTGCGATTCGAATCGCGAACTGCGAACTGGCAACTACAGTCGTCTGTGGTTAGCAGTTAGCAACTCGAAATTCGAATCGCGCATTGATTTGCAGTTTCCTATTCGACTCGCGAACTGCGAACTGGCATATAGTCTTAATTTAAACCGCTAATTTGGAATGACAACTAGTTCGCAGTTCGCAATTCGAATAGGAAACTGGTGACTGGTTTGTATTTGCAATTCGTAACTCGAATTGCGAATTGCGAACTGCGAACTGGCAACTAGTTCGCAGTTCGCAATTCGCAATACGGGTTTTGCACAGACTTATCGTTCTTGCGTACTCTTCAGCGTTAAAGAGTACAAACGGTTATCGATCGGCATATGAGGGGGCAGTTTCGGCCCGATAAGGGAAGCGTATTACTGATTTGATGTATCATGAATGAATAATCCTATGATTATCGTGTATTTTGCTTAATAATTAACTTATTTCTACTATAAATTATATCCTTACTTAAATAAGTATATTTTTGTAACTTTAATTGTAGAAAATGATAAAATTATAATATGGAGAAAAGAAAAGATACGCCGGCGAAGGCTTCTTTTACACTTTCGTGAATGTGCATAAATGATTACAGAAATTTATGAAACTGTACATTCAGCATTTCAACAAAATATTAGTAATGTATTTCTTAATAAGTTAAGTAAATTCGTACTTGTATTAGAGCAAAATACGTGGTAAGGGAGTTTTCTTTCTTCAAACAGAAACACTTCTACAGCGGATTTTGTGTATCAACTATTAATATATACGATTAACTGTAAATTACTTTAAATTACTTTATTATCTAAACAAAAGGATAAAGAAGTTATGAAGTAAATTTCAATAAAACGTATTGAAAAATGTTAAAGCGAACTTGAAAACGGAAGCAAATAATGATAAATAGTAATGGCAAGTACAACGTGAGAGTTTTTTTCCGTAACTCAACTTCTTCGGACACGGACCTATACTAACTTACTACAGCTTAATAACACATCAATCATGACTTTGAAATAGTCTGCTAACGATTATTCTACGATGTCAGTAACATATTCTAAAGAAAGCAAATTAATATAAATAGTGAGAAAAACGGACCCATGTACAAACCACAAGTTGGAAGCAAGTAGAATCACGAACTGAGAACAGGGAACTTGTCTTAAGTTTGCAATCCGCAATTCGAGTCGAGAACTGCGAACTGGCGACTTTATATATATATAGTCTTCATTTTTTCCGCGAACTGAGAACATGGAACTAGTCGGCAGTTCCTAATTCGCAATTCGAATCGCGAGCTGCGAACTGGCAGCTAGATTGCAGTTCGCGATTCGAATTGCGAACTGCGAACTACAGACTAGTTGCCAGTTCGCAGCTGGCTATTCTAATTGCAAACTGAGCAATTCGCACAACTATTTAGGAACTAGTCGAATCGCGAACTGAGAACAGGGACTTTGCCTGAAGTTTGCAATTCGCAATACGAGTAGCGAACTGCGAACTACAGACTAGTCTTCATTGAAACCGCGAACTGAGAACTTGGAACTATTCGGCAGGTTCCAATTCTCTAATCAAATCGCAAACTAGTAACTGTATAGCATATTGCAATTCACAACTCGAATCGCGAACTGCGAACTGGCAGCTAAATTGCAGTTCGCGATTCGAATTGCGAACTGCGAACTGGCAACTAGTCTGCAGTTCGCAGTTCGCGATTCGAATCGCGAACTGCGAACTGCAAACCAACTTTACGGATATGATTTTATCACAAAATTATTGGTTATTCTGACAGAGCGTAAGTGGGCAACACAAGTGTTCTACTGAACACCCATCTAGTTTACAAACATGTTTCACAAAATTATTTTCTGCTAATGATTGAATGAATACAGTAATCTTAAGTGAACATTCTCTAATATGGTGTTGAATATTTTAGAAAAGAAAAATATGTTACACTATTGGAAAAGGTAATTGCTCAAGACATATAATGATTTATAAAATTGTATAAAATAAAATAAAATAGAATCTATATAACAATTTATTACAATGCATAAGCCAAAACTGCACAAACACACACAGCTTGGTGTATAAAAAGGACTCCAAAAGTACATAGAATACAGGGAACTGGGAATGTCTATATTTTCGTGGCAAGTAAGTTCCCTCAACTCCTACTGCAGTTTAACCATATTTTATTGTATTAACCACAACTCAATATGTACAGAACTCGAATACAAGGACACACATCAGCACATACAACAATATTGACTTTAAAACAAATACGAAGACATATAATACCAAGATCATCTTTTATATGTTCAATTCACCTTCATTTCAATATTTCTGAACATATATAATTATGTATGTGGAGTTGGCTAGAAGAAGGAAATTGGATTAAGGGTGTTCAATACCCAGTTTGAATATCTCTGGGTTTATCACTTTAAGCAGTAAAAGAACAATTTGTCCATGCGAAGAATGACCAATTGCAAAGTATGTTCGATACACTTATGCTGAAAATGCCCATGCATTCATGTGTCCATGTACGGAATGAACAACTGAAAAGATTATACAATATTCAAACTGAAAATCCTAATTGAATGAATGAACAAATTGCAATATCTGTACAATATACATACAAGAAGTATGGGAGCTGAGAGTTGGAGTTTTTATTTAATGCACTGAATGACATCAATAAACATATTGCAAAGTATGTACAACATGCAAACTGGAAATGCCCATAGTCATTTTACTCATTTGTCCATGAACGGACTAAACAATTTGTTGAAGAAAGAGATTATGTCCGAAGTTAAATCGATTCTAGATTTGATGACCGATATTCCAGATTTAAATAATAGTCTGTTCTGTACTCTCGGTCAGTGGTGCTGCCTAGTGCATGCAGAAAACCTTGACCAGGCCGTCACGGATGCTAGGTCATCCAAACAAACAAAAAAAAATTCTGTTTTAGATACTGTATTATGTATGTAGAAAACGTAAACCTTTCCGTCAGGGATGCTGCATTGTGTATGTACAAAACGTAAACCATTCCGTCAGGGATGCTGCATTGTGTATGTAGAAAACGTAAACCATTCCGTCAGGGATGCTGCATTGTGTATGTAGAAAACGTAAACCTTTCCGTCAGGGATGCTGCATTGTGTATGTAGAGAAGGTAAACCATTCCGTCAGGGATGCTGCATTGTGTATGTAGAAAACGTAAACCATTCCGTCAGGGATGCTGCATTGTGTATGTAGAAAACGTAAACGATTCCGTCAGGGATGCTGTATTATGTATGTAGAAAACGTAAACCATTCCGTCAGGGATGCTGCATTGTGCTCCATTTACAATTTTAAACGATTTAAATTACCGAAAGATTAGTTTTTGTTGCACCAGTGCAGGAAAATCTCATCTTTCCCCGTTCACAACAAGTAATAATCTCCTCGTTGTATCATATGATTTGTATAGTTGAGCAGATTGAATTGTTTAAATATAGGGTTTTCTTTCCACGCTCTAACTTCGATTTTGACGCCAGAATCGTCTCGTATATTGTTGAACATATGTAGGTACATTACATAATGAAGACTGAAGTAATCAATGATTCACCGATGGTTAAAGGACTGCGAATTAGACACTTGGGGTAGATGTCAGAATCAGCGAGTGATCTAAGTGCATTTCAATAGATATAATTTTTCTCAAAGGAATATTGTAATTAATTTGATTAATTGACTAACGATTACATTATATATGGAGACTGCAGGAGTAATGCATTTACCATCTTTTAAATCGACTATCTGTCATGTATCAAACTATGTCGGCTGGATACCAAGCTGTAGCTAAAAGCCAGTTTAATTCATAGATCGTCATTTCAGAGACAAAAATAAACAATTTTCATTTAATATGATTCATTTTTATTGGTAACAAAGCGAGTTAGAGGCCGAGCTTTATCTTATTTTATTTGTTTAATTTTCGGAATGAAAATGAAATTGTTGTGGTTATGCCATATTGGAACTCGGATTTTATTTGCAATTATTTCTTTAACGTATGCAGACTGTTCGAATTATGTTGTTGGTAAGTACTTCCTTTTATTGCAATTAAGATTAAACTTGCTAGAAAATATACAACTAGACATGTCACTAAATATGATTAATACCAACGAAAGACTGTTGTATCAACTGAATAAGTTATAAATAACTGAATACCTTGTAAAAAACTAAGGTCTGGTTCTTTGCAAAAACTCTGTAATTAGCCAAGATAGAGTAATGATTCTTGTAATTAGTCAAAATAGAGGTAAGGCTCATGTACACTGCATTTCCTCACATTGTGCTTAATTGAATTCCAACCAGCAGCAATTTGTATAAACAATTTAACCCATGGTTAAAATTAACCACCAGTTAAATTCATGGTTAAAACGTGGTAAGCAGTTGCATAAAAATCGCTCGTAATTTTAACCAGATGTAAACCGCGGTTAAACTTACCTACCTCTATGACCAAGGTAAGTAATTAACCATAGAGAAAATGATAAAAAATATGTAACATGCAAAATTCTTTATCTTGGTATTTAATAGCACAAAGTAATGTCTGGATTATCAATTAATCTTAGGAATGTATCTGTGTACAGTAAGCAATTATGGTTAGAAGTCATAAGTTGGCTTTTATATTTATAATTTCAGACGTTTAATCAGAGTTGATTAAGATTTGTGTACTCAATGTCTATTAAAATGACACACTTTTGAAAGAAAAAAAATTTAAAATTTCAAATTTAAAAACGGGATTATTAAACAATTACTGAAGCCTAACATTTTAATGGCTGGATAATAAAACAATATAGTTTTAAACTCAATATATTTAATTGGACCCCTCTCTTTTAGGAATTTGTTTATCTGGTAGTTTCCTAGAATTTAACTCAGCAGCCACTAGTAGTATTTTTTTTTTTTTTTACACCATTTCACAGTAAAATGAAAAGTGTACAATGTAGAATAAATTGATTCATTAACAGGGGCAATGCCCACGTACCAAAAACGCAAAATGATTACATATTAATTACCTGTTTTGACTGGTTTACTGTACTGTAGCATATTTTAAACCGTTGATTTTATCAATAATGACTGGAATGCATTTTTAAGGTTATTTGTTCAGCATCACTTATAGGCTATGTCCCTTTAACAGAGGTATTTTCTTTTTCCAGCTGTGCCATCATGATTTAAAGAAAAGATATATTACTCTGTGTGACACAACAAACCCAAAATAGTGAACAAATGAGAACAACTTAATCACTGATGTTATCTATGCCCCATTCTCAAGACTTTTATAAATAAGTTTATAACTTAACTGAAATGTAAGCAAAAAAAAGCCATTGTATTGTTTTTTCCATTAAAACTTTTTATACATATTGTACATTCATAGTTGTTAAATTGACTTGATAATCTGACATCTGTTTACATACCAGCTTACTCCTGTGTCCAAAACAAAAATGCAACATATCTCAATTTACTTCCGGGTATGCTGTTCTAACAAACCCCTTTTGAACCACAGGTGGTTTGGACCCCCGTCCCCCCAGAGGCCCCTCTACAACCCTGGTACCCCATATACTGATATATCAAAACAAAATAATAAAACAAAAATTGTTTTCACTATATACATATAGTAGTAAAGGTATAGCACTATCGTGTCCGGAAATCACGAAAATATACACCGACCTTATTCAACAAGGCCGTGTGTTCATAATTTCAGACCGATTTTCAAAACCTTGGTCTTGTTCAACGAAGAAATAAATACTCTGTAACATTTTGTATATATTTGGTCCATAAATAGCTCTCGCAAAATGCAGCGAGCCAACAAACTTGTAAATTTCAGTTTACACTACAATGTGACCGCTGTTACATTACGTTCGATTCAGTACACAATTTCATAACACTTCGTGATTCCCAACCCAGACCGACGTAAATCAATAAATAAATAAGTAAATATAAATAAATAGATTTTATCAAAGTAATAAATAAATAAGTACATCATTAAATTTACATTTATTTAAATTTACTTGTGTATCTATTTACTTATTTATTATCATGTTACGCCACTTTTCCTTTATTTGGCTGACGGTTCTCGGACAGGTCTCGACCGCTTTTACCGTTTCAGTTTTGTCTTTCCAAATTTCATCTGATTTCAATTTACTGCCGTTAATATGTTTGGCATTAAGTTCAGAAAATTTGATCTCCATCATGTCTCGCAAGACAGTGGTTTCACGAATACTGAATTGTTTAGACCGGAACCGTTTGCTATCCGAATTACTCTCCATTTTTTTGACAGTCGTCTGACATTTGTACGGGAAAATTACGTCACGATTTTGTTGCATTCTGGGATATTTTGGTAAATTTAACCTTACGTTAAAATATACCAAATCTGGTTTACTTACCGTGAGGTAAATTGCGTTTATACAAACGCTTAACCAAATTGGTAATTTAACCACGATTTAACCAGTGGTTAATTTTTACCATGGTTAATTTAACCATTGTTTATACACATTGGTGCAGAAGTGTTAAACTTATGCTCCGGACAAGGAAAAACAACAAAGGGCAATAAATATGTATTTAGTCAAGATAGAGATATGGTTTTTTATACACTGCACTTCCTTTCATTGTGCTTGGCCATTGTATGAAGTTGTATTGAATTCAAACTAGTAGTTTTCAAGTTAGGCTCAGGACAAGGAACAATTACAATGGACAGTAACACTGTAATTAGTCAAGATATAGTTATGGATCTTGTATGCTGTACTTCCTCTCGTTGTGCTTGACCATTGTATGAAGTTGTTTTGAATTCCAACCTGTAGTTTTGAACTTATGCTCCAGACAAGGAAAAGAAACAGAAGGCAATAACTATGTAACTAGTCAAGGTAGAGTTATGGTTCGTGTACACTGTACTTCCAATCATTGTGATTGGCCATTGTATGAAGTTGTATTGAATTCCAAGCAGTAGTTTTCAAGTTATGCTCCGGACAAGGAAAAGTGACAAAGGGCAATAACTTTGTAATTAGTCAAAATAGAGTTATTGTTCTTTTACACTGCACTTCCTCTCATTGTGCTTGAATATTTAAGATGTTATATTGAATTCCAACCAGTAGTGTTCAACTTATATTCCGGACGAGGAAAAGCAACAGATGGCAATAACTCTGTAATTAGTCAAGAAAGAGTTAAGGTTCTTGTACACTGCACTTACTCTCATTCTGCTTGGCCATTGTATGAAGTTGTATTTAATTCCAGCAAGTAGTTATACACCGGACAATGAAAAACAACAAAGAGCAATAACTCTGTAATTAGTCAAAATAGAATAATGATGCTTGTACATTGCACTTCCTCTTATTGTGCTTGACCATTGTTTGAAGTTGTATTGAATTCCTACAAGTAGTTTTCAGGTTATACTCCGGACAAGGTAAAGTAACGAAGGCCAAAATATCTGTATTTGGTCAAAATAGAGCAATTGTTCGTGTACATAGCACTTTGACCTTTATATGAAGTTGTATTGAATTCCAACCAGTAGCTTCCTAGTTATGTTATGTAATGAATAATCACATACTTTTTTATCAATTGTTGCAGGGGTTGTATGCGGTGAATATTGTGCTGTGCCGAAGGAAACGATTTCTGTTCACTTGGATTGCATTTCTGCCGTGTATCACCGCACAGATATGGCTGCTATTTTCAGTGTATTGGAAATCGGTAAGTACTTACTTTTTTGTGATGCATCTTTTTGTTTACGATAATGTACAGACCTATATCTACTACCCGTTTTCGTTTTCTCAGCACAACCTTTTAAATCAGGTAGGTACGGTGCCCGTGAAGTGACATGTGATCACCCCGCAAGAATCGACTTAGAATCTAGATAATAGCATGTCTAATATGTTTTTGATTCCTTTTGACTTCTTAGTCTAGTTTGCCTCCCCTGAGAAATGTACTCGACTCCAGGTATCTGCCAGCAAGCCATACAGCAACTCGTATACTTAACGTCTAGAAAGGTTCCATTCAACTCATCTGATGTCAAATCATCTTGTAAAATGAACTTGACTATCGTTCTAGTGATAGTCACTTGGTTTCAAATCAATCATCGTTTTTTCCCACACTTTTTCACTTGCATACAAATGAAAATGTGACGGAACGAAAATACTATAGATCTGAAAGTTGGATTGGAACACTAGTTGTACTGTTTTATATTTTTGAATACTTAATTTCAGTACGAGATTTGGACAAAAATGCCTCTGTGGATGTCATCATACTTCTTGATAACAGTACATTCGTTTTGAATAATCGCGCACTGTTACACACATACAACAAGTCCTTGGTTATTTGGGGTGATGTTCCTGCAAAAGAGCAACAGTCAAAGGTAATTGATATACATGTATTTACATATTGTACGAATTAGTTTTGTTTTATATGACAAAAATTTATTAATTTTTTCTCTGTATTTCAGATTCAGTTTGGATACCAAATGAAGCCATGTAAAGCTGGGCACCACAACCAAAAACTCGGAGTCGAAACTTGCGATTACAATGCACACCATAATTTGAAAGAAGGTGTTCTTGTACGAACATTGTATAGAGGACCAGAAATCATATCATCTCTGATTGAATATGTGGCATGGAAATATGTCGTTGTTCTATATGAAGACGCAACAGGTAGCTCTTTGAATATTTAGTGTATAATAAGACCAAAACCCAAAAGGTACAGAAGACTCAGCCCTTGTATATAACGAAGGCATTTATCTACATTAAATATTTCGTGATTGTTTTAATTTTGTTTCTGTATGGTTACCTTGTATACTCCTACCAGATATGGTCTGGCAGGGGACGGAAACTCTATAAGAGTCAATATGTTTTAGTGTGTTTGTAATAATATTAGTTCTGTATCTTTCATAAGTGTACCTCTATGTGTGTGTGTCAGTAAGTTACTAGGTTTTCTACCCAAAATGTGTTTATCTCTATTTTCGTCTTTCTATGCCAATGTAATCCCCTTGTGTGCTCCTTTTCTATCTTTGCGCCCTTCTTTCTGAATTTTAGGCAGTTCCTGTGAACCAAAGTCTAACATTCTTCTAGGTTTTATAAGAATCACTTGGTAGTTTTATATCTTCTTACAGATATTTCCACATGTTTTATTATGAAGCCTTCGTTTTAACCCATGTGAATCAGAAACTTTAACATTTACTTAACGCTCTTTCAGTATTTGAAATGTCGATAACGTTAGACCTGTTGTCAAGAAAGAAGATACTGTATTCCTTGTTCCACATTGATGGCTTACACAGGCTATGGACTGACCTCCTCTCAAAGAAAAGTCTTTTCTACTTTACCTTGAAGCAAGAACCTAGCATCTACTTCCTCGTTCTCTGCAGATATGAGTGTGCAAAAAGAGTTTTCGCAGAGGTTATTAGTTACTACTGTGTATTTGATCTTAAATAATCCATAATGTATTTCCATGTCCTGCTTATGTATAAGTAACAAGTAACAATTTTATCTAACTGCAAACTGTTAACAATTTTACTAAAATGCACACCTGCTATTGAAGGTTCGAAAGGTTGCTTAATATGAATGAGAATGTACATAATGTAGATCTATATAACTTTTCATAGAAATTAGAATCAAAATACTTTAACAATACAACAAAAGTTAGAAATAGTATTAGTGTATGTATCAACTTAAACACGTATATATACGCATAAATAAAAACGATATTTCTTGAATTTTCAAAACACAAAAGGCAAATGTATACGATGCCAAATACAATTCTAACCATACAGTCCTTCGAAGTTTGTCAAGATGGATATTTGCAATGTATGGGGAGGGACATGAGATTTTGAAGCATTGTGGGCCTGATATGGACCATGTTTTAGTTGTTCCGATACCTGAGCTGACCTTAAATACACAAAATGTGAGTTTTAACCTTTTAACACGTATAAGACTTTTTCTACATTTCCTGTAACATGTTAGCTGTAGCTTTACTCATATTTCCGTTTAATTTCTATAAGTTTAACTTCATATCGCATAGAACAGTCATAACTCTTATAAGCCATAAAAACAAAAATAATATCAAACAGGGAATGCCACGTACAAAAAACCCCCCCCCCAAAAAAACCCCCCCCACCCACCAAAAAACACCCACCACAAACACACACACACACACCCACACACAAACACACACAAAACAAACAAAAAAAAACAAAAACACAAAAAAAAAAAACAAAAAAAAACAAAAAAAAAAAAAAAAAAAAAAAAAAAAAAAAAAAAAAAAAAAAAAAAAAAAAAAGAGCCAACACAAAAAAAAAAAAAAAAAAAAAAAAAAAAACCCCAATTTTTTTCCTCCTTCCCCCCCCCCTCTTATATGATCTAACAATTAGCATTCAAATGCTATGATAAGCTGATTCTATCAGAATTATTTTCCAGTTATTTTTGTCATCATTGAGACGGATTCTGCGAAGATCTGAGGATAACAGGTGCTCATCAAAGGCAGCTCTAACATGGGAATTATCAAAGGTATATATCTTAAAGTTGATGATAATTAGTACAATATTTTCTGAATGAGATGGTGTTAATGTAAATGTTGACATAGAATTCATAGAAATCGTACGCTTTCGATCAGGGAACCGTAACTTGAATGTTCCTTTCATTATTTATCCGTGTGTTAGACTAGAGGCCCATAAGGGCCAGTATCACTGTACTCGACTGACTGGATTGTTCTGTATAAATTCATGAAACTCAGGATGGAATGCTAACAGAAGTCACTGTGACCTTGATCTTGAACCACTGACCTCAAAACAGTAGGAATCATCTGCTCAGTAAGACCAATCATACTATAAAGCTTGAAGACTGTTGTTGGTCATTAGATCTCAAAATATTGAGCGGAAGTGATTTTCAAAAGTTTTAGTCACGGTGACCTTGACCTTTTAACACTATTACAACAAAACCAAAATGGGATCATCTACATGTTGCATGCAACCTTCTAAGCAAGTTTCATGAAGGTCCAATGAAAATTATGACTTGCAGATTGTTACTAAGTTAACATAAAGGAGGTCACTCAACTTTTGACCCACTGATCCCAGAAACAGTAGACATCCTTTACTCAGTAAGACCAATCATTCTATGAAGTTTCTAGACTGTGACCCAAGCTAATTATCGGTTTATAAGCGAGATTTTGCCCCGCACTCTCGTCATTTTAACTGCTTATTTTTTGTGTTTTCGCACGGCAGGGTCGCGGGTTTAAAAGGCAAAATAGCACAATCTGGCAGGGGACGGAAACTCTATAAGAGTCAATATTTTTTAAAACGGCCACTATTATGTTGAGACGGTTCATTTTTCATTACGTTTGAACAAATTCTTTAGTCGGTCATCCAGATGTTTTAGATATTTTTTAAAATGTATAATACAACATTTAGCTATACATTTCATTACTCAGGCTGTTAATATGAAAAAGAATTCGGTTAGATTTTTGGCGTGTGCAGGATTTACCTCTAGTTGAAAGCTTTGTTCAAAAATTATCAATGGGTCAATTTAATCAATTTGTTTCTGGTTGCATGTTACGTTTAATTTGTTTACACATTTAAGAAGACTTTTGAAATGTGTATTTTTATCTGTTATAATGAAACAAACATATGTCTTTGCTCTTCTCATATAAGATTTCATCTGACATAAACGTTCGTTGTGAAAGTTACCAAATGTCAACATTAGCATGGACAACTGAGGGACGTGAATTTGTCGGCGTTGGATATATAAAATACGATGGACAGATTTTCATCGCTAATGACTTATTCCCAAATGCAAAATTTGGATATAACAGAAGACAATTCACTGTGTCAGTCATAGTTGTACGTACCTTCTAACATCAATATTTTATTATATTTTTGTGACTTTTATATCGAACATAAGAACAGATGAACTGGAATCTTTGGGCGGATCTTGTGTCGGTGAAGTAGATCATTATCAATTTTCAAATCGTAAAGCAACTGATTTTCCCACTGTCTGTGTGTCGGAAAATTAACATTCGACATTATTTGAGATATTTTAGGTATTAAGTGTTACTGTAATTATAGAAGTCCCTGTATTTTCTCAACATTACCTGACAGTATATAATGCAAAGTATCCTGGGGAATACTCACGGGCAATATAATGAGACAACATTAAAATCTGCAGTAATCTAACAAGGGGCTACAGATCAGTTCATTTTTGTACTAGCAATGAATTGAGAAAAATGTTACTGCGGGAAAGTGTTTTTTTAATCAATATCGGGTTAGCTTTTCTGCTTCAATACATGATTTTTAATTCGTTTTTGTTTCATGATCACGGTTTCAGTCACTTTAATTCTGTACATTATTTTATTCAAGAGATCGCAATATTTGCAGGATGAATAGGAAATCCAATACAAAACCTGCTTATGTCGACTTCAATTGACTTTAAAATACGCAGTCCAACATCTGATGGGATGCTCATTTACATGAAAGTCTATAAAATACATGTCACTTTATATCATGGTACTGTCAAAAGTCACACAGACCTTTTAAACATATTATAGACTCTAAAGATAGTACAAGTTTCATGCATATGTAAATTGCAGTAAAGAAATCAAAATGATGCTTCACTCAATTATGTATACTGTTCAACTTTTTGAATATTTAATGTTTGAACTTCCTATCAGAATTAATTGTCTTATATACATATGAGCAAATATAGCAACGCAAAATGTGAATGACGAATATATATTGTCTGAAAGTATGCATAAACTATTCAGGTGAAAGAAGGATTTAGAAAATAAATCCATTTCTATAGCCATCCCCATTTTACATGGTTTTGATTAATAACAGTACAGTACAAATACAAACTTGTTATTCAGTAAATGAATATTGTAAATTAAAATCAATGCCTATCAATCACTATATCAATCATGTGATACCACTGTTCTCTCTGTGACAATATATTCAGGAACTGATTTAAATCCATACTGGATATACTGTACTACAATATTATAATAGACTTCCGTTTTATTCATGGTAAATATGGTAATCAAAACACTGGTGGGACGGCTGTGTTGACAATTGTAAATTTAGTTTAGGCAAGCAATACTGCAATGTTTCACTCGAAGTCAATGTCAAAGAAATGATAACTGATTTGCAATTCTAGCAAACTTCAGATTGCAAATTTGTAAATGAACTTGCAATGATTCAGCGCTCAAATTGTAGTACTAAACAGCTAGTGTTTAGTTTCAAGACACTAGTAGCCAGTGAGGTTAAATCAGCCGTGCAACCCACGTGCACATACGGTTAACAAACACTTAATGAGAATGTCAATTCATAAAAAAGTAAATTGTTAAAAGTCTTCATATACAAATTTACCTGTGCTGATGTTTATTTCAAACCGGAAGTGGTTAGTATATACCAAAAGTGATTTCAGTTCGGGTAATAAAAACTTGACCTGCGCTAACGTTAATTTCAAACCGTGTTTTTCTGCATATTTTCAAAATACTCTACATCTTAAAGCAAAATTAAAATCTGTCACAACAGTGTAAAAGCAGCATAACAAATTCAATTCCGAAAATGTATCTGCATCAAATCATGACATAAATAACTATAAATTATTCAATACAAAATGGCGGTCCGTAACAGTAGCTTATGTCTAAAATTGCTTGAAATATTTTGTTCACGTTAGTCTGACAAACACAGGACTGATACTATTAGATACATAAACCGCCAGTTAATCCTAGTATGTAGCGAAACTGACGATATGTACGAACTGCAAGTTTGTTAAATGTCACAAATTATATGAGCTTAAACTCCTTACAGGGTTGTATTTACGTACTTTTGGTGTATCACATGTCAACTAGAAGAACATACTATTACTTGTTTCATACAACTTTGTATATTACTTAGACTACCATTACATCACTGATTGCATTTCTTTCTTGTATACTTATTTTATTATTCTTACTTGTATATAGTAATCATTTTTAAATTTTGTCATCCTTTATGACAGGCCAGAGTTTTTTTTAAATCTGCTGCGAGTGTCAAAGTCGAGAATAAAAATTGGCCAAATACGGAAATAAACAGCGACACCTATTCAAAATTCAGATTACGTTTCAAAAGATTTTTTCTACTCGAGAATACGCTATCGAAGATATATACAATTTTGTCGAAAAAAGCACGTACAAAACAAAACAAACACCAAAAGCAGACAAACACAAACACACTACTACAAAAGCAGACAAACACAAACACACTACTACACATAGCAATCTAACAAAAGTAAATGCGCGGGCGCAGTACAGGTTCTATACAGTGATCCAGTGTGTATCTGTGTAGTACATTTTGTCTTATAATGTGGGACAGCAAGGTTAATAACTGTCGGTATGCTAATTCATGTAAAATATACGCAGTCTGAAACAGAAAATTTAACACTTTTGTGTCATGTAAGTTTTATGTCGGTTACTCATTGCATTTCCGCGAACATGCGATTTCGTTGGGGATAAGCAAATATACTGAAGATATAACTCTGCTTCGAACTATTTCTTTCAGCGGAGATTCCTGTGTTTTAGGAACGTAGTAACGCCAAAATCCGTTTATTAATTTGTAAGTCTGTGAGTTTGTTCACTCTGGAACGGCTGTCTTTCGACATCTAGATAAAGATACAATTCTGACAGTGTCAGACTGTATATCCTACTGTACTATGATAGAATTAGCTGTTCAAGTGTTTTGTCATAAATTATGTGCATATACAAATGTATATTGTTTTTAGCATTGTGAATACAAACCCCATTCGTATATACGATTTGTATTCTTTCCCATTAATGTCAATATGGGAATATCGGACATTTCCTTCTTGCATATTGGATCGGATTTCCGGTGATTTTGCCCATGCCGGAAAAACCGGTCTGGCACCCCTCCTATCCCAGACGACTCTCGTGAATGACTTATGACGTAACGTTATAAATATTGTGACGTCACTTTCCTTAACACAACGTCGGAAAATCGTTTGTTTTTCATGCTAATTCATCATTTTGAAAAGTTTGCATAGAAATCTACTTTAAAATGCAAGACGGTATGTAAGAAAAAGTTTCCATCATGAGACACTTGGTTCAGATGGAATATTCGTCACATCGGGTAACTGTTTTATGGGAACTCGGCAGAGCCTCGTTCCCGCCAAAATATTTACCCTCGGTGATGGGTATTTCGATCTGAACCTCGTGCTCATGACAGAAACTATTAATATTTAAAATACAGTTACGTACTAGAAATATTCTATAAAGATAATGTGATTTAGATATCTACAAATTATAGGTGGAAGCTTTGTCTTTTTGCTGAATTACTTTAGCCAAGAGCCTGAACACCCGAGATATTGCGATCAGCCTTCTGTCCGTCCGTCTGTCTGTCTGTTTGTTTGGCAGTATGTTTAGCTTTAATCTTCATTTCATATTTCTCGAGAGATCTGTTCTCATCAGAAAAGTATATGCATGCATGCTCCAAATATGGTTTGAATTCTAAACATGAATTGGTTCTCGGGTTAACTTATAGAGCTCGCTTGATATGTTCATGCATGCTACCCATGCGACATAAATTATTGGATGTTTTTTTTAAGTAGCCAACTTGTCTAGATATATCTCCGACGCATGTTGCACTTTCGTCTCCTTTTAAAGTTAAGATCAAATAACGTAAATGCATAAATAAAGTCAAACAAACTGACTGGTTATGTCAATTAAGGTTCTTGCAAAAGAAGATATGATTAGAACGTTTCAATCATACAATCTATATTGCTTGTGTTAAACCAAATGATTGCACATTTAAAAGTTCCTTTTATTTCATTTCTTTCTTTTTTGCAATTGCAGTATCCACCGTTCGTAATAAAGAACACGGTAAACGGAACTGTGCTGTTTTCCGGGTTCTGCATAGATATTCTGCTGGAATTGGCACGTGTTTTGAACTTTACGTAAGAGACTTTGCTTGATACATTAGGAATAGACATACACTTTATGACGCCCAATAAATGTAGAGACATGGGATGAAAGAATGTGTAAAACAAAATACAAATGCAAGAAGGTCAGTGTAGTAAGTCCGTATGTACGACCGAATGCCGGAGGAAACTAAAGGTGAAAACATTGGATGTATTTATATTGCTTATCACAGTATCAATTAATGTGTTAATGAAAGTGAAATGCAGCATATTGGAGTAGTTATATGAACTTGAACCACGCTTCCGTCATTTCGGATTGTGATAATACAAATTGGATGACGTTTTTCATGTGGTTGTAATAACTTATATTTTAGACAGAAACTTTGTGTTTCAATGGTTTGAAACGATATTAATCTGGTGATAATTGGACTTTATACATTTGTGTATTTTACTTGAAGGTTGATAGAATGAGGTTTTAAAATTTCAGGCATCGTATATCAGAGGTACCAGATGGCAACTACGGCATAGTTGTAGATAGGAAGACGATGAAGTTTAACGGTCTCATTGGACAGGTCCAAAGAAACGTAACTCTTTCACATATTGTCAATTGCAGATTGAAATGAACATTGATATTTTAAACTACAGCACCGTAAATAACGATTTTCCCAGTGTAGATGTAGCTGAGTTGTATTATATATTGCTGTGTGTACCTACTTTCTTCTTTTAACCCTCCTTTAGATATCAGTCATTTATTGAAATAAAACTGGCAAATGTAATGGATGTGTTATTTAAGGTAAGTTTATGATCAGCAATGTCAACAATCAGTAGCTGAATGTTACAGAATTGTAAATCAATATTGTATATCTGCAGGAAGTTGATATGATTGTTGGTGACGTTGCCATTACAAAAGACCGTGAACAAGTTATGGACTTCACATTCCCATTCTATTACGGATATTCTACAGTGGTGTTCAAACGTCCGAACAGTGATGGTTACAAGTGGAGAAAACTAGCAGATCCATTGAAGGTAAAATTCGACTTTGTACACAACATTGCGACTACCCATCTACCTAGCGGTAAAAAGCTAGGTGTTACCTGCCCCTACCCATACGGTACGAGTCTTACAAAGTTCAATAATGGCGGCGCCTAGACAAACAATTTTGTAGTATGTGGTTTGTCACAACAAGCCGAATGTAAATTGCAATTAATCTTTCGTTAACTAATAAACCTTAACGAGAAATAAACATCAGGAAAAGAAGCCATAAGTTAGGACGTGGTAGTAATTCGTTGACACATTTAGTCTTTAAACATATATGTAAGCAGGCAATTAACCATTCACATCTTATCTAAGCCTCAACTATCCAATCAGTTAACGAAACCCAGTGGTTGTGTCACTGGCTCTCTAATTTTATAAGTGACGTTCAAATCCCTCTACCGCAACTGTCTTTTTTCTGCTTTTTTTCTGTTGTTTTTTGTATTTTTTGCTCTTTTTCAGTTTAAAATTTGAAAATTTTAAAGCTCGACTTAGGCGACTAAAATTATAAAACAAATGACTCTCTTATATCCGAAATGTCTTCTTGAAGTAACTTGTCCGAAATATAGTACACTTACTGTTCGAAATATAGTACACTTACTGGCATTGTTTGCAACGTTTAAAGATGGACCTCTCAAAAGATCATACGCATCTTTGAATTTTGTCAAAAAGATTTGAAATAAACACATTACTTTTGAATGTTAAATATTTTTATCATTTTCAAAATCTTTGAAAGATTTGTTTGCCGCGAGTTTCATACTTTTCTGTTAGAGCCATTATACTTTTACATGAAACATGATGAAGGGGCCATCTCAGGATAGTTATGAATTGACAAAAGTTCTAATGGAGCGACTCAAATAATTTTAACATCGTTAAATGGCATTTTGTTATATTTATTACAGTGGCAGGTGATTGTCTTGGTTCTGGCGACGTTACTACTGGCCTCGCTGATCATGTTTGCTCTAGAGCGTTATAATCCTTACTATGATGCAACACTTCACTCGAAATCAGTGACACATAATTGTAGAAAATACATGTGCGGATTCCAGTCATTGCACAGCTCTATGTCATATCTTTATGGAGTTCTTCTTAACGAAGGTAACTTTACATACACTTCGCAGGATATTAGAAAAACGACAGTCTTTGTTGTTGAAGTAAAGACATATTTCTTTAACTTTACCCAATGACTCATAGCGGTATGGTCCTAACAAAGACGATATTAGAATAAAGCATTTTATTTGCTATCCTTGCATTCTCTTGTAGGCAATTTATGTTTGCATGCACCAAGGTCAATCACAGGTCGGACATTCTTCAGTTGTTGGTGTTTATTCTCTGTGGTTATTGTTGGAACTTACAGTGGGAATTTGATCGCATCTTTGACTGTTACAAAAGAGATTAAACCCTTCGATTCACTAACCGAGCTAGCCAAGATGTCAGACACATATAAATGGGGAACGATTGGTGGAACTTTGTGGGAGCAAGCATTCATGGTATATCAAATTTTACTATACTAATAAAGCTTTGTAAAGAGTTAAAAGACTTACTGTGCTCGTGTAGCAAAATAGTTCCCGACATATGCATTTTAAATATTGCTCGAACTAAGGAGCGCAATACCACCAATAAAGGTGACACTATGTCGCAACGTGTGCTTGTTCTCCAGTTTTAAGAACGTTTTTCATTACCATATCCTAAGTTAGTGTATAAAATTATTCAAATATTTATATTAATAAATGGAATAAATGAAAATATCCATCAGTATATCAAAAATACGTTAGCTCCTTCTACCACTGTAGACGTTCGTTCATAATAGTAATGGATGTTTTTTTGTCCAGCTAAAACACAAACAGTTTGACGTTTAACAGATACAACATCAAAACAGTAAATCTCGTAGAAACTATACGATCTGTAAGCCAGGATAACGTTTTAACGTTACACACGTTTGTCTTTTAAATACATGCATCTAGTTATATCATTTGTTATCAACAGACCTCGGATATACCAAGCTTTAAAGGTATTGGAGATGGAATAAGACGTTTCAATAAGACGGATCCTGGGGTTCTTAGTAAGAGCAATGCCTATCATATGAATAGAGTAAGTTGCTTACCGTCACCATTTTAAGTGCGACATCTTTCATCTTTCATTAAGTATGTTGTTCACAAACACGAAAAAACATCCATAAAGAAATAGAAACGCCTTTCATAATCATTATGAAAGTGGTCAACATTTTTAAGAGCAAGCCTGTCAGTATGCTACTACGAAGTATAAGAATATGGAATACAGCAGTATCACATTTACTTCCATATAAAAACGTATGAAAGAGGAAGCGTGAAGAAGAAATGCAATACTTCTGCAAAATAAGAAATGAATTATACCTTATAAGTTTGTTTCAAGGGCATCTTTTACGCCAGATGATAGATAAAACATAAAATTAGTTTTACTAATTGATGTTCTTAGATGAATATTATCTTTTTCCTTTTCAGCAAACAACCAGAAAACCAAAACGAAGTAATAACTTACAAACTACAGCAATATTCTTTTATAACCTATATGTTTCAAATTATATACTGTTGTAAATACTTATCTCATACCCTCAAATGTAGGCATATTAAAAGTGCACCGTCCGTCCGTCCGTCCGTCTGTCTGTTTGTCCGCCTGTTCGTCCATCCGTTAGTACCCCTTTCCATTTTTGTCGTGTCTGGGCTGTAACTTTGTCATGCGTGAAGGAATTTTCAAATCATATGGCACAAATGTTCAGCATAATTATGAAAATAACGTGTTGCGTGCAATACCTACGCTGTAAGGTCAATGTCACACTTAGAGCTTAAAATTCATAGAATCCTATATACGAGGGGTGTTCGAAATGTATTGTGTATTGTGCTTTGTTGCTTTGTGCTTTGTCACCTTAAAAACCGAGTGAAACGCGCATTTCGTCATTTCATACACACAAAGTACTCCCTTTGGCTAGAAATGCACAATCCATTGCTGTACAGCGTCTCGGTAGACTGATTTAGGTGTGGTACGGATGTACTGGTGGCTTGCTCTTTATTGTGTTATCCTTGGTACTTTTATATACCATTGTGTGAATATTTGATAGAGGTATTCAGGTGTATAAACATCGATGTAAAATTATTTCTTGATATTGCGTGACATCACAATACACAATACATTTCGAACACCCCTCGTATATGCACATTCGTGTCCGTATTAAAACTCTGTCATGCACTGAATAATCTTACAAAAAACTTGGCACAAATGTTCAACCCATCAAGACGATGTGTCTCGTGCAAGACCCTACCTCAAATGTCAAGGCCATACTTAGAGTTTAAAGGTTATGGAATTCTGTATATATGGTACCTCTGTCATGCATGGATGGATTTAAAATCACATGACACAATTGTTGAGCACATGGAGATGACATGTCACGTACAAGTCCCGCGTCCTTATCTTCAAGGTCAATGTCACACTAAGAGATCACACGTTGTAGAACCCTGTATATATGCACATGTTCATGTCCGGGTTGTAACTTTGTTTTGCATGGAAGGGTTTTCAAATGAACTGGAACGAATATTCAGCACACGGAGATGCAGTGCCGTGCGCAATTACCGTGTCCATACCTAGAATATCACAGAACATCGCTTTTTGGGCATTCGTCAGTGACTCACTTTTTAGGGACAGCTCTTGTTAGATAGTCATTCCTGCAATGTCAATATATCTATAGCTCATGATCTGTCCCAGTGGGGAGGTTTATGAACCATGTGCATGTTATGCAGGAGGCATTGCCTTTTTTTCTTAATAATCTGTGTTAATGCATTACAATATTTATGTTAGGTTAAAAATAAAGACAACTATGCATTTATCGCTGATGATGGCTCGATAGGAATTGCAATGGCAAAAGATTGTCAACTTACCAAAATCAGAGAACGCTTCTTAACGCTGACGGAGGCATTTGGATTTCCTGACAAGTCTCCACGCAGAAAAGTATGTGAGCTTTTATATTACACAGCTATCATAGAATTACATATCATTGCATTAACACAGTACTTGATATAAGTAATGTATGATTTTATGGATTTATTGTTTTGTTTTACTTTCAAAACAGCAACAGTTAAGTGTAAAACAAACACGAAGCTGCATGTTTTTCCATATGTCCGACGCAACTGACCTTGCAGCAAAACGGTAAATAAATATACATGTCATGTTTATAAAGATGTCTATATCTATTATCTTTAATTACAGACTGATGCATATGCACGAGTCTGGTTTAATAAGTCAGTTGAAACGTAGGTGGTGGCGTTCTAAAAAAACATGCGACGGTAGTATTACAACGAAAGCAAAACCAATAGAGGTGCTGGATGTTCAGGGCGCATTCTATGTTGCTGCAGGTAAAGTTTCAGTATTGGTACAGCTAAAATGTTTAATGCTTGAGAAACATAATAATAAATATTTGTCTCTTTCAATTATTGCTGACGGCTCTAAGTTCGAATAAGAATCATTGAAATATCCTGCTCAAATGGATGCCTCCGTGACAAAGTATATATGGAGCAGTCTGTTGTTGTTGAGTAATGGCAGTCATAGTGGACAACTAGTAGTAGTCAGTACGTTGATTTAATAGTCTCATCGGAAAATTAACTGCGTTTGTCTCTGGTAAAAACTGTATTTTCGTAGAAATGAGGTATTGAATCACTATAGTTGAAATAGAAAATTTATGGCATTTAGGAAACCCTTACGATTTATGTACCATTGTAACATGACTCACGATTTTGTCTCTATATGCAAAGAGTAGAAAAAATATGTTATATTAAACCATAAACAACGTGGGAACCAATATGCTGTAAACATGACGTTAGTTTGCGCCGCATGACGTTAAATGAGCGTTCGCGTAGAAAATAAAGCTTTGCATTTATTTACCTTTTGTAATATCTGGTCATGTTTTCAGCGTTGTCAGGGGGTCGGACGTAAACGATGTATCTCGGGGCTTTAAGCGAGAATTTGATGTAGTTCTGGTCAAAATGGCGGAAATTTAATGTTGTTTTTGGGAGACGGATAAGAAAATTGGTAAGGAAATGTTTAATTTTTACTTTTATCGAACTGTTATCATGCCCTTTGTATAGCCACATGTAATAGATGAAATCGTCACACCCGTTTTGGATCGTGGACCTAAAAATAAAAAAGTTATTGAAGGGATAAATTGGTCGGTAGTGTTTATGTTTGGATTTTCCGCCGTTTTCTCCCACGTTTGGACGGTTCAGACCGCTTTACTCGAGCATGTAATGTGTGCACGTTTCCAATACGAACTATCGCCGATTTTTTTAAAACTTTAAACCGATTTCGATGTATCTCGTGCCGTTATAAGACGATTTGATGCATCACCGGGTTCCAAAAGCAATTTCACACTAACCCAAAACTAATAAAGCTCGGTGATTTTGTTATTTATGAAACGTTTTTCAGTGTTCATACGAAATGAACGACATAATAGGCTGGCGCGACTTATGGATTTGCCGATCCAATTCTGTCGTTCATTTCGCATGGACACCTAACAAAATCATTTCTTAAGTACATTATGTGTCACAACGACAAACAAATTATTTCAAGTATTTTTTTTAGACAGAGAGAGGATATATAATTAACACACTGTACTTTGAATATAGATAACATTAAAAGGCAAAAGAACAAAAAGATCCCAAATGACATAAGTACAAAATACGAAATCATTACAAATACATGATAAAATTTACTGATTGGGCTTAATGCTGTATTCAACAGTACCAAACATGTGTCATGGGTGGGTTTCTTACCAGTAAACGACACACAAACTGTCCACTTTAAACAGCTAAAGCATCTCAATATAATATTTATTAATCGTTTTTTTATTCAGTACATATTGAGCTGCCTGGCTCAATTCCAAATATATATTTCGCCAGAGTCCAATGAGGGACTCATTACATGTACACTTATTCTGCCATCTACAATAAACCTCTAAATTTCAGCTGCCGACAATGCCTGTAACTAAGGGATTTCTGTTAAAAAATGCACGAATAGATACAGAGAATAGCTACATATAGATCTATTAATTTTGTTTCATTCAGCATTACATGTTGACAGCAAATGTTTGTTGATTCAGTTTAATACCATTCGATTTTGTGTTATTTAATTCCATGGTCCATGAAAAACTAGTGTGGGCAGCAGTCGCACTGGTTCGCAATTTACACATGGTACATCATCCATAGATGCTGTCCGTTGGTTTACCGTTTACAGTTGCTTTTGGAACCCGGTGATACATCAAATCGTCTTATAACGGCACGAGATACATCGAAATCGGTTTAAAGTTTTAAAAAATCGGCGATAGTTCGTATTGGAAACGTGCACACATTACATAACAACGGATCGCATAATGTTTATACGAAATGCATTCAAATAAGCTCGAGTAAAACGGTCTAACAGTCCAAACGTGGGAGAAAACGGCGGAAAATCCAAACATAAACACTACCGCCCAATTTATCCCTTCAATAACTTTTTTATTTGTAGGTCCACGATCCAAGACGGGTGTGACGATTTCATATATTACACGTGGCTATACAAAGGGCATGATAACAGTTCGATAAAAGTAAAAATTAAACATTTCCTTACCAATTTTCTTATCCGTCTCCCAAAAACAACATTAAATTTCCGCCATTTTGACCAGAACTACATCAAATTCTCGCTTAAAGCCCCGAGATACATCGTTTACGTCCGACCCCCTGGTTGTTATCGTCTAATAAACAATAAATTTTCGTACTGATGCGCAGTTATAAACAACTAAGGCCTTCAGCCTTCATGGCTAATTACTGCGTATCAGTACTCCAAATCATTGTTTATGAAACGACTAACACCGCTTGGAACGGATGTTATTTCATAATCAACTATTCTCGTCTTTAAATTTGATAATAATATTGTTTCTATTTTTTCAGCTGGAATAACCTTGAGCGTCATTGCCTTTGGTATAGAATTAATTGTTCCAAAATTACGGGCAAAATGTAATATGAACAGCACAGCTGGTAAAGAAATGCATTAAGTTGAACTTGTTGAATAAGTTGAACCTGGAAGATTCACTAGCTATAATTGTGTGTGCCTTAAATAGAAAGCATATATTTTTATAGACTTCTTACAGGTCACTTTTAAATTGATAAAACGTTTTCTTTTGCTATTCTAAACTATAGTCGTTTCAAAATGTATGAACATTGTCTAATATTTTATTAGTGTAGCACAAAAATAGTTATATGTTAATTGTAATTATTTTACCGTAATGTAACTAAAAATATTTCAAAATATTTTCTGTGATTATGAAAGCTCTGTTATGTATCAACAGATACTCGGACTACTCACAAATAATGTGCCAGTATTTAAACTAGTAAAAGGAAAATATGTTTAACTGTTTGTTTCATAACTTTCTCGTAATTGCCATTAGGGCAGAATTTGTGGGAGTAGTCTTTTATGGCACTATATTTTTATATTCATTTATTGCATCCGTACAAAATATGTGTCGTGCGCAAAGGTACAACTCTTGCGTATAAATTCATATTTGTAGCGTTTCTCAAACCATTCACCTTTGTAAAGGTTGTATTAGCAACATAACGAGAAATTGTTTCAGAAAATTCCATTTGTCCCATACTAAAATGACTTCTAACGCAGTACCGATGTAACGTCGTTTCTGATTGGTGACGTTGTTTAAATTTGCGACTATTTAAATATCGTATATATAGTCGAAAAATTCGAACGGCGTTTAAATTATCGCATTTAGACACATTGTGCGTTAGAAAAGGGTTAACTTTTTAGTGATTTTGACATTTGCGACCGTATATACGGTTTTAATGGTCGCAAACAGTTTCAACAGCTCCGGCTAACGTCGTCGCCGTTAAAGATATTTGCGACCATTAAAATCCGTATATACAGTCGCAAATATCAAAATTACAAAACAATTATTCCTATATTATAATATGTATATGATTAGGACTGTTAAAAGACACACGCACGCTTGCATACAAAGCTTGATAAAATAAAATATATCAAACTGAGCAAAATAATATTCTTAAAACTTAAGGACCTATCAATCCAATGTTCCTTGGACGGCTGTTCCCAATAAGAGAGAAAAAAACAAATGGAAGAGAGAATATCACAAACTTCTGAAATTGTTCACAGTCAAGAGGGAAAGAAGTCCAATAGAACTGGACCAATCAAGCGAACTTAGCATAAAACAAAGAAACATCGGGAAGAATACCCACGACATCACAACCAGTGAGTTAAAGACACATCTTAACACTTGGCGCAGTTTGAATATCTTAAAAATTATAAGTAATACACTATTACTGTTAAGACAATATTTACCAAGCTTAAACGTTTCAGCTAAAACTGAAGTAAAGCTGTAATTGTAATTGCAATTGTTACAAAAGACACCGTTAATTTTTTCTTTATACAATGTTTAGTTGGATAGCGATATATAATTGAATTTCGATATATAAGCACATCTGTGAGATAGTTGCGATATATGTTTCCTGAAGGATTTTCTTAGTGAAAATGCATTTTTTTGTCATTTTGCGTTTATGTTATAGGAATAACTGTTTTGTCATTTTGATATTTGCGACTGTATATACGTTATTTGATAGTCGCAAATTTAAACAATGTCACCAATCAGAAACGACGTTACATCGGTAATGCGTTAGGAAGCCCAATTAACGCTTAATAACGGTAATATACCCAATAAGAGAGAGAAGGCTCAACACATATTTATATTGCTTAAAACAAAAAAAACTCAAGCTAGAGTGCTGCTTTACAAAGTGTCCTAGTTTCAGTTTATTGAAGTATTGTGGCTACTTGAAGAACCTTACCTACAGAATTCCCTAAGCATAGTTACAAGTTTTGACTTAAATAATTCGAGAGGGAAAATGGACAACGCGAAGCTTTTGAAAAGAAATCACAAAGTAGACTGGCTGATTTGGCTAGTTTTGATAATGTCATTACGAACATTTGACAACGTTTATGCACTGTTCAGTGATCAAGTTCGCTGGCTTGTAATCACTATATTTCTCACTGGTTGGCGGTCATCGAGTCCAGCTACTGACCTGACACTTATGTGAGAAAGTTTTCAATTTCTTTGGATTGTTTGAAGCCTAGTACTGGTATACTGTCCTCCTATAAATAAATGTAATACTGTTGAAATAGGCCATGATACTCCATAAAGACATATTTAATACATTCTGACCTCTAAAATGTAAGTACTCTTTGGAAATTGAAGGGCCCGTTCAATCTAGTAGTTCTACGTGGGTGGTTCAAGACAAAGGGTGGTAATTCTAAAATAAATCATATTTTAGAAATGACTGATTTTCTCCCTTTAGACATCCCGATAAAATGTATGACGCGTAACATATTGTAGGCTGACTTTCGCTATCTAAGTCGTGCACATCCTTCACATGATTTCTATGACGCCCAAACCAGATATTTGCTCCGATGAATTCCGCTTGTTGGTGTAGTTTCATACATGTAAATGAACGATGCTTTTTTTATTCACATTTTTGGTCGTTTCTCGGGATTTTTACCGTATTTCAGCCAATTTTACCAGCGAACAGTGTTTTTAGCCATCGTTCCTGGGAAGGACCTGTATTAGAACAACAGCATTTATTAGTGATCTGGTCACAGATGTTCATACTTTTTAAAGATGTTGATCACCGCCAGTAGCAGTTTACTTTATAGTGTAGTATATTATTGTATAGTAGAGACCATGTACAAAAACAACTGTAAATGTGTATGATGGGGTTTTTTTATTTTCATTTTGACAACAAACAGTGTACGTCATGATTATGATAAAAAAAATATCGAAGAACAAGATAAATGCACATTTGTAAATTTACAACAACAAATAAATAAAACAAATTCACAGACGCTTTTTCTTGCGAGTTTATAATTATTTCATTTTTCGGCTTTCTTAAACACTATCTCAGTCATTCTTAAATTTGCATTTCTATTGCTGAAAGTTTGTTTGCGATGACTCCTGACATATTGCTCGGCTGTCCATCACTATGACGTGCTGTGTTTCTACATGACGTCTCAGGTCCACCTTTCTTTGGAAGGCTCGGCCACATCTTTCACATGGGAAAGGTTTAAATCCTGTGTGTTTTCTGCTGTGAGTGATGAGGTTAGACGACTGGCTGAAACATTTCCCACACTGCATACATTTATGGGGCTTCTCACCTGCAAATATAATAAGGTGAAAGGGTTAAAACTTTTGTCTATTACAGTTGCATCTCTATTAAAAGGCTAGTCAGTTTGGGCGCATGAAACACTGTTTTATGTTTGAGTATATTTACGTCTGGAATCATAAAAAGTGCGTGGAAGGTATAGCAACGATACTCTTCCTTAATAAGTTGGTGGCTAACCAACCGCAACCGGCTATATTGGAACAAATCGCTGCTGGGGTTCGAACCTTCGACCTCCTACTCCCGAGATGAATGCCTTAACCATTACTTCAAAGGATTTTGAATAGACGAAAGAATAGTAAAAGATGGCATAACTAAAAACATAGGTAAAATAAAGATTTTGATATTACGACTACCTATTTCAATTAAAATTTTGGCAAGTTCCTTCTTGTTACAACAGTTGCACAGTTTACCGCATTGTACATTTGTTTATTAGAAATGTCATTAATAGGCAGCGGCATTTTTTCATATCAGCCAAAATACGTCAGCGCCTACACACATTTCCACGACGACTAGGTTCCTATGTTTCTGCCTTATCATACTCAATCAAGATAGAATCTGGTCTAAATGTCAAACGTCTCAGATGAACGATTGTCAAATCATCTGCAGAATTCTATCAGATTTCCTAATAGAAACAATTGATAGAACTCGTCACAAATATTTTCAAAGGGAAAGCAAAATCTAGCAAGTAAAATGTTAAGCGTTGTGACGGGACAGCAATGCAAAGGTCAGCCAAATCTTGATCGTCCTTCTGAAATGCCAGGGTCCCAAATGGGCTGTTCATTGTCCCAGAGTAGTATAATCATTATAACTGATAGCTCTGTATCAGTAAATCGTAAAGTGATTACGCTAATGGGGTAGCATGGTATTAAACTATATGTTCCCAATGTTTGTGTAATGTGCCAAATATTACCAGTATGCAGTTTGTATTAAGTGATAGCCGGGGTAAAAATGCCACTAAAAGTGATCGAAATGTTTACACCTACAAGCCCTTCGCCTACAAATATAGCAAAGGAGGAAATGGTTTTTGTAGGCACATGTCCGTGTGTGCGTCCGTCCGAATAACTTTATCAGGAGCATAAGTTGAAAATGGTTATGTTGAAATTTCACACAACGGTAGACAAAAGAGTATGTAGTATGTAAGAATCATAGTACTTAACCTTTGTCCTTACGGATGCATTTTCTACTTTTATTTTGTCCACAGCAAGATTAAATCATTAGTTTAAACAGCATATCGTGATAAGGGGATTGAGAGAAAGTTCATAGCGTTGTATTCAAAACTCTGGCTGTTGTGTTACTGCATAATGCAATATTGTTACTGAGCATAATTTGAACATTTGTGATTGAAATATATTCGTTTTAAACTACATGTATTCTGTCTTTATTTTATATACTATTCATCTTACTGAACGAAAAAATCTGTAAGTACCTAAGAATAATTGACATTGAACGCGCGTCATACTTATACGGATTTTTTTTTTATTTTACGCGGAAATTGGACTGTTAAACAGAAACGTGTCCGTCCACTTTACTTAGCTCGTTGTATAAGCTCTATGATAGTGTAGCCGTTAAGACTCCAGCTTTTATACCAGTTATCCTTTTTTTTTTAAAAAAGCACAGAAACATTCAAATCATATTATGAAGATATTTCGCTTTTAAGCCACAAATTTTATTAGTGTTTTTTTTTTGATAGTTGCAAAATTAATGTTCTTATAAACTGCCGTGGATGCTAGATGAGACAACTTGACAGGGATTCAGAGAGCACACAAAATTAAAAGGTATAATACAGCCATGTAGGACATAAAGGTCACAAGGATATCAATCAAATGCGACATTAAACATAACACCTGGTCTTTAACAGAACTTTTACTGTACTCCGAATCTCCGGAATCGAGTTAGGAAAAACAGGGTCTTTCGTTTACATGCATGACTGTAGCAGGCAATTTATAACACGTCTTAGGTAACTAAATAAATTTCATGAATACATCCTATGTAATGTTCATGCATCTTGATTTTCAGCATTTCCCACACATACATCGTAATTATCCGTAAATAAACTGGAGAAGTAGATCTACCTTTTAGTTTCAAATACACTCAATTTCAGTATGTAGTTGAAATTGATTGCTAGAACTGACGGTAACTTAAAACGATGTTGAATATTCTAGCAAATAAGTCGAGCTGTAAGTGTTGATACTGAAGTAGTTTTATATAAGAGGGAGTTGTCGTCCCCAGTATGTGCAGTAGTCAGAAATAGTCATTGGACAACCATAATAATATTTTTTGTCACTGTTTATAGTCCCGGTCGACAGGGGATTTCTCCCCTTGTGAACTTGCTAAAACCCTTTTAAAATGTTTTCTTACCGTTTATGTTACTTTACTATTATTCCCTATGATTCCTTAAAATGGTGTGCATTGTAATACGTTGTGTGTACAGCAAATTCCGCTTATAACGAACTCCTAGGGATCATTTAAAGCTATTCATTTTATCCGGAGTTTTTTATAACCATATAACATTTTCATATAAAATAAAAAAAGAACAAAAACTCGGGCAGAGAACATTTAATCCTTATATCTAGAGTTTCGTTATATCCGGGGTCGTTATATACGGAGTCGTTATATCCGGAGTCGTTATATACGGAGTCGTTATATCCGGAACGAGTTTACTGTATTGCACTTTTCAGTAATTAAGTCTTGTCAATATCTGTGTTTTCATACAGCTTTGATATTCCTCAACAAAAGTATCAACGAGCGCCAAGTTACGAAATTGTTTCCCAGCGAAATTATACGATGATTAAAATCCGAAAGACGATGAAAATGAGTCGTGTTAAAGAAACAAGATTTGCTGACCAACATGCGAAACCAAATGTTTTCAATGTGAATTATAGGTTAAAATGTAAACTAATAGATCTATCATGCTTCGGTTCAAAATGTAAATGCAATTATTTTACCTGTGTGGATATAGGTATGTTTCTTCATATCAGACTTTTGGTGGAATCTTTTACCGCAGTACATGCAGGGGAATGGCCTTGTATCGCTGTGTATCAAAAGATGTGTGGCCAGTGTTGACGACCGTTTGAACGTCTTTCCACATTGTCTGCACGTAAATATACGTTCTTGTGTATGTATGACTCTATGTTGATCCAAGCTCACTTCATGGCCGAAAGTCTTATTGCAAATATCGCAAGTAAACGGGCGAGAGCCTGTGTGTGTGCGTCGTACATGGACCTCCAAACCGTGCGCAGACGTAAACATTTTATCACAGTTTGCGCATGCGTAACTTCCCATTGACAGATCCAGGACGCCATCTTGCGCCTTGTAAGTACCTCTGTCACGATTTAAAGCCATCGTTTTCCATGAGTTTAAGTCATGATAATAATTTCTATACTGGTAATTGGCCGCCAAGAAGTAGCTCTGAGACAACAAAAAGTTCTGCAGAAGATACCTGGTGTCTGGTCGAAGACTTTGTGCAAGACAATTGGGATAGAATAAACTAGAGTACTTTGCCATATTGTTCGTCAAACTACCAGTCTCTGAAATTACAAAATAGCTTGTTTAATATTTCACGCTCTGTCATTTCATCCTGCTAGCATCAAATGTCATTTCAGGCTTACTAAGCTAGTCTCCTTTTGTAACGAACATTAAACTTTTGGAACATTGTTAAATGTTTTGGGCGTCGTACCGCAATGTTTACCCCTACAGTAACATTTTCAAATGAATTTATTGTCATCAAATTAACAATTCTTAACCATTCTAATCATCTTTACATCTTTTATTTGGTTAATCAATTCAGTCCTACTGTATAATTGATACTTTCGTTCTCGTGAAACGGTGTGTTTGTAATTCAAACAGGTGCGCATTCTGTCCCGTATTGAGAAAGAACAGATTTCTTTACTTAGAGAGGTTTGTGCTGATTCATTTTTGTAGAGTCTACAAAAGGTTTATTTGCCAACACTCGGGTTTCGAGTTACTCCTTAACAAATCACATTAAAATCATTTTAATCTTTGCTTTAAATATTCCGTAATGTGTACTCGAACTCGCAAATTGATGCGCTTAATTTGTTTGTCTTAATTCGTGATGATTCGGCTCGGAGCGTGCTCAGCGCGTTCGCTATATTTGCATTACAGGGTTTGAATTGATTTGAGATACTTTTTATTTGAGATCACTTGAAGTGTCTCTTAATCTAAACTCCTGCTAATATGACAACATCTTCAAATATTAAATAAAATATTCATTGTCTAAATTATCATAAAAATAAGCTTTTAATGCCTGAAAAATACTGTTGATGTGTAAAAGTGTACATTATTGTTTCTACTTTTCAGCTAATACAGATAAAGTTTACCTTTTCAGATATTGGCAAATATTTATTTGCTGTATGCGATAGCAAAGACAAAATGTGGATATTTAAGTCGAATATTTGAAGAAAAAAATACACATTCAGTGCTGTCATTTTTTTGGGTCCCTTTTCTCCACGCTCCGTAACATTGAAACTGTTTTTAACTGCAATCTAAGTGTCATGGTCTCAGTTCTAAGTTATAAACGCTCTTTCCTACGCATGTAATAATAATAATACTAATAATAAAAGAGGAAGAAGAGTGGTAATACTGATAATAATAATAATAATAATAATAATAATAATAATAATAATAATGATAATTGAGTCAAAGTGGAAGAGACTGTTAGACCAATTAAAATAACCTAAGTAGTTTCTATAACTTCGCGATGAAAAAGTAAAGATTGTCTTGAAGTTGTAAAGCCTCGGACGGAACCATCCCAGAATGAGTGTAACGAAAGCTGGTTATGCTATTATAAAAGCCTTTTCATACCCGACTCAATTTGAGCGTGTAACGTTTTCATCTGTTTTGTACAAATATTTTACAAAAGAGAAGCAATTTTTTAAGTCATTTAAAATTCATATTGAAATATGTAAGAATTAGTTTTATTGAAATTTTATTAAATGTTTTAATATCATTTTGTCGGACTAAAGGTTTGAGCACAAAATTGAGTATGAAGAATTTTATAATCACGGTGCCTTATCCGCTGCTAATATACAAATCACAACTCATTTCTTTTTAAAAACACTCATAAAATGTACAAATGTAAAAAGTACCAATCAAGACCACATAGTTTCTACATGTTGATGTATTTGCATACTTACGTTTGCTATATATAGGGATTGGAACCTTTTCATCAGTTGCCCAGGGCCTGAATGCTGTGAACTCGCCGTCTGAATTGGTGTCATTGTCTGACTGCGGGCTCAGAGATGTATCTCCAAAGTTCGAACCTTTGCATGACTTCGGACTGACAGAGGCATCCCCGCACTTAGAATCTGCAACTGACTTTGGACTCATGCAAGCATCACCACAGCTTGACCCTATACCAGACTGAGGGCTTGAACGTGTGTCTTCCAGTCTTGAGTTCGTGCTTGGTTGTGGATCTGTAGAAAGGTCCGTACGACTGACACCACCCGCGCAAGGAATTATGTTACATGTGCTTGTAGTGGCAAGTTTGGATCGCTCTGTCAGAGTATGATCGGAAGAAGCTAGCTTCTCTGCCAACGAGAAGAGTGTTCTTTTGTAAAACGTTGAATGAACAGGATCCTCTCTGTTAGAGGTATCCGAAATACTGCTCTGTAATGACGAACCTGTGTCTGCAAAATGATAAATATTCGCGTTTTGTATTTTCTTAATTTTTTCGTGTCTTGGGTTTGTTTAAAAGTGCGCGTTGTCGTAAAAAAATAAAATGTAAGATAATAATTATTTGCATATTTTTGTCAACTTTTACATTTCTTTAGATTTCTTTTATGTAATATTTACGAAGGCTGTAGATACAGTATCTTCAACTTGTCCACATATACATGTACACATATTTACAAACAGTGTCTAGAATTTAAAAGACTTTGATTGCACTGACATTCTCTTTCTAAAAAAAAGAAGGCAAATGACAAGAATTCTTACCTTTTGAAAACGGCCTCACTATTTGGAAAGCACTATAATTGTCCATCACAATGTCTATGTCAGCCTTCTCAGTTTTATTTTTAATCAGAAATGATTATGCATCACCACTTAGAATTGTATCAAAATTTGGCAGAAGACATCTGATATTTGTAGCGGTATCCGGTCGCGTGCCGTTGTTTATAAGCCGTCATTTTTGGTGCTGACTCTTGTGCAAGGCGCGTGCTGCAAATGGAACTATCCAATCAAAACGTAGTCTGCTTAAAATGGGCGGCGATAACCTTTCCTCTTCTTTCAAATCCATATTTGCTGAGTAAATATCAGCGCACAATTTGAGGCAACCGCAAAATTATTGTGGTGTCATATTCAATTAAAAATTTACTAAATATGATACCGGTATTAAGAAGATTGGACCCATTTGGCCATGCGTTGCTTCTATAAATAAAATTTCCTAATAAGTTCGTAATTCTGTTTAAAATATATTTGTATTTTAACTTTACATTATTTCATAAGGCAGATAGTTTACCATGTCGGAGTTATATCTGACCAATGTTTTTTCGAGACATGCATGTGATAAACTATTAAGTAGTTTACATATAATCTAAGTCGTATACATGTATAAATGTATTTAGCGATTTGTGAATGTAATTTTACCATTTTTATTTAGTATCACTATGTCGAACACTTTTTATTCGAACACAAAGTACCTCAAATATAATAGTTCAGGATAGAGAAAACGACTTTATATATAACGTCTGGTAACTTATCATAATGTTCTCATAAAATAGCTAAATTAAATATATTAGCAACAGTCTGCTACTAGATAAACTTCTCAGTCAAAACACAGATTTATTAAAAGACGTGCGGCGCTCTGTTCAATACAAATATGCTTATTTTCATTTGATTTAAATATTTTTACTGTTTTCTTTTCAGTATATAATCAAATTTCAAAGAATTAATCTGTAAATAGAATGAGAATTACTAAAGATAATTTTTTATAACGGGAAGAGTTTTCAGGTGGAAGGTAACAAACATAAGGACATTAAATAACATTCTACAAACTTATGTTGTAATTACAACCACAAAATACATTCATGACTATTGTCTACAACAAAAATATTAGAAACATCCAGCATTTGCTTTCCTACTAGAAATCCAACACCCCCAAAAACCTTTTTAAACATGTTTATGTATATTTTTACGGTTTAAACCAAATATAACCCTCACTGTCTAATACATCATCATTGATTAAATGAGTTTCTGCTAGTGCTAAAATATCAAAATTATTATTAACAGCACATGCAAAGCGTAATTTAAAATTGTCTGTATTTGAGTCTGAAATTCCAAAACCCGGCTATTAATTGATAATGACTCTTGTTACAACCTCTGTAATTTCCTCGACCTCTGTTTCTACTGTTGTTTCCTCGACTTCTACCATTTTGTCCCTTGAAAAGAGTTATCACGAAAACTTGTTAAATTATGTCCTGATCTTACACGTTCATTATTACCCCGTCTGTCATTTGTTTGTTCCCTTCCTGATGAATTATTAATATCATCCGTCTATCATCACCAGAACTGACTCTCCTTTCCAGTACTGAAAGCTCTACAGCCGTTGTTTTTCACGAGATCCTCTGATTATCAAGTCTTTGTTCTTTAAGATAATTAAAACTGCCCTTCTTTCCTTTAGTTTGTTTATAGTCCCGACCGACCGAAGGATTTCTCCCCTGTTTAACTTGCCAAGACTCTAGTTTGACTCCCATGCATGCATACTGGTACCTAAAATTTATTTTTTTATTTAGCGGGTTTTGTTTAACCTGACTGCGATACCCAGTCAGTTTTGTCCAAAGATTATGATTATTTACCCAAATTGTGATAAAAGACAATAGCCAAAAGATATGTTTGCAAGCATGCAGTCCAGACGCGCGTTATCAGCGTACATTGGTGCTATATTTCTATATTTGGTGTTATTTCTACAGCAAGAAAAAAGATGTTCGATCGAAGCATAATCGAATAGTTCAGTATCTAATGCGCAAAATCACCGCGATGGGTTAACACGTGTACTTATCCTAAGTTATCTCACGAAATAAGAAAAAGGCCGCCCTTTGCATTCATCAAAATTTAGAACGTGATATTTATTATTTTAAATACTAAGTAAGTGATTCGGAAAATATAACAGTTTATGTTGACTGGTTAATTATTTTGATAGAAGGTCCAGTAAATCGTTAAAGAATAACATATCGCATGGTCACCAAATTCAAATTATTTGTTAACAAATATTGACTTAAGTCACCAATACGTAAATCTTTAAATAAAGACTTGTGTCTTTGTTTGTATTTTTCTTGAAGTTACTGCGGTACGGAAAATACGCTTAATTTACGCTTATTATGAAGTGTTAAAGCAAATACTTAAAACCAACGAACTTTGGCATAATATCTGAAACATTTCTCGAAGCATTGATTTTAATTTCTTTGATTTCGGCGGCAGCCCAGCCTCTAGAAGGTTTTTAACAAATAGATTGGATAGAGCCATTGAACAGCGGATCAGACTGCTGACTGCGAAGGTAAGGTTGGTGAAGAGAGGGCTTGCAATGCAAACAATTAAATCATTGGCAATGTATTGATATATTTATTTACAAACAATAGTTAAGTTAAATAAATGTGCGAACCACGCACGTGTTTCCCTAACGTCTATACAGACTTGTTGAACAGAGATTTCTTAATGAATACTATTTTATAAACAGAACCTGTTTTGACCGTTTTAAAAAGCGTCCAAAGAACAACACTGGCTCAACATAGCATTTCGATCAAAAGAAGACAAATTAAGAAAATAAACGTAAAAAACATATCATTGCCTTGATAGCAACAGGGTTCATTTGTCAAATTATTCGAAATAAGGTAACAAGAAAATGTTTTTTTCTTTTCGTAAATAATGACCAACAGATGCTAATTCACTAAACAGACAAAAGTTTTCCGACATGGATGTTATTACAGCGCATATTGGGACTGCTACAAATATCATCTCCAGTTTACCAACATGAATGTCATTACAGCGCATATTTGGAATGCTACAAATATCATCTCCAGTTTACCAACATGAATGTCATTACAGCGCATATTTGGAATGCTACAAATATCATCTCCAGTTTACCAACATGAATGTCATTACAGCGAATATTGGGAATGCTACAAATATTATCTCCAGTTTACCAACATGAATGTCATTACAGCACATATAAGGAATGCTACAAATATCATCTCCAGTTTACCAACATGAATGTCATTACAGCACATATAAGGAATGCTACAAATATTATCTCCAGTTTACCAACATGAATGTCATTACAGCGAATATTGGGAATGCTACAAATATTATCTCCAGTTTACCAACATGAATGTCATTACAGCACATATAAGGAATGCTACAAATATCATCTCCAGTTTACCGACATGAATGTCTTTACAGCGCATATTGGGAATGCTACAAATATCATTTCCAGTTTTCCCACATGAATATCATTACAGAACATATAAGGAATACTACAGATATCAGCTCAAGTTTTCCGACACGAATGTTAGAACAGTGTTTACTATGGATGCACCAAACGTAAACGTAAAATCAAATAACCTTCGAAATTATATATCAGGCTAATGCAATAAGTTTCAGTCACAGTAGCTTTTTATACAGAAGTCTGAAAAATGTCGGCGAACGACAAGACTGTTTGGCAACTGTGACATAAAGCGACTCATTATTAGACACACTCCCATCATTAATGAATTCAAAAATTGGCATTCTAACCTTTAAAAAATTATTCTCCTGCAGCCAATATACGAAGCAATTATGCTACATAATAAAAATGTACTTGGTCACTCTCACACATAAGTGGAGTGAGATTTAAAAATATCACAAAATATCCATGTGATTCGATCTGAAAAAATATGAGTAAATAAAGCCGTATCAAGGATCTATAATTTTAGATCATAATTGAACGTGATTTTTATGTGATTTGATGGAACTCGTATTAAATCGCCCAAAACCAATACAAGAATAAACCTTAGGTCCTGGGAAACAGCATCTGTGGGACAAATCCGTTAATTGCTTTCCTTATTTTCAAATACCTGCTGCTGAAGCATTCGATATTTTCTTTAAAATTGTTAAAAAATAATTGAGCTGGAAAGCATTAATTATTCATATTGTAAGTTTTGACCTCACTTTCTATCAAACATGTCAATCTATAAGCGGTGATTTTGAAAGAGGCCAAGAATAATAGAGTGGCAATCAATCTCTCTGTTTTGGTAACAGCGAACTATGTATGTAAATAATTGAAGCTATAAATATAACAATATTTAAAGAAAATCGCAATGTCATGCTTCATTTTTTTATGATTAAATTTTGTTTAATACAAATATTTATGACCGTTGTCTAATACCCATAGTAATAAAGTCTAACAGTGTGCGCCAACAAATGTGGTTGTAAAAGATGTGCACGAGCAGGGATTAGAACGCCAAGGCTGGAGGACACGAGTTTAACTGCCACCTGTGCGTTTGACATAGTCTCAGCCTGCTTTTGAAGAGAGACCTAATTAGAAGAAAAAAGCAGTAATTGAACGGTGTTAATACACCGCCAAGCTCATGAACAACATTCCGAGACCTGAGTCAAGTTTTCCCATCTTTTGGGTAATAATTGCCGTCATTGCATATTCTTCGAGATAAACAGTGTTCACACTAACGAAAGTTCAATGACAAAATTTGAATCTCAGAAGTATTTCATGACCAGCTATTTTATGAAAGATTGAAGCTCTTCATTATTAAAATCATATTTGACTGAAAAACGTAAAGCTAGGTCTTGACTCGTACAATGCACCAGCTTATCATTTTACTGGCAATAATATCAGACTCGCAACTCGTCAGTCGCTTCATATTAAGTTTGCTTTTTATTTCCTCTTACTTAGTAGAGTAACTTTGCCTGCAAAGAGCTCTAACAGAGACACTGTTGCACCGCTTTATATTGCTTTCAAACAGTAGGTAATCAGCATTGAAAGCTCACTTTTCATTTTTTAAAATGTTTTTCTTTTTCTTCTTCTTTCTACCTATCTAACCTGTTTTATCCTTTTTTCTTCACTTTCCTAAACTTTCAAAAACCCTTTAAGTGCATATGAAAATAAACAATACCATGAATTGCAATATACATGAACTATAATATGTTACTTATATATTATTATGAATTATATGTGCTTAATTGAAATAAAAACTGAAAAACAAAAAGAGCTCTAACAATGCAAGATTATGAAAGGTCTTAATGAATATGCTTAAAGACTTTCAGTTTGGTCTACTGTCGGTTGTTTTCCAGAAAGAAACGTTGTTTTATTTTCAGTGTGCCGATCGTCAGGAGTTGAGAGTTTATATTTGTATTGCTGTCAAACCATTGAGGCGTTTAAGTTTGCGATAACAAGACTTAAGTAAACTAGGCGCTTCGGTACCGATCTAAAGACGAAATGGTAAGAAATTCGCGTGTATCCATGCTATACACCTTACACGTAAAGGGTATATTCATGAAGAGCTATAGGGTCTACTACCTAGATTATATTGTATCTGTATTTGTGTCTTCAACCTGCGCCTGTCAAGAGTCTTGGCAGTTTCACCTGAGAAGTGTCGATATGGACCATACATAATAAAAAATAACAATACCTAAAACTGGGTATGTGTACAGCGCAGGAGTTTGCCTATCTCCAGCGACAGATAGAGATCCCCTGACGACGGGATGGGTCCGAAAGGAATTTACTTTCAAAGAGATTTCACGACTTGTTAACATTTAAGATATAATACTGCTCAAAATGACCAGAAAAAGTACTGTCAAGAAAAGATTTTGTCATTTTTCAATTATGTTCCGGATAGGAATAAAACTGTTGTATTATATATTTATGTTATTTAGCTATAGCTTTCGCTGCTTTTAATGATACTAAATCATTGGTGAATGTATTATTGAACGCTGTTATCACCTTCAAAGTTGTTAGCTTCCAGAAGCATCAAAAGAGAGTTTTGTTAAAATTTGCATTTCTCACCATGGAAGCTCAGAGTTAAGAGAATAAAACGAATTCCTCGATTATCGAAACTATATTCTGAAAGGAAGTCCCAAAATGTTTGTATTCCATACCTAATTCGTACGAAGTTTATATACGAAGAAATACTAAATAAAAACTAGTCAAGATTGCTTTAAAATCTGACACGCTTGAAAACCCGTACTTTTGGTATACTCTTAAATCATGGAAAGGTGTCTTTAATGATCTATGATTTGTAGACGTTCGGATCTAGAATGATTACAAATTGCTTTTAGTTGTTTGATTAGTATTTATGACAGATGGGTCAAATGTTAATGTTATAGACCATTGAAGGGCTTTATAGCACATCGTTCCAAAAACGAGCTGTGATACCGAATATTAAATCTTAACGTTTTTCTCTTTGTGGTATAAATTGTAAATGTGTACTGTTTACTTACTATTAAAAATTGACAAAATTGAATAAACTGCATTCGTATTATATTGGCTTTGTATAGACGGTATTTGGTTTGTGTTAATCTTTTATGAATGTAACAATCGACGCGTAGTGAAAGTTAACTTAAAAGTTTAAATGAAAGTTAGCATATCTTGCTAACACCTGATATGGATTCAATATAAAGTTTTTAATAATAAAAGGTGTTCTAAATATAAAGACGTAAAATCCGGAATAAGTTAAAGGGTTTTTTTTAAAATGAATTCTAGAGGTGGTGCCAAAGACAAAGACAAAGACAAAGACAAGGAGGTAGGGTTTACATTTGTTATTTGAATTTTATCATCTTATTTTTAAGGTTATTTAGCTAACACAGTTATATAGCTTCAGTGAGTTTATTTCATGAAAATATGAGAAAGTAGGTTAGCTGGTACGGTAAGATCTTAATTGTTCGTCCGATTTCGAAAGATGTGAACATAATACTATTATGAAATCATGCGAAGAAATCAGCAACATACCACATGCATGTCATAAAATGTATGCGAAGTTGGCAGACGCAAAAACATGAAGTTCGCAGTTGCAGTAGCTGGCAGTAGCAGTAGCAAAACCATAAAGTTGACAGTCACAGCAGCAAGCAGTAGCAGAAGCTGGCAGTAGCAGTAGCAAATCCGTAAGTTAGCATAAGCAGTAGCTGGCATTAGCAGTAGCAAAACCGTAAGTTAGCATTAGCAGTAGCTGGCATTAGCAGTAGCAAAACCGTAAGTTAGCATTAGCAGTAGCTGGCATTAACAGTAGCAAAACCGTAAGTTAGCATTAGCAGTAGCTGGCATTAGCAGTAGCAAATCCGTAAGTTAGCATAAGCAGTAGCTGGCATTAGCAGTAGCAAAACCGTAAGTTAGCATTAGCAGTAGCTGGCATTAGCAGTAGCAAAACCGTAAGTTAGCATTAGCAGTAGCTGGCATTAGCAGTAGCTGGCATTAGCAGTAGCAAATCCGTGAATCTACTGCTACTACCAGCTACAGGTACTGCCAGCTTCTGTTTTGCTACTACTACTACTAACTACTGTTATTACATGCTTCAAGATTTGCGACTGATACTTTCAACTACTGCTGACTTCCTACGATGTTGAAAACTTGATAACTTATTATATGGAATAATACACAAGGTTTATTACATAAATCGGCATAAGGCTTCTTATTAATACAACATAGATGAATATGAAAAGGTTTACATGACATGGTGTTATGCATTGGTATTGAATGCTTGCCACGGAATGAAAATATGTTTAAATTTGTCAAACTGAATGTGCCAAAGGGGCTGTAGCTCTAATGTGAACCGAATGATTTTTTGAACATGAATGCGACACTTTCTCACAAGTACAAACATTCTTTAGGTAGATGTAGTAATTTATATGTGATTGCTAGGCCTCTGTTTACATTATTTTAGTGTTCTGGTCCTTTGTAATTTTTCCAGTATTAACCAGTATTCATATATCAAGTCTATTCTAATGACAAACGGCAAATTTGTCTTTTACAGAAAGAAATAAAGCTTACAGATGAGCAAATTGCAGGTAAGTAAATACAACAGAACGCTGTAGTTTTGTAGCAAATTGCAGGTAAGTAAATACAACAGAACGCTGTAGTTTTGTAGCAAATTGCAGGTAAGTAAATACAACAGAACGCTGTAGTTTTGTAGCAAATTGCAGGTAAGTAAATACAACAGAACGCTGTAGTTTTGTAGCAAATTGCAGGTAAGTAAATACAACAGAACGCTGTAGTTTTGTAGCAAATTGCAGGTAAGTAAATACATGAGAACGGTCTAGTTTTGTATCTTTTTATATAGTTTGCAATAGTTTGTACTAAGACAACACTGCAACCAAAACAACAAGTCAAGAGGAAGGATATTTGGCTTCCTCTAAATGATAATTGTGAAATGTTTGGTAAGACAAGGATTAATCTTCATCATTGAATCTTATAGGATAATCCAACTAGTGGGTTTAAATTTTCATTTTAATAACAAATAAAGTCAATTTTGATGTTGTAATATTTTTTAGTCTATGTGTCTATACCCGTGAGTCGTTACTACTCCAATCTTAACATCATTCAAAATATTTCAGATTTCTGAAAGTTTCTGTAAAACAGTGCGTTAATAGAACGCCTAAAACTTAAAGGCAATAGCCCCGCTTTATTGCAATGCTACAATATTCCATTTGGCCAGTTTTCGTATTGTTGTTTCAAGATAAACTATTACAAATCTCTACAAATCCACATGCCTAGTATATGACTCCACAATCATATCTATATTCAGAAAAATTAAATCAGTTTATTACAATATTGATTTTGATATTTAATCAAGAGCGAAAGGATTAGAGACTTAACAGAAATTTGTGTGTTTACTGAACAAACACAATGTACAATTTCATAAACACTTTACGTTAGATCATTATTCTTTGTGACAACCTTTACAGAATTAGAGGTATATTTCAAACATTGCAGAATTTCGTCTTGCGTTTAATGTGTTTGACAAGGATGGGGACGGTACAATATCCACCACGGAACTAGCATCCGTACTGAAGAACATGGGACAGAAACTCGCAGATTCAGACCTCGAGGAGATGATAAACGAAGTGGACGAAGACGGTAATCAATGTATACTTAACATTCTTGTAAGCGTAGGCAGTACACTAACTATTGCAGGGGAGTCGCTTACTTGAGATATACACCTATTAAACACTTCGCGGTATAGTAGCACAGACCCTAACTGTGTCCTGTTCTGAAAGCAACTGCCTTTTTTCGGATTCCAACCAATGCGACGGCTGTCAAGCGATTGTTGATCAGTAGACTCGTAGTTACTTATAGGTCAAGTAATATTCTGACTACACGATGTCACAATAAACTACTATGTCCCAATAAACTACTATCAGTCAGTTTACTTTACGACTTATCCTAATAGGCACAAACATGACAACTGACTAAAGAAAATGAAAACAGATTTAATATACACCCGTATACTATCGTTGTTAAGACCTTAATCCTTGCAAATTAGACGAAATGTCAGTGTTCTAGGTCATTAACCAATGAGTCGCGAGTTTATGCATTTAAACATGCACAAATCGATCTTGTACTTGAAACAATTAATTTAAAAAGTGCCCTTTGTTATGTTAAGTCAGTAAATCAGATAGGTTTTGCACTCAATATGCAAGTTTACATCGAATTTACATGTATGGGAGGAACACATTCAGTCTTTTTTCTTCTTTTAGTTCCTCTGTTGTTAATATTTGCACTCTCATGACAGACATGTAAAACTCTGTAACTCGTTTTAAACCAGCGACATAAGTTCATATATGCAGTTGCTGTGTTATACTAGTTGGGGGTCATGTATTTATTCATTTAAGTGAAAACTGTAAACTCTTATGATTTCATTTGAAAGGTTTCACAATTCTTAGACTAGTATTAGACTACTAGTACTTAAACAATCTAATAAACCAACAGAAAGGCAAGATAGTGTTATCAAAGTGTGTAGTGTTCAGTGATAATCATTATAGGCATTGATTGTATAAACAAATTTCACTGACTTAGAGTTGCTTGCAAGTTTGAACGTTCATGAACGTCATTTAGCATGTTTAGTCGTTTTTCAAGAAGAGTGGAAATAAGTTTTCAATACCTAAATCCATATTATTTAATTTATGCATACACGCATTACAGCAACGATAAAAGCATTGACTTACGGAACCAACGCTGTCATTTAACGTAGATGACACCTTTGTATCTAGGTCGGGTTCAGTACGTCAGAGTTCGTCCAAGAATTGACTGTGGTTGATTATCGCAGCTAAAAAGTTAGACAAAGCAGTAGCCATGCAAACAAGCGAAATAAACTTACAATTATTGTATACCTGTTTGTGCAGGAAACATGAAAGATTGAAGTCTTAAAATAACTAGGATGTAGATCCGGTCACTGTTCACTGGGTATTTTACCAATTACACTGCTTCTATGTGATTAAACTGATTATATAATTGTTATATCTTACATCCCCCGAAACAAATTGAAAATGTAAGAGTAGAAAAGTTGAATTCATGTTTATAGTGCTGGTAGATTAATATACATACTTGCACAGGTAATGGGGAGATAGACTTTGACGAGTTTTTGACAATGATGGAAAACAAGCTGCAATATAAAGAAAATGAAGAAGAGATTCTGGAAGCATTTAAGGTAAGAATATAAATTTCTGACCATTTTAATACCTATTGTTCAACTTTTTATCATCTTTTTGTAAAGACTGCATGGCCTAATCAATTAAATAAATAAAACACGGTCTTTACGCGGATAGAGAAGGTACATTTTGCTCTCTTTTGAAATTTAATCCACTTTCAACCAATACTCGTATGTTTTATTTTTACAACTTCATTAAATAAACTTCCCAAGAAGTCAGTTTCGGTTTCTTATACGTAAAAAGTTTTCATTTTTTAAAATAAAAACATCAAATGATATCAATGTTTCTGTGCGACTTTCATGTTTTTTTCTCTCGCTCTTTTCATATTATTTCTGTCTCTGTTTTGCCTACATGATAAGAGTTGAAGCGGAATGTGGACCGGAGGTTGTCTGTCTTTTCGAGTGATAGTAGAAGCCAGTTAACAACATATGCTCTTTTTATGCGTTCATATTCTATCACTGAAATAAACAGTATAGTCTTTTCAATCTAAAGGGCACTCAATCTCAGTAATTAAGATAAAAAGAGTTAAGATGCAGTATTTTGTCAGTCAGTTACGTATAACAATATAAAAGGACAAAACAAAGCTGGAGAAAGCAAAATTCAAGACCACTAGCTTACGAGCTTATATGGTGTCGTGAACAGACAATTTATTTACAAATAAGGGGAACTAAAACTAACCCCTTGTACAAGAAATAAATCGATTGGTTTCCCTTTAAAGAAACTAAACTATTTAAAGGGAGCTTACCACACAGCGACTATTCTGGCATATTGATATTATATCCATTATTGGATAAGTTTACGATGGACATTTATTTTATGCTTCGCTGTTTAAAACTTTTGTTCAATGTACGAAATGCATTTCAGGTATTTGACAACGGTAAAGGATATATTAATGCGTCTGACCTGCGAGAAATCTTGAAGACGCTTGGTGACCGTATGACGGATGACGAAATAGACGAAATGATGTTGGAAGCCGAAATTAAAGACGGGATGATCAGCATTCATGGTTACATTCTTATTTTTTAAATTATGTTTCATTTGTTAAACAAATAACAATTTTCACCTGTGTTTGTTTCAAGCGACTAGTTTTTTTAACAAATGTATTTAATTAAGTAATAAAGTATTCTAATCGTGAAAATACAAGAGACAAGACAACTGTTGTTAAAACGCACTCGTGTTAGCAGAAGTGAACTATCGGACTCGGAGATGTTGATAAAATTGAATTAAAAGACAAAATTCTAAACTATTTTAACTCTGCTCCATCACAAAATGCCGGTTCTTGAAAATCGTGCATGATATAATTCTCTTTATTTAAAAAAAGTTTTAATTTTTATTTCAGATTTTGTAGCGGTGATTTGTACATGATCAGAAGACAGTCTTCAGTAACAGACTTGCATCACGATGAGTCCTGATAACATCATTGTTAAACACCATACATTCATTGTAAATAATCATTTATATCAGTTACAATTTTATTAACAACGTGTTTATTTTTTTTATCCATGTACATTGTACTTCTTGAGTCACGAGTATGCATCCCGTAACTCTTGAAACTAGTTGCTGTTGCCGAGGTATTTACTCGTTTGACAAACAGTAACCATTTCATACGAAAAAAACCTGCTCGATTCACATCTACCTTTTATAATAGACATTATATGCCAGTTTGAGGCAGTGAACAGACTTAGATGTATTCGAAGGTAATGAAACAGAATTGTGTTTGTACGAGCTATCTTGAAGTGAGTTTATACAATTATGTGTTATTTGAATGTGTTCCTTTATAAGAGAATAAAAGTTCGTTAGTACTTAATATATGACCGTGTTTCATTTATCAACAGCAGATATAGTTCTTGTCTACAACAAGAATTAGAAATTACAGGGTTACTAACCATATTTACCTTTCTAAGAGTAACTTATATTTTTATACCATAATAAGATTTTGAAATGAAACCGTTCTTTAGGTTTGAATTTCATCTCTTCATTTTCATAAAAATATACCAAATAGGGCATTTGTCTATTTTTAAATAAATCAATGAAATTTAAAAATAATTACAGTACATATAGCACATCACACCAGACATTTTTTAAATTTGCCACTGTATAGTTATTAATAAAACATAGTTACAATATCTTAGCCAAACCTAATTAGAATATCTCGTTCAACAAACTAACATTTTAAGAACGGTTCATTTCTAGTTTTTAATAGAATTAAAAAAGATTCTTAAATTTTAGTTATAAATTGGCTTCTTCTGTCATTTAGATACATTGAAAGTTTTGCCTTGCACATATGGCATGGATTTGATGCCATTCAACTTCAGACGTATTCGGGAACTTTATTTCACAAGACAGATTCCCAAGATGCATTAATGTCTTTCTGAATCATATCTCTAACACGAACAGACTTACTAGTGGGTGACTTGCTAGTGGGTGGCTTATTCTACTAGCAGAGCTTGGTAGTGCTACATGCATAAGGAAATAAAATTTTTAAAAAAAACTCTCTGTAGATAACATCGAGTACAACAAGAGCTAGAAATCAGATAAACACAATTCACTACACATGGAACAGAAAACAAAAGCAGCATGCAGTTTTAACCGCTGACATATAGTTATAATGTTTGTACTTTCAAACGCGAAGAAAAGGACTAAATAACTCACGATGTAACAAAACAATAGCACCTTGCTGTTATGAAACTTGACCACATATAAGCAATAAAAGTTTAAATTTCAGGTTTATTTGTATCCTTTCAGACAACTGTCTGAAATCATAACATATTTGAATAGGTCTGTAGAAACTGTATCACCCAAGTACTGATTAGGAGGTCAATCTAAAATATGAAATAGAACGTTCCATTTAATGTTGAAACAGAGCATGAATTTATTATAAGATAGTGCGCCAGTGAATTGGCACTATTGTCTCGAGCAATTTATTAATTGAAATGATTAAGTGTCAACATTGACCTTAGTCTCTTTTAAAATGTCATTCATTTATCCCTTGGAGATATTCTATAAAGATTGATATGTGATATGCCAAAAGGTCAAAATATGATCTCTTAATGAAAACTTTGCTTTTTCATTGAATTGTTCTAAATACTATTTTCTTTCTGTATCTATAAACAAATAATGGTTCTTTAATTGAGTACATGGGTCATTTGTTATGTGACAATTCCATGTCACCAAAAAGGTGTGCTTTTTGTTTTAAATATTATTTAGATATTTGTTGTACTAAATATTGACACAATAAACGTTTTTGTCTATGATAAAAATCATACCGGTTTGAATAGTTATTACCTTGATAAGGGATTTGCTACTGCATTCTGCTAATCAAATTACCACCTGATATGACTGATAAATCTACATTTAATGAATGGATACCCAAGTTGGCTGAATATTGATACATTTATTGGCGTTTTGATAAGATTGAAACATAGTCTTTGTAAATACTTACAAATATTATATTTAAGTATAGACAAACATTAAGTAAGGCAAGTTAACCAGGATATTTAACTGAATGTTATAAAAAAACATTGGAAACCAGCGAATAGTAAAATGGATGATTATTTCTGGATAACAGTTCCAAAGAAATTAAAAGGTGGGTAGGTCAAGTTTCATTCAGATTTATTCCAGTATTATGTATTTCAAACGTTAGTTGGTTACGATCGTCTACTGTACAAAGCAGCAAAACATATTGAGTATTGAAGCTGGAAAATATCAAAGCTAGCATTCTTAACTTTTCATGCCAATGCTACAACAAATTGTGAAAGCTATTCTTCACAGGCTGTCCTAAATAGTATACAAAATACTGATGTTCAATTGGAAAGTTGATTTCATTTTGTTATGTCTGTACTTATATTAGAATGTTTACAAGGTTCATCTATGATTGTTTCGCTATGCTCACAGCTGATGGCCTCATTAAAGATTCCGAGCAGTTTCAAGATTACTATTGTTATTATATTTTCTGTACCTTATGAATACACTTCTCACAGTGAAGGCTAAATTGGTATTTTCTGAGTAAGGAATCATATACATGTATGTGTGATTTTATTTCGTGGTTATAAGTCCCCTACCGGTCATATGGCCAGTTGGGGACAGTAGGTTTGCGATGTTCCGTCCGTACGTCTGCAACTATGTTTTCGGCCACATGCATTGACCGATTTTGATATAACTTCACACAATGGTTACCCATTTCACAAGGGTATGGCATGCACAACAACAAGCCACCTACTCCCAACGTCAATGTCACACTTAGGGTCACACTTAGGGCTCAAATACTACTAAATGCAATTTTGTTTCTGATCTGTATCTGTCACATTCATGGATCGATTTTGATATTACTGCACACAATTGTTACCAATACCCCAAGGGTGTGTCGGGCACAATCCCAGTCACATACTGTCAAGGTCAATGTCACAATTATGGCTTAACACTACTACATGCAAATTCGTTTACAGTCTGTATCTTCCACATGCATGGACCGATTTTGATATAACTTCACATAATTGTTACACATGTGATGAAGATGTGTCTTGAACAAAACCCAGGCATCTGCCCTTCAGGGCAAGGTCTTACTTGAGGGCTCGAACTATGTAAATTATTGTAATATTGCAATATTTCCTGTCTGCTCTGTTTTTAATGATGGACCAATTTCAATATAACCTCACTTGATTGTTACCCATATGATGAAAGTGTGTCATGCAAAACACCCAGCCACCTACTCCCGAGGTCAAGGTCACACTTAGGGCTCACCCCTTTCACATAGTGTTATATAGCAATATTTCCTGTCCTCTCATTAGTCTGGACTGTTGTCCCAAAATTATTACCCGTACCATAAGGATGTGTTGCCAAGGTCAATGTCACACTTAGGTCTTATACCTTGGTTTTATACAGCTGTATCTATATTGTACACATAAACAAAAATAAATGTGAAATACATGTTCTCCTCGGCATGTTCATTGCATTACCTTTTCCATACCATAAATGTGCACAGCCTTCTTTATAGATTGTCCCAAAGCGGTAGAGGACTTCGTATTGCATGGTAATACCTCATCAAATTGTTTTATCAAGTATCTTAAACTGAAAACAAAACAAAATGAATATGAAACATGCGACATATGAACTTTCATTTTTGGTGTCCGCCGTTCTTGTCAAATTGTAAGTAATAGAAACTATTTTTATGAAATGAAGATAAAGATAAATAAGGTTCATTGGATCGTGTGTTTAAGCGTATTTGTATACAACAGCAAACGTATATGTCACGACTCATTTACTTTTGTTTGTTTTTCTATGGTAGTAATAGTTTTCGATCAGAACAGAACAGAACTATAAATGTTCACAGATACAAGTTGATACATTTTGCAATATCAAAGCAACCTACACAGTTTAAGAAATTCTGATTTGTTATTTGTACACATTAAGTTTTCTACTTTCGTCAGTGGTGATAGCATTAAAACAGCTTATATAATACAATGTAATCAGGCCCCGTGCTCACAATGTAACTACACACATAAATCAGACTCGTGCTCTAATGGACACAATAAACTTCAACACAAGATAAAACATACTTAAACACAACAACACATTGAAAGAAACTTTGTCTACTTTATCACTTTGCGAACATATATTATTTGGTTAGTTATATACTCCACACTATTATATTTTGTAGAATTTAGACTTCGTTTCAATGTGTATGATCGAAACGCCAATGGTATAATAACCATCGACGAGCTTCTGATAATTTTACGAGAGATGGGACAAAATGTAACGAAACATGATCTGCATGATATGATGAGGGCAGTAGATCTTGGTGGTATGTTTTATCACTGTTATATATCATTAGAAATGGTGTGGTACATGTACTTCAAAAGGAGGCAATTTGACCGATACAGTTGTCTAGGTCAAAACTGTCCCGTCTGGAAAATATCATAGTACATCAAGTGTCAGTACCTATTTCATACGAGTATAAAAGTGCATGGCATGTTTCATTCAAAGCTTTGTAACATATGACTGATTACTAGTTTATGTGTCCATTATGTAAGCTGACGTCACAGTTAACTTGTCCTCTGATGAACTGACCCAACAATAATTAGCGTTTTTAATTTATTGTGACTGCTGTACATGTGTGCTGATTGCCTACAATAGTCTACCATGAAAATATTGAGATATTTGGCACTTCATAATGTTAACTAGTCTCACAGGTCATCTAATTACCTTCCTTGCCAATTTATAAGCTATTAAACATGAGATATGTGGATTATGGGACGTCAAAGCAGACAGTAAGAATATAGAAATAAAAAAATTAGATGCATTGAGAACAGACTAACATAGTTATTTACTTCCGCATCAACTCAGCAAAATGTCTACCAATAAGAAATAAACTCTGTCTGTAGCTCTACCATTGCTTTTTGATGATATTTTTCGAAGTAGTTTCTCTGATATGTCAATTACAGCTAAAACTGACATTCACTTCGATGAATTTCTGATGATGGTAGCAAACAAAGAAGCCTGCGAGGAGCATGTTCAAGAACTGAAAGATGCGTTTAAGGTACGAATCAATGTTTTAGATCCCTATGCTGTCAGTATTGTGTTAGTTTATACTTATTTATTTTACCACGATTGTGAACAAAGCTTGTAGCTTATCGATTCACTCTCGAGTCCGCTTCTTGGAAAAACCAGTACTGGTGTCATATGAGGAGGTACGGTCGTGACCCCAGTGTGGCTCGAACCCACAACCTAAGGGATGAGCGGCAGATACCTTAACCTCTACACCACCGCTCCCATTATCGCTCAGTATTGCGTTGGTTCCCACTCTCAGTTCAGTATCTGAAGCACATAATGGGGGTTTAACGGTATTGAGGATTTCTGTTTCTAATTTTATAGAACTATTAAAAATCTTGCATTTTCTGATACTAGCATCTCTATCTCAAGTTATGATCCAACTACAAATTATTAACATTACATTAATAACCTTTGGGATGGCTGACAGTTTTCTGTGTCTGTAGTATCAAATCAAAACTGGGTTTTTATTTTTGATATTCTAATCATGATGAAAAATATCTTTAGCAAATTGAATGTCTTATCACTGAATGTCTGATAAAATTATAAGAGTTGCATGCTTTATGTAATGCTTGTTGTTTGACAACGAGTAACTTCGTTTGCTAAGTACATATAAACAAACTGGTGAGATAAAATAGTTTGTAGCTGTGCTTCTCATTCAGTGTTTTGTAATTTACTGTAGCCATACGACTGTTATCATATAATATTCAACGACAACCAGTTACTTTTATCTGTATTTGGTCTGTATGTTGCGATGTGTCTACATTAATGTTGATGTGTTGCACTTCACATTTGCACTCGGCAATGCGTTGTCTTTATATACTAATAGTTAATATCTAAGCTGCAGTGTGTACATAGCCCACTGCCTTTCCTCATATTTGGGTTATTCATTTTTTTGGGTGTACGTCTGACTGTTTTGGTGGTGTAACAGATTACGTTATTTATATAATCTTTACCAGGACATTATTATGTTGTTCATGTCTAACATAGTGTTAACGGTCGGGGCAAGAAAATTTGTTATCCTTTTCAGGTTTTTGACAATGGTAAGGGCTATATCAGTACTAGAGACCTACGTACGATTATGTTGAACATGGGAGAACGTCTTTCTGAGGAAGAAGTTGATGAAATGATAGAGGAGGCCACTGTAAAAGATGGAAATATTAAAATATCAGGTAAACATTATGGATAATAATCTGAAAAGCGTTACCATGAAATAATCGCCTACAAATTTCTTCATTTAAAGGGCGGAATTGTTTTTCTTTCAGCAAGGCTTGACAAGCATACGTTGTCAAAAGTAATGTTCTCTATGTTTTTTATGTACGAACTTGATAACGAACTCGTGTGGACAAGTCTTAAATATTTCCTTCACTGAGATTTTGATATGAATTTAACATTTGCTATCAAAAGGTTCATTTTCACCTAATATCGAAAACTAAAGATTCACTGCCATACAATTTAAATATTTGCAACGTCAACAATTGCAGTGCTTCTGCTTTTGGAAGCTCTGAAGTCGGATTGTCTTTCATCCTTTCTTGTTTAGTTCCTTTCATTAGCATTCTTACTTTTTGTATGATAATTAATGGGTTCCAACGGGCACTAAATAGACCTAATTAAAATCTACTGACAATATTGATGTCTTACTTTAAATCGACTAATACAGTAATTTGATCATATAGGCTAACGGCAATATGCTTATAAAAACATGCATGTGATAACTTATGATTCAATTTTATGCATAAACGAGTAAATGTAATTATATATAATTATACACATTTTAGGTGAATTACGTTGGAGCGAATTGTATACGTGAAGTTAGTGGCGTGTTAAGGGTTTTATTAAATGTCTACAAAAGCTGAAACTTTAACATTTCTGTTTTTGCAGATTTCATAACTGTGCTATGCCGGTGACAGCTGGAAAAGACAAATGGACAAATAAACTAACAAAAGAATGCTGTTGCATCTCCAAATGTTCCGAGCGTTTGTTGAATGTTTAAATCAACAATTGTGTGCATGTGGTCTAGATATCGAGAGGGAAGAAGCGTTTCGGAGTATAAAACAGATGCTTATTTGTTATGCATATCAATTACATACTAAGGTCTATATGTTACATTCCATCTTCTAAAGGTTTATTACTATAATATTTCAAAGTAAACGCTTATTCAATCACCACAGTATTTACACAGTCATTGTCTTCGTTCTTCTATTATTTTAAACCATTTAAGATTTTTCGTTGTTAGGTAATGGTTTTTCACGGTTTATTCCGCCTTCATGAAATTGTAACCAATCGGATCTAATGTTATTCATGGTCAACTGTTTGCTAACAACTAAAGTTGTTTCATCGTGTACATGTACAAGAGATGGACATCCAACTTCAGATGTTGTTAGAAGCACGTTATAAATCAGCTCTTCGTGTCTGATTGCATAGGGCATGTGTGATTTCAAATTAAACTAAATTATCTTCTGATATTGTTGATGTTGTTGTTGTTGTTGTTGTGTTTTTTTCTTTTCTTTTACGCTTTGTGTTCTGTATCAAAATATTGTATGCATGTGACTAGATAGTGCTTAAACTATTGTATTGATGTCTTTGACCCACAGTTTAGCGCATAACTACACGACGATAATAAAATGCAAATACTTAAACCAGTTTTTGTTTCCTGAAGTAATCTCCCGGCCTCGATTAAGTATCTCTTTCACTTTACTGAATTGGGGTACTAAATAGCTTTTTCATGTCAGCTTTTATATCTGTAATAGCATCGATTAACTTCGATACGCATTTAAAAGGCAGGGGATCGCCTTCAATCTTTGTCATTGTCCGCATTTTATAAAACCGGGGATAAGAAATTTTGTATCGATTCAAATAGAGACTAATACATGTTATAATATTTTTAAATTAAAAATTCGAATTAATCTTTTAATCAATTAATCCTGTCAACGATCAAGTGCCTATATGGTCATAACTGACATGCTGGATGTATTAAACACTGGTGTCATAAGATTGTTATTTAGATTAATTTCAACCTTTTGAACGGATAACAAACATAACACTTGGAGGTTAAGGCAATCAAAATCTCTACAATTTATGTTAATGAATGAATTAAAATATTCAGTGACCTCTGTAAACTTAGAAGGAGCATATCTGCTACAAAACTGAATACACAGTTACTTCTGCTTTATGCAGTGAAATAAACAATTTAAATATTTCGTTTCGCCGGAGAGAAATTTTCCCACACAATGGTAAGTGAATAGAAGCATATTTTTATTTCTTAAAATATTCTTGAATCAAGAAAGAGTACATACATTAAACTAATAGAATTATAAGTTCAAATAATGTTATGGACCGTGTCTAATAAAACAAAACATGAACTTAATTGGATTACGAATACATGTATTTAAAGTTACATTGACTATTTAAAAAGTAGAAGACATGAATACATTATGTTTTGTAACGTTCTATTGTTAATATATTGCTATTAGCTGTAAAATATTATTGTTTTTTCTCTTGTGTATCTTTTTACTTTCGAAAGCGAAGCGAGTTCTTACAACTTATATTAATCGCTCTCGAGACTTACTCGTGGTGAAATCAATCTCGGAAAGAGAGAGAGAGGGGGGGGGAGAGGCAATGAAATTTGTGGAGTTATATGTTATGTTTCTCTTTACAGTCTGTAGATCTGACAGATGAACAGATAGAAGGTAATTTCAAGATTTTTTATAATTCAACACTTACCTAATCTTAGGCCAAAAGTTTTAAACAATGTCTGTCGACCAGGTAGGCTTTAGGATGTTTTCCCCGCTTTTAATGTTTAACGAATTGTTAACGAAGTTAAAACATGAATTCAAAATATATTTTAAAAGCGCGTGTTAATTGAACTTACCAAAATAATATTTGCAAAGGCTTATAACAAGTAGACAACTTCATCCAAAGAATGCTTTTACGACCGGTACTGATTTGTTTATCAATTTACATTAAAGATCAATCTAATGGACAAGTAAAAGATAGATAGAAAAAGAGAAAGTTTCAAATAAATCATAGTGGCATTATAATGATATTACAATGAGGAATGACTCGATATATATCTTTAGTGGTGTTTACATTATATTGGTGTGTACATTAATTTTCAAAACTGGTCAGATAACAATGATTTATCAAACATCTTATAATTCTAACGTGACTACTGATCCGGAAATGAATTTAAATTTAATTCAGTGGGTCGTAATGCTTGGTGTCATAATAATAGCACTCTGAGAATTTAAAAGGTTGTCTAAATTAAAGTTCATTGTTATAGGTACCTTCTTATATAAATCTGATAATACAAAAAAATCAAAAAATGAGTTTAGCCAAGATTAACATAGGCTTCAGATTAAGTAAAACATCAAGTCATGTCAGATCAATATTTCAGAAAACGTAAAAAGAAATATGTATTGACAATCACAGATAACAAAACAAAAGTTCAAAAGATAAGGCGTGTTTTACCGAACCTCTTTTTACAAGAGTTTTTGAGACGCCTTAATTTCAATGTTAGATATTTATTCTATCTATCATAGCTTTGTCAATTTGCGTCCAAAATCAGTCAGCCTACAGTACACATACGCAAACACGATACTTTGAACTTTTCCCGACATAATCATTGACATTGTTTAGAATAATCTGTACAATCACTTTTAACTTTAATGTCATTTACCGTAATGTATACCACCGCCATTAAATACATTTCTATAGATTCTTATAAATATTTTTTCCGCAGAAAAGCTGAAATTTAGTAAATAAGAAAAACGGCAGCATATTATTATTTTTCTCTGTATAGATACACAATATTTATAGTTTTAATTGTGCCCTGTTGTCACGGAGATAAATCGATGTCTCCCATAGCAATGCGGGAAAGTATTTTGGCATGCCATCTCGGAAATAGCTCTGATGCATTTATATTGTATTTTACATAGAGTTTCGTGAGGCATTTAGCCTGTTTGACAAAGATGGTGATGGGACCATGACAACCAAAGAACTTGGAACAGTGATGAGATCATTCGGCCTCGATCCAACTATAAAAGAACTTAATGAAATGGTGGCTGAAGTAGATGTAGATGGTAGGGATGTTTGGAAACATTTTGTTGCTTAATCACACTGACAGACCCGTGTTTAATAACATTTGATTTCTTCGTTTACCGTTTGTTTATTTGAAACTTTTAGATAAAACACATTATTCATAAGTTGGCATTTTCTTTGATTTCGGTTGGTGTTTGGTAATACTAAAGTAAGTAGAGTAACTGTACATTAAAGCCTCGTATAATTTAAAAGGATTTATTATTGTTGACAACAATGTAAAGGCAGTGTTTTAGGTTTATTAGGCTTTAATAGCATTTACAAGATATAAAATTAACAATTTTTATATACATGAGAAAATATAAGCCATAAATGTGAATATATGTGTATATATAAACTTTCCATTTCTACAGGTAATGGTGAAATAGACTTTGAAGAATTTCTGATGATGATGGCAAAGAAGATGAACGACGTTGACCATGAATCTGAGATTAAAGAAGCTTTTGAGATATTCGATAGAGAAACTAATGGCTTTATCACTCATGCCGATCTAAAGGTTCGTATTTCAGTATTGATTTTAAGACTTCTAAATTAAAACTGTATTAACAGAATTTGAAAAATATTTCCCTGGCCGAATGTTATGACTTCGTTTCATTGGTTGGATTAACTAAAATGGTTTAGACACTTCTTAATATACATGTATGCTGATATGTTGCGATGTTCAGCTGTTCTGAAAACGTGTTTAAAAGAAAATTCTCTCCAGCTAATGCGTATCTTCCACTCTGTCTAGGAAAGAACGTTCTGTTATTACAGATGTATGGATCATATTTACTGTCACAGAAGTTATATGTGATTACAGATCACACACATACGAAATAATGCCAGTTTACCAGTCGTTTATTCTCATACCAGCTTAACCTAATGACTTTGTTCCTGATATCGAAGATTCGAGTAAGAAGCAAGTCATATATAATTCAGAAAGAATGTCAATGGCGTACTTTTTGCCCACATTTCAAAGGGGTAAAAGGCTAAAACGCTTATATATCTGCATACGTTTAGCATGTCATAACTTATTGCAAAACAGAATTACTCAGTAATTAGTTTTAATATACTATATTTTCATATTATAGCATGCAATGTTTCAACTTGGTGAGAAACTGACTGACGAAGAAGTTAGTGAAATGATGAAAGAAGCTGAAACGGCAAAACAGGGCAAAATGACATGGCAAGGTAACGTTTTGTACCTTCTGTGATAAATTTAAAAACTTCAACGTAACTGTCTATCAAGGAAAATGTGAGCTGTTGTTTATGACTCTTTTTTTTCAGACGAAATGTTCTTGTTAACAAATATCATTGTTTCAGTCGATCTGTACCAGTTTGTTCTTTAAGTTCACCCAAATTACAGTACTTCATTTCTCATTAGAAATCAATCTAAAAATCCGAAATACGTATCAGTTCTTACTCTAAATAAACCGAGCATAGGACTGTATTTTGATCGTTTTTTATATTTTCTGCATCAAATTTTATGCTAACTTTATTCATAGTTTACCTTTAACGTAGTGTACACAATAATTAGTTTTTAGCAATCTATTATGTGTACGTCGTGGGACAGTTCTTTCTTACATAAACATTGGTAATGTTGCGGAAAAATTATTCTTTTATAATTATGCATCGGATTAGATTAAAGTATTTACTGATTATATTAAGTTGAATAGCATATCGGTAAGCAAGCGAACTGACAATTTAGGTAAGTGAACTTTGGTGAGGCAACGTTGATTATGTAAATTATACGTATCGCTATCTGTTTTTATTTACACCATAGTGATTATCCTACTTTTGCGTATCAAAGGATGGTTATTCCAACGTTCATCGTTGTGTAAGCGGACCATAAAATCACGTAAGACGACAAAATCACTCAATGACGTCAGGCGACGTTTTCATTTTTCTTGATGTCCAAACTTTACTCGATTGCAATTTCGTGGAAAAAATCCCCGATGACCCCCTTTTTGAATTTGTGATGTTATTTGCTAGGATCTACGTTAATTCACCGTGTAAGTCGTTAGTTGATTGAATCTCGTTCCGTTGACCAAAACTTACCTTAAAGTTAGTCGGGAGTCACATTTCGGGTGAAAAAAATGACGAATTTTCGTATTAAACGTTTCGCGCGGTAAAATTGACGAATAAAACATCTAAACCTTTTATATGTACGTATTCCGCAGGTGGGAGCTACAACGTGGTGTTATTAAATTATGTTAGGGTCATATTTGAATCAAGTATGCATGTAAAACGTCGATTTTACACCTCCGACATTCGACGTCGCGTTGCTAGGAAACGAAATGAAAAATGAAAAAAATAAAACGATCACAATGGATGCAATACGTTTTACTACCATCAGGCAAAATTTCATAACAATCGGACACAACTCGCTTAAGGTAGTATGCGACCTTTGTCCGACGTCAGACGTCAAAAAGCGAGTTGTGTCCGATTATTTATGACAAATTTAAGTCATAAGCCCTGGTCGGGTCCTATCCAATGTTCTCCTAATTAAGTATAGGACTAACAGCTACTGTAGGACAAAATAGTTATGATAGTAAACGATTAACTCAATTGTTTTCCTTTGCTTGAAGGTCTTACAGCATAGAAATGATGTTATTATCTAGTTTTTTTTATAATGTACATATACCTGTTACACAAAGAGAGCATTTGAAGATTTAAATATTATGGTATTGTCTCACAATTTAAGTGCGTGGACATACCATGTCAAAAACTTGACATTTCGCATAGTGCACTCTTATAATGTAGAATTTGCAAGTTTTATTTTTCAAGTTTTATGTAAAAAGCAGGTCTATAGAAATTACAACCGCGTACAAAAAGTTGACTCAGCTATAAACTAAGAGTATGAATTACGTTGTTAATGCAAAAGACATTAATCACATTAATGTGTTTTTTATTGACGTTTGCTGGCGTCAAGAGATTTTACATTTTCCGACTTGTACAAACATGGTTTCTACTTTTCAATTTGAGCGACCATTTGAAAACTAAATCATATTGTCCAAATTGAAGAATTTACAAGAAGATTTAAAAACAAATGGTTTAGTAAGGGTTATAATGAATAAATGTTTCATGTTTTTTCAGAGTTCTACAACATAATGATGAAGGATGTCTGACGACGATGTGTGTTTGTAAAACGCCGGTGTATTCATCTGTTCAAATATAACACGTATTTTTATATTTATTGTTACTTTCAGAAAAATGCTAGTCGTTATAATTTCTGTTGTATACATGTATATCTTTGATCTTGTGCTCTTACTTTTCTCCCTTCGGAGGTAGATAATAAATTAACGTAAAACTTACCCTGTCATTATTGTATGACTTGCCTGAACTTTTATAACTGTCTGTTTAAAGGTTGTTGCTATCACAATGTTTTTATTAAATGTTCAGATATAGCTCAGTTCTCCTACATGCGTTTTAAAAAAATCCTTTTAATTAACCAGGTATGTATGGTTTAATTTTACGAGTGATATAATTTGAAAAGAAACTTTTTTTTAATTTAAGAAACATATAAGTAAGTTTTATTGGTACCAGATTATTATCTGTAAGAAAACTGGAAATACTCATATAGGCTTGGGGGATACTAAAATAACAGACAGCGGTCATTTTGTGTTTTTCGTCAAGAGGGTTTTATGTAGTAAAACTTGTGTTGTGTTAGTCACGTACGTAAATCTATTGAATTGATCCACCTAAATATATGAGCTGTATTCACTAGAGAATATCACCTTTCCATGTAAAGAGGTTTAAAAACTTTATCTATATTACGTTTGATCATGACATAAACATTTCATTTTCATACATGAACTTAAAATGTTGGTGCTAAAATAAATCTGTTGTTCAAGCCTTTGTTGTTTTCACTATGGCAAATTGAAAGAGTAATAGCCAGTTCCAAACATTTTCATTACATCTCGACAATAAGCCCTTTTCATGGTTAGCTTCATTTTAATAGTCTAGTATTACTATTATCTATTGTGTTCAAATGGACTCGCATACGAAAAGAGAGACAACTCCAGTAACACATATTACTTTAAGTTGTATGGAGCGTTGCCCTTGTTAGCATACATTTTTTAATTTTCTTCAAATAGCCCTTAATCATAAAGTACCTTATAGAGCTTAGAGAGCGAAGTTGGGGCATTAATTTCCACATGGATAGTTTGACCGAGGTGCTTAAAATGCTTACAAAACCGTGCATATGATAAATTATGATTCAAAATTATGCATTTACGAGGCATGTATTTATATAGATTCATAGACAATTTAGATGCAATTACGTCGCAGTGAAATTGTATACTAAAAATACGTACAGTACGTAATGTTAGTTGTGTGTTAAGGATTTTATTAAAGTTATAACACCAAATAAAGAAACCACGTAGCAAAGTGGTTCCAGCACCAATTTACACTGAAAACATGTATCTGGTCTTATGGCTACTGCCATTTTACACTATTTAATCTTTGGACAACATTGAATAGGTTATAACTGCGGTCTGGTAAAGCAAAGCTCCCTACGGTCGGCCGGGACTATAAACAATGAAATTACTTCTATTAAATGTCTACAAAAGCAGAAATGTTAACATTTCTACTTTTGAAGATTTCATAAATGTACTATGCAGGTGAAATGGACCAATAAACTAACAAAAAAATGCTATTGCATCCCCAAACGTTCCGAGCGTTTGTTGAATGTTTAATGCGGTCTAGATACCGAAAGTAACGCCCTTTAAAGGGTAGATATGCAAGTTTTGGTTTTCAAGCTTATTAAAAATCTGAGCTTTATTCACTAAAGACAATCATTGAAGTTTAAAAACCTTATCTATATGACGTTTGATCATAACATAAACGTTTTTATTTTCATACATGGACATATAATGTTGGTGCTAAAATAAATATGTTGTTCAAGCCTTTGTTGTCTTTTACTATGGTGAATTGAAAGGTTAATAGCCAGTTCTATACATTTTCGTACGCTCTCAATAATAAGCCCTGATTTCAATCAAGTTTATGGATAGCTTCATTTGATCTTGTGGTATCCGTTTACCAAAAGAGAGATAACTCGAGTAACACAAACTACTTTAAGTAGTGTAGAGCGTTACCCTTGTAAGCATACCTTTTTAATTTCCTTCAAATAACCCTAAATTATAAAGTACATTATTGAGCTTAAAAAGCAAAGTTGTCAATCTCCCATGAGGAGGAAATAAAGATTATGTTCTGTTCTGAGACATTTATTTCTATATCGATAGTTAGACCGATGCGCTAAATATGCTTATAAAACCAAACATATAATAAATTATGATTCAAAATGTTGCATTTATGAGCATATGTAATTATATACATGTATAACTATAGACATTTCTGCTGAATTACGTTGGAGTGAATTTGTATGCTAAAGATACGTACAGCACGTAATGTAAGTTGTGTGTCAAGGATATTATTAAATTGATAACAACAAATAAAGAAACCACTTATTGCGTTGAAATGGATTCGCGTACCAAAAGAGAGATAACTCCAGTTACAAATACATGTACAACTTTAAGTAGTGAAGAGCGTAGCCCTTGTTAGTATACTTTTTTTAATATAACCTAAGATATACATTATAGAGCATAGAAAGCAAAGTTGAGACAAATAGTTAGATTTACGCGCTAGATATTAACAACGTTGGTTTCTTCGGTGTCGGCATGTTTTACAAATTAGAAATAGGAGGCCAAAATCATATTATAGGAGGGACCATCGATATAGAAAATATATGATGTGGTCGAAATACAAGGCAATGTCATAGCTTGGCGACACAATAGAAGTCTGTACCAGTGGGACCAGATGCTGTTACTTAGTGCGAATAAGAATGACTTTATCAGCCAATTGACAACGTAAGATACATTGGCTAGCCGGGGATAGAATCAAAGTGTCGGTGCTTTAGGCGCTTTAGGCGCTTTAGTTGTAATTTATAACGTTTTGCAAAATATAGGTACTTAAAGCGTATGTTACATTTCCCTTTTGAATATTATGAGGCAATCGTTTAAAACTTTTGTTTTACATTTCAAATATATTTTAAGTAATATTAATTAAAAGACATCGAGTAATTAATAGACCCCGTTTGCTTCCCCCCCCCCCCCCGTACACACACAACCAATCCCCTCTCTCTCTCTCTCTCTCTCTCTCTCTCTCTCTCTCTCTCTCTCTCTCTCTCTCTCTCTCTCTCTCATTGAATTTTATGTTTTTGTTGAAAGAACGAAAAACAATCCAGGCTATTTTCAAATTTAATTTCATACGCATACGATCTTCCCGCAGGGGTATCATATTGTCGTGTTTCTGTTTATTGAAAGAAAACAATCACAGATTATCGAGATCTATGTTTAAGATATCTACGTTATCTTTGAAAGGTAAAGCTAACTATCTTATAACAGTCATAAATATAACAAGTGTGTTAATTGAAAGTCCATTCCCATATACTGCAGGAGGTATTTTCACGGTAAACAAATTTATTGTCTTAAAGCGAACAAATGTTAGCTCATATTTAAGTATTTGTTGAAATGGAAATAAAATGTACATGACCTTTTGTCAATATAGAAACTTAAATACACAAGTAAAACATGTTCAACAAATTAGAAATGTAAACGAAAATACAACATTAAATGTTGTACATCAGCTTCGAGGATTGAGCTTTAACTTTGGAAAAATACTCTACGCAGGATATGCAGACATGGCAAGCTTCAATGCGGTAAGTCCTTCAAATATTACAATTTTACTCGTGGTTCATAATGCGCTCATCTATCTGACACAACTCATTGTGTATTTCCATTGAAAAGATGAAGGGAAGTCCGCTTTAAGCGTACATCATTGTCATACTGTCTCTGAAGGAATTAAAATTGTCCCGTTGTTATGAAAAAGAAATAGTTGAAATATGTTAAAGGATGTAATTTCTATTTTAAACGAATACAATTCTAAAAGTGTTTGTTAAAAAGAGAATTTTACGGATTTACACAGTTACGAATTATTTGAAAATGACTATTATTCACGAGTTAATTACATTTTATCAGCGTCAATTCAAATCTAAGGTTGGTTTCAACAAGGTTTTTCAAATAGTATACTATTTGAAAGACCTTGGTTTCAATCATTTAAAAAGTATCACTTCATCTTCAATTTTTCATATTTCAGGACGAACATATTCCAGAAGAAATGATTGAAGGTATCGTTAAAATATTATTTTGATGAGAAATAGCATAATACTTTTGATTGATGTCTCTTGTTCTTCAATTGGATTTGCATGTAGTAATAATTTTCGCCTTACGGCACACCCACGAATTTTTACATCCCGTGCTTGCTCCGGGAAAAAAGGCATTATATTGATTTTTTGCGTGGTAAGTGCTTCTTTCATGTATGTGAAGTTGACAGTAGCGGTAGATGGCAGTAGCAGTAGCTAGCAGTAGCAGTAGGAAAAATGTGAAGCTAGCTTTCCTGGAGTATTGCTTTAATGTATTCGGACATATACATTGCTGTTCACTTACCTATCCTAGAAAATCGGGATGGCAAGCTCTACACTTGTTGAATAGCATAAAATCTGAAATTAATACAATTTTTACGTGACGTAAGTCCGTGCTAGTAAAAAGCGCATTACAACATACAAACATGTAGCAGACATGATAAACTGTCTCCTTACTGCTCTTTACCATCATTGTTGGTGTTGATTTTGTCGTTTTTACTGTCGGTAAGTATATTGTACTTTTATTTTACAGAGTTTCGCGAGGCTTTTGCAATGTTTGACAAAGATGGAGATGGGGAAGTAGACATCGAGGAGCTCGTTGCTACGTTGAGGAGTTTGGGCCAAAATCCAACACAGATGGAAATAGAAGAACTGGTTCACGAGTTCGATGCTAATGGTAGGTAAAGTAAAACATATTCTAGTTGTCTCTAAAAAAATTCTGGAGATGATAATTGAGAGACTTAAATTCTTTTAGTTTGTAAATGTATATTGTGTTACGTTCATCTGCGTTCTTTTATCGTGTTGTGTCTAAGAATTTGACGTTTAAACTATCCTATGATACACTCTAATTCGGGAAGCAATCCTGAGTGTGATACAAACATGTACTCGTATTCTGCAGGCGATGGTATGATAGACTTTGAAGAATTCAAAATATTGATGTACAAAAAGATGAAAAACACCGAGGGTGCTGAAGACATTAAACATATTTTTGATTCCTTAGACTTGCATGATCAAGGTTATTTCACTGCTCAGGAGTTATACAGGGTTCTATTAAGGCTTGGTGAAAATGTCACTCTCGAAGAGGCAACAGAACTAGTCAACGAAACTGATACCAAAGAACCAGGGAAAGTAAATTATGAAGGTAAAATAGTTTGTGTCACCATGAAGTAAAATTATTGTTTTATTACCATTAAGTCACAACGACGTTACTTCAACATTCTGTAGTTTGCATTAAGACCCACAGATTCTTGGGTTTTGGAACAAAAAAAAATTGAAACTCTTTTTTCAAATTCTCGTTTTCACATACATACATACATACATACATACATACATACATACATACATACATACATACATACATACATACATACATACATACATACATACATACATTTCTTTTTATTGTAAGTCTTCACGTATCTTTTGATATGAATCATTCAAAATATTCTATCAGACTACATACGGCTTTACTTTTGTATATTCTTTTTCGACCGGAGTTTTTATAGATCATTCTGTTACTAATATACTTTCAGCATTTTATTGTATGATTTGGAATTTATTTTCAGATTCATATTTATACCTAAATTATCTTTTCAGAATTTTGCCACCTTGTAAAAACTCTAATTGGACGGCATTAACATTTCACATTCGATCACTCTAAGGTGGTCGGCTTCAAGTCATTCCAACAGTGCCTAGTTAGCACGAGGATACTGGACTTTCAGTCTTTCTTACACAATGTTCATTTATTTGCGTATGTGTTATTATTGTCTCATTGTTAGAAGTTGTTTACATTGTATATGATTTTAAATAATTGATTAACAACTGAACATATAGCTACATTTACAAATTGTTTTGGTTATCATTTATTTAGCATCATTAATAAATTAAAAAGCATCAATGGTATCATGTTCTGTTTCCTTTGATTCCTTGTAAATTTAGGCGCTATCAGCAGTGTTGTTTCACTATTTGGGAAAGAAAACTAACTCTTTTTCTAACAGCATGAAAACCATAATTTTCTAACAATTTGGGCATTCACTTCGTGTTATACACTGCGTGTTATTCTGACTGTTGAGTTTGGTGGTGTTTAGGGATTGCTTTATATATTTGGTCTTTTTTACTTTTTAAACGTTCCTTTACCGTGTCTGTTAGCGTATGTTGAGTACTTTGTCTGCGCTACTTTTCTATGAGCATGTAAGAAACTGGCGGTTATTCCTTTTCTTTTATTGTAACTGGAGTGTTTGTTAGTATTTTTAGCTTTGGCTTATTGCAACATAAAAATTACTTTGCGGTTGTTTAGATCAGAGACTGTATAGTTGTGTATTTGAACTGGTAAGCAGAAAATATCCGTTGTCATATCGACCAGTTCTAGTCTCTGTAGGAAGTGTCAGTAGAGCATTAAAAACTACTAAATGTTGTACATGTACCTGTCTTTTTACATTGTTTCTTTTTTTAAACAAAATCATAAAAAACGCAAGTCTTCATGACGAGGAATAAACGACGGATAAAGAACAAAGTATTGAATTCCGCTTAGTTTGATACAGTGCAAAGAAACAAAATGTTCATAGTAACAAAATTTATTTAAGGAAATAATTTGAGTACAATACACTTATTTCATCGAATTTATCTTTATCCTAACAAAATAACAACGACGAAACGGCATTATTGTGTGACTGTAGTACAATGGAACATTGTACGCATTAACCCAACATTTGGTAGCATGACTTGGCATTACTCGTATACACTGAATGGTTTATTCTTATTTATCAAAATACAATCTGGGTGCGATAGATCTATCTGTATAGTCACGGCTGTTGGTTTGAGTGCGGTAGATCTATCTGTATAGTCACGGCTGTTGGTTTGAGTGCGGTAGATCTATCTGTATAGTCACGGCTGTTGGTTTGAGTGCGGTAGATCTATCTGTATAGTCACGGCTGTTGGTTTGAATGCGGTAGATCTATCTGTATAGTCACGGCTGTTGGTTTGAAGTACGAGCATTGAAATTAACTACAGTTGTACGACAAAAATTAAGAGGTTTTTTTTTTAACTGTACAAAAATATCACGGATATAAATGACGCAACATATACAATGTACAAATCAAAAAGCTAAGAGGGACAAAAAGGACACAAATAGTACTGCACTTATCGGTGTATCCTCCCACGGCCACTAATAAATACTACATGGATTGGTGCAATGTAAGGAATGAGTTTTGTATAACTGACCGTGCTTTACAAAAAGTAAGTATATGAGGATGTTCAAATACATTCATGTTCCTGTCCACCCTGTTGCGTGTTTCTGAGGGCAACACGACTGTGAAAAACAATAATGTGTTGATGAAAGCTATCATTTGTAGTGAATACAGATATGATTACGATCATTTTAACTTGTCCATACAGCTTCTTTTAGATGCTGTGCACTCACGCATTATTGAAATTAAACAATCCTCTGAAACAGTAACATGACAGTGTTTATGTAAGTTGTAGATATCATAGTTGCCGACAATAATGACAGAAACGCATAGTTCTTACGCCCCTGCTAGCAGTCATTTCCTCTGACAGGTTCAACATAGCAGAGCATGGGAGCATATTAATTACTCCAGTTTGCTGCAGTTGCTAAAAGAGCTATTGATAGCGATCCATGCATTCTGATTGCAGAGATTAGGAAGGTCCGTAACTTTACGAGATCGACAGTGTGGTGGCTATAAAACGATGTGCAATGAAACAGATTGATCAAGGCTATGGCATTATGTTACTTCGTAGTTCTGTATGTGTATAACCGAAAACAAGTGTCTCTATGTGCGGTCCAGCTGAAGCATCTAGTCATAGAAAGTTCTACATTCTCAATACTGATCCTTCCTAAACATGAACGTTCTGTTCTATGGACGTCGCTTCAAGTTACAAACGTACACTTCATGAAACTAGTGTACTGATGAATGTACTGATTAAATGCTCTGTTTTAATGTGACAATGATATCATTGCTGTGAATTCGGAAATATCTATTTCGCCGTCGCCGTCGGCATCAGCTTCATCCAACATCTCATCTACTTCTTCGTCGGTAAGCTTCTCACCCATTGTCGTCATTATGTGTCGAAAATACTCCCTGGGTATACTTCCTGAAAAGCAAAAATAATAATTGACAAGTTTCCATGGACTAGGAATAAAGCATATACGTTTGACACACGAGTCTGCTGTGGTCACTGAACGTTCAGTTGCTGAGCAAACCTTACACTAAGCCGGTCATGATACATACCCATTTAATCATATAGTATAAATTTTGTGTCGTTTATTTTCTTTGTGTGATACAGTTTGAGATATGAGATATAATTTAAGAGTCCTATCAGTGCCAAAAATCGAGGCGATAGCAAGAATGAGTGTTTCTTGCATGTGCGGTAAGGATTATTTCAACGAGTCGTGTCAGCTTTCATTTATGATATAGGAGTATCTAATTTAGTCTGTTTAACTATACGTATACCTTAACTGACATTCTACAAGGTGGAATTTATACAGAATTTTACCTTTTCCCTCTTTGTCGAACACTTTAAATGCCTCTTCTATGGCCTTATAACTCGTCACATCTTTCTTATTGCGGGACATCAAGTCACAGAACTCGTCGAAATCCAATTCACCATTGCCTTCAAGTTTAATAAAACATTATGCAATATTAAGCCTCTTATTCTTTGATTTTTTTTTTCGAGTCAATTTTCGGATGTCTATGTTCCAACTGGGTCAGCTCCGTTGTCAATTTGATAAGGTCAGAAACATTTTATACTGGTCTCAGAGAAAAGAAGCAGCATTCAGTCTTGATTAAGTAAGAATCTATGTCAAGGCGTTGTTGTTTCCTTCTTACCCTTATGTCAATACAAACTAAGTATGTTTGATGAAAACGTATTGACTTATTTATACTTGTAACTCAGTTCCATAATGTTATTAAAATTTAACTCGTTTATACAAATTTGCGGCAGCATTGTCGTCTACAAGAAATATTGTTAGCTAATAAATGTGATAACAATATTACTTGCAAAAGGCGATATTTCCGAAAACTTTGAATTTAAAAAGTTGTATGTTACACCAGAAAATTCATCATTATTATTCCCTGTGAATTGTAATGTGATTCAGTTCGGTACAAAACGACGCCATAAGATTGCACTATTGTCCTCTGCAGACTTTGCGTTTGAAAAAAAACTCATTCCAAATTAGTTTGAACTTTTATTAAACTGTCTTGTTTCAAAAGTGGCATTACTGATATAATAGAGACTGATTCTAAAAGTAAATTAAATATGGTTAACTCTGCACGTGATAATTTTGAACGTGTTACCGGTCTTATAAGCGACAGTCTCTACGGTCTGCGACGAAGTTGTTTCCCTTGATTAATCATGGGTTGGAATGGGTTGTCTCGCTTTCAAGACATATTAACATCTATCGATAAATTCCTTGCTGAATACGCAATGCCAAACTTTACTATAATTATATTTTATGCAGAAAAATGCTATTGTAATATTCTCACCAGAACTCATTTTAAATGTTTATCGTTTTAAAGTTACAATAACAAAAATGCTTTAACGTTTTTTCTTCTTCTTACGATTATGTATTTTTAAATTTCGATGTCCGTAGTATAATATAGGCCTTAATTAAGTGTGACTTTGCATTCTAATGATAAAGTTGTGAAACCCAGAATTTAAAAAAAGTAAAATGTGTGATTTTAACTGCTTTATCTGGTGTAGAATAGAAAAATGTAACCTACAAATAGTTTTTAAATGTTACATTTTTATATCAGTGACTTTTAGAGTAACTATTGACGTTGTACAAACACTTTTGACCTGTAACTGTGCATGTATTCGATAGCTGTTTTAATTGTCAATTTAGAAATTTTCTTATCCAAACAGATCAATCTTAACAGATACATAATGATTTATGTAAAACAATATCACCCATAGTACTAAGTCAAATATTCGGAATACTTTAACCCATACCATCTACGTCAACTTCCGTCATCATTCGGGCAAGTTCGTCATCTGTTGGGTTTTTCCCAAGTGATCTCATAGCAATGGCCAATTCCTTTGTTGTGATAGACCCGCTTCCATCTCTGTCAAATATGTTAAATGCTTCACGTAACTCTGAAACAACAATGTAAGGGCTAAATGAATGTGAAAGAGAGGTAATGCATTGTACATGCACGTTGACTCTGTCTTCATCTATTACCTCACTTTAAAAAATACTTAAAATGTAATTTGAATTTAACATTCTCATTTACGGACTTTAATATTACAGTTTTTAAGCATTTTAAGGAAGCCGTCAAACATTTGTTGTCCTGGTTTTAACATTGTGTCTTATCATTCTTAACGATTTCTTTGCATTTTTGTTTTTAGTGTCATCATTCTTAACGATGTCTTTGCATTTTAGTGTAATGCTTGGATAGGTATACTTGGTATATTACTTTTTAATCTAGTCAGTGCTTTTATTGTCATAAGACTGATTGATATCTCATATAACTGAAATGTTTAGGCATACAGTACTTTGATCTCATGCATATAATGATGTTGTAATAACCTAGGTCTGTGATACTATACAAATGTGATAACATTGATTCATTTGAAGTAAATAATCATGCCTTTCCATAATGTGCCAACAATGTTAAGGACCACAATAGAAATAAGGGAGAATCACTTTTCCCTTTTTTGTGTTATCCTTGTAATTGATGTGCATATCATGGTTTATTAACTTGTGTAAACATATGTATGCATCCTGTTTGTTTTAACCATGTTTGTACATATGTGATATACTGAAATAAATCTATCTATATATTTAATGCAATTTTCTGAATATATTTCCACCGTACTTAAAATTTTCCTTCTGAATATGTATTCAAGCATACGACACAAAATGGCACACTATTCCATTAACTGTATGAATGACCGTTTCAGCTCTATTGTCTCGGCACTAAACCAGAGAGTTCCAGGCATAACATATTAATAAAGTGATAACTACAAAGCTTCCTAATACAATACCGATATATCGATTTACTTTAAAAGAAAAATGGATCGTTAATTCAGAATTTATTCACATGTTTATACTTCACTGCTTGCTTACAACAGACAAGTGCATCTGGGAAAAAAAGAGTTTTCATACCGTTTATTTCTTCTTCTGTAAGGTTTGATACCTGCAAGATATACACAAATAATAAGAAAACAAACAGATAAATGTGCCTTTGCACCCACACGTAGATGAGACTAACCTAGAGACAGATATCTTTTGGCCTTAAGTGCGTTGTTGAAAATGTCTGACTTCTCATTGTAAATGAAAACTGAATGTCATAAGAAACAAACATTGTATTAAATTTAAAGAGAAGATGGAAAATAGTCATGCTAATTTCAAGAAAAAAGTTTAAGACATTATAATAAAGTTAACAGAATGTTAAATGTTACATCTCTCTCACACTATTCTATATTGACTGTACGAATACTAACAGAGTTGGATTCCTCTTGCTCCATATTGTGTACGAGGCATGTACGTATACTGCTAAATGGCTAGTTACAACACAATCATATATAAATGCGTACAATGCTTGATCTAAGTTCCAACTCTTTATGTAGATCTTGTTCACAATTTTCACTCCTTCGACGTTTGCGCAATAATATTTTTTACGCTCAAAACTGTGTATTTAAAAAAAATCTGTATGATTTTATTCCTAGTATTGCTGGTAACAAGAAGATAGAAATGACTGTTTCAAATTAAATATCACTTTTTAACAACTAAAACTCATCTCCTTTTTAGTGCTTAACGATTAATCACGGTAATACAACAACACTTTGTTCTTGCAAAAAAAGATTGATAAACACGATGTATATGTATCATGGCATTTCTTAAATTAATTCCATCATTTCCATGAAGGTAAACTCAGTAAATGTATCACCGTTGTTCGTCTGAAATAAAACGACTTAAAACATCCGGGTCTTTTATTTCGGCAATTTTACTGGATCTCGCACTCTGTTCAAAGTGAACTATCCGTCGGAATGTGGCTTCAGAGCACGACGTCATCAAACATTCAAATATATCACCTGGCTCATCAAAAACGCATAAACTGTTCTGTCAGAAAGTAATACAGATCGGAAATTTGATCGATTTTGCTTAACAAGTCTGCCCACGGGACGTTTTAATACAATATAGTTCCATACTAGCACAACAGAAAGCCTTATTGTTTATCTGATCGAACTTTATTGAAGACATTAAGCCAAACAAATGCGCTCAATTTGCTTTATGATTAAAACCCGAAAGACAAACAATGTTTTATTTAGATATTCAACACGAATCATCACTCTTAAGCAAATATGAATTACCATATAATGTAGTTTGATATCGGCTCAGGGACAGCAAAACACGTACCTTCCTTTCAAGAGTAGAATATATTTCTCTTTTAGTTGCTTAATGCGACAATAAAGTGTTTAAACAATGCAGTGTTACAAGAGTAGGTGTGGCACATTATTTTTACATATCTGCCGAGCCCATTATAGGAATTTACTAGCTACTTTGTTTTAAATAACATTTTAAGTCTATAGAGAAAATGAATTTGAACGACTCTGCTAGGGACTGCTAGAAAGTAATCAATTGTCTGCTAATGGTGACTTGAAAGTAAAATTTTTCAATCAAAAACTAAATAAATTATCAAAACAAAACTTCTGTTGACAAAATATCAGTTATTATAATACGCAGTACTACATTCGAAGTTTAAAGGTTCTGTTAAACCTAAATCGCAGATGTCAGAGGTTTGAAACATTCCAAATTTTCCTATTGTCTTAACTGGGGCGCCTTACTACACCTATACAGTGAAGTTGAATTTTTTTTCTTAAACTGTTAGTTCCGGTCGACCCTGGGATTTCTCTTCAGGTGAAACTGCCAAGACTGTTAGCAGACGCAGGGCAGATACAAGGGATCCTGATACCAGACCCTATCTCTTTACGAATAGAACGCTTGGTTCTAATAGGTATCCGTATAACACCGATACACGCGAGACTACCTCTTGGTTTCTAAGAAGTTCGTTTCTAGATGGGTGGGAAACACTGAAAAGCGTTTCTGAAATTTCCAGTGCCCCAGCCGGGATTCGAAGCGGGGATCTCCGGATTGGTAGGCCAGAGCGTTAACCACTCGACCACCGCGTCACCCTTAACCGCGCTTTACACGAGAGATAGCGCAGCGACAGCTTTAGGTATAGCTTACAAAACGTAATACGGTTTTGAATAATATTTTCGTAAACCATGCACATCAAATAACAGCCATTGATGACATGGACCTATATATGCTAAGTCCAAAATACAAAGGGTGGCGTCGATTTTGGTAAATTTCAAAAGCAAACGTCAACATGAATAAGTTTAATCATAAAATGTATGAAATCTTCATTTTAGTAAAAGGAATTAGCAAGATAACATAAATGAAAACTACGATTTGTTTACATTTGGACTTTGCATAAACGATTTGATCGAATTATAATGTATTATTAACAGAGTATTTAGTGGTCAACAAGTTTTAAACACTAATTGAGGCAAGAGAACAAATGTATACTTAAAATAACATCTTTTGTATCATTTTAAAGTAGATAAAATTAATTTTATTTTAATAGGTTATAAAGAGCTGAGGTATGAAAAGAAATCCTGACACAGGAAGACTGAAAATAGTTTAACTACATAATCTATTGCTACATTTTTTTTCTCAAATCAAATATACATTCGAGTTTTGCGCAAGAGAGAGACAACTTGGCTAAACTGCTGCGTGAAAAGCAGAATGTATTAGAAATTCACAATAAATATAAAGACAGAAAATTTTGGAACGAATTCTTGAAATTATTAGCAAAAACTTGATTTCGTAAGATTTAACATGTGAAGTAAGTCTTCATTAGATTTCATACAAAATTCTTAAAATGTCAAACAGTTAATTAAGTATACTGCTCACAATAGAGCTCTAACTACTACGAACTATTTAGAAATTTTCACAATGAATTCTTCAAAAAATCTAAAGAATTGCTTCTAGGCAAAATAAGTTACCTCTGGTATAGGCTGTAAGCCACGTTTTCTTTTCCGATTAGTCTGATTTGCCATCGAGAAGGTATTGATGTAACAGGTAAATTGGTAATTTCACAAACTACATCACGTACTTCATTAAAATATATGAATATACATGTGTCCGTCCTTAAAACCAACTGATAAACAATATTCCAAAGTTTTCTTTAGTGCTATATAGTATTTGAAGACTTAATGAGATGAAAGTACAAGTAAAAGATTAAAAGATAAGATGATTAACTATACCTACCATTGACATTGTGCATTTGGTTTTTAATCCCTATAATCTGTATGGTCAGGGTCAGAATTTACGTTTCAAACCTAACATGTCAGAAGTTTAATTAAACTGATCAAAATTTAGCAGTTCGATTCGTGTCTTTACTTACAAAAACATCCTTCAGTAATAAAATCAAACAATTGAGTAATCTTTTATTATAAGACCATATTCATATAGCAGTCTTAACATCAACAAAGCCTTGTATCCCTTACACAGATCAATACAAGTTGATACAAAATTTTAATTGGATTGCTTTTAACAAACTATTGTTTACTAAACATGGACACGCCAGGTGTATCCAGTGTATACAAAGACGAACACATTCTTTCAAAACATTAAAATGCTATATCTTGTAGGCTGATATGCAATACTTGTAGATTTTAGTCTCGCGTCATGTTCGTACTTTATTTTTCAGTTAACGGATGATAGATTTTATCAAAGGCAATGCAGCTATTGATATGCAAAAGGACAATATACCTGATAACCTGGTACCGACGTCATTCAATTTATACCATCGTCAGTGTGTTACGATATAATTATAAAGAGAGCATAATTACTGATCCAACATTAAATGGCGATGTATCCGTGACGCCTACGCACTGCGCACGCATCATGACAGACTGACAGACGAAGATGGTGGCAGGCGGGGGTAATTAACCCATTTATCCCTCGAATTTTACAGTATAGGAACCTCTGACTTCCTATTTCCTTAAATCGTGGTATTTGCAGAATATTGATCAAAAAAGGCTGACACCTTAAATCCTGATCTGACGACACTGCATTTGTCGTCAGTTTTGATGAGTATCTGTTTGAAAAGGTTTATACATTTTAATAGACACTATAGGCCCAAATGTAGGAAAAGGGGGGGGGGAAACCCCCCCCCCAAATGAAAACCCCCCAATCCCCCCCTTTTTTTTTGATTGTAGATGGGGAAAAAAAGCCCTTTTTTTTTTATAATTAAATATTTTGTTTTAGTTTAGTTAATAATTAACCGTCCCCCTCGCTTTTTCTTCCTCCCCCCCTCCCAAATAGTAAATAAAAAAACCCCCCTCACCACCCCCCCTTTTTTTTATTTATTTTGTTTTAGGGGGAAAAAACAAATAAAAAAAATTATTTTTTTTTGTGGGGGGGGGAGGGGCGAAAACCCCCCCCCCCCTCGCCGGGGGGGGGGGGGGAGGGTCCCCCCCCCCCCCCCCCCTTTCCCTTTTTCTAATGGGGGAGGCCACAAAAAAAAAGGCCAAAAAAAAAAAAAAAAAAAAAAAAAAAAAAAAAAAAAAAAAAAAAACCCCTTCCCTAATCACTAACCCCCCAACCCCCTCCCCCCTCCCCCTTTTTCATTTCTCTTTAATAAATTCTTAATTTTTAATTTCTCTTTTTATTTTTTTTATTTTTTTTAATTATTTCTAATTCCCCCTTTTTCTTTTTTCCCTCTCCCTTTTTGTTAAAATTAGCGAAAAAGGAGGAAAAAAAAAAAAAAAAAAAAAAAAAAAAAAAAAAAAAAAAAAAAAAAAAAAAAAAAAAAAAAAAAAAAAAAAAAAAAAAAAAAAAAAAAAAAAAAAAAAAAAAAAAAAAAAAAAAAAAAAAAAAAAAAAAAAAAAAAAAAAAAAAAAAAAAAAAAAAAAAAAAAAAAAAAAAAAAAAAAAAAAAAAAAAAAAAAAAAAAAAAAAAAAAAAAAAAAAAAAAAAAAAAAAAAAAAAAAAAAAAAAAAAAAAAAAAAAAAAAAAAAAAAAAAAAAAAAAAAAAAAAAAAAAAAAAAAAAAAAAAAAAAAAAAAAAAAAAAAAAAAAAAAAAAAAAAAAAAAAAAAAAAAAAAAAAAAAAAAAAAAAAAAAAAAAAAAAAAAAAAAAAAAAAAAAAAAAAAAAAAAAAAAAAAAAAAAAAAAAAAAAAAAAAAAAAAAAAAAAAAAAAAAAAAAAAAAAAAAAAAAAAAAAAAAAAAAAAAAAAAAAAAAAAAAAAAAAAAAAAAAAAAAAAAAAAAAAAAAAAAAAAAAAAAAAAAAAAAAAAAAAAAAAAAAAAAAAAAAAAAAAAAAAAAAAAAAAAAAAAAAAAAAAAAAAAAAAAAAAAAAAAAAAAAAAAAAAAAAAAAAAAAAAAAAAAAAAAAAAAAAAAAAAAAAAAAAAAAAAAAAAAAAAAAAAAAAAAAAAAAAAAAAAAAAAAAAAAAAAAAAAAAAAAAAAAAAAAAAAAAAAAAAAAAAAAAAAAAAAAAAAAAAAAAAAAAAAAAAAAAAAAAAAAAAAAAAAAAAAAAAAAAAAAAAAAAAAAAAAAAAAAAAAAAAAAAAAAAAAAAAAAAAAAAAAAAAAAAAAAAAAACAAAAACCACACGGAGGGGGCGGGGGGGGGGGGGGGGGGGGGGGGGGGGGGGGGGGGGGGGGGGGGGGGGGGGGGGGGGGGCAAATGGGTTGATTCGGACTTGATATCACGATAACCATATATACGGGATGAATGTTATGTGTTGCAATACTATATGTTTTATCTATTTATGCTGCATTCCGCGTTTCACGAGGTCGTTGTCTAAAAGGGACAAAACAGTTAGTCACGTAATCAAGGGAGACTGTCTAATGATTTATTTATGAGTTCTGGCAATGTCTTCTTTATAAAAACACATATAATATTGCAACACCTTACACATCATACACTCATACTTTAATGTCTTTATTAGCTCAATCAGGAGAACATAAGCATCACATGACTTTTGGTTTGCTTCATCCTGGTTTTTGTTTTGTCGCCAGGTTGACACCGGCTGTGATGATGATGATGGCAATGATGTTTTGACCAACATATGAGGTTTGAAGACTTTACAACTTAACAAAAATTAACTTAAATACTTATTGAGTTACCATCCGGAAAACATTTTGTCTGCTATCCGGACGACAGACAAACTAGCACATCCGTAAAACAATTCGAATATAAACACACGTTTTAAAACAGTTACGGCGTTCCATAAACATGATACGTACACTAATATGCCGGTTCGTATAGTAGATATCATATTCGACTACTTTGATATAGACACTTGCATTATTTACAAAACCTGATACTTTTCTTTTGTAACTAGTCCCTTTCTTTTGAAGATTCACTCAATACGCTCCGTTGATTGTTCAATACTCCAAATAATATACAACTAGTGCACTAAATAAAATGTTTACTGAAATAGTTATTTTTTAATTAGTGTGTGTCTTAAACTGATATAAGGGATTAAAACCATGGTAGGTTATTGCACAAGAGACTGCGAGTTACACTGTGTAGATTTTTCCATTATTTTACAAGTTGGCCACGCTGAGAGTGTAGATCTAATATATTGCAGAAAAGCAGTTACGATCCATCATGCCTGCATCACGTGATGAAAATATGATTGAAAGCTTTTTTGACAATGATAATTATAAGAAAGTGTGTGTCAAATATATCTGCAGGAGGTGCAGTCGTAAATAATTTGTTTAACTTTCACAAAAGTTCGATATGTTCTTAGAAAAATGATTGACAATTGTATCTCATACATGGCCAAAGCGGGGTATTTCTGCTACACACAGTAAGATTCACGGCTTAAGTTCATTACGGTGATATTGATCAGTTCCTTACTCCACTGAATTAATATTGTATGTGACAAAGGAGATACTAAACAAGAGCTGTCCCTCACAAGTGACTAATGCCCCCAAAAGAGGTGTCTCAGTCTTTGTCATCTCCATGTGCTCAATAATTGTGGTATGTAATTTTAAAATCCATGCAACACATCGGCTTGATGTGCTAGACATTTGTGCCAAGTTATTTTTTAAATCAATCAATACATGACAAAGTTATAGATCGGACACGAATGTGTGCATATATAACTCTAAGTGTCACCTTGACCTTTGAGGTAGGGACGTGGGTCTTGCACGCGACACGTCGTCTTGATGTGCTAGACATGTGTGCCAAGTTATTTTAAAATCCTTCAATGCATGTCAAAGTTCTAATCCGGACACGAATGTGTGCATATATACATTCAAACTCTAAGTGTCACCTTGACATTTGAGGTAGGGACGTGGGTCTTGCACGCGACACGTCGTCTTCATGTGCTAGACATTTGTGCCAAGTTATTTTATAATCCTTCAATGCATGGCAAAGTTACAGTCCGGACACGAATGTGTGCATATATACAGGATTCCAGTGTGACCTTGACCTTTGAGGTAGGGACGTGGGTCCTGCACGCGACACGCCGTTTTGATGTGCTAGACATTTGTGCCAAGTTATTTTAAAATCCTTCAATGCATGACAAAGTTACATTCCGGACACGAATTTGTAAATTGGGACGCACAGACGGACTGACGGACGGACGGACGGACGAACGGACGGTGCGATTTTAATATGCCACCCTTGGGGGGCATGAAAAAAGAAAATCCATCTATCATCCAAAAGGTTTTTTAAAAGAAACTCGTATAATTAATACGATTTAAACTTGCAGTCTGAACAGGCAGCTACAAAAGGCGATGCCGGTACTAAGGAGAAACAGACTGCAGGTAAAGATGACAAAAAGGGAAATCATGGACTTTCAGATAACGAGATCCAAGGTAATAATGAAAACATTAAATTTGCAAATAGTATACCTTTTGCAAACACTGTTGCGTGGAAGACAATCACTGCAAACACTTTTGTATGGATACTAAAGTATTGCGAATCACCAGTTTCTTTGAAATTAGTAAGCTCTATACGGTATGGTAAACTGGAAGTGTGTCAGAACATATCTAGATTTACTTCAGTAATATATGACAGTACGCCACCTGCTTTTACACTTCCAACACAAAAACATGTATATAAATCGACATTCGTTCGGCAAAATTCTTACATTATTAAACACAGAAAAGACATGGTGTAAAAGGATTACAGGTTGATCTTGGCATGTGAAATACTCATCTTTTCTTTTATGAGAGCTTTGTTCGACTGTGGCAGACAAAGTAATGGTTTCGGACGGACAAATACATGACCGATGGTCGTCTGGCTGTCTCTTGTTTCTCTTGCGAACATCAGCAGTCATGAAACAGGCGTGTCATCAGAATTGTCAGTAAGTCAACGATCTTTTGAGAGAATGGCTGTTGGTGTCATAGATCTAGTGCTTGGAGGTTTTCGTCTGCGTGTCTTTTAAAAATCCATTTTGAACTTTCAACTTTGACTTTCAGAGTTTAAGGAGGCTTTTAATTTGTTTGACAAAGATGGCGGTGGAACGATATCAGCAGAAGAACTAGGTATGGTGATGCGCTCCTTGGGCCAGAACCCCTCAGAACAAGATCTAAGAGATATGATCAATGAAGTCGATGTCGACGGTAAGAAGTACTCCTCCTTTCATTTCTCGACTTTTCTTTTTTCTCAGTTTCTTTACAAAAGTTTGATTGATAAATTATCATTCTTGACGTGTTTTTAAAAACCTTGCCAGTTTGCAATGGCAGCAACTTCTGCCTAATGTATTGATAATTTAGGCATTTTCGTATTGAACATGCAGCAGAAACGACTTTTCTCTCTGTTGCTCTACCCTGTTGCTTCCTTCCTATGGAGTTTTCATCACTAAACATTTCATATATTCATTACAGTAGTGGATAAACGAAATATTTTATAGATCTGCCCTTTTCAAGTTTTCATATTTTATAACATGAGCACATCTGTATCACTCACCTGGTTACCATTGGCTATAATACAAGGTTAACAATAGCCTCTCTGTAAGGGTCAATTTTGACCTGGTGGTCATCATTTGAACAATCTTATTAGAGGTCCACTAGGATTGATACATCCTAAATATATAAGTTCTGGGATTTTTGCTTCTAGACAAGATTTTATTTAAAGTTTTCCCTGAAGTATGTGAAATCCAGTGCCCACCACCTCCCAACACCTGGCAGGGTTGATTTTGACTGGGGGATAATGTTTTCAACAATGTTTGTAGAGGTCCACTAGACAATACTACATGCTAAATATCTAAGCTCTGTGCCTTGTGATTTAAGTGAATTTTTAATTAATTCCTATAGAATATAATAATAACAACGCAGGGGTCAAGATTTAAACAATATTAGTAGAGGTTGGCAATGTGGCAATGCTACATGCCAAGCTTTAGACCTCGTTTAAGAGAACATTTTCAGTTTTTTCTCTATAAGCATATATAAAATGAAGTGACTCCTGGGGAGGGTCAATTTTGACCCAGCAGTCCTGATTTGAACAATATTGGTAAAGGAACACTAAGCAATGCTACCCAAAAAAAAAAAAAATTTTTTTTCTTTTGTTTTAAAAATTTTTAAATTTTTTTTAATTAAAAAAAAAAAAAAAATTTTTTTAAAAGGTAATGTCGTTTGAAGGAAATGGTGAACAGACATACAACGTACGACAGACGGTAAGCGATATTAACAGCTCACGTTAGCACTGTATGTCAGGTGAGCTAAAAACTCTATTACATTTAGGAAATGGTGAAATCGATTTCAACGAGTTTTTAGAAATGATGGTCAGAAGACATTATACAGGCAACCCTCAGGAAGAACTGAAAGAAGCATTCAAGGTTTGCTAGAAATCCTAGTTAACAGAAAAGCTGGAAATTAACTTTTTATACACAAGTAAAATTGAAGACAGCAGCTAAATAAACGTAGAGAAGAAAGGTCAAAAGCTATAGAAAATGTTGATGTATAACATACCGACTCTAGATATTTTTTGTGTTGTATAATACATATATTGGTATTCTACACACAAGAATTAGTCTGTGTTAAACACAAGTTTTTTTAATGTAAGTAAATTGCGTAAATTGTGTTACGTAGAATCATGGGGCATGGCTGATACATACCCAATCACCTTGGTAACTGTTATAGCAACATATGCCCATGAAACATTAGACTTGTTGGTCAGGATGGTGACACGCCCTTGCTGGGAGATTGGGGTAAGAGCTCGATATACAGAAAGCCAAACAATACTTTTTCACCAGTAGCACATGTATAATTATAAACTCTGGTTTATAACTGAACATGTAATTATTATTTTTAAGGTCTTTGACAAAGATGGTGATGGATTTATAAGCAAAGAAGAACTTAAAACAGTGATGACAAGTTTGGGTGAAAAACTAACAGATAAAGAAGTAGATGACATGCTCAAGGAAGCAGATATAAATGGTGATGGAAAAATAGACTATGATGGTAATATATGAATTTTCTCTTCTTTTTTCCACAATTTTCACGAGATTAACTACATCCATTTTAAGAGACTTTTACTTTCAAACTAGAGCTATCACTAAATGTGATTAATACCCCCAAAAGACTCCTTTATAAACTGAGGAAGTTCGTAGTAACAGAATACCTTGCAAACAAACTAAAAAGAGATATTGTTCTTTGCAAAAACTCTGTAATTTTTCAAGATAGAGTTATGGTTCTTGTACACTGCACTTCCTCTCAATGAGTTTGACCATTGTATGAAGTGGTATTGAATTACAACCAATAGTTTCGAATTACGCTCCGGACAAGGAAAAGTAACAAAGGGCAATAACTCTGTAATGAGTCAAGATAGAGTTTTTTTCTTTTTCCTGCCTTCCTCTTATTGTGCTTGACCATTGTATGAAGTTGTATTGAATTCCAACCAGTAGTTTTCGAATAATGCTCTCAGGACAAGGAAAAGTAACAAAGGGCAATACTCTGTATTTAGTCAAATGGAGGTATGGTTCCTGTGCACTGCACTTCCTCTCAATGTGCTTGACCATTGTATGAAGTTGTATTGAATTCCAACCAGTAGTTTTCGAATTATGCTCGGGACAGGAAAAGTAACAAAGGGCAATAACTCTGTAATGAGTCAAGATAGAGTTATGGTTCCTGTGCACTGCACTTCCTCTCAATGTACTTGACCACTGTATGAGGTTGTAATGAATTCCAACCAGTAGTTTTCAAGTTATGCTTCGGACAAGGAAAAGTAACAAAGGGCAATAACTCAGTAAATACTCAAGATAGAGTTATGGTTCTTGTACACTACACTTCCTCTGATTGTGCTTGACCATTGTATGAAGTGGTATTGAATTCCAACTTGTAGTTTTCAAGTTATGCTCCGGACAAGAAAAAGTAACAAAGGGCAATAACTCTGTAATTAGTCAAGATGGAGTTATAGTTCTTGTGCACTGCACTTCCTCTGAATATGCTTGACCATTGTGTGAAGTTGTATCGAATTCCTACAAGTAGTTTTTAAGTTATGCTCCAGACAAGGAAAAGTAACAAAGGGCTACTCTGTAATTGTCATATGGAGTTATAGTTCTTGTGCACTGCACTTCCTCTCAATGTGCTTGACCATTGTATGAAGTTGTTTAATTCCAACTAGTAGTTTTCAAGTTATGCTATGCTCCGGACAAGGAAAATGCAACAGACCGCCCACCGGTGCTCTATATAACCCCAACTCGTTTTAAAATAAATTCAGAATGTTCTTTATTCCTACTGGGTACATGGCTTCATGAATTCCTGACCTAAACAGGTCTTCATCTTAGATAAAACTGCAAAATAGAAGTACAGTTAATGCTATGTGTATATGTCTGTATGAAAAATGGACTACGCCAAAAGTTACTATAATTTTAAAACTTAAAAAAATTGTTAGCCTATACCTAAACTAAATGATTATCTTCCACAGAACCCATATCTTTATTTCACCACAAATATCCTTCTCAAAACAGTATTTGTGTAAAATTAACAGAACTGATAACCTAGTTTTTGTTTTCTTCAGCAAATAATTTTCTACCCTTGTTTAGCTGCATATTTGAAGTGTTTAATTTTTATTGTATTTTCCAGAATTTGTGCAAATGATGAACCATAAGTGAAAACCAACCGTCATGCCTGTCCAAGACAATCATACCAGTGAAAAAAATCAGAAAACTTAATTTTAAAAAACAAAAGTTATCTAAAATAATTTTCACAATTACTAGATCTATACTCTGCAGTGTTAACAGTACAGGTGTAAAAGTCCATCTGTCTACCATACTACAATGAGCAACAATGGAAAATATATAACAAACAGTTTATACATGTTTGTACCTTTAATATATCATATAAAAATTAAAAATATAAATTTAATAATAATAAACAAAGCACAAATAAATGTATAAATTAGGGAACTTAAAAGAAAACACTATATGCTGCATTATGTCATAAATACTGTGGCATACACTGAGCATAAAAAACAGACAATAATAATCTACAGTTTACAATTATTCTATGTACTTTATAGATCCCAGAATTACACCAAATTTTATTTTTAGCTAAATGTAAGAATCCACTATTTCTACTTAACTAAAACCTTTCTAAATATAGTTGAACTGGGTATAGAAACTTAACCCCAAAGGAGCCAAACTTGGGGCAATGGCAGTGCAAAAGGTCTAACTAAATATCTTCGCATGATCATTGATTTTTAAAGGGGAGCTTGATACAAAATTTCCTAGCTTTTTAAAAAATGTAGACCATGATCAGACTGCAAAATATGATGGCTGCCTCTAGTCTACACTGCTACAAAAGAAATAGAATCTGGTACCAACCCAGTAAAAGTTCAAACTTGCAGAAGTAATACAAATTGCCATATACAGTTCTCACAAATTCTATTATGCTTACAGTATACCTTTATTACCTAACCATGTATTTTGTGAACTGTGATATAATGTGTAAATATACAATTTGGAATAAAGTATGTATAAAGAACACTTAAAGCATTGAAATGTTATGGAAATCCATACTCCCAAGACTATTCAATCCCTGCATGTTTGGAAATGCTGATACACCCCCTCCCCCTCCTCCTCAAACCAAAAACAAAATTGAATTTAGTATTTAAAAGAAGACTCAATTTTATTTAATGTTTAAGAGTTTATCAAAATATAATGGTGGATCATATCCTGATAAACTCACTGTTCATTCAGTATAATTGTCAAAATCATTCACCTGGATGATTGTCAAAACTTTTACCAAACACAATGAATGCCGAAAACAGTAAGACAAAGACATCACAAAAGCTGTGCTTTCTGATGACATTTCCCGCATTCTAGACATAATTTTTTAAACAGACTCAAAGGAAGTAGTGTTCTAAACATGAAATAAACAAATTCTTGGTACTGATGTAATATCACATTAATTTCAAGTAGTTATTTGGAGCCTACTCACTGGAATTGTAACAACAAAACCAACAATTATCCTCTGTATCTTTCTAAAATGTGGTGACTGCATTACTGCATTAAATAGCATCACATTTGAAAAAAAAAACGTAAAATATTCATGAGTTTTCAATAGCAACTTAATAACTACAATCACAGTTCAATAGATTGGTGTAAACTACATGTATAATTGGTATTGCTTTAAATATAAATTTTCAGACATTGAAAACATTGCACCAATTTAAATTTGCGACTACAAACAATTACCCTATTCATAAATGATTTCAACTCTGAAGTTGTACACAATGCCTCATGCACACAAGTCAGTAAGCACATTCACTGACATCAATATGCAAATACATCACATATCTTGGCTTTTTAAGACACACATACCGTATATTTGAAAGTGATAACATAAAAAGTAACAAAACATGCTAAGTATATCAACTCAGTTATGTAGCAGTTATTTTCTTGTACTAATAAAACATTGGATTTTTCAAAACAATTTTTCATTCACTAAATCAACGCATTCCAAATGTCATTAGAGTATCAAATTGTCAGCAGGAAGTAATATAAGCATTCTTCTATAAGTTACACATGGTACTATATTCTGGGAAAATCTTAGGACAGCAATTGTCAATCTAAGCATCAGATTACTGTAAACTGTCCCATTTCTATCAATTAGTCTGAAAAGAAATTTCCATCTTGTGGTACAAGTCTCCTATAACAATTTTAGCAGAACCTTATCACAGCTTATACAGTTATCTGACAGTTTGAACAGTTCTACTGGTACACTGCAGGCAAAATATTCACAGTTTCTTACTACTATTCGTAATTTCATTACACAAAATGGATTATTTTCAAAGCTGGCTTGGTCTCTCCTCATCATTTCATGATGTATGTAGAGGGTCACTTAATGATCATGTTCTCTCTTTACAACTTTGCATCCACGACAACTGTTTTAGTGTCTACATTTATAACTGTCTGTGGCATTGGTGGAACATCTAGAAACTTGCCTGAAAATATGTCAATAGAGTTACATAACATAAAATGTAACAAAGCAAAACACATTTGTAAGAAAAGCTTAATGTCTCGCATTTCTCTTTCATTTCATCTATCTAAAAATGCAGAAACACATCTGAAATATTTTTTTTCTTCAATTTATCTATTTTCACACTTTAAATTTGCTGATATGTGACCTGCAAAGAGTAGGGTGTGTCACTCTACCCCAACCCTACCTCACCATTTTGATCATGAAGGGGGTCAAGATCTACAGTTTACAAGACTTTTGGAATGCAAAAGATCCATTTGAATTTCAAAGACCATAGCAACTGTTTGCACTCGTACAATGTCACCCATTTGCCGTGCTAGGGATAAAACTAGAGACCTGATTAGGCAAAGTCAAGCTCATTTTGATGAGAAGAGGCAAGACTGGGGATCTGTATGGAAGTCAAATACGAGTTGTAGTTAGTAAAATAAAATTCCTCTCTCTTCCAAATGTAATGTAAATACTTACTAAGGTCTTCTGTTACTTTGGATAAGATCACCAAATTTGGATACATGTAGGTGGCCCCATCCCTGAAGAGAAATAACAACAGGTGAAAGATAGCTGTAAAACATAAATGTCTCTGGTGTTCGGGTGAACCTTGAAGCATCAAGTGTAAGGTATTAAAATATTGACATCGTTTTGCACACAGAGTTTCATCTTTCAAGTAAATTGTGTAAAATCTTATGAAACTTGTCTTACAAGATCTATGAACAAGGAGATATAGACAACTACTGTACTTAACCCTGACAGTCTGTTTAAAGTTTCATCAATATGAAATAGCAGCAACGAGGCAGCACAAAACAATGTTCCCCTGTAACTTGTGACCTTCATAAAAGTTTTAACTTAGGACTGTCCTTTAATGCCAAACTAGTTCAAGAAAAATCTTATTCTGTACTTCTCATATTGAAGCAGATGAAACCTTTGACTTCTGTTCTTTAGGTGCAATAAGATTCTGGTCTGCATTCCCTACCAACAACAAATTTGACAACCAAATTGGTTTAGGAAACAAGTTTGTTTGAGAAATTTATAAGGTTAATGTTTGAGGACACCTGCACTTTACTGGTACACATTTATGACTAATAGCCATACTTCATACATGCATTTGACATTACCTCTTTTCCTTATGAACTGCTCCCAGGTGGTACAGGGCGTGTAATGAATTGTTCATCATATCCAGTGACAAGATCTCCTTGTGTTTCACATGTCCGTCCCTGATCAACTGCGAGCTCAGCATCTGGGCCTCCTTTGCTATAGCTTTAGGTAACTTAACCAGTGGTTTACCATGGGAACCAGCTTGCATAGAAAGAAGGTACCGGCACATCACCTGTCAATCAATCGCAAGATGAAATAATCATGAATGTTCACTTTCTTATCTGATTACACAAAACAACATGAATGTATACTGAAAAACTGAAATACAAGCCAGAAGCACAGCTTGACAAGTATCAATGAGCCCGACTGTCTTTGATGTATCTATAGTATTAATAACAATGTTTATTTAAGTGAACAAGGTACAATTACCAACAAGCATAAGCTTTTGAGAGTTTTTGAACTGACCACACATATATTGGCTTATGCTGTATGGTTGACTTACGGTGGCAGGAAGCCGGAGGACCTGGAAAAATTAACATATAATCTGGTGACCACCTACAGTCTTAAATACTTACCAGAACTAGGATCAACCACAGGTTACATTGGTGAGCGGCAATTGGGCTAATAACTGCCCCAACCAGACAGATCTATGGAAATAGGTCAACATACCCAGTAGCCCAGGAGGAATGGTTCAAACATCTGACTGAAGAAAGTTGTGTATTTATTAGTGGATTTCTTGATGTGAACACTGCCATCTTCTACAACAACACCACAACTATGTGTTAAAGTTGCTAATGCCATATCAAAATCCTGAAACAGAAGATGCAATTTCTGAGATAAAACTTGAAAATCTTATTATCTTGAATAAATGTACATATAACTAATACGGTTTTAGAATAAAACAGGACCCAGGTGTCTGTACTAAAAACAGAATTACTGCTTACATATATTGGTTTATTAATGTTCCCAAGTCCTGACAGAAATAACAATGTCTTGGTTTTGTTTGGAAGACCTACGACTGAAATAACTGCCCAGTTTACAAATAAAAGAAGTAGGAAGCCTTTGTATCAATAAGCAAAATATACTTGCTACATTCATCTACGGATTTCTTCACTTTATCTTTAATTTCAAACCAATTGATTTGTATACAGTTATCAGACTTGCTGAAAACACACTGATTCTACGAAGGTGAGCATAAATTACTTGCAACAGTGATTGGATATCCTCTTTCATCAGGGAAAATAGAAAGAAAATGTACGGCATTTGCAACTATAGATATAAATATTCTGCCAACATTTAGAACTTGTTACAATGCTTTATCATTTCACATGGTTATCTAAACTATTGTGATATACAGCATTAAAGCTACTGTAACTAACTGGTGCTTTACCTGATCTGTTTGTCCTGGCATAAATATAAATTCTCTGTCTAGAAGTTTTTCTAACAAAGCATACATGGACTTCAATTCAGCTGAAAAGAAAGTTGTATCAGGGTTTAAGCAGTGTATACTTTCCTTCTTATATGTACATACAACTACTAGTACTGCAACTTATGGATCTAAGGATTTGTAATCATGTCTGTTTCAGTGTCTTAAAGACACATGAAATATCAGCTTTTTCAAAACCTCTGAAAATTAACATCCGTGAATTTTAATTTCTGCTTTCCACGTTCAGAATTAAAAACTTTGTAACACTGTTGTTTGCATTTTATTTTCAATTTAATAATATTTTTAAAGATTATCAATTAATTAACAGTAGTGCTATAATTCTTTCTAGTATTTAAAAGTTTCATATGCAACTTAGAAGCTTCCTAAATACCTTTTTCTTTTAACAACTTAATTTATTTGAATGTGTTTTGTAAATGACCAAGCAAGAGTTTATTAGAATTGGCTAAGTTGACTTTAAGAAGTGACTACATCAACACAGACAACATACAGATAACAAAAGTTCACTGTCCGGTTTTAGTGTTCTGGTCACCTTAAACAGGCTCCAGTGACACTGTATAGACAATACACCAGTAACAATTGCTCATCTTCAGCACTTATAGCGCTCTCATCACCTAAAAGCAGACACTGCTGGGACTTTAATTCACTGCAATGTTTTATACTTACATATTGCGAGGGTATCTTTAACACAGGTATTTATTGGGATAGCTATCAGTGCCACACGGACAAACACATTCAGAAGCTGGTTCCTATACAAGCAAACCATCATCTCTTGTGCTGCTGATGTCATCAAATTATCACCATTCTGATCTGCTAATGTCTCATCTACTGCCACAAGCTCAACAATGTCATCAGCATTTACATGTGCAATGTTCTTATGTATGAATATGTTATGCCTAATAACAGCTTCTGCAGATTCATTCACTGAAAGAAAATAATTCAACAGTATTAATACAGAATGTTAAAAATTCTGGTCTTTTTTACAAATAGAAATTCTATTACTGTGAATTTACTTTTTCTGTTTTGTTAACAGTTAACTCCCTAAAAATAACTTGCAAAGTGGAATAAAGATGAAAAGGTAAAAGCATCTGCAAATCTTAAACAGATGTCTTGACTGATAGCAAGTGACATGCTAGCAGGTTTAACCCTTTCAGCTTGTAAAGGGCTTAAACTGGATCCTACTACTGGCATAAAATACTTTCAGAAATACAGAGATAATTTTAGAGGAATAACAGCTAGGTTACAATATGTCATAGATACATACCAGGCCAGTCTATGTATGCTCCGAGGTTAGAAGCCTGCCGTTTCAACCATTCCACTTCTTTCAGTAACTGTTTCATTGGAATTCCTTCTAGGTTTTGTAGAAGTACAGCTGCTATTATAGACCATGGCGCTATTGCCATGTTTCTCAATTGTTGCAAAGTAATGTCGTAACTTAATTTCTGTATAAGTGCTTGTTCTTGAAATGTTAAACTGGCAATATATCTGAAAAGAGAATGAAAAATGTGTACAAACTTGCTCAAATATTATAAACTGTATGATGGTGTTCACAGAAAAGAAAGAAACTGGATAAATTTTGATATTGTACGCCTACTCTGTCTCAGTCTGTCTGTTTTGATTTGTGCATGTGTGAAATTTTTTATTCCTAGTGTGTTTTCACATTACATCAGCATTTCAAATACTTCGATTTTTTAGATAATAATCACCGACTTATACTGCAAGGAAAAGGAAAATTTCCAAAGTTATTACTAACTTATAAGACTCTGTAGAGCAGTTTTACTTCCACTGAATATAGAGAAAAATTTTGAAAGTCTGTTTTGACTATCCTGATCAAAATTTGAAAATCCACCCTTTTGATATATATAAGTTGTCTCATATTGTATCTATCAATAAGAAAAATAACTTGGTAAAACTAATTTCTTACATGTTTTTTAAGAATCTCCAGTGTTTTCAGCATCAATATTGATAATGAATCAATATGGCCATTTTGAAAGATAACATAACTGAAACTGCATCCAGGCTGCAGCTAAGATCTCATGTAAACATACCTCGGTGACAGACTGTGAGAGGTCCTGTCTACAGAACCAATAGAGTAGTTTCTGATGGATACCGGCTCACCAAAATTTATGTGAACATTTCCAAAATCTTCTGACAATATACTTCTGGCTTTGAACACACCCTGTAGGCAATAAAACATTTTAATTTTACAAGCATGTATGAAAAGTTGTCATACAAAACAATGTAGCAATATGTTATAAGCTTTTGGGTGAAATGAAAACTCCTCTATATATCATAGGCAGTATGTAGATTTTACACTGTTCAACTGTCAAATAGTTCCTACTGTTTTGCTCTGGTTATCTCAGATATATTACACATGACCCATTAGTTAAGAAACAAAGTACATACGGATGCTGATTCCTTGGGTTTAGGAACACCAAGTAATTCATAAGCATACAACTTCTCCTCTAGAACTCTGTCATACGACACACTAACAGGTATCACCATGATATCAGGGATCTGTGCTTTGAAATACGGCTCCAAGGATGCAGACAACATTCCTGAAAATTATTTATACCATATAAATCTATTCTAAACTGTCACCAGTAAATCAGTTTAAGAGAAAATGTCAGTTAGAGGGTTTTTACCTCTGATAGTTCCTATGTGTAGTATAGTGGACACATTACAGGAATGGAAGGTGGTCACCCACAAGTCATTCAAAACTGCTTAAAAAGTCACAGCAGTAGTTTTTTTAACAATTCTTCTAGTGAAACAAGTGTACTTTGAACTCTTTTAACTAAGTACAATATTTGATGTATATCGTAAATACATGCACACAAAAATAATTAAATGTGTTGAACATTTGCAATGGCTATTTTCTTAACTGACTTGCACGATTTGCTACCAACAGGAAAAACCAACGGAAAATTAAAAGCTGCATGGAAAACAATGTACACCTATGATCAATGTGCACTGAGTTAAATTTATAAATACACTGGTCACAAAGACAGAAATATCTAACTCTAACAGGGCTGTAATTTTATTGATATTACCCCTCTGAGGTATATAACCCTTCAGAGTGATACCGTTCTTCATGAAGATATTACCGTTCATTATGTTATGATTTTAGTGGCTAATCAAAATATAACTCTCCACACAGTGAAAATTATCAAAATATATAACGCGGATTAAAGTAAAAAAGTATACCAAGTGCAATGAATGCTAGAAACCATGAGACGATTCCTGCGATTGTCGACATTTTATTGAAATAATCTCAACAAAAGTAGAGTTTGAGACATAAGATAAACAAAAAAATTATTAACATCGATATAATACCACGATAATTTCACTCATGAGCCCCAATAGTTGTTTTCATGGTGCCCACTCAGTCAAATGATAATGTGATATTACACTGAAACCAACAATTATTCTCTATTTATTTTATGTTTTCCGGTGGTTTATCGAAATATAACGGTGGATTACATCCCGATAAACTCACTGGCCACTAAGTGAAAATTATCAAAATCTGTTACTCGGATTGAGGTCAAAAAGTATCCCAAGCGCACTGAATGCCGGAAACCATATCAGCGATGCTTTCTGATGATGTTCCCCGAAATTTTTGACATTTTATTGAAATACACTTAGTTTGAGACATAAAATAAACAGAAAAATTGTTGGTATCGATGTTATATCACGATAATTTCACTTGTGAACACCAATAGTAGATATTTTCAACAGTACCAACAATCAGTACAATATTCAGATAATAAATTACCAAATTTTGGGCTAAGGGATTTTTGCGTTCGACTCCTAGTTCCCTCAACGTAGAACTCTACTGGTGAATCACCATTGCATATATGTGTTTGAACATATTCTGTGAACACTGCCCAGTATAACTGGTCATCTCCAAAGCTGCGCCGGATATAGAATGCACCAGAGTTACGTAATAACCAACCAAAAAATTTCATACCCATGAAATCTGCAATGAAAAAAAAAGATGTAGGATAATCTTTCCAGCAATGTACTTTATTCTCGTTATTTTATGACATTTTTTGATTACAGGTTTAGTACTTTTTTACAATAAAGATAAGAACATTTCTGACCACATACAATTGCCTGTAGCATGTACTACCAGTACTAACTCATACAAGAAGATATTTTGTAATGAGAGTTAGCTGAATGTTGCATATTCATGACTGTTTATGTCCAATATTTCTTTTCTGTCACAAATACAAACAATGCAATTAGTCTAAAACGAAAGTAGAAACAAGTAGTTAATAATATAACATACCCATAGCAGCAGCAATAACTGGTAGAGGTAAATCGTAGTGGAAGAACACATAAGACATGAGCAAAAAGTCCAGATAACTTCGGTGACTAGGCATTAACAGTACTGGATACTCTTTGATCATGGATCTAACCTGAATAAAATAATATGCAAATGGTTTCTATGGTAACAGCATCTTTAAACATCAGTTCAAAACTCAAAACATAACGGGTCTCGGAAAGCTGTACAATCCGCGTATTTGTACCCATACTTTCCCCAAAAAAACACAAAAAAAACCCAAAAATACCCCCCAAACACACAAAATTCCCCCAAAACCCCCCCCCCCCCCCCCCCACAATATGCAATTACGTTTAAAGCGATGAAAGGTATACGTGTACCCGTTTCGCGCGTAAACCAATAAACACGCGTGGTGTTTCCAATCTTGTTGATAGGTGTCTGTGTAATTGTGTTTATGTAGACATGCAGCATTGTATATATTGAATTAGCATCTTTTATGCCTTTTTAAAGGAAAGGCCGAATCTATAATTGTGATAATTGGATTAAATCATGTTCAAGTTAGACGCGTGTTTGCAGACGAGTGACCGAAATTGCGTGTTTGCACATGATAACCTTTTTTTTTCCGAAAAACTACCTTTGTTTCCAAATTAAAAAGACATGATCATTGCTCAATTTTTAATATCATTTTAACAATGAAAACATTTTGAGATATATACGATTGGTGTTTACACATTTTCAAAAACCCCAAGACTTACTAGCCCAATAAGGTGCGCCAATACACGGCCGCGTAAAGACAGACACATAATATCGTTTGTAAAATCATCGGTCTTTCAGTCGACTCTTAGACTAGATAAAATAACTTTGGACAAAGTGGACGTAAAGGAAATGTCCGACCGACGATTCTGAAAGTTCGGTGAAAAAGATAGAAATGTATGGAATGATTCTTGGTATGGGACATTTCCTTGGGATTGAAAAAGTGACTCATAACGATAGTATAGCGATCTGTTCGTGGTGTAAGAAAGCAACTCAGTGCTATTAAATTTAAACATAAGAGTAATAATGGATTACTAATAAGCACTTTCATTTTGCTATAAAATAATATTTCGACTCTGATACACTGGCATTGCTAAGATATATTTTGCAAATGTTTTCATATTTCAAAACATCGTTGAAACCCCCTTTTGTTTCCTTGTGTTACAGGTAAATACATTGCAATACTTTAATACATTCATGAGACCTCTTGGGTTGGGGGCCCCCCCGTTCTAAAAACATGGACTCCAAACATTTTCAAGCCCTATTTTTTATGACATAGGAGTCCTGGACTCCTACTTTCAAAATCCTAAACCCTGGACAATGCCAGTGCTAGAGTTATCACTGAAAATGATGAATACCCAAAGTTGCAATTTTACTCTTTTGCTAGACACAGTAGAGGAATAAGAGCACTGTCTGTTGGTGCTGGACACTTGGTGGTGGTTGCTTGTCAGACAATACATACAAAGTTTCAATTGATTTCAGAACATTACTGAAGCACAACATGCCAATGATATTCATGGCTTAGCTTGATACTTATTACAGTATCACTCCTTTAAAGTTTCACAGATAAAATACCCAAGTGCAACATGCTGATGATATGTACAACTAGGCTTGGTACTAATCAAAATGGTGAAGTTTCATTGAATTCTAGGTAATGGTCTCCCAAGAATAATCTGGACAATTTCGTTTTTGAGACGGAGTGACTGACTGACAAGCATGATTCCAATATAGCCCCAATATACTTCATAATTATCTGAGGGTATTTAGTTTAAACTCATAATCTGTTTTTCTTAAAATTTGTCAATAGTGCTGCAACTGCCTATGGTTACTGTGACCACAACATGCCAGGGTAAGTGCCATTAAGCCAATTGCATCTGTCTCTCTGTGAGGTTGATTCTATCTTCAGTGAGTATCCAAAGTGATTAATCAAATTTGTAAGGACTTTTTCACAAAAGTTTAATCTAAATAATATAACCTTTTGGATGGCTTCTTCATTCACATAAACTCTCTGGAACAGACTCTTCATAACTTTGACCAGAAAGATTGCAAATCCTCGAATGACTCCTACACGCAAATTGTGTGCCATTTCATCAACCACTGACTCTGCTTCTTTCATCACATCTTCTACTGGAGTTCCAGTTTCTTCACAAACCTGCCATAAACAAAATCTACTGTACATATACATTTAACTTGTCTAACAAATGTATCAGATAAAGATGTTAAAATGGCATAAAAACAATATACAGCTCAACTTTCTTTGGACGAAGTTCTGACAAGAGAATCAATTAGAGCATAGCAGGGTATCATGACAATAAACATTACATCCAAGATAAACAACATTAGAAATACATTCTAAACTGACAGAAACTATCAGAGACTGCTTCTCACAAGACATATCATTTGTACGATGTTTATGCAGTATGGCATTCACTCAACAGACATGGAAATAACAGATTACTCAATACCGACAGGGCATTTCCCCCCCCCCCCAAGTTTAGGGAAGGCATCCTAGCCCCTCAATTTGAGGAAAATTGAAATGATGAATAGCTGAAAGGGACACTAAAATCCTGGTGCCAAGTCACAGTTTGGGGAAAACTGCATGATTTCATAAAAAATTTAGTTGGGGATGACGCCCCATACCATGTATACCGGCCTCTGATATAGAATGTAAAAATACCTTGACTGTACTAGCATTAAATTACCATTAGAACTTATTTGTTAAAACTGCATTTTGGCAAAGATTTTCACTTTCCTAATCCAAGCAAAACTTCATGTTACCTTCTCTACTGCATATTTCACTCTGTCACTACTCAAAACATCTTGTTTGATCTGGGCAGGTGATCTTGGCTTATTGTATTTGAATTCAGGCACCTCTCTGTGTCTAAATGACCAACCTATGTCACTTGTGTGTCGTCTTTCATCAAGGATGTCAACAAAGAAGTCTTTCTGACGTGCTGACACCAATCGCGGGTCATCTGTTATAGCAATAAAATACATTGACAGATTTGATTTATAATGAATACATTTCACAATGCTTGTTCAAAATAAAAACTTCACCATTGCATTTTTTTCAAATTGACGAAAATCATTTTTGGTTCCCTTTTACGCACTATCTGCAATTGAAGCTTAAGTAAATTTACTCTTTTCATCTACCAACATTGTATAAACTGAATAATATGCAAAAACAAATAAGAAGAAAAAAGCAGCAATCCAAAAACATTCTTGCTGACTTCAAAGTCGAATTTATCCCACTTCCCAAATGAAGAAAAGATAGGTATCCGCTAATCTGATTAGTTGTTCGAACTTTAATTAGGACGTTAAGCTTAAGCTGAGAATACCATTTCATGACTGAATCACTAATTCTTATAGTCTCACTATTTTCACTTCGAAGGCAAACCGGTTTCACAGGTTGACATTTTAGAGTTGTCCGCCTTCCTTGTAAAGATGTGACAGTTATAAAATATCAGATCTGTGAAAGGGACCACACTGAAAGGCCAAATTAATTAGGCTATAATTCTAACTACTGTCTGCTATCTCAGCTGCAATACACACATCTCAAGAATAACAACAAATGCAAACAGAACACTAGGCTTTCTCAAACGTAACATTAAAACAAAACATGAAAATATCAAATCACTCTCTTACAAAACATTAGTCAGACCACAACTAGAGTATGCATCATCTGTATGGTCACCACACACCCAGGTTAATATTCACAAGCTGGAGATGGTCCAGCGACGAAAAATCAGATGGGTAAAAAATGATTATTCCAGAGATACCAGTGTGACAGACCTGCGAACACCCTTGGGAACAGGCGTCAAGCCTCCAAATTGGTTATGTTTTACAAAAATACTAAATCTTGTAGCAATCTCCTGCCCAGTTACCTAGAAGTCCCAAAGGTTAACAAGACATATGCACCCCTTTAGTCTCTGCCAAACCCATGCAAATTCGGACTTCTTTAAGTACTCTTTTTTCCCCCATACCACAGTCCTGTGGAATAGATTACCCACACATATTGCGATCCTGCCTGATCTTGAATCATTCAAGCAGGCAGTGGCCCAAATCAATTATTAGTCATACAACAGTTGTTTTTAACCCTTTTACTCTTTTACTATTTTAACAGTTTTAACCGTCTTGTTTCTCTTGACTGTAGGAGATATCTTGCAGTAGTTTTATCTTTTATTAACACCCGGCGTGCACCCTGCCTATAATACTCGTGAGAGGTGTGAAGCAGTATAACAAGATAGATAGATAGATCTTATCATGATATCATCAGTTACACAATACAAAATAATTACAGTTTACACAATGGCAGTGTCTAGAGAACCGGAACCGGTTCCCTAGACAGCGACCTTAGCGAACCGGAATCGGTTCTCTAGTCTATATCCGTCTATACACTAGCGAACTGGAATTGTTTTCCTGCATATATTACGGGTTATGGAGATAAGAAAATGGATTATTTAATATTTATAAATTAAAAACTTTCATTTAAACGACAATGAAATGCGGGATTATCAGTTTATTTGCATTTGTTTTCAATTTGAAGATTGTCGTAATGATCTCCTTCGCCTTCCGCACTTCCGGTCGTTATTTGATGCGGGCGAATGAACAAGCGTGTCATTATCGGCACACCGTGAAGGCATCGATACAACTATAGAGACAATGTAATTAGTTTAGTTTTTCGAAAGGGAACAACGTTACAGCGGAGTTTGTTATAACAAGCGCTCTTTATTTGTACAACTTGAATTTACTTCTAGCGTAGCTTCATTTTGATTTTATACTATATTCTATTTTTCGTAATTGCTACATCCATGCAACGGAATATTCTATTCTAGAATATGTCGTAAAAAGAAATACAGATTCGATTTTAAGGCTTTTTGCTTTAATGTTAACATCAATTTCAAGGACTTATCTTGCAGTTTTAACTCAAATGAGTTTTGCACTATATCTGCATTTAGTCTTGCAAACGTATTATGAATACAACTGTTTAAAGCTAGAGAAGGTCTCTCCAACGGAGAATGACACTGAAGCCATTGTGAAATAAATTTCATATGACATTTTTGCCGTGAAAAAAACGAAGTTTATATACATTAGAATGCAAGTGCCATGCGTACCATACATGCCGTATTTTGAAAAGCATTAAACACACCGCCTCGACAAGTACCAGTTCCAACATGTGTCGACCTTTGATTAAAAAAAAACAAATTTTCAAACCTAAAATTATACCTCATTAAAGCTATGTTAATTAGGTTTGAGCCTTGTGCTTGTAACTACGTGATAATCGCGTACAAACTTTAAGCTAGATAGATAGATAGATTTATTTCGGTAAAAGTGTACATAAAACATAGCATAATCCATAAGATGCATGTGCTAAAACAAATAACAAACACAGTGATATATTGATTGATCCATGTAGAGCACACCAATACCAGGGATAACACAACAAAGGGGAAAAGAAACTTTCCTCTTATTTCCATAGTGGTCCCTACGATGCGCCGGCTACTTTAAATATAGATTAGGTTATACACAATTTAATGTATGTTGAAATCAATAATTATATTTGCATTTCACATTTTTTCCTCCATATATTGTTTTTGCTGGCAATATATACCTATTTAAAGACATACCACAAATCTTAGATCACTCCAAATAACACCAAACTAATTTTTATATTTAACTCATGTTTGCTTGCAGTAGGGAGTGCCTCTTTAAGATACAATTACGTTTATTCCTTCGAAGATCAATAGTTTTGTGCTCGTGCATATATGTCGTCTTTAAATTCTTATATGTTATTCATACATTTCCGTGAAGATCACAAAATAAATACAAAGACATTTTTCAAGCTGGAGATATAATTGAATATTCGGGTACTAAATTTTTATTTTATTATAACTTACAATGTATAGTATAAAACTGCATTTCGCTGAGATAGTTTAATAACAGACGCAAACACAGGTCTTATTATTTGTAACAAAGTACCAAAGTACATTCATTAATGAATGAATTGCCTATGTCGTGTTGTTTTCACGGCTTTGAGTACTACAACGCTGTACAGCATATTTGTTATAAAGGATTGTATCACAAATTGATTAGTGTCATATGTCAAATTATAAGTGCTTTGTTCATAAATGCTCATCTTCTGTATAAAATAGTGCCGTTTGGGTCGAAAAGTCAAGCCAGAATAATGGCTTTCCAGGAATCACACTATTGGGCGAACGAATACGGACCTTACTGTGGCATATTTGGTCATAGTTTCGTCCGGCGTCTATGTGTACGCTGGCGAAATGGTAGTCTGCACAATGATCTACCATTTCATGGTGAAGCACACGAGACAGGAGGATTAGGAGTCGTCGGGCTGTTGCAACATATACATTGTCTTTATAGCTGTATCAATTAACGTGCCGATAACAACACGCTAAATAATTCGTCCGCATATTAATTCCGGTTCGCTAAGGTCGCTGTCTAGGGTACCGGTTCCGGTTCTCTAGACACTTCCTTACACAATTGGGAAAAGCCGTTCCCAGTGTGGGATTCAAACCCTAGTCCAACTAATTGTACGCGCGTCGAGATATTGTGTTAGTTTGTATGGGCAATATCTCTCCTCTACGTACAACATAGAAACCCGGCTTTCTATGGTGAGCGTTCCTCCCAAATTTTCGGTGGCGGCTTTAAACCGTCAAAAGTCTTAATAAAATTAATATTTCTGTAACTTGTTGACGATACCTTTAAAGAATATCCATTTCCACATCAATTTATTCCATTTATATCTCGCAATACATCAAAATAAGAGTTTTGACGAATTATAAACACATGCACTACCTAAGTTTACACATCTCCGCTAAAGTCACGTGATAAATACCAATAAATAGCTTACACTACCGCGAACGGCTAACTGCGGACAAGCTTACGCGATGTAAATGTGTACTGTAGGCTGTTCGTCAGTATTTAAAATTTAAATATCAAAACTCCGCAAGGAGGACAGCAAATTATTTATCTTTATAATTTTAACAGCACTTGCCATACTTGTATATGCCTGCCATGTGCTTGAACTGCATTCATTTGTTCACGACCATGTTCTATTGAAAGCACGTGGTCATGTCATATTTGGCGGGAATATTTTCGGGGGAATCTTGGCTTCAATATACAGACTAAATATTTCAAATTTACGGAGGAAAACACAAATTACAACCTGATAATTTGATACTTGCAAAATTTCTTCAATCAAACAATTCATGTAAATACATAGATTGTAAAGTATTTCTGATTTTAGTTTTGGGTATTTCGGTTGATCCGCGGCATGCACGGGGCTCATCAAATTACAAGTTCGCATTGAAAAAACAACATAAAACAGAACGCCAACCTACCAACCCATCGTTTTTCAACATATTACTGGTACAGGAAACAGACATATTTTAAGGCCTTATGTTGATTTACAAAATATAAGTAAGATAGGAAAATAAACTTGCAGAATGTAGTAAATTTTCTGACTTGTTTTCTCTATCATCAGGAAAAAAAAGTTCGATTTGTCCGCAGTCACCATCATTTATAAAACTACCTAACAGTCTGACTATTTTACGTACAGAACGTTACGGGATATAGCCATTTTCAGTGTACACATTTCACTACCGTGGTAGCATATAAATATGGCAGAGGGAGTAAACAAATGAAACTGTGAAAGGAAACTTTAGCTGATAACTTTCTTTAAACTTGAGCGACTGACGATATTGAACAGTAAATACATTCATTTTTATGTTATATACAGGTTCTTAGTTAAAATATATTGTCTTTCGATGTTTCTACCTAAATCTCTGTTTCACAACAGAAAGGTAGGTTTCTAGTTTTGACGTTCTAGCGAGATTCTGACCCAAAGCGAAAATATCTCAGAATTTGCTCAAAACGTCACTTAAATATTTTGACTAATTCAAACCCATGGCCCTCACGAATATTGAATGATTACCTATGTTTGCAAACTACAAGAGAGCACAGATTTTCTTACAAATCAGGCAGAAACAAAATTGTGTGAGTAGTGTTAGAAACAAAATTGTGCGAGTACAGTGTTGAAATGAGTATCTCTGTACAGTACCTTTCAAAATCCACGAGTTCCTCGACTGTTCAGACATTTTGCTCCGTGCACCTTGGAACAAATTAATTTTTCTGTTTGTAGATATGAAGATCGACCTCTTGATTACGCTGTCACATTTCAAAGTGCAAGGCCTAATTTTGTGCAAGTCTACATGTGAATTTGTTTTGAGACAACGTGATAATGGACGTTGATTGGCTGTACAAAGTCGCAAGATAGCTGCCGTAAATCGGATATACGACATCCCAATAAAACATTTTCATATCAATTGGCGTGTTTATGAATTTAGTCCTTGATATATCTGTAAAATAAAACAACAGAAATACAAATCGAGTGGCCTTGACCAGTTAAAATGTTAAAACTTATTTTCAAGGTCTCGAATACTCTCCAGACGGAGGCGATTTTCTCAAAGTTTCGCGGAAAATTTGACACGTAACGTCAGTTGTCAAAAATGTTCCAAAATCTTACTTTGACATGTATTATTTTAGCATACAGCTGTTTCAGATATGTTCAAATGAAATCTTCAGACATTGACGTAAGCAAATTATTGTAATTTACTATTTTTCCTGTGACAATAGTGAACTTTTAATTTTTATCACATGATTTCGCGACAGGCAAGTAAATTAGGAATTCCAGACTTTTCCACCCCCCAAGTCATTTCCTCCCCAAGACTTTTCCCCCCAAAAACGTTACCTCCCAAGACGTTTCCCCCCTAGACATTTCCTCCCAATACTTTTCACGCCCAATTTTTAATTCACTCAAATTAAAGTGATTTATCATACATGTATTTGTCACAGTTCGGACTTAGTTCACATTTGGGGAGAATATGTGTAAGCAGCCCAGTAGCTCAGTCGGTAGAGCATTCGCCCTGTAAGCGAAAGGCCCCGGGTTCGAGCCCCGGTCTGGCTGCACATTTTCTCACCCTGAGACATTTGGTGCCCAACGTGGGGCTGTGACTGATTATATACTTCGAGATCATGTTTACCTTGCTCTCTTAACCCGTACGAAATTCGAGGACGAATTTCAGTATGGTGGGGGAGTATGTCACGGTTCGGACTTAGTTCACAATTGGGGAGAATATGTGTAAGCGGCCCGGTAGCTCAGTCGGTAGAGCATTCGCCCTGTAAGCGAAAGGCCCCGGGTTCGAACCCGGTCTGGCTGCACATTTTTCTCACCCGGTGACATTTGGCGCCCAACATGGGACCAGGGGTCGTGAGTTCGATCCTCACTGGGGGCTCCAAAATGTCACAGGGAGACTTATTTATTTATAATTCTAACACAAGCGGCTGTTTTTCCTATATAAACATATAGGGAAAAGCCTGTATTTTATTTTACGATAAAATACAGCACGTTTTTCCAAGGACAACCTGCCTTAAATGACGTAACGACGTGACGTATGTAAACAAGCACGTCCAATCGTATCTCACGTTTTAAGGTTACAATGATGTACTACTACATAACTTAAATAATACTTAAATAAAGTTCGGGATTGTTTTCAAAGATAATAACGTGTTAGAATCGAAATAATAAATTGTTCCCTATATTTGATCATTGAATAAAATACAGTCAGTCATTTGGATGTGAAAAATTAAATCACTCATGCTACGCACTCATGATTTAATTACTATGCATCCAAATTCCTGACTATATTTTATTCAACGATAAAATACAGGGAGGCATTTATTATTTCTTAAATATTCATTCATTTATTTTACCAAAACCATGAAATGTTTTAAACCTTTTTTTAATAATTATGTATAAATTTATTTATTATAATATTGAAGTATATTGGGGGTGAAAATTCTTCACATTGCAAACATTTCACCCCCATTTTGGGGGGGAAAAGTCTTGGGAGGAACTGTCCTGGGGGGGAATCACACGCACTGGCTCCAATTTAACGATAATGCTCCAACTAACGTAACGAACCGGCTCCAATAAAAAATGGCTGATTTAGTAAACAAAACCCAAGTCAGTATAACAGATTCGTGTATTTTATATGGTAAATCGCAACTTCTGAAGAAACGAATACTCTTACGGAATGCTCACTCCTTTCCTGCATGGCCGTAGCTAGTCGGCTGTTTCAGACATCGATGCGTGTGAAAGTAATGCAAGTTGAATGCAGAGGATTCAACGGTAAAAAGTGCAAAACACACCCAAAATGCATGGATTTTGCTCAAAATTATCGAAGTTAAGGTGTTAAGCATAAAAGATTTGCACTGGCATGTAACTTTGGGTCAAATGTCGTAAGCATGTACCAACACTTTACCAATCTGCTATTTTTATAGGCAAAACTTACCCATTTAAAAATATGATTCGGGATCCAATTGACGATACAACGAAAATGTTCCAATTCGTGTTTCACGGATCATTTTCACAGACATTTTTTAACAATTACAAACATAAGAGAATCTCTTATCGAACAAAATGTTGAGTTTTTTATGTCACCTTGTACCACTCCCTTTAAAAAAATAATTTAAAGGAGAACATCGCTCATCCAGGGGTTGCGAGTTCAAGCCCGCCACTGGGGTCACGACCGTACCTCCTCATATGACACCAGTACTTTTTTTCCATGAAGTAGACTCGAGTGTGACTCCAAGCTTCACGCTTTCTATACAATCGAGCCAAAATAAATAAGTATAAACTAACATTTAAGTATTCAAAATACTTCCTAAAATAACAGGATTCATGGATACCGTATATACCGCTCTGCTCGGTTTGTTAGTGATAAACTGTAAAACATTTACGTATTGTCTACCTTGACTATGTCGCTGTAGAGCTACAGAATTTAGGCATATAAATAAATCACCGTAATTGTTTTCTTCATCTTCTACCTCGACTAATTTGGCAAATATTCTACTTTTGAATGGTTTTATGCGTGTTTTAATAATGGCTTAAAGTCTACAGTACTATTTCAGTAGATATCAAGTGCCAGTACCTTTGCAATTTTGTATTGACCAGAATAAACTCAACACAAACTGGCTGGGTGAGAATTCCAGAAAGTTTATCGCAATAAGCACACTTAGGCAAAAAAGCTCAGATAGATTATATTGAGGTCGTGTACAAGTTCACAGAAAGATGATAAAGCATAAATAGCGAATGCAAAATTATATACTTCTTCAACCGTCGCTTTCCAAATTTTCATTAGATGACAATTTCGATTTTAGTCTAAGCTGCATGTGATTATTGATAGCGGTCAAAACGCTAGGTCAAATAAAACCTTAAAGCTGTTCGCTCTCAGATTTTCGTAAAAGAATAATTTCTTCAAACTGTATGTAAATAACGTATTTTAGAACATATGGTAATATAAAAAGGCTCCAGTATAAACTCATGTTGCGTACATCTCTAAATTTTGAAAAATACGCTACCAAATTCAAAAGCGTTGCAAACACTTTTGAAATTTCAATATAACATATAGTGTAGCGGTGCCGTGTAACCGACCTTTTCAATCCATTTCTGCGAATTCCTACCTAGATTTTTGCTTTCTTTAATTCTAGCCTTTAGTTTTAAACTGATGAATAAGAATGTCAATGGTTTTGCGAGAGAGCGAGCAGCTTTAAACACTGTGTCCATGAATCCTGCCATTTTGGAAAGTATTTTGAATATTTAAAAGTTCTGAGTTGAATTTTCAATTTTTCACTAAGAAAACACATAAATTTGTGTGATAAGAGTTACTTTTATATTTGTAATTGTTCATAAACGTCTTTGAAAATGATCCGTGAAACACGAATTGGAACATTTTCGTTGTATAGTCAATTGGAGCCTGAATCGTTGTATTTTTAAATGGGTAAGTTTTGCCTATAAAAATAGCAGATCGGTAAAGTGTTGGTACATGCTTACGACATTTGACCCAAAGTTACATGCCAGTGCAAATCTTTTATGCTTAACACCTTAACTTCGATAATTTTGAGCAAAATCCATGCATTTTGGGTGTGTTTTGCACTTTTTACCGTTGAATCCTCTGCATTCAACTTGCATTACTTTCACACGCATCGATGTCTGAAACAGCCGACTAGCTACGGCCATGCAGGAAAGGAGTGAGCATTCTGTAAGAGTATTCGTTTCTTCAGAAGTTGCGATTTACCATATAAAATACACGAATCTGTTATACTGACTTGGGTTTTGTTTACTAAATCAGCCATTTTTATTGGAGCCGGTTCGTTACGTTAGTTGGAGCATTATCGTTAAATTGGAGCCAGTGCGTTTTGCCGATACAGTGTGGGAATAGTCTGACAACCGTAAATTAGGGTCTTGTCAAGATGTACCTGTTATAGGGTGAGAAAAATGTGCAGCCTGACCGGGACTGGAACCCAGGACCCTTCGCTTACAGGGTGAATGCTCTACAGACTGAGCTATCTGGCCTCCTGCACATTTTCTCCCCTTTTTAGCTCGACTATTCGAAGAATAAGGAGAAGTATAGCTATTGCACTTGCCCCGGCGTCGGCGTGTGCGTTGGTTAAAGTTTTTAATAAAGTCAAATATCTTGAATACTATCAAAGGTATTGACTTGAAACTCAAAATATATCTTTACCATAAACAGCTACACCTGAGGAAACAATCCCCATAACTCTGTTTTGATTTTTGACAGATTTATGCCCCTTTTTAACTTAGAATTTTTGGTTAAAGTTTTTTATAAATTCAAATATCTGGCATATTATCAAAGGTATTAGCTTGAAACTCAAAATATATCTTTACCATCAACATCTACACCTGAGGAAACAATCCTCATAACTCTGTTTTGATTTTTGACAGATTTATGCCCCCTTTTAACTTAGAATTTTTATGCCCCCACAAAGTGGGGTGCATATAGCGTTGCACTTGTCCGTCAGTCCGTCCGTCCGTACGTCCCGAAATCTTGTGAACGCAACTCCTCTTAAACCGGATGGCAGATTTTGCTTAAACTTCCAGGGATGAACAACCTTAATGTGTAGATGGTAGTAAAGGAAGGAATTTTCGCGGCGACCAAATTTAACAGAATTATGGCCCTTTGTTGATTTTTTCACTATATACCATATAGAAATTTTGTGAAAGCAACTCCTCTTAAACCGGATGGCAGATTTTGCTTAAACTTCCAGTGATGAACAACCTTAATGTGTAGATGGTAGTAAAGGAAGGAATTTTTGCGGTGACCAAATTTAACAGAATTATGGCCCTTTGTTGATTTTTTCACTATATACCATATAGAAATTTTGTGAAAGCAACTCCTCTTAAACCGGATGGCAGATTTTGCTTAAACTTCCAGTGATGAACAACCTTAATGTGTAGATGGAAGTAAAGGAAGGAATTTTTGCGGCGACCAAATTTAACAGAATTATGGCCCTTTGTTGATTTTTTCACTATATACCATATAAATAATTGAACATATGAATTTTACATTTTTATGCCCCCACAAAGTGGGAGCATATAGCGTTGCACTTGTCCGTCCGTCCGTCCATCCGTCCGTCCGTACGTCTGTCCGTACGTCCCGAAATCTTGTGAACGCAACTCCTCTTAAACCGGATGGCAGATTTTGCTTAAACTTCCAGGGATGAACAACCTTAATGTGTAGATGGTAGTAAAGAAAGGAATTTTTGCTGCGACCAAATTTAACAGAATTATGGCCCTTTGTTGATTTTTTCACTATATACTATGTAGAAATTTTGTGAACGCAACTCCTCTTAAACCGGATGGCAGATTTTGCTTAAACTTCCAGGGATGAACAACCTTAATGTGTAGATGGAAGTAAAGGAAGGAATTTTTGCTGCGGCCAAATTTAACAGAATAATGGCCCTTTGTTGATTTTTTCACTATATACCATATAGAAATTTTGTGAATGCAACTCCTCTTAAACTGGTTGGCAGATTTTGCTTAAACTTCCAGGGATGAACAACCTTAATGTGTAGATGGTAGCAAAGGAAGGAATTTTTGTTGCGACCAAATTTAACAGAATTATGGCCCTTTGTTAAGTTTTTCACTATATACCATATAGAAATATTGTGAACGCAACTCCTCTTAAACCGGATGGCAGATTTTGCTTAAACTTCCAGGGATGAACAGCTTTAATGTGTAGATGGTAGTAAAGGAAGAAATTTTTGTTGCGACCAAATTTAACAGAATTATGGCCCTTTGTTGATTTTTTTCACTATATACCATATAAATTTGTTGCGACCAAATTTAACAGAATTATGGCCCTTTGTTGATTTTTTCACTATATACCATATAAATAATTGAACATATAAATTTTACATTTGTAATTTAATTTAACATGTACATAAGGTTACCTGTAGATCATTTTAGGTATATGTACAGAAATGAAACAGTGGAATGAAAAAGTTCCACATAAAAATCTTACATACAGATATGCTTGCTCTTGTTTATGAGCACATCTGCACAGTGGGGGCATCCGTGTCCTTTGGACACAATTCTAGTTTGTTAAAGTTTTTAATAAATTCAAATATCCTGAATACTATCAAAGGTATTGACATTGAAACTCAAACTGTATGTTTACCATCAACATCTACACCTGAGGAAACAATCCCCATAACTCTGTTTTGATTTTTGACAGATTTATGCCCCTTTTTAACTTAGAATTTTTGGTTAAAGTTTTTTTATAAATTCAAATATCTTGCAAATTATCAAAGGTATTGACTTGAAACTCAAAATATATCTTTACCATCAGCATCTACACCTGAGGAAACAATCCTCATAACTCCGTTTTGATTTTTGACAGATTTATGCCCCTTTTTAACGTAGATTTTTTTGTTAAAGATTTTTATAAATTCAAATATCTTGAATACTATCAAAGGTATTGACTTGAAACTCAAAGTATGTGTCTACAATCAACATCTACACCTGAGGAAACAATCCCCATAACTCTGTTTTGATTTTTGACAGATTTATGCCCCTTTTTAACTTAGAATATTTGGTAAAAGATTTTATAAAGTCAAATGTTTTGAATACTATCAAAGGTATTGACTTGAAACTCAAAGTATGTGTCTACCATCAACATCTACATCTGAGGAAACAATCCCCATAACTCTGTTTTGATTTTTGACAGATTTATGCCCCTTTTTAACTTTGATTTTTTTATGGACTTAAAATGTATGTTTACTGTCAACATCTTCACCAATGTTTTTGATTTTTGACATTTTATGCCCCTTTTAACTTAGAATTTTGTCACAGTTTTTACCAGACTAACATGGAAATACTCGAAATGGCTTTCTTTTGAAATATCATAGAATAATTATGCAGCATGCAGCGGTCATGCTTTTTTAATTCTATACATTTCAATTTTGAAAAGTTACAAAGTTATTCATGATCAAATTTACAAGGTTATGTATTTCTTTGAAATTATCCCCTCCTTCCTCCACTTGGCTTACAGAATCCAGAGTAAGGCTTTGAATGTAATGTACATTTACAAAGGTCTTTGAACAAGTTTCATATCTTTGACCTTAATTCTTACAGACAATTACACAATACTCCTGTTCTTTGACAAAAAACCCATTTTACCAACAACCTTTCGAATAGTCGAGCGTGCTGTCATGTGACAGCTCTTTTTCATAATTTAGTCTGTAACTGTGACATTCTTCCCCACTATGTTGAAATTCGTCCTCGAATTTCAGTGATTACTATTAAATTAAGCAATTACAGGACCTGGTGTCCAAGACAGACCTTGTAATACCGTCACGGTCCAATGTTGGGCACCAATGTCACATGGTGAGAAAAATGTGCAGTCTGACCGGGACCCTTTGCTTACAGGGTGAATGCTCTACCGACTGAGCAATGCGGCCACCTACACATTTTCTCCCCTTTTTAGCTCACCTGGCTATGCCAGGATGAGCTTTTCTGATCGATGATTGTCCGTCGTCCATCGTTCGTCAACATTTTGATTCAAATGACATCTCCTCTGAAACCTCTAAGCCAATCTTGATAAAACTATGCAGGAATGTTCCTTGCATGAAGCTCTACAAAAACTGTTCAAAGAATTCCATTCCATGCAGAACTCTGGTTGCTATGGCAACAAATAGGAAAAACTTTAAAAATCTTCTTCTCTGAAACCACAAGGCCTAGAGCTTAGATATTTAGCATGTAGCATTGTCTAGTGGACCTCTACCAAGATTGTTCAAATTATGACCCCCGGGTCAAAATTGACCCCGCGGGGTGGGCCCTTAGTTTTTGCATAGGCTTATATAGGAAAAACTTTAAAAATCTTCTTCCTTGAAACCACAAGGCCTAGAGCTAAGATATTTTGCATGTAGCATTGTCTAGTGGACCTCTACCAAGATTGTTCAAATTATGACCCCGGGTCAAAATTGACCCCATGGGGGTGGTCACTTAGTTTTGCATAGGCTTATATAGGAAAAACTTTAAAAATCTTCTTCTTTGAAACCACAAGGCCTAGAGCTTAGATATTTGGCATGTAGCATTGGCTAGTGGACCTCTACCAAGATTGTTCAAATTATGACCCCTGGGTCAAAATTGACCCCGCACCGGGGGTCACTTAGTTTTACATAGGCTTATATAGGGAAAACTTTAAAAATCTTTTTCTCTGAAACCACAAGGCCTAGAGCTTAGATATTTGGCATGTAGCATTGCCTAGTAGACCTCTTCAAAGTTTGTTCAAATTATGCCCCTGGGGTCAAGATTGACTTTGCCCGGGGGGATCATTTGTTTTACATAGGCGTATATAGGAAAACTAATTTGGTAAAACTCTCTTCACAGGCAAGTGAACTTGTACCAAGGTGAGAGATATAGGGCCATCTTGGCCCTCTTGTTCGTAATTAAGTTCGTAACTGTGACATGTACTAACATTTCTTTTTTGATCATGGTGTATTAAACTGATGTACCCATGTTTTAGTCAGTTTATAATGATAATTTATGATACAAATTAATGTAAATTAATAATGAATTAACAAAATGAATTATAATTCTTTGTTAAAAATTAATTACTTAAAACAGAGTATTGCACTTAATGAACAATTATGTAATACTTGTTTTTGACAGAAATTGTTAAAATCCTTTCAACTAGAAAGAATTTGAAAACCCTGGGTATAGTCTCACTACTTCTACTTTGAAGGCAAACTAATTTTACATGTTGACATTTTAGAGTTGTCCTATGTCTCACTGTGATTTGCAAATGGTTGTGCACACATCCCCAACTAAATTTGTTAGACACATACAACATGTACAAACAAGATAATCCAATATTTAAATGTATAAATAATTTGATACAACATGAATAAGTAACACAATTTCAAGTACAATTTAGAACGATGTATGTGTTTCCTGACCTTGAAATGAAACCAAGGTTTTTTGCTGACAAGGTGAGGAATTGCTTTACAGACTTAGCAGTCAGCCAGTAAATTATCTTCTTTTTTTATGATGAAGTTATATACCATGACATTCATTGCAGCTGTGAAATTTGTCCTTGAATCTCAGTGAGTACTTATAAAGATTAAATTGCACAATTACAAGTGATGGAGAATGACCTTGTAATGCAATCGGAGATAAACTTAAGTTTAGGTGCTAAATGCCACACTGTTTAAAACTAGGACCTTCTGCTTACAGGGCATTGGCTTATTGAGCAAACCCACTGCTCACACCCATTTTACTCTTTTCAAAATCACATTCAGGTCTAGATATTGTATTGTGAACATCATACCGAATTTTAAAACGTATTCATAGACATGATGATTTTTACAAAACAATTACATCTCATTCCAGATAAACTTTATACAAAAACAGGAGAAGATTCTACATGACAAAGGTGTACTGTGTAACTTGAAGAAAATAAATCTGAGAAACCTTGATCATCAGAGACTAACAACAAAGGTATTATTATCAGTATCTTATTTTCAGTTTTCAAAGATATACAGACATACATAATTGTAACCAGGAGCACTGTTTTTCATTAATCATTTTTTTATAATATCTAGATGTTTTCAGTGCCTCAGATAGCTAAAAACTGAGAGATGCTACTTCCTTCTAAATTCAGGGTTTCCCTTCAACTTACCAGGGAAGTCAATATTTCTGATTCAGTTTCAGTAATGTGCATGTAACATTCCAAACAGCCTTTCAAAGAAATAGCGAAATAAATCATTGATATTGACAAATTCTTCTAACAACTCTGTGTAGGTATGAAATCTCAGTTTTGTTCCGGACTATAAAAAATCTAAATTGAGAATGTATGTGTTATAAAGAGAAGTTTATATGTTGTAGAATCCAACAAGTACAATAATATGCATATTAGAAGGAATGAAAGAAAAGGAATTGCAGAACTCTGGAAACTTATGGAACATTCTTGGAACACTCTATCATGATCTTGGACAGAAGTCCCAGGCAACAGCTAGTTTCAAACAAGCAGCAAAGTTGACCGGAAAAGTGTCGGCTTTCATAAAAGAATGGTCTTTCATAGGACCATTTGTAATTGGGAAAACAGAAGTTGATGGTGATCCTGTTGAAGCCTATGGAGGCATAAAAAACGTTTCAAAAACCCGTTACAAGAAAAATATGAGACTATATTCTGAACTTGTACCAGGCGGTGAGATTCAGTGGTCACATGTGAAACAAGCTTCTGTTGACAAAATGGTTCAGATACGCCCAGGTGTTAACTGGAATGATTTGGTTAACTCATTAGGTTCCATGGGGATCACAGAATGGCAAGGATGGGTTGTCGGAGAGTTTGCAGTAAACGAACAGGACTTAAACATCCTTGTGCAATGCCTTGGTGTTCATACAATTTATATTGATGATATTCCTGTCGCAGGAGATGTGTATCACAGAGAGAAATACTGGTATGGAGTAAAACTCCAGCAAGGACTTCATACAATTTACATCAAACTTCGAACAAAAGTAAATGCTCAATTTTTGTGTAAACTCAAAATCCCAAAAAGTAGTTTTGAAGTATTAGAGGCAAACTTTCTTCCCGATTTAGTTGATGGAAAACTTTTTAGTCCTTATATCACATTCCCGATTGTCAACTACCATAATTCCAAGTCACTTAAGATCTCCAAAGTAACACTTTCCGATATGAATTCCATGAACAAAGAAATCCTGAATAAATTAGAAGTTAAATTGAGAGATTCCAGTGTAGCTGTAGCACCAGGACAAATTTATCCAGTCATTGTAAAGTTAAAAGTCAAGGATAATGATGCAAAGGTCATTTCAAAGTGTTCATCACCAGAATCATCATGGGATGTAGAATTCAACTTGAAATTTACAACAGGTTCTGGGATACAGACTTTGCCAGTAAAACTGAGATGTCGAACAATGAGACAGTCATTTCTGTTCACTTTTATTGATCATGATGGGTCTGCTCAACATGTGGCAGCCATTCAGCCATTACAGGTACATGTGTATACCTAGTTTTCATGTCATAACTTTAGAATTATTTTAATTTTTAAAATGGTCTTACTTGCTGTATCATGTAGAATGGTTGCAGTTTACTTGCTGTTACATTTCAAGATGTTGTTATTAATGCTACCTGAAGGCTGTCATTTACCTACCTATTGTTTGTGTGGAAATGTTGTCATTTACCTGCTGTTTATACAGAAAAGTTTTGAATTACTTGCTGTTTCATGTAAAAAGGTTGCCATTTACTGGCTGTCACAAGTATGTAGAAAGTTTGTCATTTATTTCCTGTAATTAGTAAATGATAGCTTTCTGAAAACACATTTTGGTTAGCTGACCACAATTATCTTGAAACATCTGCGAACAAAAAAGTAAAATTTATAATAGAATTATCAAACTGAAAAAAAACTTTATTTGTCATTTCCTATAAACTGCCATTTTCTTGTGTCATTCACTTATAGGACTGTCCAGGCAATAAATGTCCTGTAATGTTGTCACTACATGGAACAACTATACCACCCCAGAACCAGGCTGACAGTTACAAACATATGGTAGATGAAGAATTTGTCTTTGGCTTTCCACATGCTTGGACATTAGCTCCTACCAGGTATATGTAATGTGAAATCATTCACAAATATTTAAACAAAATTAGGTACTGAACTGCTTAAAGCAACATACTTTTAGCATTTTAAATTCTTAAGGGGAAACTTTTTATGAACAATCTAAATAAGATAGTTGTGAATTCAAAGCTATCCTCAACTATATAGATTGCCTGATGGGGAAATGGGGCTAAAGTAAACTGAATTGAGGACCAGCTCTTCAATTTTGTGAACTTGTTACCATGAGGGTATTGGTAAATGATTTCTATGTGTGTATGCAATCAAAGACTGAAAAAATAATTCTATTGTTTATTAGAGGTGAATTTGTTACTCTTAACATGCTTAAGTAACACAGTCACACAAAATTTAACTCTTGAACAAAGGTAATACTTTATATTTTGCTAGCATTTTCAAAAAAAAGGGGTTGCTGTTATTCAAACATCCAATACAAATGTCTGTACCTGTACATTACTCACAGTTGTGTCCATTAAATTTAAATATGGTCAAAATAGCATTGAGTAATGTTTGAAAATTGTATAACTGTGAAAAGCCTTCTCCATGAGCAGCATTCAAACTTGGGTAGCGGGGCCAAGTACATGAAGTGGGCACTCTACCACATAGTCACATTTTACCTCTATTACTGTCATCCCTTTCTTACTAGAATTCGTCCTCAAATGCCTGCAGTATGAATGTCTGTGGGATGCGTGTGTATATTAAGTGGACACTCTAATATGTGGGCACAAAAGTTAGCTTAATGACAAGGAAGTACAAATGCTGTATTGTACATGTACTACAATGATAATGACTTTATATAATACTTTTACATCAAGATAGCATGAAGTTAAATATGCTATCTGTAAAACTTTGTAAAAAATATTTTTATGAAAAACACTGGTAGGTGTAAGTTAGTGTACCATTAAGGTAATTGTTGGTACTGTTGATTTTGTGAAGACACATCTTTCATACATTGTTATATGATTCATGGTACATTAGATTTACACTGATACATTGCGGTTCCAAATTACAGGCATGGTGCTCACAACTGGGAAGGTCCAGGTCTGCTGACAGCTGTTACAGCACTAGAACGTCTTGAAGAGATGACGTCATCTGCTGATTGGATTGTCAGTAAGGCTGACAGCAAACATGTTGTCTTTGCAGGTATTCTTACGCTTTCAAATTAACTTATGCTTGTTTAAGTAAAAAAAAAATAGAATATGATTTAAACAACAACTCCTAAATGGCTACATATCTAAAATCCAGGCATTTTGGTTTCAGACAGATTTTTTATGATTTTAAAATGACTTCAAATAAATTGATGTTCTTACGGTGACCCTCTACCGCCAGGGCTGAAAATGAATTTATTTTTTTAATGCCATCTCCTCTTGAGCCGCAATTTGAATTTTTTGGTCTTTCTGAATTAAACAAGTTCAATACAGCTGACTCATTAGACAAAGGTGCTATTTACCATTCTCATGCTTGAAAAATAATACAAAGGCAGGAAATGATGATTTGATTAAATCCTTTGCCCTTTGCAATTGCTTGCTGTAGTTGGATTATGTTAGATCTTATATTGTATACCATTTGTCTCAACTAAATTTCATATTGAGTAGCTGTCAAACATATTTTCTGTGAGTAGGTTTCAAACTTTACAATACTAAACAAGTATTTTATTACACTATCTATATTAAGTGTTTTAAAAGTTTTTTTACAAGCATTCAAATTTACCAAAAATGGTTTTACAATCTCGAAGTATTACAATATTAAAAAGCACAAGGACTCTCTTTAAAAATCACATAGATTTACACTTCTTCCAGAAGTAATAGGCAGAAATAAAATCCTACAGTACTGCGAGGGTTTGTATATTCATAGAGAAAACAATGAAAGAGTATTAATTAATTATATCTTAATGCTGTATAAAGGTCATTCCATGGGAGGTCATGGTGCCTGGCACATTGCGACCCATTATCCAGACAGAGCCTTGGCTTTGGTTACTTTAGCTGGCTGGATCAAGAAGGAAGAATATGGTGATAGCAATCTCTTCTTTAGGTATGTTTTACAGTATGTTTGAGGTATGTAAGTACATAATGTTTGTCATTTACAGTTTTAACATTGGTACTGGATGATCCATATGACCCAACACTCCACAGAAGAAATTTTAACTAATATTTCAGTCAATTTTTGGACAGTTCAGAATAGAATTTAAAAAGTGTTTTAGTTTTCTTCCTTCTGACTGAAATTTACCAATAAAATATGCAAATGGGTTTGTGACGCCTTGTCTTTGAAAATGTCACAAGTGTTGTATTATACTTTAAGTAAGTAGTTTTTTTTAAAACAAGTGAATTTTTAAAAACTATGACATTGTTGGTCCTGAAAAATGAAGAAATGTACTATGTTAATGAGACCCATAGTAGGAGAGATTTTCCAGAACTTTGATAAAAAGATTTATATATATTTAGGAAGTTAAGTAATGAATTTTTATTCACATCACTAGAAGTGTGACTTCTCCATATTTATTCTGTTTCAGCATAGAGGAGGGGGGGAACTTTCGATGTCTGTCAGTGAATTGTTTCGTGTATAACTGTTTTTCTATATGTACTTATTTACATGTATTTATATATATGTACTTTTTTTTTTCTTTGATTGTAAAATTGCTCGCAAATTTGGCGGAAATAAAATTCAAACTATTTACAGACATGTTAAAATCATATCTGTTTTTCCAGACATGATATAGCTACCAGTCATGTTGAACCAGCTATAAAGTCAGTCCTGGAATCTTGTATAGTGGAGAACGATGCTGATCAACATGTTAGCAACCTGCACGGAATCCCGATTGTTGTCCGTATAGGGGCAGCAGATCGTACAGTAAATCCCTGGTTCAGTAGAAGGATGTACAGGTTACTGAGTGAAGAAGGAATGATGGTTAACTACACAGAGGTGAAAGACAAAGAGCACTGGTGGTGGGATACAGTGTAAGTATGCCAGTTTCATGTAATGTTTGGAAATCACATCACTTACCCTTACCATGCTGGCAGCAAGTGTGCCATTGTGACAAGTGTAGACCATGATCAGCCTGCACATCCTGGTAGTCTGATCATAACCTGCACTGTTGACTATTCAGTAAATAAATATTCATTGAGCAGCCCTATAGACAAATAATTTTATTGTCCAAATCAAAAAATGGACTTGTACATTTTAGACATTTAATGTGGTAAGGGTAAATATATAATCAATAGAAATAACTATAAGAAATTACCAGACAGTCTGACTAGTCTCTATATTGAAATGGCTGTATGTCACCAGAGCAATGCCTCACACTTACTCTGCTTGGGTCATATATCCGTGTGTTTTAGAATACAAATGTAGTGTCACAAGAACATGCAGCCTTTTATGAGACCCTCTGCCAACCTAACTTTTTATGTGAGAAAGTTGGCAGCTTCTTACAAAGAACAAAAGTTTCGTATTGGTCTGTCACAGGAACTATGGTTAAGCAAACTTCCCATTTGTTTATGACCAAAATACTGTTGGATAATAAAAGTGATTTAAATCAAAGAAAATGAATGTAAAATTGTTACATCACACTTGTGTCTTCACAGTAGTTGTTATGCTTTATACTCATCTTCAAGGAGGACTATGCATATTGAATTTCATATGTAGACTTGTTTAACCTGAAAGAAGGTTTTGTGTTTACAAACATGTCTGCAATGTTTATAATATTTAAAACTTCAATTAGGGAAACAAATGATGGCGGGGCTGTGAATGACAAGTACCTGAGAGATTTCACCAACTCACATATAGACCAGTATTTAGAACATGTTGGAGAAGACCAGGGATCTTGTACGAAGGACACGTGCGGAGCTGAGACTCCACCAAGTGAGAAATACAAAGATCAATTATTATCATTCCGACTGGTCTGTTATAATCCAGCACTTGGAGAGGGAATGTATGGACTTAGGGTTGTTCAACAGATAGCACCATTTAGGAAATCAGAAATACAGGTTTGTATATGTAAAAATTTTACAAATATAGTGGCTTAATCTAGTGGTATTACTTAAAAGTTTAGTTAAATCCATATGTAGTGGACTTTAGTGTGCATCAGCATTCACTATTTGAAGAATATGGAGAACTTTTGTACTCCCCACCCCCCCACCCCACCCATTATGGGTGATGGTTTTAGTTTTTTTTTTGAGTCCATTACTTTAGTTACAACGTGTTGCAGTTGGCTTTGCCCGTTCGCTATTTTAGCAGTCAATACAATTACAATCTTACGTCACACAAAGTCAAATCTGAAACTATTAATAGAGCATGTAGATATCGGTTAACTCCTCCCCTCCGTTCTTTCATTGAAAAGGTCAAATAGGGGCGCATGCGATCAGTCTTTATTTGATTCTGACGTCGCATTCCGAACGTGGAAAGAAAAAATTAAAGTCATAACAGAAGCAGTATCGGATAAAGTATATATTAAAGTGCCATTTGGTAAATGGCAGAGCCAGGTGTACACTTATTGATGAAACTTTCCCAAAACTTTATGAAATAGACTATGGAAGTTTTATTACGTACCTCAACGAATAGCCCAACTAATTGCACACAAGTGCTTTTTAGCTCGACTATTCAAAGAATAAGGAGAGCTATCCTAGTCACCCGAGCGTCGGCGTCGGCGTAACCACTTATGTTAAAGTTTGCGTACCACCTCAAATATTTTCAAAGTCCATTGACATCTGGCTTTGAAACTTTGCACCCTTGTTCACCATCATGCCCCCAACCTGTACACAGGAGGAGGTCACTGTATCAAGCATTTTGACAGAATTATGCCCCTTTTTCGACTTAGAATTTACGTTAAAGTTTGCGTACCACCTCAAATATTTTCAAAGTCCATTGACATCTGGCTTTGAAACTTTGCACCCTTGTTCACCATCATGCCCCCAACCTGTACACAGGAGGAGGTCACTGTATCAAGCATTTTGACAGAATTATGCCCCTTTTTCGACTTAGAATTTACGTTAAAGTTTGTGTACCACCTCAAATATTTTCCAATTCAATTGTCATCTGGCTTTGAAACTTTGCACACTTGTTCACCATCATGCCCCCAACCTGTACACAGGAGGAGATAACTCTATCAAGCCTTTTGACAGAATTATGCCCCTTTTTTGACTTAGAATTTACGTTAAAGTTCCAGGATGGATATTATTTTATATTGTCAATCCCTGAGAATAGTCGAGCGCGCTGTCTACTGACAGCTCTTGTTGCTACATACGATGGCCGCCCTTCGCAAAGGCAGACTAGATGTAATATCAGTTTGTAAAATTTTTCTGTCTTGCAGTCGAAATATTGAGGCTACTCCACGAGGTAATACATGTGCATACAAATAAAAATAAAACACATTAACAGCGCACTTTTAAAGTAAGCAAGATTAAAATGTTATCCCAATACTGCAAATAGATCTAAAATGTCTGGGCTAGGTAAAATAGGACTTTCGTACAATATTTATTCGTTCTAATTTTTTGCCCTCAACATTTCGGCTAGCCTGCGGACAACCGGGACCCGGGACGGAAAAGCCGCTTGTCTGACAGCAGAATGTCCCGTGTCAGACATGTCGGACCCCCTCTGTACTATGGGTTGGACATATACAGCAGCACTCCAATAGCCTAATTAATTTGGCGTTTCAGTGTGACCCCTTTCACAAATTTGATATTTATAACTAGAAGGTGAACAACTTGAAAATATCAGCCTATAAAATCGGTTTGCCTTCGAAGTCGAAATAGTTAGACTAGCACTCTACCAAGTTCTCATATATATGTACAAATGTACATTAAATGTTGACTTTCCGAGAGCTTCTAATGATTTTACCGACTCGCGTGCATGTGTGAGTTAATCATATGTCATATAACGATTAAAACTAATGATTATCATAGTTATGACTATTTGGATAGCCATTTAAAAACAATAACACTGAACATAAATTAGTACGCATGAGTATATCAGGATATATAAGATTATTGTGTATATTTTACTTCAGTGACACTGAGGACACAGTGGTCAGTGCAAAACAACATGTTTCACTAAGACTGTCGTTTTCCCGCAGATTCTTTAAATATGTTTTCTTTATCATTCGTCGAATGTTTCTTCTTCAAAATGTGAAAAAAGCCGAAATAATTCTAGTTAGTTAAGAGTTATTACAAAGTTTTGAGTAATCGTGTAACTCTGCAGTAATGTGTCCAACATTTCGCTCATGTATGACTAGGGGCGGTAAATTGGATTGGTCAGGATGCAGTATCCAACACTCATCTACAGATTTTTATATTGGTTGGAATAAAAAAGAATTGAAATACATGTAAATATATGAGATAAAGTGAAACAAATTAGATAATCGTCATTAATCTACTGGTCTGACTGTCATGTCTGCCGTTTCATTTTTATGGCCGAAGTAACTACGCCCCTGTTCATTGATTTGTATTTTTTCTTAAACTCAACGCCCCGACCGCACTCCTAAAATTGATGGGCTTTTAAAGTAAAAACACTGTTCACAAGGGAAAATTGTCAAGTTCACTGTCGGCAGTAGAGAGGGAACTTGGTTATGATAATACAACGACCATACAAGTGAAGATTTTGGCAGATGCACTGAATATGTCAGTACGTACAGTACTGCATTAGATACTTGGTATGTCAGTAGACTTCCTTACCCATGGCATGACTTCACTTTTATGGCGACGCTCTGCGAAATAAAGGAGTTCCAGTACTGCCGGAGACAAACATATTTTTCACGCTGCGAAATCAGTTATCGATGTACTCAATTATTGATAATTTTGTCAATTTAATTACTTTCGTTGACATTTTGTTTGAATTCCACTTTCAGTTGAGAAACAGACTGAAAAACGCATTTTATGAAAAATGCATCACAATAATTATATTTTTGTTCACCAGACGTCATTATGAATTATGTAGGATAACATGTTACTGCAATGATATTCCGGTGTGTAAAGTTCAACGAACATAATTTACATGTATACTAATTCATAAACTTACGGTCTACACTTATAATAAATGCGATGATACCGTAGCTCAATCGCTGTGGTTGAAAGAGGTCTCTTTTAAAAAGTATATATTAATCAACATTTTAAATTAAACAGAAGATCTATATAATTTATCTCGAAGTTGCTACAAAATACACGAAGAAACCTATATTTAACATTATTAAATACCGTTTGTCACTTGCATTAAAATACATATGTGAAGTTTACCATGCGGGTTTTTGGGCAGAGCAGATTGATGACGTGAGAAAGAAGCTGGATGCTCGCACCTAAATGTCCTTGAATGGGGAGGAGTTAACCTATAAACTAGCTCTAATAATAGTTTCAAACTTGCGCTGTGAGTAACAAAAGATTATAACTGTATCGATTGCCAAGATAGCGAACGGGCAAGCCCAACTGCAACACGTTGTACTATCAAAGGTATGGACATGAAAGTTAGATTAGTAATTTTGTATCAATATTTACATCAGGGAGTGCAAACCCCATGTTTTGGTAGAATTATGCTTCTTTTTAACTCCCAATTTTAGGTTAATGTTTTATAAAGTCCAAAATCAAAATTACCTTTCAAACCTTGACTTGAAGATAAGATATTACCTTATAGCTTTGTCCAAGTCTGTACATTATCAAGGGCTTGTAGAAATATTTAATATCTGTTATGTGTCTACTGACATATTTATTTGATAGACATATTTCTAATTTTACTATTAAAGAGGCGCAAATAGTCAAGTGCAGTGTCATCAGACAACTCTTGTTGCTTCTTGCATTCCAATGGTTTAATGAATATAACAATAGATTATCTCTTGATAAACTCAGTGTGAAAGAAAGGTTTGACTGTTTATACAGGTTCAGCACATTTGTGGTAAAACATTACAGGAGTATATATATCTATTAATTCTCAGTGTACATATGTTTTTAGGTTACAGTGTCAGGTGATGAGGTGCTAATGGCTACAAAAAATGTTCTACGGCTGTCGATTTCCAGTTCCCCAAACAGAAACATACCCTGGTATAACTCTATACTGAAGGTATATCTGAACATTTCTTATACGGTGTACAAAGCTTAATGTACCAGGAGATTTTTCTTAGAAAGTGATCTAATTACTTTTATATCATTCCTAGATTTTTGTACAGTCAAACCTGTCTGAAGTTGCCAGCTAAGCAATGCATAAAAAGTTCTCACTTATAGCAGCTGATTGCTTGATACAGGTGTAGCTAATAAAAATGGCAAATTGGAATACATCAGTAATGACTGTTTAAGGTAGAAGGCTGTTTAATTGATATGACCACTAGCATGAGTTCAGCTGTATTTAGTTTTGAAAAATTATCATCTCTGGTTGAACTACTGACCCATCTCTGAAAGTGTATAGTGATGTACAACATGTAATTATGAAAAAGCACCAAAAAGACCTATGTTAATGATGAAGTATGTTGTCTTTGAATTAATTATTTGTGACTTATTTTGCTACTCGTAATTAATACGGCCCTATTTGTTTAAATAGCTTCCAAGTTCTGCCTTTTTCACAGATTGATGGAACACAACTTCCTGCAGAAGATATTTCCCCAGTTAAGAACGGTGGCAATATAGAGTTGTGCAGTAAATCAGGTACATTTGTAGATTTTGCTTGACAAGACAACTTGGACAGTTTTTACCACTGTAATAAAGTCTGACTATGTAAAATAAGTTTATACTGCATCCGTACAGAGTGTGATCTTCATCCACATATATATATGTACCACCCCCCGCCCCCATTATACAATAATGTAACATGTTTTTGGCGGGTTGCCTGCCACAAATATTGTGGAATGGGTATCTCCAAAAGTATTTGAGTAAAAGTCTTGAAAGTTCACAGGAATGTTTATCAGCATGTCAAGTTGTGCACCTTGGGTGTTTGATGTGGATTCGTTCAGTGTTAGAGCTTTATGGCCCTTCACTTAGTGAAAACTGGTGATTTTCAAATTGTGTTGCACATTACTGAAAAAGTATTAGAGCTACAGCCATGAAACTTTACAGGAATGTTTATCAGCATGTTAAAGTGTGCACCTGGGGTGACGATGTGAATTCATACAGTATTGGCAAAATTATGGCCCTGACTTGATCACATGTAACTAAAAAAGTATTTGACGTACAGCCATTAAACCAAATAGGAATGTTAATCAGTATGTGTAGTTGTGCACCTGGGATTTTGTTTGTGCAATCGTTAGGGTGGAGTAATGGCCCTTTACTTAGAGAATATTGTCAATTTTCAAGTTGTGTCACATGTTTCTCAAAAAGTATTTGAGTTACTTCTATGAAGATATACAGGAATGTTTATCAGCATGTGAAGTTGTGCACCTTTAGTTTTGTTTTTGTCTGTCCGTCCATACGATACAAATGTTGTGTCATGCATATCTCCAAAAGTATTTGAGTTGCAGTTGTGAAAGTTTACAGAAATGTTTACCAGCATAAAGAGTTTTGCATGTGCAGTCTTTGATGATGATTATTGGTATGTTGTGATGGTATGGGGGTTGGGGGGAGACATGTTTTTGTCTTAAAAACAGTGTTCCAGTCAGATCTGATCAACACACTGTCAGGCAGATCTGCATCCACTCAATGGTCTGCTTATAGAATATAGAGATCCAGGAATGATACTTTGTGTATATTTACACAGTGGTATAGTTCTTGTCATGCAGGATATGTAGCTGGCTAATTTGAGTTGAGAACGTCTACCAGATGTTTTAAACAGTGTTCTTTGGGGCTTGTGAAATCTTCTGCACATACTTGTGTTATTGAAATGGGAAACCTCAGAATACAATACATTTTGTGTATATATTGGTATGGTCTATAAAAATGATTATTGAAATGTATTTGCCTGTTTTAGTATAAAATGTAAATGACTCTTATCACAGGTTTGGTTCTTATTCATTTTGATTGCAGGGAAATGGTCTGTGTGTGACAATGACAATGTAGAAAGTGTTAAAAGTAGAGGACCTCAAACCCTTGGTCCAGCTAGAAGAATTGCTGAGAACCCACTCAAAATTGTGATAGGTAGTGAATGTATATCTATAACTTGATTTCACTGATTGTGTATTACACATATATATTATTACAGATAAGATTGTTTTTCCTTTGCAGCCAGTGTAGACCATGATCAAGGCACAGCCTTAACACTTGATTGGTATGATCATGGTGTTTATTTTAATAGAAGATTATAACTTATATATACATGTATAAAAATAAAAAAGGAAACTGGCAGAACTATATTTTGGGTGAACAACTTTTAAAAAGAAAAAGCTCTAAAAAATGCAGAATTTGTTGTTTTTTTGGCTCTCCTGAAAACTTAAAAACATTTGGTTCAGCACTTTTTGTATGAACATGAAGATATGATGATTGGTCTTATAAAATAGAAGATCCCCCAGTAGTGTTTTAGGGATCAGTAGATAAAAGGTCAATATCAAAGGGACATACTATTGCTATTCAGTGGGGGGAGATGTCCAGTCATTTTTTCAAAAACATGTCAAGTTCTATCCTATCTTTTAGGTACCCTAGGGTCTGAGGAGTCCCAGGTTTATCTTCAACAGGCAGCTGTTTATATCAGTAACCTCTTCTTTCTTACCTCTGATGCAAGAGTCGACATTGTGAATGATACAGATATTCAGACAGCTGAATTAGGTAAAAACATCATAATATTTTTGCCTGAATAATAAGTTTTCGCTGAAGTGTATAATATTGGAACAACATTGCAGCCACAATACATCTAACATAGAATCTGTCTCAGGGGTCGTATTCCAGTAGCATCTTAAGTAATTTCTTAACTATTTTAACTTTAGTCCAAAATTATTAATTATTATAATTCGCTTAAAAATAAATGATGGTGTGTAATTTCATCATCATTATTGAAAATGGTCATGGAAGATTTAATAAACTTTCAACATGCTGCAATGCACATTCTCCTTTCTAAATTATCTTCTTACGGAAAATGTTAAGTTTAAGGAAAATCTGGTCAAGTAGTTAAGTCTGTATGAAACCAATCCTTGTCTGATTGAGAGTCATGGGCTCAAGTCCTGCTACTGTTAATTGACTCTATGAGATAGTTTTTTGAAGAAGATGGGAGTCCAGTATTAGTCCTGTACAGGAAGTATGGCTAGGTAAACTACACACCCATAAATTACTGAAATACTGTTGGAACAGGCATTAAACAATAAAGAACTTCTAGTGTAGACTTTTAATTGCTGTGAACAATTATGTTTCTGTTTGTAGATATATCAAACCTGATAGTCCTTGGAGGCATTACTGAAAATCTTCATACTGTCCGGTTCATAGAACATATTCCATTGCAAGTGAATGAAGGTAATACTTTATACTGTCCAGTTCATAGAACCTATTCCATTGCATGATATTTAGAGTTATTGAAATTGAAATCATAATAGAATACCTTATAAGCTGCGGTTTTCTGCAATAAAAACATCAGTTAAAATCAGGTGATAATAAGTAGCAAAAAATTCTTCAAAATTAAAAATGCTTGACCAATCAGAATCACCTTTACACTGGAAGTGCATCAGAAACTAACATTACTAGAATCAAAATGTTTACAACAATCACACTTCCTGCCCTTCTTTCCACTCTGACTATAGATATTAAGACATTGCCTATTGGTCCAGTGGGACTCTTTCAAGAATGTTTTATATCATTTTGTTATTTGGATATGGACTTTTATGAATAAACATTTTTTACAGATGAGATATCCATTGCTGGATGCAGATACAGATACTCACGTACTGGGGCTCTTACCCTAGCACCAAATGGAGATACTCATTTAGCACTTGTTTTATTTGGACTAGACAAGGCAGGGCTCGAAGATGTGATTTCCCTCGCAGCTCCCACAATACCTCCGATGACAAGATCTCCAGTAAGTGATGAAAGTTCTTGCATTAGACACGTATATGCAAATGTAAACAGTGCTATTTATGCTCAAGGACCTAACATTCTAAAATCAGTTTGAAATCAAAATATTGTTCTTAGGACATTTTAAATTTTATCTGTGCAAAGTAATTTTTGGTGTAAAGACTAGTTTTGTCTAACTGCTGAATTGATTTCAAACTTGCACTGCTGTAAGTTTACCCTGAACCCGCTAAATTTCTAATATGGAAAAGTCCAGCTTGCAGTATGGACAGTAGCATTCGTTTTTCAAAGGGGTGCTCACTAAAAGTTAACTGACAGAATAGCAAACAGTGTCGATTATAACCAGACTGCAAGGTTGAGCTGGCTGATCATGATCTACACTGGTCACTGCGGCAGAATGACTAGCTGCCAGCAGGGTGAGAGGCAGAATGACTAGCTGCCGGCAGGGTGAGAGACAGAATGACTAGCTGCTGGCAGGGTGAGAGACAGAGTGACTAGCTGCCAGCAGGGTGAGAGACAGAATGACTAGCTGCCGGCAGGGTGAGAGGCAGAATGACTAGCTGCCGGCAGGGTGAGAGACAGAGTGACTAGCTGCCAGCAGGGTGAGAGGCAGAATGACTAGCTGCCGGCAGGGTGAGAGGCAGAATGACTAGCTGCCGGCAGGGTGAGAGACAGAGTGACTAGCTGCCAGCAGGGTGAGAGACAGAATGACTAGCTGCCGGCAGGGTGAGAGACAGAGTGACTAGCTGCCGGCAGGGTGAGAGACAGAATGACTAGCTGCCGGCAGGGTGAGAGACAGAGTGACTAGCTGCCAGCAGGGTGAGAGGCAGAATGACTAGCTGCCAGCAGGGTGAGAGGCAGAGTGACTAGCTGCCAGCAGGGTGAGAGACAGAATGACTAGCTGCTGGCAGGGTGAGAGGCAGAATGACTAGCTGCCAGCAGGGTGAGAGGCAGAGTGACTAGCTGCCGGCAAGTTGAGAGACAGAATTACTAGCTGCCAGCAGGGTGAGAGACAGAGTGACTAGCTGCCGGCAGGGTGAGAGGCAGACTGACCAGCTGCCGGCAGGGTGAGAGGCAGAGTGACTAGCTGCCGGCAGGGTGAGAGGCAGACTGACCAGCTGCCGGCAGGGTGAGAGGCAGAGTGACTAGCTGCCGGCAAGTTGAGAGACAGAATGACTAGCTGCTGGCAGGGTGAGAGACAGAGTGACTAGCTGCCGGCAGGGTGAGAGACAGAGTGACTAGCTGCCAGCAGGGTGAGAGGCAGAATGACTAGCTGCCAGCAGGGTGAGAGGCAGAGTGACTAGCTGCCAGCAGGGTGAGAGACAGAATGACTAGCTGCCAGCAGGGTGAGAGGCAGAATGAATAGCTGCTGGCAGGGTGAGAGACAGAATGACTAGCTGCCGGCAGGGTGAGAGACAGAATGACTAGCTGCCGGCAGGGTGAGAGACAGAATGACTAGCTGCCGGCAGGGTGAGAGACAGAATGACTAGCTGCCGGCAGGGTGAGAGACAGAATGACTAGCTGCCGGCAGGGTGAGAGACAGAATGACTAGCTGCCGGCAGGGTGAGAGACAGAATGACGAGCTGCCGGCAGGGTGAGAGACAGAATGACTAGCTGCCGGCAGGGTGAGAGGCAGAATGACGAGCTGCCGGCAGGGTGAGAGACAGAATGACGAGCTGCCGGCAGGGTGAGAGGCAGAATGACTAGCTGCCGGCAGGGTGAGAGGCAGAATGACTAGCTGCCGTCAGGGTGAGAGGCAGAATGACTAGCTGCCGGCAGGGTGAGCGGCAGAGTGACCAGCTGCCGGCAGGGTGAGAGACAGAGTGACCAGCTGCCGGCAGGGTGAGAGGCAGAGTGACCAGCTGCCGGCAGGGTGAGAGACAGAGTGACGAGCTGCCGGCAGGGTGAGCGGCAGAATGACGAGCTGCTGGCAGGGTGAGAGACAGAATGACTAGCTGCCGGCAGGGTGAGAAACAGAATGACTAGCTGCCAGCAAGTTGAGAGACAGAATTACTAGCTGCCAGCAGGGTGAGAGACAGAATGACTAGCTGCCAGCAGGGTCAGAGACAGAATGACCAGCTGCCAGCAGGGTGAGAGACAGAATGACCAGCTGCCGGCAGGGTGAGAGGCAGAATGACCACCTGCCGGCAGGGTGAGAGGCAGACTGACCAGCTGCCGGCAGGGTGAGCGGCAGAGTGACCAGCTGCCGGCAGGGTGAGAGACAGAGTGACCAGCTGCCGGCAGGGTGAGAGGCAGAGTGACCAGCTGCCGGCAGGGTGAGAGACAGAGTGACCAGCTGCCAGCAGGGTGAGCGGCAGAATGACTAGCTGCCAGCAGGGGGAGAGACAGAATGACTAGCTGCCGGCAGGGTGAGAAGCAGAATGACTACCTGCCGGCAGGATGAGGGACAGAATGACCAGCTGCCGGCAGGGTGAGAGACAGAATGATCAGGTGCCGGCTGGGTGAGAGACAGAATGACCAGCTGCCGGCAGGGTGAGAGACAGAATGATGAGCTGCCGGCAGGGTGAGAGACAGAATGACGAGCTGCCAGCAGGGTGAGAGGCAGAATGACTAGCTGCCGGCAGGGTGAGAGGCAGAATGATGAGAATGACTAGCTGCCGGCAGGGTGAGAGGCAGAATGACTACCTGCCGGCAGGATGAGGGACAGAATGACCAGCTGCCGGCAGGGTGAGAGACAGAATGATCAAGTGCCGGCTGGGTGAGAGGCAGAATGACCAGCTGCCGGCAGGGTGAGAGACAGAATGACCAGCTGCCGGCAGGGTGAGAGACAGAATGACGAGCTGCCAGCAGGGTGAGAGGCAGAATGACTAGCTGCCGGCAGGGTGAGAGGCAGAATGATGAGAATGACGAGCTGCCGGCAGGGTGAGCGGCAGAATGACCAGCTGCCGGCAGGCTGAGAGACAGAATGACCAGCTGCCGGCAGGGTGAGAGACAGAATGACCAGCTGCCGGCAGGGTGAGAGACAGAGTGACCAGCTGCCGGCAGGGTGAGAGACAGAGTGACCAGCTGCCGGCAGGGTGAGAGGCAGAGTGACCAGCTGCCGGCAGGGTGAGAGACAGAGTGACCAGCTGCCGGCAGGGTGAGCGGCAGAGTGACCAGCTGCCGGCAGGGTGAGAGACAGAGTGACCAGCTGCCGGCAGGGTGAGAGGCAGAGTGACCAGCTGCCGGCAGGGTGAGAGACAGAGTGACCAGCTGCCAGCAGGGTGAGCGGCAGAATGACTAGCTGCCAGCAGGGTGAGAGACAGAATGACTAGCTGCCAGCAGGGGGAGAGACAGAATGACTAGCTGCCGACAGGGTGAGAGGCAGAATGACTAGCTGCCGGCAGGATGAGGGACAGAATGACCAGCTGCCGGCAGGGTGAGAGACAGAATGATCAGGTGCCGGCTGGGTGAGAGACAGAATGACCAGCTGCCGGCAGGGTGAGAGACAGAATGACGAGCTGCCAGCAGGGTGAGAGGCAGAATGACTAGCTGCCAGCAGGATGAGGGACAGAATGACCGGCTGCCAGCAGGGTGAGAGACAGAATGACCAGCTGCCGACAGGGTGAGACAGAATGACCAGCTGCTGGCAGGGGGAGAGGCAGAATGACCAGCTGCCGGCAGGGTGAGAGGCAGAATGACCAGCTGCCAGCAGGGTGAGAGACAGAATGATTAGCTGCCGGCAGGGTGAGGCAGGGTGAGAGGCAGAATGACGACCTGCCGGCAGAGTGAGAGTCAGAATGACCAGCTGCCGGCAGGGTGAGAGGCAGAATGACTAGCTGCCAGCAGGGTGAGAGACAGAATGACTAGCTGCCAGCAGGGTGAGAGACAGAATGATTAGCTGCCGGCAGGGTGAGGCAGGGTGAGAGGCAGAATGATGAGCTGCCAGCAGGGTGAGAGACAGAATGACTAGCTGCCGGCAGGGTGAGGCAGGGTGAGAGGCAGAATGACGAGCTGCCGGCAGGGTGAGAGGCAGAATGACGAGCTGCCAGCAGGGTGAGAGACAGAATGACTAGCTGCCGGCAGGGTGAGAGACAGAATGACTAGCTGCCAGCAAGGTGAGAGGCAGAATGACTAGCTGCAGGCAGGGTGAGAGACAGAATGACTAACTGCCGGCAGGGTGAGAGGCAGATTGACTAGCTGCCGGCAGGGTGAGAGGCAGAATGACTAGCTGCCGGCAGGGTGAGAGGCAGAATGACGAGCTGCCGGCAGGGTGAGAGACAGAATGACGAGCTGCCGGCAGGGTGAGAGGCAGAATGACTAGCTGCCGGCAGGGTGAGAGGCAGAATGACGAGCTGCCGGCAGGGTGAGAGGCAGAATGACTAGCTGCCGGCAAGTTGAGAGACAGAATTACTAGCTGCCAGCAGGGTGAGAGACAAAATGACTAGCTGCCAGCAGGGGGAGAGACAGAATGACTAGCTGCCGACAGGGTGAGAGGCAGAATGACTAGCTGCCGGCAGGATGAGGGACAGAATGACCAGCTGCCGGCAGGGTGAGAGACAGAATGACCAGCTGCCGGCAGGGTGAGAGACAGAATGACGAGCTGCCGGCAGGGTGAGAGACAGAATGACGAGCTGCCAGCAGGGTGAGAGGCAGAATGACTAGCTGCCAGCAGGATGAGGGACAGAATGACCGGCTGCCAGCAGGGTGAGAGACAGAATGACCAGCTGCCGGCAGGGTGAGACAGAATGACCAGCTGCTGGCAGGGGGAGAGGCAGAATGACCAGCTGCCGGCAGGGTGAGAGGCAGAATGACCAGCTGCCAGCAGGGTGAGAGACAGAATGATTAGCTGCCGGCAGGGTGAGGCAGGGTGAGAGGCAGAATGACGAGCTGCCGGCAGAGTGAGAGGCAGAATGACCAGCTGCCGGCAGGGTGAGAGGCAGAATGACTAGCTGCCAGCAGGGTGAGAGACAGAATGACTAGCTGCCAGCAGGGTGAGAGACAGAATGATTAGCTGCCGGCAGGGTGAGGCAGGGTGAGAGGCAGAATGATGAGCTGCCGGCAGGGTGAGAGGCAGAATGATCAGCTGCCGGCAGGGTGAGAGGCAGAATGACTAGCTGCCAGCAGGGTGAGAGACAGAATGACTAGCTGCCGGCAGGGTGAGGCAGGGTGAGAGGCAGAATGACGAGCTGCAGGCAGGGTGAGAGGCAGAATGACGAGCTGCCAGCAGGGTGAGAGACAGAATGACTAGCTGCCGGCAGGGTGAGAGACAGAATGACTAGCTGCCGGCAGGGTGAGAGACAGAATGACTAGCTGCCAGCGGGGTGAGAGGCAGAATGACTAGCTGCAGGCGGGGTGAGAGACAGAATGACTAACTGCTGGCGGGGTGAGAGGCAGATTGACTAGCTGCCGGCGGGGTGAGAGGCAGAATGACTAGCTGCCGGCGGGGTGAGAGGCAGAATGACTAGCTGCCGGCGGGGTGAGAGGCAGAATGACCAGCTGCCGGCGGGGTGAGAGGCAGAATGACCAGCTGCCGGCGGGGTGAGAGGCAGAATGACCAGCTGCCGGCGGGGTGAGAGGCAGAATGACCAGCTGCCGGCGGGGTGAGAGGCAGAATGACCAGCTGCCGGCGGGGTGAGAGACAGAATGATTAGCTGCCGGCAGGGTGATGTAGGGTGAGAGGCAGAATGACGAGCTGCCGGCAGGGTGAGAGGCAGAATGACCAGCTGCCGGCAGGGTGAGAGGCAGAATGACTAGCTGCCAGCAGGGTGAGAGACAGAATGACTAGCTGCCGGCATGGTGAGAGGCAGAATGACGAGCTGCCGGCAGGGTGAGAGGCAGAATGACGACCTGCCGGCAGGGTGAGAGACAGATCGACTAACTGCCAGCAGGGTGAGAGGCAGATTGACTAGCTGCCGGCAGGGTGAGAGGCAGAATGACTAGCTGCCGGCAGGGTGAGAGACAGAATGACTAGCTGCCGGCGGGGTGAGAGGCAGAATGACTAGCTGCCGGCAGGGTGAGAGGCAGAATGACTAGCTGCGGGCAGGATGAGAGACAGAATGACCAGCTGCAGGCAGGGTGAGAGACAGAATCACCAGCTGCCGGCAGGATGAGAGACAGAATGACCAGCTGCCGGCAGGGTGAGAGGCAGAATGACCAGCTGCCGGCAGGGTGAGAGGCAGAATGACCAGCTGCCGGCAGGGTGAGAGACAGAATGACCAGCTGCCGGCAGGGTGAGAGGCAGAATGACCAGCTGCCGGCAGGGTGAGAGACAGAATGACTAGCTGCCGGCAAGGTGAGAGGCAGAATGACTAGCTGCAGGCAGGGTGAGAGACAGAATGACTAACTGCCAGCAGGGTGAGAGACAGAATGACTAGTTGCCGGCAGGGTGAGAGGCAGAATGACTAGCTGCCGGCAGGGTGAGAGGCAGAATGACTAGCTGCCGGCAGGGTGAGAGACAGAATGACTAGCTGCCGGCAGGGTGAGAGGCAGAATGACTAGCTGCCGGCAGGGTGAGAGGCAGAATGACGAGCTGCCGGCAGGGTGAGAGGCAGAATGACTAGCTGCCGGCAAGTTGAGAGACAGAATTACTAGCTGCCAGCAGGGTGAGAGACAAAATGACTAGCTGCCCAGGGGAGAGACAGAATGACTAGCTGCCGACAGGGTGAGAGGCAGAATGACTAGCTGCCGGCAGGGTGAGGGACAGAATGACCAGCTGCCGGCAGGGTGAGAGACAGAATGACCAGCTGCCGGCAGGGTGAGAGACAGAATGACGAGCTGCCGGCAGGGTGAGAGACAGAATGACGAGCTGCCAGCAGGGTGAGAGGCAGAATGACTAGCTGCCAGCAGGATGAGGGACAGAATGACCGGCTGCCAGCAGGGTGAGAGACAGAATGACCAGCTGCCGGCAGGGTGAGACAGAATGACCAGTGCTGGCAGGGGAGAGGCAGAATGACCAGCTGCCGGCAGGGTGAGAGGCAGAATGACCAGCTGCCAGCAGGGTGAGAGACAGAATGATTAGCTGCCGGCAGGGTGAGGCAGGGTGAGAGGCAGAATGACGAGCTGCCGGCAGAGTGAGAGGCAGAATGACCAGCTGCCGGCAGGGTGAGAGGCAGAATGACTAGCTGCCAGCAGGGTGAGAGACAGAATGACTAGCTGCCAGCAGGGTGAGAGACAGAATGATTAGCTGCCGGCAGGGTGAGGCAGGGTGAGAGGCAGAATGATGAGCTGCCGGCAGGGTGAGAGGCAGAATGATCAGCTGCCGGCAGGGTGAGAGGCAGAATGACTAGCTGCCAGCAGGGTGAGAGACAGAATGACTAGCTGCCGGCAGGGTGAGGCAGGGTGAGAGGCAGAATGACGAGCTGCAGGCAGGGTGAGAGGCAGAATGACGAGCTGCCAGCAGGGTGAGAGACAGAATGACTAGCTGCCGGCAGGGTGAGAGACAGAATGACTAGCTGCCGGCAGGGTGAGAGACAGAATGACTAGCTGCCAGCAGGGTGAGAGGCAGAATGACTAGCTGCAGGCGGGGTGAGAGACAGAATGACTAACTGCTGGCGGGGTGAGAGGCAGATTGACTAGCTGCCGGCGGGGTGAGAGGCAGAATGACTAGCTGCCGGCGGGGTGAGAGGCAGAATGACTAGCTGCCGGCGGGGTGAGAGGCAGAATGACCAGCTGCCAGGCGGGGTGAGAGGCAGAATGACCAGCTGCCAGGCCGGGTGAGAGGCAGAATGACCAGCTGCCGGCGGGGTGAGAGGCAGAATGACCAGCTGCCGGCGGGGTGAGAGGCAGAATGACCAGCTGCCGGCGGGTGAGAGACAGAATGATTAGCTGCCGGCAGGGTGATGTAGGGTGAGAGGCAGAATGACGAGCTGCCGGCAGGGTGAGAGGCAGAATGACCAGCTGCCGGCAGGGTGAGAGGCAGAATGACTAGCTGCCAGCAGGGTGAGAGACAGAATGACTAGCTGCCGGCATGGTGAGAGGCAGAATGACGAGCTGCCGGCAGGGTGAGAGGCAGAATGACGACCTGCCGGCAGGGTGAGAGACAGAATGACTAGCTGCCGGCAGGGTGAGAGACAGAATGACTAGCTGCCGGCAGGGTGAGAGGCAGAATGACTAGCTGCGGGCAGGATGAGAGACAGAATGACCAGCTGCCGGCAGGGTGAGAGACAGAATCACCAGCTGCCGGCAGGGTGAGAGGCAGAATGACCAGCTGCCGGCAGGGTGAGAGGCAGAATGACCAGCTGCCGGCAGGGTGAGAGACAGAATGACGAGCTGCCGGCAGGGTGAGAGGCAGAATGAAGAGCTGCCGGCAGGGTGAGAGACAGAGTGACCAGCTGCCGGCGGGGTGAGAGACAGAGTGACCAGCTGCCGGCGGGGTGAGAGACAGAGTGACCAGCTGCCGGCGGGGTGAGAGACAGAGTGACCAGCTGCCGGCGGGGTGAGAGACAGAGTGACCAGCTGCCGGCGGGGTGAGAGACAGAGTGACCAGCTGCCGGCGGGGTGAGAGACAGAGTGACCAGCTGCCGGCGGGTGAGAGACAGAGTGACCAGCTGCCCGGGGTGAGAGACAGAGTGACCAGCTGCCGGCGGGGTGAGAGACAGAGGACCAGCTGCCGGGTGAGAGACAGAGTGACCAGCTGCCGGCGGGGTGAGAGACAGAGTGACCAGCTGCCGGCGGGGTGAGAGACAGAATGACCAGCTGCCGGCGGGGTGAGAGACAGAATGACCAGCTGCAGGCGGGGTGAGAGACAGAATGACCAACTGCCGGCGGGGTGAGAGGCAGATTGACCAGCTGCCGGCGGGGTGAGAGGCAGAATGACCAGCTGCCGGCGGGGTGAGAGGCAGAATGACCAGCTGCCGGCGGGGTGAGAGGCAGAATGACCAGCTGCCGGCGGGGTGAGAGGCAGAATGACCAGCTGCCGGCGGGGTGAGAGACAGAATGATTAGCTGCCGGCAGGGTGATGTAGGGTGAGAGGCAGAATGACGAGCTGCCGGCAGGGTGAGAGGCAGAATGACGAGCTGCCGGCAGGGTGAGAGGCAGAATGACTAGCTGCCAGCAGGGTGAGAGACAGAATGACTAGCTGCCGGCATGGTGAGAGGCAGAATGACGAGCTGCCGGCAGGGTGAGAGGCAGAATGACGACCTGCCGGCAGGGTGAGAGACAGATCGACTAACTGCCAGCAGGGTGAGAGGCAGATTGACTAGCTGCCGGCAGGGTGAGAGGCAGAATGACTAGCTGCCGGCAGGGTGAGAGGCAGAATGACTAGCTGCCGGCAGGGTGAGAGACAGAATGACTAGCTGCCGGCGGGGTGAGAGGCAGAATGACTAGCTGCCGGCAGGGTGAGAGGCAGAATGACTAGCTGCGGGCAGGATGAGAGACAGAATGACCAGCTGCCGGCAGGGTGAGAGACAGAATCACCAGCTGCCGGCAGGATGAGAGACAGAATGACCAGCTGCCGGCAGGGTGAGAGGCAGAATGACCAGCTGCCGGCAGGGTGAGAGGCAGAATGACCAGCTGCCGGCAGGGTGAGAGACAGAATGACCAGCTGCCGGCAGGGTGAGAGGCAGAATGACCAGCTGCCGGCAGGGTGAGAGGCAGAATGACCAGCTGCCGGCAGGGTGAGAGACAGAATGACCAGCTGCCGGCAAGGTGAGAGGCAGAATGACTAGCTGCAGGCAGGGTGAGAGACAGAATGACTAACTGCCAGCAGGGTGAGAGACAGAATGACTAGTTGCCGGCAGGGTGAGAGGCAGAATGACTAGCTGCCGGCAGGGTGAGAGGCAGAATGACTAGCTGCCGGCAGGGTGAGAGACAGAATGACTAGCTGCGGGCAGGATGAGAGACAGAATGACCAGCTGCCGGCAGGGTGAGAGACAGAATCACCAGCTGCCGGCAGGATGAGAGGCAGAATGACCAGCTGCCGGCAGGGTGAGAGGCAGAGTGACCAGCTGCCGGCAGGGTGAGAGGCAGAGTGACCAGCTGCCGGCAGGGTGAGAGACAGAGTGACCAGCTGCCGGCAGGGTGAGAGGCAGAATGAAGAGCTGCCGGCAGGGTGAGAGACAGAGTGACCAGCTGCCGGCAGGGTGAGAGACAGAGTGACCAGCTGCCGGCAGGGTGAGAGACAGAGTGACCAGCTGCCGGCGGGTGAGAGACAGAGTGACCAGCTGCCGGCAGGGTGAGAGACAGAGTGACCAGCTGCCGGCAGGGTGAGAGACAGAGTGACCAGCTGCCGGCAGGGTGAGAGACAGAGTGACCAGCTGCCGGCAGGGTGAGAGACAGAGTGACCAGCTGCCGGCAGGGTGAGAGACAGAGTGACCAGCTGCCGGCAGGGTGAGAGACAGAGTGACCAGCTGCCGGCAGGGTGAGAGACAGAGTGACCAGCTGCCGGCAGGGTGAGAGACAGAGTGACCAGCTGCCGGCAGGGTGAGAGCCAGAGTGACCAGCTGCCGGCAGGGTGAGAGGCAGAGTGACCAGCTGCCGGCAGGGTGAGAGACAGAGTGACCAGCTGCCGGCAGGGTGAGAGGCAGAATGACTAGCTGCCAGCAGGGTGAGAGGCAGAATGACTAGCTGCCAGCAGGGTAAGTGTGGATAGATCAGGACAAAATTATATGTTAAAATTTAAAAAACATTGCACATATTGACAAATGAAAGTTTTAGAATTGTATTAAAGGGCTGCATGTCTACTTACTTGATTGTGTTGGTGAAAACTGATGACTGTATAAACAATTTGTCAGTCTGTCCTGCTTCTCAAATTTTTTTTTTTTCAGTTTTCCAATATGATACCCGATTATGTGGTGACAGGTCCACAGTTTGGGCAGAAAGGTCCAGGAGGTTACCTTTGTGCAGGTTTCTATGGAAACAACTGGGAATACCGCACTGATTTGTCATCATGCATTTGTTGACTATAGAATAACTGTGATAATTTGGGTCACTTTAGCATTTTGCTACTAGGTGGAGGTTCAACATTGTATTCCAAACTTAACAGAAAGTTATTTTTAGCCGGACTATTTGGAGAAAGTAGAGGACTGTGCTACTCCCTCCACTGTTGATGATGTTGTTTAAAACTTTATGGCAAGCTTCATTTTCTTGTTGTATCTTTGCAACTACAGGGTCAATCTTAATGAAACTTGACATAAGAACAGTACAACGTACATTCAGCTGGATATAGGGGTGGCACCGATGACGTCTTAGGTCAAAGTGAAACTTTGATGTAGTTTTACTCACACAGATTTGCCTTTTACTGCAAACAATAACTGTTATTTTATTATTGTTAGAGTTACTGCCCAAAGTTACTTTACTTGTGCAGTGCATAACTCGGAGAAGTCAATGGATAAATATCACTTAATGAGATACGGTACAGTGGGAGGGAGTGCTATGAAAACGAACCATTATTATAATTATCATTAACTACTTGCCGTTTTTCTTGCGTGGAGCATACTCAAAAAGTAATGAACGAAAGAAATTGATACATGTACTTCCTTTATTTAGTGAGGACAGTGACAGAAAGGGCAGTGCTCCAGCACCAATACTACAGTTTCAGTTATTTTAGAAGATACTTCTACCATCTTGGAAATTACATAGAAAAAGAGTTGGCACTAAGTTAATTTGAAATTACATACAAAAAGAATAAATGTTATGTAAATACAACAAAATTGTGTGTCAAGGAAAAATGCTAGCAGTATTTCAGATTTAATGGTCCTTACACTTTACTTTTAAACTATTTTATTGTTGTTAGTTATTTGTAAACTTTTTCAAATTTATTTTAGATTTACTTGAATGCTTCTTTTTAATAACTTAACTTAATGAAATTATTTTTGTAATAATAAAATTACAACTGAATTATTGTTCATTTTTAGCTCACCTGGCATTTTGTCAACTTTTACTCCAATGACATCTCCTCTGAAACAACTGGGTCAATGTTGACGAAACTTGGCAGGGATGTTTCTTGCATGAAGTTCTACCAAAATTGTTCAAGAAATTCCATTCCATGTAGAAATCTGGTTCAAAAAGGAAATACATTAAAAAATCTTCTCTGAAACCACAAGGTCTAAAGCTTAGATATTTGGCATGTAGCATTGCCTAGTGTACCTCTACCAAAACTGTCCAAGTCATGACCACTGGGTATAAATTGACCCAGCCCTGGGGGTCACTTGATTTTACATAGTTTCTATAGGAAAAACTTTAAAAATCTTCTCCAAAACCACAAGGCATAGAGCTAAGATAATAAGCATAGCATTGTCTATTGAATCTCTTCCAAGTTTGTTCAAATTATGAGCCCCTGGGGTCAATATTGGCCCTGCCTAGGGAGTCGCTTGTTTCCCATAGACATAAATAGGAAAACCTTAAAAAAATATCTTCTCCAAAACCACAAGATGTAGAGCTTAGATAGTTGGGTGTGTAACATTGTCTAGAGGTCCTTTTATTAAGTTTATTAAAATCATGTCCCTAGGGTCAAAATTGACCATGCTCGTGAAGGGGGGCGGGGGTTCCTTGTCTTTATATAGAGATATAGGAGAAACCTAGCTTTCTATAGCAACCACCAACTTACCAAGCAACTACTGCCTTCCTTAGCAACTGGTTACTTGCCCTTACAACAAGTGACTTCCCCCTTGGAACAAGTGACTTCCTTAGCAATAAGTGACTGAGGTAAGTGCACTGGTATTTAGGTGAGCAGTATAGGGCCATCATGGCCGTCTTGCTTAACTTGCCAAGCACAATTCTCAAAGATGGTCTATTGTGAGCAGTCGTCTTTGCTCCAGCCCAAAATTTACAAGCATGTGTAGAAACTTTTCATACAATTTCAACATCGTGGACTTTTTGTATGATTACCCAGTAGTGAATCATCTTAATTTTATAACATACTTCTACAAAATGCTATATTGTAAACTAATGTATAATGAACTATAAGGCAATATGCCACATTTTCTAACAACGGAAGTGGTTTGAGCCCAGCTTACTACTTGACATTTGTGCACATGCCGGAACCTCCTTTAAAACTTTTTACTGCGCTCTCATTTCAAACTGTGAGCTTGGTCCTAGACGCATCTGTTGCTTGAAAATGTTATGAAAGCATACCTTGTAGTTGTAAAAATATCATTTTTGTGAAGGCGGACACACTTGCTCAAGACTGTCTGTGACCAACATGATTGAATGACAATATGTATGTATCAGTTTCAAGTTTTATTTAGGTTATCGGCAAATACAACTGCCTTTGGCCATCTAACATATAACACAGTGAGTACGGCCAAGACATGATACATTTTAAAGCATAAATATACATTGTATATGTATACACATACAGGAATGGTGGCTATGTTGTCATAAGATACGTTATTACATGGAATTTATTAATGGGTGTCATTTTAGAATGGTTCTTTTTGGACTTGATATTCATCTTTCGTGAATAATTGTGATATTAAGGGCATTGCAGAATATAATATGATCTTACTCCGACAAATTAACCTGGTCCTCCTGATTTCGGTTTTCCTGGCCATTTAATTATCTCTATTATCAGGCTTATTCATCTTGTGAAAATGCATGTGGTAAACGATAAACATATTTAGTTGAATAACTTCCGTACCAAAACCATATTGAACGAATTGCGTAGCTAACCTGTTTTTTAAATATTGCTTATCTGTAAATGGTGTGTTCCAGCCTGTTCTATAAGTCTTTCACAGTAAATACATTTGCAGTATATGATTTAATGTCATCAGTTTACAGCCAAGAATGCGTTCATAAGCTAATTAGTTATGGTTATTTTCCGTTCTATAAGAAAGTAAAAGAAAGGGTTGGTAACAAAAACAAACACTTAGATGTTCACGTTATTCCAACCCGCCAACCGCTGATTCCGGTAGTCGATTCCAGATGATAAAAAATGTAAGAAGTAAATTATTAACGGAATTTCATTGAAATGTACTGCTAATGAATGATGCGTACACGGGAATTAATGACGTTATATTATGGTGATTATCACAATATTGAGTAATTCAGTTGAACATAATATCAGTGTGTCCATAATTGTATATTATGGCACCAGTCATATTACAAACTCTGTGCGCCATCTTGTTGACAAGTGATTATAGTCCTTATTTCCCGGAAGGCATTTTAGCCACGTAATTATCTAAACACTGAAGTGCATGGCATACGATCGTTACCCCGTTTCCGTTCTCTTTTACGACAGGGAGATTGAAGGTCAAAGCATCGAGGTCTTCTGGTTTCATTACAAGAAAGGAGTGAACCTGAATGAAAATAAGATACTTTTAAATGAATTGGAATACATGTATTGCAAAATTGAAAATAATGATGTGCACACTAAGGATTATTACACGTGTCACTGATGTATTTGTTTTTGTAGCTTTGTTTTACACAACATTCGTAACACCCCAAGTTTGTTGAAAGCTGCCCAAGTCATTGACTTTGTTATGAGAGTCTTTTTTTCTGCCCCATGTAATCAAAATTCTATTTCTTACGCTAAATTTCTAAAATAGACTTAGCAATGGTTCAGTTGGGACAGTACCTTTAACTGTTCAAAGGAATGTTTAATGAAAATTTACTGACTGAATAGCGAATACTAATTATGATCATCATTGACGGATGTGTAGGCTGATCATGATCTGCACTGGTCAACTGGACCAACAGGTTAAATATCAACGGCAGGTTAAATATTATCGGCAGGTTAAAAGCGTGACCTTAAAACTCTTTGAGAACGTTTGTCTGCATTATCAACCGATCATACACTAACCTTTCTTTCTCCTAGAACTTTGAAAAGCTCAATATGAACCCCGGACTCTCTAGCTTCCAGTGCAAACTTGGCCTCCTTTAACCATGTAGCTAGCAGTTCGTCTGTGCTTTTACCTTCATTTGAAAGAGAGAAAAAAAACGTTTTTCGACAATTTCAAAAACTCCATTTCTGCAGTATTCCCATACTTTATGTAATAGAACATGTAGACGTACCGTACTGGTGCACAAAGGTAACAATCTACCGAGTCTGTCAGTCAAGCAAAGAAAGAAATAATACATTCATTGTATATTATACAATAAACAACGGTCTCACTATATCAAATTATATGGAATGACGATCAAAGTACTAGTTGTATACTTCCACAAAAAATAGTACCTGTTGCATTTCTTTCCTGATTAATCACTCCCAAATTCATTGGTTCTAACGTATCAAATCATCTGCTCACATATAGATAGGCTGATAATGACTGTGGCTTCACGTAAGCCATATTATCTGTAAGACTTGTCACCATGCATATACAATCTTGAAACGAATGAGTTTTATATTTCTGAAAAATGATTTACTGCTCAGTAATCAAAAAGGAGATATTGTTACTCCCGCGGATTACCCCACTTCCATTCTTACAACGTTTACATAATAGCCAACTATCTTTTAGGGTGGTATTTTTATGCTTTGAAACATCTTTAAAGCATATTTATATATTTAAAAAAACTAAACTAAATCTCGTTGAAGTAAAATAAAAATATTCTGCTAGTTTTTTCCAACCAGGGACCACATGTTTTGTGTCAGACTTCAACACAGCGGCGAGTTAAAGTTTCGAACCTGAATGGAATCTGCCGATGGTTACTAACTCGTACTGCTACTTTACCTGGATATTCCACTGTGAAATCTAGCCAGAATAACTGCGTATCCTTGGAGATTGTGCTTGTAGGAGGCTTCGTCAGGTTGTCAGGGACTTTCAACATTTCAGCAAACTTCTGGTAGATCATTAATGGTTTACATTTGACATCAACGTTACCAAGTTTAGCTAGCCCCGACACCATACGCTCAAGTCCGATAACATTGGAAACTTCAACCACTGAAACATAGTACATGCATACGGAATCAAAATGTTTGGTTTTTGTTGTCTTTACAAGTAACTCACTTTTGCTATCCATAAGAACGGTAACCGTCTGCTCGGTGCTGTTTGTTCAACTGTTGTAGTGTTGTCGTATGAGTTTAGTGCCCGTTTCAACTCATTTCAGTCATTTTTACGGCGGACAGTCTATCTTACCATCATCAACGGAAAGGACCAGTACTAGAACAGTAGCCTCGGTTAAAAATTGCCAACTTTCTCACATCAACAGATATGGTTGGAGGCAGAGTTCAAACCCATGACTTTGGATCCATGAGAAGTTGGTGATTTCAAGTCAGCGACTCTAACTATTCGAATATGGAGGCGGACTGTCTGATGCCGCCTCACATTAAGGAATTACTTGGGATATGTGTCTGGTGCTCAAACGTGCATTGTAATTGAAATAATTATCCAATTGGATGTGAATGTATCAGACATGTACACTTGACCTGATCACCTCTTCGTTTTCTTTCTGAGCTACGGAATGACAGACGAAATAATAGAAAGTCACCGAAAAAGGCTGACAATGTCTGTTTAATATTTTAATAATTTTATACATACCTGCTACAACCCTTCCTTCACCCGTCACCTGAAAACAGAAACTTCAATTTGGAACTGTGCTACTTACATAAAAATTGACACTTGGCGCATTTATTTTTGATCAGCACGTGACACGTTTGAAATGGATACAGTATAAGTCGATGTATTAGATTTTTCCTGCTTACCTCTCGCTCCCAAGGCTGATTCCTAAACCACTAGAATCTAGACCAAGGGAGACGGAAGAAAAATCACCCAGTATAACTAATTTCTCACAAATTGTCAAAGCATTTATCGTGTTTTAACCTTCATTCTTGAACATAATTTATTTGAAAGGTAATATCACTTTAATATTGGAAACAGTGATAAAGTTAGAACACCACACTGACGGCTAGGGGCAAAATTTTTACAGAATTGGCACGTCGCACTATAATTGACCTCTTGAAATTGGTACGTAAATGACATAATTAAGTATGTTTCCCGTTACATTAGATAACCAGTACCTTGCATTTGTGAAGACATTTCATACCAGAACTCTGGTCACTGAGAAACTTCTTCACATTGCCAACCAGTGCAGTTAAATTGATTCCACTCGGACTATCCATATTTAAGTTGATAGTCAAAAGGTACAAATGATTTGACATTGTTTCCGTACCTGAAATAAAGAAATTAAGAAACTTTTCAAAATTGATAGATAGTATAAGTGTCTGTAAAATTTATTCAAATTTATTTATGCTCGATTGCGAAACAATTTGATACAAGTTATTTTAACAAAAGGGAAGGAATACACTTACATTGTCATTTCTAAATCTCTTAAGATTTAGTATAAAGAAGGCATGGTGTAATTCTAGCTTTGAAATGCGAGCGATATTTCCATTGTAATGTAGACCTATTTTCATATTTTCATTATGTTTTCTCCCGATGAAGGTTTTGCCTATTTTCATAACTATACCGGACAAAAAACATATTAAATGAAACTTGAGAGGTCAACTAAAACTACGGAATCCCGTTCGTTCCACACTACTTGTCGCCTTTGCTACACGCGACAATGCGATAATTATCGCGTTGTCGCCTTTCTCCAAACTTTATATATATACGAGATTTAACAACCCTCGCGAGGTTTTAGGGGCGATAATTATCGTCTTAATTCTCGCATATGTTTTCTTAATTCTCGCATCAGCAAATTGAAATTCCCATTGATGGTTGATTTCACAAGGCGAGAATTAGTAAAATCTCGCTTTGTCGCGTCTCGCGTTCATACACTTATCACCAAGGACAAACCATTACGATAATTTAGTCCGGAAATTTTATCCCAGGCGACAAAGCTATCGCATTGTGAAATCGTGATCGACGGGTGATTTCAGTTTCCCGATGCGAGAATTAAGAAACATATGCGAGAATTAAGACGATAATTATCGCCATAAAAACCTCGCGAGGGTTGCTAAATCTCGTATATATATAAAGTTTGGAGAAGGGCGACAACGCGATAATTATCGCATTGTCGCGTGTAGCAAAGGGCGACAAGTAGTGTGGCACGAACGGGATTCCGTATAAAACAGGTACATAAACGACTTGATAACTACATATATACATAATCTTACTAGATTTCGGACTTTTTGCCATGGTTTGTTATATGGTGTCCACTGTTTTCGTCAAACCTTAAAAACAACATCCATTAGAGTATTTATACATAAACAATAATAATTAATAGTTGAAATTTGAAATTTCAATTAAAAAATCATTAAATAAGAAGTTTTTAGATTGAGAAGTCAGAAGTACCTGGTATACAGAAGGTTGGGAATGTGGTGCATGTAAAATTTGCATGTGCAATGAAAATGCCGGGAAGAACATGTATGTCACAGTTCATTTATATTTGTTTATGTGTACAGGTTGCAATATAAATACAGAATTACAGAAACATAAAACCAAAGTATAATATCTAGGTCTGACCTTGACCTTGACCTTGGGAGTAGTAGGCTGGCTGCTGTTTGCAACACATCCTTATGACACGAAAAATTGGTCCATGTACGTGGAAAACATACAACGGAAACGAAATGAAACGTAGTAGTGCTTGCGCCCTACTGGGGATAGGTGGCTGGTTGTTGTGCAGGACACGCACTTGTGGAATCGATAATCATTGTGTGAAGTTATATCAAATTCGTTTCATGCATGTGGAAGATACAGACTGGAAACAAAAATGACGACGAACGGACGGTGAGTAGTCCTAATAGCTCACCCTGGCACATTATACCAGGTGAGCTAAGAAAATAATGCATAGAACATGACAAAATGTCTTAGACTACAACATATAATTAAAAATACACATTATGCAATAAAGAATGGACATAATAAAGAGTCTACAATGTATATAATAAAATAAAGAATTTTCATAACAAATATGAAGTGATCATTATTAGACTGCGTAGGCGCTCCCATAGTTTACGTAATAATTCCTAAGGAATTCCATCCTCCAGGAGAAGCTGCTTATGTCATATTCAAAGTTTCATCTTTGGCACTATGTAGACCATTCTACATCATGTAGACTATTCTGCACACACAGAAGAGCCAGAAAGAGTTTTTTTTCGTTTTCGAGGGTAGTGCAGAAAGTGTTCCCCAATTATGCTAGTGGTCGAGCGGAAGATCAAACTTGATTTGCAGTGACACCACTGGACAACATTACCACTAGACAACGCTTCTCACACAAAGAGACATTAGTCGGTAGCGGGGCGCAAGCAATAAAATGTATGTGTATGAAGATCTGTTATCGTTAAGTCTTTACAGTCAACCGGTCAGACAATTTAATATAAATATCACTTACCTTTAAGTTACTGCTATCCACGACTAACCCCAAAAGTTAAATGGGACAAAACTTATAAGTCGCACTACTCTATATATATACTCTATTTTGGAAGCGCACTAGTTATTGCTCTTAGTGTTCTATCTAAAGTCCTTGAAAAAAATCATGAAAAGGGAGTATGTAAAACAGCTACTGTCCTTGATTTAATGATCAAATAAACCCTTACCGCTGCTATTGTATTCAGAGGTCATCAAACCTCAACAGATAGTGTAAATTTTAGAAATTATATGTATATATTTTGGCACGCCTCACCTCTCCATTACATGATATTTCTATTTCAATAGCCAAAGAATAGGTATCGACCTTTTTCTTCACCAATTCATAAATAATTTTGAAAAATATTACTTATCAAGTAACAACCTTCACACTTTATACGTTGAGTATTAAGTTACACCTATAATTCATATATGTTCTAGTTTACTATGGATTACACAATAACTTCTCTCTCACTTTATTTCAATCTCTCTCTAGATACCACCCAAACCAATCGCTTGTCAATTTCTCAATTTTATTTAAAATATATTAATTAAAGACAGTATTATTATAATAAAAGACGAATTTACTGGTTTAGGGGAACACATGGAAGAAACCCGAGTTTAAAACAGTCCCAGTAGTAAATATTGAGAAGCTTAGTCGCGGTGAATTCCACGGACGAATCGTAAAATGTGGAAAACAAAATGTTGTAATAAAAAAGGTGCCTGGGGATATTACATTTCCAGATATAAATATGCTATAAAAAGCAAAACAAATATATCTAATGACGCTGAGAAACTAATGCTCCAAAATAAGGCGGAACAGACTACGTGCGCTTCAGATTTATTACCCATGAATGATCAAAATTAAGATAGAATTTTAAAGCACTGTCTGCTCTATAAAGTAAACCCCATTTTTTATCAAATAAATACAGAACCTGGTCAAAATCATTACGGCACAACACCTCAGCCAAGTTCAATAATCGGCCAGATCGCCCACAACACTCTGGAGTTACTGACCCTGTATTGTTGAAATTTTTACCAAAGAAACACTATCAATTCTGTGTTTTTATCCTTTGATGAAATGTTAATGGGTATAAAATTTCAGCCAAGTCTGTTTACCTATCAAATCCCCTTAGAGGTTCTGAAATAACTACCATTGAATTGCCAAATTTTAACCAAATTGGATTAAGTTTCTTTCATTTTAACTCAAGCAGCAGTCATCTTTTCAACTGGATATAATTATGTATTAAGGATTTTAACACATTTCGTACGAAGAACGATTCCATAGGAGCCAGTATATTACATTTTTATGCCCCCGGCATATAGTAATCGCATCGTCCGTCCGTATGTCCGTGTGGGGCATAAAAGGGAATCAGTTGATACTTCATATATTATTAGAGGACAGTGAGATGAAGGGCAGTGCACAAGAGCCATAACTCTAGCTTGAAAATTTATTGGTTAATGCCGATACTGTGCAGAGCACAACTTGAAAAAGTAATGAAGGGAATCATTTGCTACTTCAGACATTGATAACTCGAAAAGTAATGAAGTTAATTAATTGATACTTCATATATTGATAGAGGACAATGTAAAGAAGTACAATGTACAAGAACCATAACTCTAACTTCATTTTTTCGAGTTACTGCCCTTTGCCTTTTTCTTGTGCAGAGCATAACTTGAAAACAGATGAAGGGAATCTTTTGAAACTGCAGACATTGATAGCGGACAAGGAAGGGAAGTGCAGTGCTTAAAGAGTAACTCCCTAAAATTGATGTCAAATTAAATAACTTCAAAAGCATAAATAATAGAATATTTGCTAGTCTTGTTACTTAACCTAAAAGTTTAAGCTATACGAGTCATCATCGGTAAAATCAGTGGGTTTTTTTGTGCTAAAATTAGGCATTTTTCGATATATGTTGTTCTTTAAAATTTTATCATTTTACGTTCACTGAACACATTCTTCATTTTTGGAGAATATAACCTGCTAGGGAGTGCCCCTTTAAGAACCATTACTTTTGGTTCATTATTTTGGAGTTAGTGCTCTTAGCTACTTTTCCTTGTGAGGATCATAACTAAAAAAGATTGCTACTTCATGTATTTATGGAATTTATGGAAGATGATGAGAGGAAGTACAGCGCACAGAACCATTTAATCTAACTTCATTAATTTTGGAGATACTGTCCTTAGTTACTAATTCTTGTGCATAGAACTTGAAACAAGAAGGTATAGCCCTATCTCTCTCACCTGGCTACCATTAGCTATAATACAAGGTCAACAATCGCATTAACACAGCGAAGGTCACATTGTGTGCAGAGCTAAAAACAAGCGATTCCTTGGCTGGTGCATAATTTGACAATCTTGGTAGAGAATCACTAGGTAATACTCCATATCAAATATCCAAGCTCTAGGCCTTTCGGTATAAAAAAATAAGTTTAACTATTTGCTTATACAACTTACAAGCCTATATAAAACAAGAGCCATGTTAAACATGGCCATTCCCACGCCGTGTGCTCTTTCTGCGACCAAGACATTTGAGGCGAGAGGAATGAATATGGTATAGGTTCTAATTTAATAAAATATTAGTAATTAGAAAGTGTTAAAGTTTATTCACCGGCACTTCTGAAATTGTATGCTTTGCACAAACGTTTTATGCGAAATAACAATTAAGGGAGATATCTCAAAACCAGGTAAGTTTGAGTTATGGTTCTTGGACACTGCACTGCATCTTAATGTCCTCTATGACTGTATGCAATTGGAATCAATTCAGTTCTGTAAAAGGAGTTATGGCCCTGACAAGAAAAGTAATAAAGGGAGATCATTCAAAAATAGGACAAGCTAGAGTTTAGGTCCTTGTACACTGCACTACCTCTCGATGTCCTCTGTGTGTAAACAGATTTTCTTGAACACCTTCGTAGTTATGTTCTTGATAAAAGTGTTATATGAAAAATCAATAAGGGGAGATAAATAAAAAAAGAGTAATGTACGGTAATGGTTCTTGGACACTCCACTGCGTCTTAAAGCGACTGCACTCAAAAAAAAAAAATAAAAAAAAAAAAAAAAAAAAAAAAAAAAAAAAAAAAAAAAAAAAAAAATAAAAAAAAAAAAATAAAAAAAAAAAAAAAAAAAAAAAAAAAAAAAAAAAAAAAAAAAAAAAAAAAATTTTTTTTTTTAATTTTAAAAAAAAAAAAAAAAAAAAAAAAAAAAAAAAAAAATTAAAAAAAAAAAAAAAAAAAAAAAAAAAAAAAAAAAAAAAAAAAAAAAAAAAAAAAAAAAAAAAAAAAAAAAAAAAAAAAAAAAAAAAAAAAAAAAAAAAAAAAAAAAAAAAAAAAAAAAAAAAAAAAAAAAAAAAAAAAAAAAAAAAAAAAAAAAAAAAAAAAAAAAAAAAAAAAAAAAAAAAAATATTTTTTTTTTTTTTTTTTTTTTTTTTTTTTTTTTTTTTTTTTTTTTTAATGCCCTCTGTAAGTGTATGCAATTTGAATCAATTTAGTTCAGTACTTAATGAGTTATGGCCAGGACAAGACAATTCAATAAAGGGAGATAATTAAAAAAATGACAAGCTAGAGTTAAGGTCCTTGTACACTGAACTTCTTCTCAATGTCCTCTATCTGTGTGTTAAGTTTAAATAAATTCCCTTGAACACTTTCAAAGTATTGCTCCGAACAAAAGTGTGACGGACAGAGGGAGCCCACTACCATATCCCCTCCGCCATGGCAGGGGAATAACAAGTGACCCCTGGGGCAGCCCCAGTTATGACCCTAGGAGCATGCTTTGCATAAACTTCACAGAGGACTACCAAAAAAATACTGCATGCCATATATCTAATCTCTATACCTTACAGTTTCTGACAAGAAGAAATGTTTAACTATATTTCTATGTAAAACATATGAGCCCCCCCTCCAGGTGGGACCAATTTTTTAACATTCTTGACAGTGGTCACACACCAAATATCCAAGCTCTGGGCCTTGAGGTTTTGTTGCCATAGCAATTGGAGTTGATTGACTGGAATTCTTTAAACAACTTTGGTAGAGTATTCATGCTAGGAACATCCCTGTCAAGTTTCATCAATGGCCTAGTGGTTTCAGAGATGTCGTTTGAAATGGTGGATGGACAGATAGAGAGTAGTTACCATAGCTCATTCTCATTGGCTATTAAAAAAGACACCAAGACACAAGTGTTGCAATTCAGTTTTATTGATATGTAAAGAATAGAATGATAATATAACAACAGATCTTAAAAATACAACATCACATATTCTGAACTGGCAAAGAGATTTGAAAGCAATATGGCATTTTGGAACACGGAGGACAAAGATGGCCTTGTATCACTTCCCTAAGTTTTACTGCATCTGAAAGACAACTTTAAGAATGCCATTACGATATTATTCCCTCTCACCAATTTTCATGCAAATTTGAACTAAATGTGAGAATGAAATTGTGTTGGATAAAAAATTACACAAAACCTGTCATGTTTTGCTTCAATACAATACATTGTTACACAGATATAGGTTTTCAAAAGACATTGCCCTTTTTCTATACAAATTATGTGCATACAAAAAACTGAAATCTGATCAAGTTTAAGGTATTTTTATTGAAAAAGTGAACTGCCCATTGTGTAACATAAGTTTGCATCAATATGATATAGTGCTGTACGTTTTCAATAAAATGGCCAAACTTCAATACAGACAACAGTAGCATTTGATACATTCTGCCCGATTTCCTGCAAATCAAATAAACAAGAAAGCCATGATAACCCTGTATCACTCACTTGGCATAGTCCTGTATGTGACAAACTGGTGATTTTCAATGTTAACACTACTAGATAAATTGAAAGTGGTGACTAGGTTTGAAACAACAGTTACTGTGAACAACAGATAGCGGACAGACATCAACCAAACCTAAGGTCATCATAAGCCTGCAGTGTGTAACATTTCATCTGGCACGGTCCAATTTCTGTACACTAGATCATGTTTGCACTGAATAGTGAAACTTAATGAGCTTAATCTAAAACTGTGAAGCTTTGCCAGCTACTAATACAAACCTTGAACAAGCATCTCAATTCAAACTTCTCTAAACTGGCTTAGAGAAAAAATCATAGTGTTATATTATAACTACCTCACATGTACTTTTTGATAGTGTATGCACTACAATTACCAGTATATCAACTTAGGGCTTATATTAACTACTAGTATTTCTTCAAAGAATGTTACTAGTACCAGACCTGCCTATCTCCATCACTTTCACTAAGTGTGCAAGGTCAGTTAAAGCTGGGCTCAAACCAATGGCCCTCAAGTCATGTGAAAGTAAAGTATGCTGTGATACTAAACACTGAGTCCTTCAGCCCATTGACAAAATGTAAACTGGTATAATTTGCTGGTCACAATCAGCTTGTAATAGCTACTGACCATATTCTTCAATTATTTAGACATGATGATAAATTTCCATTTCATAGGACCACACTGCTACCAATCATCCCATGAAGTTTGAAGACTATGGGTGATATAGATCTCTAAATATTGAGTGGAAAAGATATTCAAAGTTAGAGTCACTTTGACCTTGACCTTTGACCCTAAAAACATTAGAATACCCAGTAAGACCAATCACCCGATGTAATTTAAAGACTTTGGGTGATACAGATATTAAGATACTGGGTGGAAAAGTTTTTCAAAGTTTTGGTCACTTGACCTTGACTTTTGACCCACTGACCCCCCAAAAATAGGGATCCTCTACTCAGTAAGACCAATCATCACATGAAGGATGCTGGAATTTGTCTAGTAGAGCTAAAAAGTAGGAACCTGTATAAAACTGGCTATGGAATTTTCATAATTATAGGCATAATAATATTTAGCTAACCTAAATGTCTATCTAAAACTATGATGGTCACTTAGAAAGATAATATCACTTTTACACGCTTAACAAAGCACATGTTTAACAAAGCAATGTGTGTGCAACATACAATAGAATGTACATGTATCACAGATGAGTACTGACAAGCCTTCTGGTGGTATCTCACGTCTTCCCTTCAGGTGGTTGTGTGAACTTTACTGTTACATGGTCTGTAAGCCCAAGTTCCTTATGCCCTTCTCTGAAATATCAGATTTAATACATTGTAAAAATGTATTTCTCATTTTCAAAATATGAAAATAATGTTACATTTCTTTTTAAATCATTCTAACTGCTTTGCAGAAGTTTCTGCCAAGGAATTTCAACCAATTTGAATTTCTGATTACAGCTGCTCTTATAGTACAGTCAAGCTGGGACAATTTCATTTGAAAACTAGAAATGTGCCTAACAGAGGAGTCCCAACCTATCACTGTCTGTACAATTACTTGCTTTGAAAACTGAAGGCATTCACTTTGTCAGAGAAGAGAATACTGGATGTACTGGATTCCTACCAGTTGTCAGGCGCTACCAGATCTTCGGGCGATTTTATGTTTCGTACCGTACAGGCTTTATACCGTACTCAAGGTCCTAGATTACGGAACCATGTCACTTGGACAACTGTTCTTTCGATTTAAGTACCTAAATAGGTAACCCAAACTTCTCATATTTTTAAAACATCCCACTTTAATCACCTCTCTATTGTGTTACTATTTATAATCTAAGCTGTCAAAAGTTGGGGGTTTTCCAATTTTATTGCGCATGCGCTGAGATAAAAACAGGGGTTCAGTTTGTAAAGGTACACTGAATATCGATATTGCAGACAATGTGAACGAAACTATGTCAGATATATAATTAATTGAATAAAAATGTGTAAAAGTAAGTATATTCAAGAAATACAATTTAAACATAAAAGACCATGTAACGGATGAGGCATAATATAAAATCAATATGACATAAGTAGTTTTAAATACATTTGTATAAAGAAGTTTTCAGAAATGGCCGAGTGGTTAGGTTCACAGTTTGCCACCCACACGGACAGGGTTCAAAGCTCACTCTACGCTAAAATATTTGTTTGGCTTTCCCTTTTTTTTCTTTTTTTAAGGATCAGCATGAGCAAGAAACATTATTACTGTTCATATTTTATCCTTGTGAACATGTAAACTATAAATGTACATAATGCAAGTTAAATGATGTGTATCTTGAATGGAATATACTTATATATATTAGGTTTTTTTGGCCTGGGGACTGAAAGTCCCCTAGGCCTAAGTTAGCATACCATATTTCAAACACTGCTGACAATTTAACAGTGCTATGTGCGAATCACAACTGTAAACATGCGCTTTGGGAAAGTAGTGCAGACGACCAGATCATCTTTTGTTTGAATGTCGCACGATAGAACATATTACAAATAAAAGCAGTACACACAACTTCAAACGACTGCAGAAAGATCTATAGCTTACGAGCTGCATTACACAATTTTTTCTGATTTAGAAATTACTGCGCTGTTAGCTGATTACGGAAGATAATCGTATGCATATCACGGAAAAGTACGGATATTTACAGAAATTTACGGAAACTACAGAATTAGATATAAGAGTTTCTAGTTTGATTTTCAAATTTCTGATGTTATTTCATTGACAACTTTCTTATTTACGATTACATATATATTTACCTAAAAATAAATTTCTTTAAAAAAAAAAGATACAATTACGTACATCCGAGAAGGACTCACGTGATCAAAATCACCCGCCATTTATCGAGGCGCTGCTGTAAAGGCCCAGTGAGCGGTTTAACCGATACAACTACAAGGTAACCAAGAATCATTTTTGGTTTTCCCTGTTATACACTTGTACAGTACTGTATTTATATTTCATTGTTGGTATTGCTTTGTTTATTTCTGTTTCAAGGTCTTGTCCTTGGTACACAATAATTTTCAATCCACTCACAGATATCGCTTGAAGTTGAACAAAGCGCAGATTGAATTATTTTTATTGTTCTCTCAAACAATTGATATTGTTGACCATATGTGATTATTTTTCATTTAACATACGTTTTATAATAAAACAAATTTTCCTGCCACCCATATTTGTGAATCATTCATTCTGTGTCATATACTAATATACTGCACATTTCGCCCCGCGCCTTAGGTAAGGTTCAGCGAAAATCACGAAGGTCGAAAGTTGTTTTAAGGGGAGTTAATCTATAGTCCCCAGGCCTTCAGCGCTCACAGCGCTTTGATTCGTATATGTATTTAAAATATTTTAAAACAAGCACTAAACATCTTTGTTGGGAATAGTGCTTTGCACAAAGTTGAGTGTCCGATAATTGGTTGCCCGATGTGACTTTAAAGAGAGAAATTGTATCCCTTTTCAGGCCTCATTTATAAACAAGCTGTGGACGCAGTCGATAAACTGACAAGTTTATAATGTCATCAGAGAACCTAAGTTTATCCTGTGAAAATTTTATGGGTTTACTAGTATTTGTTGCTACACTTTTTAAATACAACTAGAGCTATCACTAAATGTGATTAATACCCCCAAAAGGATTGCTTAACAAACTGAAGAAGTTCGTAGTAACATAATACCTTGCAAACAAACTAAAAAGAGATATTGTTCTTAGCAGTTCCTCTCATTGTGCTTGACCATTGTATGAAGTTGTATTGAATCCCAACTTGTAGTTTTCGAAAAATGCTCCAGACAGGGAAAAGTAACAAAGGGCAATAACACTGTAATTAGTCAAGATGGAGTTATGGTTCCTGTGCACTGCACTCCCTCTCACTGTGCTTGACCATTGTATGAAGTTGTATTGAATTCCAACCAGAAGTTTTCAAGTTATGCTCCGGACAAGGAAAAGTAACAAAGGGTAATAACTCTGTAATGAGTCAAGATGGAGTTATAGTTCCTGTGCACTGCACTTCCTCCAAATGTGCTTGATCATTGTATGAAGTTGTATTGAATTCCAACCTGTAGTTTTCAAGTTATGCTCCGGACAAGGAAAAGTAACAAAGGGCAATAACTCTGTAATTAGTCAAGATGTAGTTATAGTTCTTGTGCACTGCACTTCCTCTCAATGTGCTTGACCATTGTATGAAGTTGTATTGATTTCCAACCAGTAGTTTTCAAGTTATGCTCTGGACAAGTAAAAGTAACAAAGGGCAATAACTCAGTAAATACTCAAGATAGAGTTATAGTTCTTGTACACTGCACTTCCTCTGAGTGTGCTTGATCATTGTATGAAGTTGTATTGAATTCCAACTAGTAGTTTTCAAGTTATGCTCCGGACAAGGAAAAGTAACAAAGGGCAATAACTCTGTAATTAGTCAAGATGGAGTTATGGTTCTTGTGCACTGCACTTCCTCTCAGTGTGCTTGACCATTGTATGAAGTTCTATTGAATTCCAACTTGTAGTTTTCAAGTTATGCTCCGGACAAGGAAAAGTAACAAAGGGCAATAACTCTGTAATTAGTGAAGATGGAGTTATAGTTCTTGTGCACTGCACTTCCTCTTAATGTGCTTGACCATTGTATGAAGTTGTATTGAATTCCAACTAGTAGTTTTCAAGTTATGCTCCGGACAAGGAAAATGCAACAGACCGCCCGACCGACCGACCAACCACCGGGTGACTCCTATATACCCCCCTAAACTTCGTTTTGGGGGTATAAAAACATTTTTTTTCAAATCATTCTAACTGCTTTGCAAAAGTTTCTGCCAAGGAATTTCAACCAATTTGAATTTTGATTACAACTGCTCTTATAGTACAGTCAAGCTGGGACAATTTCATTTGAAAACTAGAAATGTGCCTAACAAAGGAGTCCCAACCTATTACTGTCTGAACAATTACTTGGTCTGAAAACTAAAGGCATTCATTTTGTCAGAGAAGAGAAAACTATATGTAGAGGTACTGTTAAGTGAATTTCAATACAACTTGTAAATTAAAGCCTTGAGTCCTAATTGGACTTCACAATAACAATAACGTGAAGTTTTGTTGAATTTCTGCCAGTAGTCTGTAAATGAATTTCAATACAGCAGTAATCCAAGGGCCATAACTCTGTGCAAACTAACCAAACTAGAACATGCTGACAATATGCTCATCTCCTCTTGGTAGTAAACATCATCATGAAGTTTCACTGAATTCCCGTAAATAGTTGCTGAGAAATAGCCCGGAAATGAATGGGATAAAGTGGCGACTACATGCCCCCCCCCCCTCTTCGGGAGCATTAAAAGCAGATTGTGATTGACCAGCACATGCCACACACATGTACTTAACATAGAAAGGTACACAAATATGTGTGTAATCCAGGGACAAAATTATTTCCTTCAGCTGGTTGTATAATGAATCCATTTTGATGTTTATGGCTGAAAGTATGTGAATACTATACTATACTATAATTATATCTATTATGTTACGTTACATTATGAATGGCAATTCTGACAAAGTCTTTTCTGCTGTCAATACTACACTAAAAATACAGCGGTTTGTCAATAAGATACCAATATCTAAGACTGTAAGTAATAATGCATTTTTTCATACTGCCTTAAATTTCAATACGGTTTCTTGATCTTAACAATAATGCTTTTAAAGTTTTATGAGCTACATGCTCAAAATGCAAATCTGGTTTCCAATGTCAAAGGCCACAATTGTGATTTTAAGCTATGTCTAGACCACAAATGTGGGTCATAAACTTGTTCTAAGCTTTATTAACTAAATTCTAAAAGTTAAATGATAAGAATAATGTCCTCTGTACCCACTATCTATAATACATCTAAAACCCTACTTCTATCAGTATTTGTGTTATTGCAGAATCCAGAATGTGGTCATTTTTCTCTCAATATTTCTGTCACCATAGCAATCAGAATTTTTGCCCAACAAGAAAAAATGAAAATTATTGCCTCCTATCCTAAAACCAAGTTTCATGAACCTAGTTCAAGTGCTTTTTGACATTTATGAATTTGCAAGACCCTGGGGTTTTGCCTCATAGTCCCTACAGTTGAAACTGTAAGGGGACTAAGAAGGTACTTACTGAAAGCACTGGTTACAGTACAGATCTTTGTCACATCCAAGACATCTAACAACAGCATCCTCTGTACAGATACAACAGTATGGAAGCTCATCAGGGTCATACCACTGGAAAATACAAGAGAGGTTTGTAAAACACATATGCCCCCCTCTGCCAAGTAATTGCAAAGTTAGAAATTGCTGATGAGCATACTGGATGTCATTACAGATCAATAAGGGTCATCAAAATGTCAGAAACAATAATCCTACCAAGTTTTAAACCTCTTGGTCAAAGCCTTCTCAAATTATCTAGCGGAAACTGTTTATAAAATGCAAGGCCACTTAGACCTTAACTCTTGACCCAGTGACCTCAAAATGAACTAGGCCCAAGCATATATATTCCATTTATCGTTCGGAAACTGTTCTTCTATTCTTGGTCACTGTCACCTTGACCTTTGACCTACTGAACTCAAAATCAATAGCGGTCATCTGCTGGTCATGACCAACCTTTCACATCAAGTAATCATCCAGAAACTGTTTTACTATTCCGGGTCACTGTGACCTTTACCTTTCACCAAACTGACCTTAAAATCAATAGGGGTCATCTGCTAACCTACCTACAAAGTCTGAGGACACTAGGCCAATGCATTCTCTAGTTACTGATCGGACAAGTTTTTTTCAGTTGAAGGTCCCTGTGACTTTGACCTGGTGACCTCAAATGGAGGTCATCTACTTGTCATGAATAACTAACCTACCAAGTTTGAGGACACTAGGCCAAATTGATCTCTACTTATTCATTAGACAAGGTCTGGTATACCGACGGACTCACCATCACACCAACGGACATGTGCAAACCAATATACCACTCCATTTTCGAGGTGGGCATAATAATAAAATTATACAGCTTGTATTTATTAATAAGGTCTTTGTACCTCTTCATCTGTATTTATAATTTTCTTCGCAGTTTTAGACGAGGCTTTGGAGACATTACTTGTATCAAGACCGTCTCTAGCAGCTGCTTCATCCAGCTTGTTTTCTTCTATAGCCTGACGAATGATTGACTGTGCTACTACCTCATCTTCCTCATTTTCACTTCCTGATACATCAACATTTTCATCTGGAATCATACAGTATTATTCTGTTCTGTCCTATTCAAGAGTCATAATCAATTAAGTCTACTTCTAACAAAAGGGGCAAACTCATTTGCCACTGGATTTCTTTACACAGTCATACATGTATGTTCAGATTGTAGTTGTCTCGAACACAGCTTCACCAACTGTTATGGGGCCTGTTTTATGCTTTAATTTAAAGAAGTATTAGGTATTGTATAGGTGCTAGGGGTTCAAACCCTGCTGTGGTCACTACTGGCTTCCCCTTAAAGGCAATGTAGGCCATACTGGTATTTTTTCAAAGGGGGTGGCTACCAGGTGATTCTGTAAGCTCTAAACTTTTCCTTGGAACAGAGTTAAATCACAGTTCTATGTATTTATATTTCCATCATACAACATTGTAATACAAAAGCAAACTTCTAAATGATTTAGACAGAGCATGGTCACAATTTTTTTTAAAAAGTTGTCAAGTTCATAAGTTGCAACTAAATTAACAAGGGCTGTCTGATAATAGCACATTTGACTAATGGCACCACTTTGACAATAAAATTTTTTGTATTAAATTTCTATCAAATATATGTGTCAGTAGTTTCAGAAGACTATTTTTAAAATTGTTCCTATATAAGCTTATTTAGAACTAAGTGACCCCTTGGCCAAGATCAATTTTGACCCAGGGGTCATGATTTGAACAACCTTGGTAAAGGTCCACTAGACAATGCTACATGCTAAATATCTAAGCTCTAGGCCTAGAGGTTTTAGAGAAGAAGACTTTTAAAGGTTTCCTGTATAAGCCTATGTAAAATCAATTGACCCCAAGGCAGGGTCAATTTTGACTCAGGATCATGATTTGAACAATCTTGGTAGAAGTTCTCTAGGCAATGGTACATGCTGAATATCTAAGCTGTGGACCTTGTGGTATCAGAGAAGAAGATTGTTTAAGTTTTTCCCATTTCTTGCCATAGCAACCAGAATTCTTCATGGAGTTGAATTCTTTGAATACCTTTGGTAGAGCTTCAGGCAAGGAAAATACTTGTCAAATTTTATCAACATTGGCCCAGAGGTTTCATAAAAGTTGTTGTTTGAATCAAAATGTTGATGGACGACTAACAAGGGTTAATCATCCGTTCTAAATGGTCAAAAACTAACTTTTTACTAATGCAGGTCAAGTACATTAGCTCCCAACATCCTTACAATAGTAAAGCTAAAAACACAATTACCTTTGTTGACATCAGATGAGCTTTCTTTTCGCCTTTGTTTGATTTCCTGCATTCTTTTCATGATTTCTTTGTCTTCCTGCAGACCTTTCAGCGCTTTCTGTGCATCTTGCTCCAGCTCATGTGCCGCCTCACTCAGGATCCTACTGACGTCTTCTGGACTAACTTCTGCTTCACCCTCACCACTGGCAGCCAGCTTCTTTTCACCCTTTGACTGAGAATCATTAGAGCTTGCTGAGGAAATATTGTGAGAAAATGTTTGAGAATCTCTTAAAGATGGCTTGTTTAAATTGTTCTCGTCTCTTTCAGTACCTGTAGTATCTTGTGGCACATTTCTTGGTTTGTCTGGTTGTTTAAGTTTTGCCAGCCTGGCAGCTATTTCCTGTGCAGGGTCGGGGAGTCGTGAATCCAGCTCAACCTCACCACCAATCTCGTCTAACAGATCATTCATCTGTTCTTGCTGTGTTCTTCTATCTGGGGGATGATACACCTGTGGAAATATTTTACTTTCATTTAGTCAAAAATATTTAGTTTGTTCAAAATATTTATCAAGGTAATGCCTGACTTCAGCTGAAGTTTCATTTACCATAATGCTTAAATAGAAGATAGTTAGTGGTGTTGGTGTATTATCACATTATAATTTCACTTGTGAACACCAGAGGTATTTTTATGAGTGGCACATCAACCAGTGAAAATAACTACTTAAGTATTTATGACATAACATGAAATTATCCTGGTATTACATTGATAGTAAAATGTTTTGTTTATTTTTTCTCAAGCTATGCTTTTGTTGAATTTGTTTAAAAAAAATGTCCAAAATTGTGGGAAACGTCATCAGAAAGCATAGCAAACATGGCTATATTCCTCGTTCGGTTTCCGCCTTTCAGTACGCTCAGTATACTTTTTTACGCTTATCCTTGTCACAGATATAAATGATTTTCACTGTGTGGATGATGAGTTTATCCGGATATAATCCACTGTTGTGTTTCTATAAACCATCAAAAAACATGAAATTTTTAGTACATGTATTAATTTAAAATTGCTATCAAATATATTCGTCAGTAGTTTCAGACAAGGCAAATTTCAAAGTTTTTCCTATATAAGCGTATGTAGAATTAAGTGACCCTTTGGCTAGGGTCAATTTTAACCAAGTAGTCATGTTTTGAACACTCTTGGTAGAGGTCACTAGGCAATGCTTCCTGCCAAATATCTAAGCTCCAGTAATTTTGGAATAAGAGAATATTTCTGCATGGAATACATTTCTTTCAACAATATTTGTAGTGGACCATTCCTGAAAAATTTAATCAAAATTGGCCAAGTGGTTTAGAAGGAGAAGTTGTTTGAAGCAATATGTTGACAGACACATGACTCTGGAGAACTGTTAACAACGATTATAGCTCACCCTGATCATGAAGGAGCACTCTGTACTCAAGTGAGCTAATAACTAAAAGTTCCAATTTTTTAACCTCCTTTTAATTTTTGTTTTGCCCATGTACGCTTTGGACGTAAATTTGTACGTACACATCATTTGTATTAATGTGTGGACCACTGATAGATATGTGGTACTGGTGCTTGCAAAAGAATGTGTTTGACATGACTGTCTAATCTAATTTTGGTTTCCTTTGCATAAATTCATTGTTTTTTTTAGTTCCTGCTGCCTTGTGCCAGGAATACTGTGATTTTTTATGACTGTGGGTAGCTTATGATAAATGAAAGTATTATATTTGACATTTCTTTCTTTTAATATTTTGCATCTAAATAGTCGCGCCCCTCCTGGTGAATTGCATTGCACCTGTGAGCGTTGAAGAGGGATTATATGGTATGTCTTTTTGTCTTGTCTACATGTGCTGTCAGTATTTCTGCATTTATGAAGGAAAAACACTCCGTCTGATGCAATAGTTGCTGGAACCTTAATCAGTCTGGTTTCAGCAATAGTTCTTGAAATATTTCCAATCTGACTAAAGTTCACGATCTTCTGAAATGAAATGTTGTTCTGCCATTTTTGTCACATGTATACTTTGGTCGTCGTAATAATAGGAATCAGTGATAGTTATAGGGTATACGATAATTAGAAATTGCAAGCACTTTCAAAATCATGAAAGCTACGATCTGATTGGCTGATAAAATTAGCAAGAATTTCGCTGTCAATTCGGGATTTTAATATGGATTTCATGCTGACAAGAGGCATTTTAGAGCCAGATCTTAATTTCATGGCAAATTGACTGAAATTATTGCCATATATTTTAAACTTCACTATATGATGTTGCCTTGTTTCCTATTTAAAACAATAGTGAACCAAATTAGTAAAGGCATTGCAATATCTATTCTGCCATTACTCACTGGTTTATTGGAACTGTTGTATCTTGAAGGATCCATGCCTTTCAGGTTTGCTAATCTGTTGTCTATTTCCCGATTTGTCACTTTAGATGCAGCAACTGAAACAATGCAGAACCATGATATCATACAAAACTATTGCTCTTAAATTTACCAACATTAGAAGAATGATATGTCTACCACATTGTCTGCTCAATACAACACTGTGTATAATGAAAATTCCAAATAACTTTTTAAAATCAAGGACATCAAATAAGTTAGCCACTTGGATCCAAGGTTTTGCAACTCATCCATAACTGTTCAATACATAACAATTTTAGCCTTACTTAATCCAAACAAATGATGGTAAGTGTTAAGGCTCCAAAGACAAATGTATATGAAGATAAGAAAAGCAAATACGTACTTTCTTGTGGAGTTTTTTCTCTTAGTTTCTCTAATCTCTGCTCTATTTCTATATCTGCTTTTGACATTCCCTTGTGTTGTATTTTATGTGCTCCACCTCCACTGTGACCATGAGGTTTACTACCTGTAACCCCTGACCTGTGACCTCCTGCTTCTCTCTCTTCTAAGGCTGCCATTCTCCTATTGTAAAGATTAAAACATTATTACTTCCAAGTCTTGTAGTTTATAGGTCAACTTTCTATTTTGACTCGAAACTGGACACAATTTTGAATCTCCTGCCATTTCAGCAGGTATTCTTCCTAGTGTTGTTACCTCAAACATACCGACATATTTACACAAAATAGTCTACAATAGCACTGAACTCAAATCAATAAGAAATTCACCATTTTCAATCAAAATGCAATTTCTGTTTAAAATTACGGAGAACAATAACAATTTCAGTTCCACTTCAAACTTCGGACTTTGCACAATGTAAAAACAGGAAAAGCTATCTTTAGTTATTACGACCATTTCTAAGAATTCTCCAACATGAATTTACTTACTTCTTGTAGTTTTCTGGTGGGGAATACTTAGCTGGATTCTCCTCTTTCGGTTTCACTTTTCTGAAACAAAAATAAAAATCATAGCACACACAACAACAACAACTGTGCCAACAGTTTGGTTCATTCCTGTAAAAACAAAACTTCATTTATGGCTGTGTAAACTTTAATGAACCTAAAAACTACGGAGCAGTTTATTTTAACATGTGTTACAGTTTATATGACTTTTACATGTAACAAGGAATATTTTAAGTTACAATATTTGTAATATTAAAAATTAATTTTGATGATTGAATTCTCTTTGGATATATAAAAGTGACTGTAATAGCCATCTTTATTCTTTGTATAGTCAGGCTAAAAATACCTCCATATTTCCCAAAAATCTGCTTCAGATTACTTTGACCTGTACAAAATTAGCTGTGTTTCAACTTTATATTATATAGAGGATAGTTGTTGGTTTCGATGTAAGATCACAATATAATTTCACCGAGTGGGCACCAAAAGTGACATTTTCGGTAACTACTTTTGGTGTTCACGGTGAATTATCGGATATGTCTCGATACCAACATTTTTTCTGTTTTTTTATGTTTAAAACTCTATTTTTGTTGAGTTTGTTTCATAAAATTTGTAAATGGGAAACGTCACAGAAAGCAAAACATTTATGATGTCATTTTAACGCGTCACCACCTATGGTTCCAAACTTCTTTCGCTCTGTTTCTTTTTGATGTTAATCCGGTGAAGATTTTGTATTTCACTGAGTGACGGAGGTTCGGAACACCGTTATTTCAAACACCAAACTACATTTTACACCTTACCCTGTCAGAATATTGTAACACTTCATGCAAACCCTGTGCTTTTCATTACCCATCTTGGCTATTGGATATTTATTCGGTAAACATTTCATACAGAACGCAAACCCACAGTTCTTACAGCCATGCTAAAAAACAGAAACATGTATTAAATCACAATATTGTTATCAAAACTTATCCACTAGTACTTACATGTACTGATAATTGATTGCATTGCACACATAGGTAATTAATATATTACAACATTTGGGAGGTAAAATGACTAGGGGTGAACCATCTTAGGGATGAAAAGTATTGACATCGTGTCAAGCATATAAACTGGTTACCGAACTTCTGCTATAAAAATGCCCTATCTGGGCTTATCTGTCCAAAGACTGGTGCATTAAAAAAATATGTAATGATATTGGCCTATCAGCTTTCATTCTTTCACTATTTATACAAATCTTCTGCAGAAATGTTACAGTGATTGAATTTGCCAGACTAGATCAACGGCACATACACAATCGCCTTTCCGTCTTGTACAAGATTACAAACAATGTAGTTGCTATCCCCATTTAAGGTTACCTTACCCATTTCATAATGCAGGGTTGTTGGAAAGGTTTAAATCAACATAATTTGCAAAAAGACACTTAAAAGTTACGACAACAATTCAACGGGACCGTGACGTATAACATTTCAGGGATAAGAGTGTCAAAAATCACCACAATACACAACTTGACAACTGATAAAATACAAACGTGTCACTTATTTTGCACTCTCAACCAGTTAGAATACTAGGTTTACAATACTTTATTGCCAAACATCAATACTTTCCTATATTAAATGAGATTTTTCATAAACCTTAAATAGGTTTTCAGGTAATGTGATATCTTATTCTTATTTTACACAGGGAAAAGTTGTAAGTTGAAAGAGATAGATGTAATTTGTGTAATGTGGGGTTATCTAAATTTTTCACACTCTTGGTGTTTTTGCCAAATACACCTGGTTTTTTGCATAGTTTTTTCACACTCTTGGTGTTTGCCTAACATTTCCCCCTCTTGCGTTTTCCATAGTGCTTTCACACTCTTGGTTTTTTGCCATAGCCATTTCACACTCTTGGTGTTTTCATAGTCATTTCCCACTCTTGGTGTTTTTGCCATAGTCATTTCTCCCCCAACACAGTCCCATGATTAGTCTATCTATAAATTAGTTTTTTCTACCGGTAGATTCAAAGTGCTCCTGCCTTTAAAAAATAACCATTTACACTCATATTTTTAATTCTTTGTCACAACTTTGTTTATTAAAATAAGTTTACTTTTTATGTTACATTTGCAGCTATTTTGCTTGTGGCTCTAACAAAGACGTATATCCTACAGGTTTAAAAGCATGTTTTAGTTCAATTTTCCCCAGAACTTTGTTCTTAGAAAAATTGTAATACATCTATTACCGAGTACATATATAAATGACAATGACAAAGCCTATTCGCTATAAGGCCTTCCGCCAATATAAAACATACACATCTAAATATATTACACAATGCATATATATAAGCATAAATATTATGTGCAATTTCATATGTAATATTAATTTACTTCAGGGGAGAAATTACTGGGGAGAAACAACTAGGGTTTCTTAAACATTTTTATTCCTTTGTTCACAGTCGCGTCCTACCCTGGGATATCTCCCTTGACGAACTTGCCAAGACTCCGGAAATCCCAAGGACAGATGCAGATACAAGGGAATCCCGGCACCAGACCCTAGCACTTTTACCAATAGACCCCTTGGTTCTTTTACATGCCTTGTGTATAGTATCTATGTATGTGAAACTACCTCTGGATATCTAACAAGTTTATCTCTAGATGGATGAGAAACATTGAAAAGCGTTCCTGAAATTTCCAGTCAGTGCCCCAGCTGCGATTCGAAACAGGGACCCCCTGATTGGTAGTCCAGAGCATTTCAATGCCATTAACCATTTGAACACTTACAGGTGCCACCCTGTTTAGAAACATAGATCTGTTAACTGTTTTATCCAGTAAACATTATTATACACAGATTATCGGGTGTTATGATCAAGCATCTGTGTTGTAAAACCTTGCAGTCTAGTTGGTGACTGGTCAAATGAACGACACCTTTACATTTTGTCAGCTGTCGAGCTCTTATTTAGAATTACAGTGGTCTAGGTTCGACTCCCGTTAAGTCCTAAGCCTTTATGATGCCAGTTCGTCACCAAGGTTCTGTATAAGATAACTATAACAATAGGTTTTACACCTACTTACAGGTAATTACTCAAATAATAAATCAAAGTTCACACAGTTAAATTAGAATACCATTTACATTTACTGCACAAAATTTGATTAAACTTAAACCTATCTGATCCAGTAAATATTATGAATGTATATTTTTTTATTTGTGTCCGTGTCCATCATTCCTGTAGTGTGTTGGTTATGTATAGTATAATGCTAGTATCGAATGTTATTTTTGTCATTTTCTGAATAAAACTTTTATAACTATAACTTGTTTAGTATATTTTGACACTAACGTTACTAAAGCCAATCTAATCTTAAATTCAAAATGATTTATATGACTGATAATAGTCAACTAATTACTTCATTTGGAAAAAAAGGTGTTATTATACCTTAATACCTAATTACTTGCGACGACAACATTAATTGGTTTGTTTGATTCCATTTATGTCAGACTAACAATTAAATATAGACAATTAAATAAGAGTGACAAAACCACAACCTGTTTTCAACAACAAAACACTTGGTGTCAAACGGGAGGATATTTAAACACTACCATCCCTTATTTATAATTTGGGGTAGATGCAGTATTACACACATTTCCCAAACAACTCAAAAAAATGCAAGGACCAAAGTAAATATGTGAGATTTAGGAAGAAATTTAGAGACATAGGTGTTATCTCGGCGTTTGTATAATGAGGACATTGGCTTGTCGTAGTCCTTGGCTTGTCAGTATTTAAAAGAATTTTCATATGAAATCGTTAAAAAATGCGGCACTTCAGGGTGTAAAATCGCGGTACTTTGAGTGGTGTTTCAGACAGCTAACAGGACATTAAATTAGAATTATTTTCCGTGGAAATTTGTATACACGTACACGTATTTTTTACTTTTGTACATTTATTAAATTGAAAATATTTCCCCGCCGACCGCTTGACATTTGTATAGCTTGATAGTGCATAACCCCCAAAAAAACTTACTCATATAATACAATGTCTATTCCAAACTAGTTTTTATAATTCCAAAATAATCAGACTTGCCACTACCTGTCAAAATATTCGGTCTTTTTAATGCCACGTGCTTCGCTTGGATCAAACAAAACTCAGCGGTGGCGTACATGCTTTGATCTCGTAACATCTGCGGCTTTATGAGTAAAAGAAGTCACTGTAGAAATTATTTTATTCGGCAAAGGAAATTCTTTAATGTAAATACATTGCAGAAGAAAATTTTTTACATAGAAAAATAACTGCGCCGCGATGTTGTTATAAACATAATGTTTATTTTAAATAAAGAATTGTTGGAACTTACAAATGTTAATTAAGTTAATTGAAAATACTTTTCGCATTCACAAATTATCAACGTTACTCAATCAGTGGTGTCGTAGCTGGAGATTTCAAAGTTGACGTAGTTAGTTTGTCATCCTTTATGAATGCTCGTATTTTTCACACCTACCGCGACCATGGCCAGTGACAAATGCTAATTGGAGAATAAACCTCGACTAATTAAAGCAGATTTTTAACGGAAATAAATATTTTACATCTACGTAAAAGGTAATTAATATTTTCAGTAACTCAATACTTTTAGAAACAATTATATTTGAAAAAAATACACATCACGGCGGGTGTTTAGCAGTGGGGATGTGTCCGATTCTATTTTCTAACTTTTTAAGAAAGGGACTCATTGTTTCATAGCTGGGACTCGTTTTTTTGAAAAATTGGCCCCCAGGGACTCATATAAATCAAAACCTAGATTATTCACTGAAAATGTGATATAATTGTCCAACTACAATGGAACGCTCCAGTAAAACCCTTTGTAACAAACAATGATATTTCTTCCAATGTATTATGTATTGCCAAAATGGCGGCTATGAAGACGCTGCATTTGCCGACAGATCGGTTTATTCAGTATTACTGGTGAAATATTTAAGTTTACAACACATTATCACACATATATAAAGCAACATACATACGCCTTTATAAACTTCCGTAACTCTAGACTCGGAGGCTAGAGTTACGGTACCGTAACTCTAGCCACTGCCTTTATAATTTGGGATGTTTTACTCAAACAACTCATGCGACCAAGAGATTTGAAGAAATTTAGAGACATAAGTATGTCAAGTACTCGGCTTGTTGAACTGTGGACATTGGCTTGTCGTAGTCCTTGGCTCGTCAGTGATTTGGAGTGTAGTGGAGCAGGGTTCGAATAATATAGCATACGGAGTGTTAGTCAGACCAGGTTTGCTTTTACTTTCAGTGTAAAAACTATCTATCCATCTATTGGCTTGACATCGCCATAAGATAGATAAAGCCGCAACATAAGCTGTTAAGAGCTAAAGTAAAACTTAATAGGCCCAGAAAGCTGTAAAAGGCAAAATTATCATAGATTCTAGAAAAAAAATGCCACTATTGTTTAACAACTGATTGTACCTCCTTTTTAAATGGACTGAAAGAGGTTCCACAACTGTAGCATGACATTTTCCATTCAAATTCTCTATCTCTTTTTTGCTGTTTGTTATTATACGGCCGTGAGCACGAAAATAATCCTGAAAGTTAATTTTCGGCTGTGGGTAAAAGCCTGACCAGGCCAGGCCTGAACACGGAAATTCCGTACGGAACGTTCCGGAAAATCACCATCTGTGGTATAGTGTAACATAAGTATATTTTTCATTGTAAAAATGATAAACTCAGTAGAGCAGTATCTAAACAAGAATCGTGTCCACCTGGGATTTTATTTACACAGGGATCATATATACCACGGACCTATAAAGGTTATACTATGTGTATATACAAACTCCCTGGTAGAACACGGATGTCTCCACTTTCCCCCTTTGTAACAAACAAGACCTTTTTTCCGATGTGTCTTGGTACAGGATCAGTAGAAATGCTACATGCTAAATACCTATGAGCCTTGTGGTCTGAGACAAGAAGATTTTTTTTAAAGATTTCCTATATATTTCCTATATATCTCAATGTAAGATCAAGCAAAGACCTACAATAATATAGTAGCTTTATAGGTCTTTGAATCAAGTGAGCCGCGGCCCGGGGTTCGATTTTAACCGAGGGTCTCGATTTTAACTTTTTGAGACCCATATTTTGGGTAACCCTGTTAATTTTGAAAAAAATCGAACAATCTTAGCAGAGATCCACCAGACGATGTTTCTGTCATATATCAATGTCAATTACTTAACTTAAAGAGCAGTGCGTGCCACGAATTTGCAAAATACTATGCCTTAATGTTGACTACGGGTCATGATATACAAGAAGATCTAAAAAGATCTAAACAGTTACAGCAATAGGAAAATGAATGAGATATGGAATGGTACCCGACCAAGTTTCAATTCTTGCATATACTAGTAAGTAAAACTGAAAATAAATGAGCCATCAAAAAGAAAACCAATTTTGTGTCCAAACCCTTGATACTGTTCCTAGTGCCTAGTATCTGGATTAGGACATATCGTCATACCTCAACTGGAATTCAAATTTCTCTAAAAAAATACCAAATGCGAATAAAACCCTTGGTGTCTTTAAACGAAAGGTCAGCACTAAGAATGAAAAGCCTGTAAAACACTTGTCCGACCTCAAGAAGAATACGCGTCAACATGTAGTATCAGCATACAAGATCAACTACAGATAGAGTGGAAATGGCACAAAGTTGTGCAATAAGATGGGTACCAAATGTCTATTCACCTTTCTTCAGTGTCACAGAAATGCAAAAAAATTTTGCTGGTGTTCATTTGAAGAATATTAGATGCACACTTAGTCATGTCCTGTAAGATCCACTCTCAACTTGTAGCTATATACAGTGCACATCGACGATTCAGGAGGGACGACTAGTCAAGTTTGATACGGGATTAAAGGAATCAGCTCTCAAAACCACGCGATACGCGACACAACCCTCTTAAAAACTGATCTGCTAATGTACATAGTTTTTAAGTGTTTTTTAAAGATTTAAACGGCTATATACCTAGAGCGCTTCTTGTTCCGTCTACCATGTATATAGTTAGCAGAGCCTAAATACGTTCCCTCAGGACCCGGCCTTTTTTAAAAAAAAAAAAAAAAAAAAAAAAAAAAAAAAGATCAGTAGAAATGCTACATGCTAAATACCTATGAGCCTTGTGGTCTGAGACAAGAAGATTTTTTTAAAGATTTCCTATATATTTCCTATATATCTCAATGTAAGATCAAGCAAAGACCTACAATAATGTAGGTCTTTGAATCAAGTGAGCCGCGGGGCGGGTTCGATTTTAACCGAGGGTCTCGATTTTAACTTTTTGAGACCCATATTTTTGGTAACCCCGTTAATTTTGAAAAAGAAGTTGAACAATCTTAGCAGAGATCCACCAGACGATGTTTCTGTCATATATCAATGTCAATTACTTAAAGAGCAGTGCGTGCCACGAATTTGCAAAATAGTATGCCTTAATGTTGAGTACGGGTAATTATATACAAGAAGATCTAAAAAGATCTAAACAGTTACAGCAATAGGAAAATGAATGAGATATGGAATGTTACCAGACCAAGTTTCAATTCTTGCATATACTAGTAAGTAAAACTGAAAATAAATGAGCCATCAAAAGAAAATACCAATTTTGTGTCCAAACCCTTGATACTGTTCTTAGTGCCTAGTATCTGGATTAGGACATAGCGTCAGACCTCAACTGGAATTCAAATTTCTCTAAAATAACACCAAATGCGAATAAAACCCTTGGTGTCTTTAAACGAAAGGTCAACACTAAGAATGAAAAGCCTGTAAAACACTTGTCCGACCTCAAGAAGACTACGCGTCAACATGTAGCATCAGCATACAAGATCAACTACAGATAGAGTGGAAATGGCACAAAGTCGTGCAATAAGATGGGTACCAAATGTCTATTCACCTTTCTTCAGTGTCACAGAAATGCAAAACAAATCTTGGCTGGTGTTCACTTGAACAAAGAATATTAGATGCACACTTAGTCATGTCCTATAAGATCCACTCTCAACTTGTAGCTATATACACATGCACATCGAAGATTCAGGAGGGACGACTAGTCAAGTTTGATACGGGATTAAAGGAATCAGCCCTCAAAAGCCACGCGATACAGCGACACAACCCTCTTAAAAACCACCAAGCTGCAACAAGCATGGACCAAGTTCCTGAGAGCCAATCCAGGCAAGACGGAACAGCTTGAAAGACAAAAATTCACAAATGAGATGACAATGCACAGTTACTCTAAAATTAATACTCTTCGATACGATCCAACTATAGGAAAAGTAAATTCCTACACATTTGGATAAAGACGACCATGCTATCCATTTCCAAATTAGGGAAGGACGAGAATAAGCATCGAACTGTCCCGCGCAAACAGTCTTACAAGTGTGGTTGGGAATACAACTGAGAGTATGTTCAAACTAGTCCTTCTTCCAGGAGACCGAAGATGCATTCTGAGAGAAAACGTTACACTTGTGGTGGGGTCAGTGTTGCCCTTTAATCCTTAATTCTTGTGGTTTGATGTCTCTATGCTGGTTACATTGTGTTTTCCTGTTATATATATATATATATAAAAGTCATTTTGTTTAAATACTGGATAAAATTGTTGAATTCCAAAGAAAACTCCTACATTTCAATAATCTATAAAATGATGAAAAATGATGCACAAAATGGAATGACATATCAAGGAGCGAATTGGGCATTCCAAATAAAACGGATGATAGATGATCTAGGCATGAGTAATATATGGGTCAACCAAGAAAATATGAACATATTTATTAATCCAATTAAACAAAGAATATTAGACATGTATCACCAAACTTGGTACTCTAACATTAATAACTCGAACAGACTGAAGACATACTCAATTTTCAAACACGATTTCACACTAGAAAGATACTTAGATTGTATTACAGAAAAGAAATATAGAATTGTCCTGAGTAGATTTAGACTTTCTTCACATGATTTAATGATAGAAACCGGAAGATTTCTAAATTTGCCAAGAACTGATAGAAAGTGTCAAAATTGTAACATGAATTGTGTGGAAAATGAATATCACTTTATTCTAGTATGTCCAAAATACAGAGAATTGAGACGAAAATACTTTTAAAAACTATTATTGCCAGTGGCCCAATATTAAAAAAATTGAAAACCTTATGTCAGAAACAGCAAAACGAACGATAGAATGCATAGCAAAGTTTATATATTTTGCATCAAAACTGAGAAATGGTAGATAATACGATAGATAAACACAAAATCAAGTCAACATATTAGTAAAAAAGAGATCTCTTTTTCAACAAGTATTCAGCATAATTGTTGTTCATCAGTTAAGTTCAGGTTCAATTACATGTAATGCTACTCGAAAATATTTATACACATACTATTTGTTTTCATGTGTTCATTCAATTATCATACCATTGTTGCTATAACATTTTTGTAAAAAAACAAAAATAATATAAAATGTTTAATGCAAATAAAGGTTGTTGTTGTTGTTGTTAAGAAGATCATACATTCAATACTACTCAAAAGATACAGCTAGCTTCAGACACGCATTTAGTAACGCAAAAGATTTGACTCTTCTCGGCTGTCATATAAGCAGAAGGCTAGTACCATTACGACTAGTGGCATTTCTTAGACTGTACTGGTAGAGGCTATGTAGTTAAGTGTCAGCCCCGACAACCGGCGATTTACATGGAAGCACCAATCAAAGTGGAAACTAAGGCCCACAGAAAGCTAGGGGTACTCCGAAAGCTAGCTGGAACCAACTTGGGAACAAATGAGAAGATAATCTGAATATTTGAAATGAGTAAGACCCCACCTCGAGTATGGCTCTGCAGCTTCGATGCCGACTGCAAAGACACACACACACACACACAAGTGCTAGATAATGTCCATTACAATGTCTTAAGAATAAATATTGGAGCTGTACGTACAATTAAAACCATGGAGGAAGTAAACACGGGATGGTAAGGCGCTCATTCAAGTTGGCAAGTTCCAGTTCTTACCAGACCTCAAACAATGCTAGGGAAAAGAGAGCTTTCTTCATGACCCAAAGGGTTTTGCAAGAACAAATACTGTCTGTCTTGAACCCCATCAACAGCTCCTTTGAATCAGTCGGAACTGCAAAATCAATAAAAATACGAGTTTTCAGACATCAGAACACGCACCACTGTGCTTAGACTCCCACCAGATATGAAAGATGAAGGTATAAAGAATCCATGATTCATGATCTCGGAAACCTGTCTATCTGTGTCATGGACCCATGTATACACAAACGGCTTCGCAAAAACTGCTGTATAGAAGATGGCAGTGCTGGTATTGTCATCATGCATCCTACTGGCGAGTTTGAGAGAAAGAACATACCGACAAACTTGCACTACACAAGCTACAGCTCAGAAGTAGAAGCCATCATACCGACCTTGAAAACTGTTCTTGACGATTCAAAATAGACTGTCATTGTGTGGTCTTTTTGATCGATGCTTCATATGCCTTGAATGCATTAGCTAACGTCAAATTATCATTAACAGCTAAAGAACTCAAACTCAACGAGAAGCTGAAAACTTAGTGGATACTTGCATACTTTGGTATTCATGGCGGAGAGATGGCAGACATATTGGCCAAGTAAAGAACTAGGGACGATCAGCCATTCAGTAGAGTGTATTGGAAGCTATTAAATGTTATCAAAACCAAATCAATCAAATAACGGGATACCTTCTATCCAGGAGTTTCACATTCTATCCAGGAATTAAAAGTTATGGATACATGTCATTCTCTCGGTATGACCGTTAAGCTCGGCTGAGCATTATATGCTCAAGGTGAGTTGTTGTGATCGTCCGATGTCCGTCGTCTGTCCATACTTAACATGATTATCGATCTAGAGATCACGTATGGCAAATCAGCATGACAACTGGTCAGATTGTTAATTTTGATGATTTCTAGGTTTAGTATGAAACTGGCTTACATGGGGCAAATCAAGGTCAAATTAAAATAATACACTCTACTGTAGAGGTCATATTTGATCACAATCTGCATAAAAATTTGCCAGAATCGCTGTCTTGATGTTAGGTAAAGTTCAAAAGTATGTCACATGGGATCGAAAACTAAGTCATCCGATCAATCAGAATGTTTGTCTTAATGAAATGTAGGTCAAATTCGAATCTAGTTTACGTGGGGTCAGAAGCTAGTTCACCATGTGAAATCATAAAAAATTCTTGTGAACACCCTAGATGCTACCAATCAGCATAAAAATTGGCCAGAATGTTTGTCTTGATAAATTATATATCGGGTGTAAAACTGGTTCTCGTGAGATGAAAAAGTAGATCGCCAGCTCAAAATTAATAAAAGAAAAACCTTAGAATCCAAATTTTGTATCAAATCATCTCGAAAATACTCAGAATATTGGCCTTGATGATTACGACACGTGTCAAGTACGACACAGGGGCACATGGGGTTTAAAACAAGGTCACCGGGTCAAATCAAACAAAAACTTTGCTCACTCCAACAGTTCATTGGCCAAAATGTTTAAATTGATGAACTCTAGTTCAAGTTTGTAACTGGCTTCCGTATAATCAAAAACTAAGTCACCCGGTCAATATTTCAAAAAGATCTTATGAACACGCTAGAATCCACGTTTGAACCAAATCATCCTGAAAGTTGGTCAGAATAATGGTCAAGTTTGAAACTTGGTCACATGGCGTAAAAACTAGGTCACCAAGTCAAATCATAAAGAAATGTTAATGTGTACCACATTGTCTTGAAAGTTAGTCACAAAATATGGGTTAAACATTATTACTCCTGGTAAAATCTTGTGAACACTCTAAAGGCTACTTTTGACATCCAATCATGAACTCTAGGTCAAGTTCGAAGCTAGTTCACGTGGGGTCAGATTTTATGTCTTGACGTTGATCTTTATATTTTTACTTTTTTGTTTTGTAGCTGCAGTAGTAAAATAATGTGAAGATTTTAATTTCCTATGATTGTTTCTTTATTTATTGATTGTAGTATTTTTCAAAAGAAGGAGTCTGGTTCGTGAATGGCCTTAATTTAGTAGCCTAGAACTTATATACACTACATATACATATGGTGCATATAGGTTCTGGGCAACCAAATAAAGACAATTAAGTGAAAAGTCAATTCGAGTTCAGTAATATAGGTTCTAGGCCTACAAGACCCATTTGTTTTCAACGAATCTAATAGCTTAATTTCCTACGAATACTACACTAAAATGCTTTGAAAATCATACTTCGTATTTTCTTCTTAAATGGAGTTATATTACAACAAGAAAAAGTGTTTTAACAGAAGCTTTAATGTAAGTTATAAACAGAAATCATGTAAAGTAAGAACATCTATTTTTATAAAACAGTAGTTACAGGTTTATTCGCTTAAACTTCTAAATGTCTGCATTAAGGTAGATAGATATCTTTTATTACCTCCTCAAAGGGAGAGCATATCACATATACAAACATTTATACAAAACATATATACAAACATATATACAAACACATCATTATCAGGTATACATTCCATATATACAAACATTTAGATGTTTGATACATATTACAGTAGAATTAAGTTTATATAGAATAAGATTTATAATTGTGATTTGTGGTCGTATGTGATAAATTAATTCCAAACCACATTTAGTCAAATTGTATAATATATAAACTCATTATAATATATATATAAAATGTTAATACAATGTATTACGTATAAAACGCAAAGAAAAAAAGCAAAAGAAAAGTTGAAGAAAAAAATGTATTCGAGCTTTTGCTCAGTTTCTGAACAAGGAATGGAATTTTTAATGTCACCAGTAACCATGTAACTTGTCGAAACGAAATACAAGTTAGATAGGAAATGACCGAAAAAAAATCCCATAATAATTATTCCGTTTTCAACAATTATATTGATTATTTAACTGTGGATTGTCACTAGCATTTCCCTAACATTAAGTTAAAGAAACTAGCCATCCCATTTACCATACATATAAAAGAATGCTTTACTGACTATTTTCATACATTTCAATGATTCCTCTGTGGATAGAGTGCCAGACATTCCGGACAACAGGTGAAATAATTGTTTATCTGGTTGCATCTGCATTAACTCGTTATATGTCTTAAAACCAAACTCACTAATTAGTTTTAACCACAGTTCCTCCCTATTTTTGTTGTTTGAAGAACAAAATAACAAAAGATGTTTAGCTAGTTTATCTGTCAGTGTGTTACATTTTCTGCAGACGACATTGTATTGTTTCGAGAAAAGTGCTCCGATAATTTTTACGGAACTCTGCATGAACTTCAACAAAGTTCGGTCAGAAGCGGATAGATACCACTGTAGACAGATGTTATGACGAGATATGTCATGAATCAATAAAAAGTCTTGCAAATTATTACTAGACTCAATATGCATATAAAATTCATTTTGAAAAACAATCTGTACATTATTTTGTACCATACGTTTCCATGTCAACTTCGACGGAAAAGTGCCAGTATCAATAAAATTGTTTACAACAGAGAGTAAATTATACTTCTTGCAAAGACGATATAAATCAGGTATAAACCCCGTGATTATACTAGGGTTGTTTAAATACGCCATTAGTCGATTAACAAAAACATTTTTTATAACTGACCTTGGATGTAATAGACTTAGTTGACTGAAAAAGGTTAGTTTTCGTTTGTCTATTTCAGCCTCTATTGGTAGAAACCCAAGTAATTGTATAGATACATCGTTGTTTGTAGTTCTCGGAAGTCCTTGCATAAACTTAATACAAAATCTGTGAGCTACTTCTAGTTTATGTAAATTGTTTTTTGTAAGACAAGACCAAAGCTCACTTCCATATAAAGCTCTTGGAAGTACAACACTATTATAAACACGTTTTGCTGACATAGGATGTATTCCTCCTTCATAAATTCCACAGTGCAAAATGCTCATAAATGTACTTTTAATTTTTTGACAACTTACAGTGACATTTTTACTTATATCAAGACAATTATCAAATAAAACACCTAGATGTACATACTGAGATTCTTGAATCACTTTGTCAGATCCTAATATCCAGTTTCTGTTGCATAGATGTTTCGTGTTTGTCACTATTGCTGCAGATTTAGTAGCATTATAAAAATATCTATTGTCTATGCTATATTGATAACATAATTCCATTAACTGTGTTAAGCCACGTTGAGAAAAAGACAACAGTACCATATCGTCTGCTGATGTTGGACATGAACAGTTTATGTTATACATTGTCATACCATATGGACTGTCCTGTATCAGATTCAAGAGGTCATTGATGAAGACCAGATAGAGGAACGCACTCAGAACCCCACCCTGTCTGGTTCCCTGGAGTACTGGGAACCAACGGGAAAAATAACCATTACTGCGTACACAACTAGTCATGCCCTGATATAAGTTGTAAATGGCCTTATATATTTCAAGATTTAGACCAAATTTGAATAGTTTGACCATTAGAATGTCATGTGACACGCGGTCAAAGGCCTGCTTTACATCTAAGAAACAAGTAAAAAGTGAATTGTTGTTTTCATGAGAAAATCTCACACATTCGCGAAACATAAAAGAGGTCATCAAACATCCTATACCTTTACGAAATCCACATTGCAAGTCGTTAATAAGATTGTATTTATCATCTTGTTCAATACGTGACAAGAGAACAGATTCATACAATTTAAGAATGACTGAGGAAAGCGTAATAGCTCTATAATTATTGGGGTTATTTTTTGGTTTATTGCCCCCTTTGTGCAATACAATGATGACTCCTTGTTTCATATCGTTTGGCGTGTACGACAATCGCAACATACCGTTAAAAAAAACAGTCAAAATCTTATGGATAATTTCTCCACCGTATTTTAGATTCTCGTAATAGCACATATCATACCCACAGGCTTTATTTAATTTGCTTTTAGCACATGCAGCTCTTACCTCATGCTGACTAATAGGAATTATCGTAGATTGATCAATATCATTGTTAATTACCGTATTCTTTATTACGTCCAGTTCAGACATAACAGAGATATAATAAGTTTGTGAAAAATTATTAGATTCTGACGGCTTGTACAAAGTTTCAAAGTAATTGCTCCATTGCGTGTTTATCTCTCTTGGTTCCCTGTATGTAACATTTTCGAAAATGAGTTCACTTCCACTAGCTGTATTAGAACTTTTTCTTTTGTTATTTATTAATTTCCAAAAATATGTACTGTCAACCTCCGCATATTTATCTATTTCTGCATGTGATTTCGCTATGTATTGACTAATTTTTCTACGATGTAGATATTTGAAGGCCTTTTTGGCCTTTTTATAATCGGAGAACTCTTGACCAAATCTTAGTGCTCCTGAATGAATCCATGACCATCTACTGACTTTACATTTTTTATTGGCTTCCTTTAAGTCTGAATCCCAGTAAGGCTTCAAAAAATGTTTAAATTTAGGTTTAGGAAAACAAACATTATTTGCTTCAGAAATGCATTCTGTGATTTGCTTATAGTAGAAATTAATATCAGATTTTGACTTTATTTCATAATCTAACAAGGTGCTTAGAGACGGATCATTATTTAAATGGTCTTTGTATTTTTCTTTTTGGCACACTGAAACCTTTTTCCAGTTCACTACATGCACTGGATAGGACTGCGGGGGAAAGCTGCAGTATTGCATATTCAGGCTACACACTATAGCTCTATGACTGGAAACATTTAATGCATGATCATCAAGTATTTCGCATCTACTAACAAGATCTACCTTTTCTACAGGTATAAGGATATGATCAATCAAAGATTCTGTGCCACCGTTATAATTAACATTCGTATATTTTGCCCCCTGACACATATCTAAAGTGTTAACAGAGACGTAATTAAAGCGGTTCAGTAAAGAGCCTAAATACCGTGAGCGACTAGATGATGATGAGATCTCTGTATTATAGTCACCCATCACAATAACAGTTCCTCTCTGACTATACATGGACAATATATTTTCGATTTTATCAATATATTCCCTGTATAGGTTAATATTATGATTTGAACATGGTAAATATACCTGAAACACAAACAATAGATTGTTTTGCCCTAACATAACCTCTATGCCTATGAGACGATCTTCATTATCTAACGGTAACCTTGATATGTTCTCACTGTACTTTTTATTCCAAAGCAGACACACTCCGCCTTTACCTACTTTTCTCCGGGACATAATTGAGAGATCATGATCAGAGCTTGCATAAAACTCGTATTGGCTATCTATACTATTTAAAAAATGTAGGTCACTTTCTTTCAACCAATGTTCGGAAATGCCACCAAAATCTATTGACTCTTTATGCAACATTTCACATAAATATGAAGAGCTAGACATTATGCCAGTAGCATTCCATGTACAGAAATTCATTATCATACTATTAATCGACATCACAATCAAGTACACTATACCCATTACTTGACTCAAAATTGTATTCCGAGTAGTCAAAGCTGTCCCTTCGACCATGTGAACTGTCACGAGTGTGACCATTTGTATTATACCCCCTTTCTAGTTGATTGCGCGACAACCATGGCCTGCATGTAACATGACGGGGCCAGAAGTATGGATCTAATAACAGGTCAGCATTTTCCGTAATGTTTAATCTTATAACAACTTGACTATGCTTTCGATTTCGAAAAATCGTGACTTTGGATACTTTGGGGCCCCTTTTTGTTACGTATGAAGCAATTTTTGCTTCAGTAATCGTAGGCTTGAATCCCCCTAGATAAAATCGTTTAGCTCGACTTCGAACATGCGATAAAAAATCTGCGTCAGACTCTATTTCATCGCATGATGCGTTATTTAAGTGCGAGTATGATTCGTCACACGATTTTCTATCCGATACCCTTACAGGAATTCTGTTTTGTGGATATTTATTATTTGGATATTGGTGTGCCTGATCAGTATACGTTCTGTCTGACACCCTTACCGGAATTCTATTTTGTGATTTTCTGTATGAATTTCGTACCTTTGGATGTGAAGGTGTCCCAATCTCAGATATAATTCTAGCAAAGGACATGTTCCTAGTTGGGCTTGAGTAGACAACTTCACTATATGAACGTTCTTGTGTGGGTTCAACATATGTCATTTGGCGTACATCATTAGATTGGGCTGAATGAACAACAGGAATTGGAACGTTACCAAAGAAGTTGTCATTTTCTACAACCTCTTCTTGTCCCAATAACTGAATAAATGACTGCTGCACATGAGGATCAATGACCTTTTGAAAACAGGAAGTGGCAGTTTGTTCCGGTATAAAAGTACTAGCGTTCGGGTTACTAGATATTATAGGAGCTACATGCGCATATGCTGTATTCTCGGAAACACTACCGATATAACTTGAATCATGTGATTCTGCCACGGACAGAGTGTCAGGAGCGCTGCTCCCAGTATAACCAGGACCATGTGATGTTGTCACGGATAACTTATCAGGGGCAGTACTGCCTGCATGACCAGAATCCTGTGACGCAATCACGGATAAACTATCAGGGGCGATACTTGCTGTATAAACAGGATCACGTGACACTGTCACGGACAAATTGTCAGGGGTGGAATTGCCTGTAATGTCAGGAGTGTGTGACTCTGCCAGGAACAAATTGGCAGGGTCGCTGTTTACCGTATATTCTGAATTGCATGGCATCGAAATAGACGGATTATCTCTGTTTAGTGTTTGCCTTAATTGCCCAGGCTTACAACCTTCTCTGACTGAATTAGTCATTTCTAGTAACTGACTTTGTAAAGATTCAAAGTTTTTCATTTTGCTCAAGAGATCAAGTTTGATTTCTTTCAAGCTATCGGACACATTGAATTTAACAATTTCAGTCTTGATAATATTACACCCTGAAATAAACTTATCATGAAAGCTTGTAATATCTTGACTTAATGTTTGGACAGACATTTTAAGAGCACATATTTCTTTTGTTCGTAAATTTTCCACCGCAATTTGCCTTTGCTTCATTAACAACATATCTGACTGAATAGTTCCAATTTTACCTAGGAGAATATCTAGTTCTTGTTTACATGAGCATGTAGAATTATTGTTTCTTAGGTTCCTGGCTTGAGTGGACACTGATTTTGATCTCTGGCGTGATGTTCTGGAACTCACAATGTCTTTGAGACTTGTATAGTTTTCATCTCCTTCTGTTACAGATAGGATAGTGTGTATATCCCTTGTTAACTTCAACGAGACTGAATCCCCGCCTCTAGTATGGACCCTTCGTTTTAATTCAGAGTTATCATCGTATGGACAATCAGCATTCGCACATACAGTTTCAAATAAGGAAAGTCTAACTCTCTCTAGTTCTGTCTCACAATTGAAATAGTCAGTAATGACTTGATTAGTGAAAAGTTTTAACGGTAGTGCATGGTAATGTTTTGCAAGACATTGATATTCAAGCACTTCTGCATTAGAGTCATTGTTACCATGGTAACCAATATCTGTCGCAGTATTACAAGCACCAGGACGACTGTAGTCACCACCATGATTAGAGTCGCAAATGTCAACACTGCAATTAGCAATATTTGCTGCTCCTGAATTCTGAGAGGTTACATACCCAGTCGGTGTGACACGGTTATTGCCATATATCATAGGTGAGATTTCACTGACAAAATCACAAGTTTCTCCGGGTTCTGTGTCACGGGTCACGGAAATAGGAACCTTGACGTATGTATTGTCTGACAAGGTAACGGGTTCTAATTTCGTTAAATCGGTATAATCCATCGTCTCCGGAAAAGTACAACAATAAGGCAGTGTAAAGATATATCACAGGAGCACAATTACATGCACTTCAGTTTTACATGGTGAACACTTTTAACCACCATATAGTATTGCCCCTAGGGGCTTTGTTCAAGTTTGAAAATATTTTATGAGACAAAGAAAACAGAGTTCAGGTGTCTGTTTTCAATCTTTTTACAATGTTTTTTACACATAAATTCCATTTATCAATTATACATCACTTTTCCAATACATCCATCATAAAATATTTACATTTAATCCATTGCAAATAGCCAAAAAACGTAAAAAACTGAGAGCGAAGTTGAATACGTCTCTCTTATTACGCGCATGCGCACCAGGAAGTAAACACGGGATGGTAAGGCGCTCATTCAAGTTGGCAAGTTCCAGTTCTTACCAGACCTCAAACAATGCTGGGAAAAGAGAGCTTTCTTCATGACCCAAAGGGTTTTGCAAGAACAAATAATGTCTGTCTTGAACCCCATCAACAGCTCCTTTGAATCAGTCGGAACTGCAAAATCAATAAAAATACGAGTTTTCAGACATCAGAATACACACCACTGTGCTTAGACTCCCACCAGATATGAAAGATGAAGGTATAAAGAATCCATGATTCATGATCTCGGAAACCTGTCTATCTGTGTCATGGACCCATGTATACACAAACGGCTTCGCAAAAACTGCTGTATAGAAGATGGCAGTGCTGGTATTGTCATCATGCATCCTACTGGCGAGTTTGAGAGAAAGAACATACCGACAAACTTGCACTACACAAGCTACAGCTCAGAAGTAGAAGCCATCATACCGACCTTGAAAACTGTTCTTGACGATTCAAAATAGACTGTCATTGTGTGGTCTTTTTGATCGATGCTTCATATGCCTTGAATGCATTAGCTAACGTCAAATTATCATTAACAGCTAAAGAACTCAAACTCAACGAGAAGCTGAAAACTTAGTGGATACTTGCATACTTTGGTATTCATGGCGGAGAGATGGCAGACATATTGGCCAAGTAAAGAACTAGGGACGATCAGCCATTCAGTAGAGTGTATTGGAAGCTATTAAATGTTATCAAAACCAAATCAATCAAATAACGGGATACCTTCTATCCAGGAGTTTCACATTCTATCCAGGAATTAAAAGTTATGGATACATGTCATTCTCTCGGTATGACCGTTAAGCTCGGCTGAGCATTATATGCTCAAGGTGAGTTGTTGTGATCGTCCGATGTCCGTCGTCTGTCCATACTTAACATGATTATCGATCTAGAGATCACGTATGGCAAATCAGCATGACAACTGGTCAGATTGTTAATTTTGATGATTTCTAGGTTTAGTATGAAACTGGCTTACATGGGGCAAATCAAGGTCAAATTAAAATAATACACTCTACTGTAGAGGTCATATTTGATCACAATCTGCATAAAAATTTGCCAGAATCGCTGTCTTGATGTTAGGTAAAGTTCAAAAGTATGTCACATGGGATCGAAAACTAAGTCATCCGATCAATCAGAATGTTTGTCTTAATGAAATGTAGGTCAAATTCGAATCTAGTTTACGTGGGGTCAGAAGCTAGTTCACCATGTGAAATCATAAAACATTCTTGTGAACACCCTAGATGCTACCAATCAGCATAAAAATTGGCCAGAATGTTTGTCTTGATAAATTATATATCAGGTGTAAAACTGGTTCACGTGAGATGAAAAAGAGCTCAAAATGGTCTGCATTAAGGTGTATACATCAATTACCTTGACTTTGAACGACCAACCTTTTGGTTTATTTAAATAGTACTTCATCATAGAAACTCATACATATATTTAGCATAAGAAGAGGCAGAAAAAATAATTAAGAATCACCTATTTCGGTATTTTATAAATTTAAATATAGATAAAAAACTATAATTATCTCAATATTTGCAGGTGTACCATTTTGCGTCTTTTCTCCTGGTGGTGTTCAACTTGCTGTGTGTGAACACACGACTTTGATAATTACGAGTGCTTTTGATATGTATGGTTTATAGAAAACGTTGCGGGTATCTATATCTAGTTACGACGATTGGTTTGGAGTATTATAAATTGCCATACTTCAAGTTTAAGAATAGATATATAAACATTTCAAATGTCAGAGACCTGACATGATTGACATGTTATGGTTGTTCAAAAAGCCAAAGCTGTGCAAAATCTGATATTTTACAGTGTTACACAACGTAAAGTATCAAGAGGGCTATCACTGGGATAGATATATTTACAGCCTACATTTCCAACTTCGCTTTTATATCATTGATAATTATTATTTATCTGTTTTATTTGACTTAAACCAAAGCAACGATTACTATAATGGGGACATCTTTTGAATAAAATGGAAGAAGTGGTATCAAATTCGAAACATGTCTTTGTCTTATCTCGGTTCATAGTCACACATACTTAGCCCCAACATGTGATGAATGCACCATGAAGTATCACAATGATAATAAAAAAGAAGTAAAATATTTTGTTGAATTCTCTTTTTCGACACTACTGAACCAGTCATCTTCACACTTACAGTAAAGATATTGAAATCATGCGTGTGTTTAATATTGGTACCGCGTTAATAATTACTTAAGGGACTAAAGAAACATTGTCAACTGTAACAGATTGTTTTAACAAATTCATCAAATATGATGTTGTTTTTCTGTATATGTTCTATATAATTCTACATATATTTAATGTTATGACAGTTATTTATGCCAGAAAATAACGTTATGTGATTTATAACCTCCTTTAGAAAATTATGTTTCCTGTCTAAGATATACGATAAATTAATATGCAAAGTGCTTTTAAGTTCGAAGTTAATAGAAGTTAAGATCAAGCAGTGATACGAAATATTTATTTTATCCTCTGGACGTATTTAAATCCCCCAGTCTATCCAAAACTTATTCCAAATATCTATTATCATTTTTAAACTGATTTATCATATTAACTTGATAAAAACAAATAATGTAAGCAAAACCTCTGTAAAAAAGAGAAATTAAATGATAATTCAGAGATGTCCATTATATGGTCTTAAAATTCCGTCGAACGGAAAGGGTATCCTAGGTAATTTTTATTATCTGTCAAATGAATATTTGAGATAAATCACCGCTGTGGTGTATTAGCTTAAAAGGCTGTGACAGAAATTTTAGCAAATATAATTTGAAATCATTATGATGAATTAAATTAGTAGTTATAATTATGGTTCTCATTCCTGTTGACATAAAAAGAAAGATAATCTTTCATAGTTTACTGAATCCCTAGACTTCACAACCACATAATAAAATTGCTTTTATAGTTTTGTTTAACATTTCTATTTGTAAAAAAACAAAAATAATATCAAACAGGGAATGCCACGTACCAAAAATAAGTCCTATGGAAATTCTAAAGTTCTTATTTTCTTTAATAAGGAAAACATTGTCTTATCTGCTTGTTCAGCAATATGTTTTAACTTGTAAATATGTTCCTGTTCGGGATTTACCTATTATCAGGTACTTATATTCAATTACATTTTGAAGCTCATGACTAAAATAATAAATCTTGAATTATAATTTTTACTTATTGATCCCATCGTTTAAGACTTTGCTTTTTACATTTACAGTTAATGTCTGTTCATCACAATAATTTTCAAATAAATTTAGGTTTTTCTTTGCAATTTTTAACAGCTGTCACTAACTTACACAGTAACATCAACATACAAAGCTACAAATAATTTCAAAAACTGGAAAATTTCATTTGTATGTGCTATGCTTTCAATAACTTTGGCATTATTTAAAATTGAAAATCTTCTAGATCGTTCAGATTCAAGATTTAAGATTCAAACTTTATTTATTGTAACGCATAAATGTATAATAGAATCTTGTTACGAACAAATGCCTTGACAAATTCATCGTGACAAATATAAATACAAATATAACTGAATTTTAACGAGAAAAATGTATTACATAGAAAAACGGTATAGAGTATATGTCAAGAGGGTGAGCTAATAACAATAGTACAATTTTAGTGTACACATCAGAGTGACAAATAGGTATAAAAGTTATCATATAGGAACATATATTTTATTTCTTTATTTAAACATTTATGAAAAACCACTCATGCCTTGTATCTCAGTAAATATTTTGAAATACTATTTTAACTTTTTAAGTTGACTGTATAATATGTACGAGCTCAAAGAAAGAAAAACTGGTGGAGCAAAATGCTATATATGAGAAAAAGCGTTCAGATATATAGAAGCAAGACGGCCAAGATGTGCATGAGCTACTGATGAGTAATATATATAAAGGCGATCGCGATAGTTTGGATTCTTTGTTATATATCAAATTCTTTGTTTCTTTAATATCATCTACTTAATTGTGACAAACAATAACTTTTTTCAGCAAAACCATACAAAAATAATTTAAGCAGACACATCGCTGCTTTTTATTTACATACAAATATTTTAGGTTAAAATCAATATATTTAAAAACAATTATTTCCCTTTAATAATAATGACCAAAAAGTCAATATTTAACCAAAACTGACTTTAAAACCTCATAAATGCTATTAGAAGAATATATTTGTGTTAAATGTTTTTGTATGTGTTTTTATTATGAACAATATGATATTATGTCCGATTCAAGTTTCACTTGGCTATCAGTCTTACTTCAGTGGCATTATATACGCAAGGCGTCCCCCACCGCTACCTTCCATCCGAGACAAAAGTTCACTTTTCTCAATTATAAGGCTGGCGACCTATTGTTTTTAAATTAATTTTCACGAAACTGATATTTGAACAGTTTTTCTGTAATAAATTAAGAAGTTCGGGATGTTAGAACATTGAAAAAAACTTTGATAAATGACAAGTTTTTATTTTTTATTACCGAAAATCGTTCTCTTTATGGTATATTTTCAGGGTGAATACAAAGTCATTTTGAAATCTCAATTCATGTCGTTTTATGAAACCAATATATTCGGAACTGGATAGAATCGCTGACTTTTACATACCATGCCTTTTGTTTCCATTGCGTGTGTTAGAGATTCACCTAGCAGGGATTACTTTTATTTACACTGTCCTGTGACTTTGGAACATGGTGGGGGTAAGAGTGAGGTTGGGTGCGCACCATAAACCGGTTTAAGCTCCCCAGTGGTGTTTTTGCCACTGACCGTTCCAAGGCGGTGCCCCACTGTGTTCCTTTAATTGTTCGTTTTGTCCTCGTGTGTTTGCTTTGTATGCTAGTGTGTGTTGGTAGTGTATATGTGTGTGTGTACATGATTGTGTGTGTGTGTCGTGTGTGTGTGCGTGTGTGTGTGTGTGTGTGTGTTGGTGGTGTGCACTTCTGGGTGCTGTGGGGCTCGTTTTGGGGAGGCTGCGTTTTTGGTACGTGGCATTCCCTGTTTGATATTATTTTTGTTTTCACGAGCTGACAATGTGTTCTTTTGGACAATAGTCATTTGGAAAAGTGAATAGTTATAAATCAACATCATTGAAATAAATAACTAATTGCCTAAAAAAGTATAAATGAAATCGAAAGCAAAATATAATTATTCTTCCAAAGCTCCTTTTCTTCTGCTTCCGTGTTGTTTAGGCTAACAGAAGATTAGATTACTTGGAAAACCATCGGGCTAAATCGAACTTGTCTTTCAACGTGTAAATCGAACCGGTTAAAGTATCTTATATTTTTGAGAATATTAACTAAGGAAATCCGGTTGCATAAGCATATAAGACAGTCACCAATATATATTAGGTGATACCCTAGGGTGCATAACCCAAAACACAGTGAAGGTATCTCATATCATAAAAAAAACATTGATTTGACAGTACGTCAAAATGCTGTACGTGTCGTGTCTAAGTATACTCAGTGTAAAGTTACAGCTTGAAAAAGATAAATATCAAGGATAACAAAATATAATTTTACAGATTTTTCTCTTTTTACACATTAACGACGAAAGTTACTCTTAAAAATGATTCTGCAAGGGAATGAATGTAAGTTAATATATCTTACTATGCTTTGTTGTCTGTTTTAAGTAATTTAAAGTTGCAAATTAATATAGATACTGTGCATACTTTTACTTTTTAATATCGTCATTATATAACTTCATAACGACTAATGTATATTATTATCTTTCTTTAAATTATTTAGTATCTTTAGTTTCAGTCATTTGCGAGACATTCAAAACGAAACAGCTATAACTTAAAAAAAATACAAGAATAGTTTCATGCTCAGTAACAATAGATGTTTTGTTGAAAATTGTATCAAGTATTCGAAGGAATGTTTCCCTACAACATTATTTGTGCGTAGATTTTAATTTAAACATTATATTTTGTGATATGCGTTTCAAAACAAATGTCCCATTTATTGGTTTGACTAACTTTATTTTACAATAAACAATGTAACAATGTTATATCCAAAAACGTTTTGATTTTAATACTTTTTAATGTATACTCAACTCAAAAACGTATTCATTTGATACACATTTAGATTTGTAAGTAGTGTGTACGCGACTAATTAAGGTAGTAGACCCCTAATGGGCACCAATTCAAATCATTATAGGTTTAATATTTTCTTAATCTGTATCATTTCCTGGATTTAAAAACAAATTTTAAAAGAATTTTACCGTGAAAAAACTCAGTTATTTGAATTTGAATAACCCTACCCCCATTTTAGAATTCTTTATAAAATGACATCACACAAGAGATAAGAAAATGCATGTATTTCATTTATTATTCAATAATTTGGTACAGATTTGGTATCAGAGTAACATGAACTGTATTTTCTTTCAGAAGTTATACACCATTTACAATATTATCAACAAGTTTTATAAAACTTTTATGAAATAATCAGATAGTATTACAATTTTTATGTACTTTTTTGGCCATGTTCAATTTTGAACATCAAAGGTTTTAGGAAAAATCAACATTTTCTAGAAATGGGGCATGACTTTTTGTATATTTAAAATTATCTATAACATTTTGGGAACAGCATGCCAAAAATTCACAATGTTTCACCGTCTCTATTTAAAATAATAAGAGTTTGAAAATCTCCATCGGCGATTTTAGACGTGTCTGCAAGTAATAAAATCTTCAAATAAGCTACTAATTTTTATATTTTATTTCTTTTAAGTCTAAAAACAATATAATCATATGAAGAAAAGTGCAAAATAATGAAAACAATGAAGAAAACAGTAAAAAAAAAAAAATTGGTTCCGGCTGGATTTGAACCTATGCCCCCAAAAACCTCAAAAAATCTTCAGTCAAATGCTTAACAACCCAGGCTAGAGCATTAAAATTGAAGAGTTTCAAGTGGAGGTTTTTATTAGGAGTCTACTACCTTAATACACTAATGGCACTGTGACGATTATTGTCAACATATAACTATGTAATTTAAAATGAATTAGTATTTTTTTCTACTTAAAGTTATAAAGAATCAAGTCATTTTGAACTGAAGAATACTTGAATCGATAAAATTAAACTTCAAAACGACAATATTTGAATTCTTTCGGGTTTCTTGTACCTTTTCAAATAATAACAATTTTCTGTCTGATTTTCTAGGGATTGCTTTTTTTCATTGAAAATAAGATCATTTAACTCACAGTATTTGTTTTTATAGGTATCATTCTTTTGGTAACGATTACATCAGGAATGGTTCCAGGGTAAGGATATATTACATTTAAAATTGATAGCGCCTTATGAAGTTTATGCATTCTGTTATATTTACAGAAAATAGATGGACTTTTATGGGCTTGTCAGATGTGTAGGGCACACCGAGAAACTTTAATTCATCTTTTCATGGAATGTCCGAAAATAAAACCAGGCCTCAGCTTCAGGAAATCAATTATTAGTGCAGTGCTTGCGAATACAGTTTTTGAAACTGCAAGTCCCAGAGTACTGAAATTTGTAATGTACATAACATTGTCTGGTGGATCTCTTCTTAGTTTCTTCAAATTATGTCCACTGGGTCTACATTTGCCCCATCCGCAGGGGTTACATATATTTAGCCCTTTTTTCAAAATAATTTCACAAATCTAGGGTCAAGGTAACTATTCTTAAAGTAGATTCACTAAAAGTAGAAAAATTGTTTATGGTTAAAATTTTTAATCGACAATTTTTTAACAAAGTTAGGTACATAGCAATGTATGAGTTCATTATCTAGATGTTAATTTTTGTGGTGTGTTGGACTTTGTGATTTTTGCGTGGAAGACAATGACACTCATATGAGCGATAAAGGGGCATCATGGCCCTCTTGTTGCAGTAGTGTTAACAGCAGTATATGAATATGGATGTTAACTGCACGCTTTTGGTGTGAAAGAAAAATTACCCAAATATATGCCGTTTTCAAAGATAAAGCACGATACTGGAAGCTGTTTTGATTAATACATTTCACAGTTTATGCGCAATGACTAATCAAATGTTGAAGAAAGTCAACTGATTCGTGAGAAACCGAATATATCGAATTTGGATAAATTAGCTTTTTAAAAACAGATTTTGTGATAACATTAATATCAGATGGCTTAAAATTCTTTAACTGCTTTTATACCAACCGTATAACAAGTATTAAATAGAGCCAAGATTAGTTTATATTTTAGGTAGGATTATATCTTTCCTTTGTATTTAATAGCAGATGACATGTCTGTCAGAATATATTTACTCAGATTAAAGGAGCACAAATCAGAATCAAGTTTTAAAAATGTATTTTTAGGCCATAAAAGGCAACTATACATAATTTATTTCACAGCCTTTAAAACGATGTTAGATAAAAGCATAATACAAGACATACTACCTTTAGAGTTTCATTAAAAAAAGAGGCCTTTAAATAAAGTTGAAATGTTATCTTTGTCCGATTAAACAGAGAGATTACCAGCTCATCAGAAGCTTTTATGCTGCTGTAATACCACTTTATTTCTCTATAACATACTATTCGAATTAATGCATGGCTGTATTGTAAAATATTACTGCAATAATTAGTATTTTGTAAATGAGTATTTTATAGATATATTGAATTCACAAGTTCAGATGAAGTATAGTTCCCAAGTGTTTTGGGGATTTTACGCCCTTATCAATAGTATTCCAGTTAATTACAATCATTCCTTGGACAGATCATTGCAAACTCTATCTTTCGTCAGAAGCTGACAATCTAGTCAAGAGGCATTGCTCTTAAAACTATTTGCGACATATAAAATTGCAATTATAAAATATACAAAACACGTATACCTGTATTGTATTGAAATAGCCATCTTTGGTATAAATCAAGTTAATAATAATAAAGTAACTTCTGTACAATAAGACGACCTAGAGATGTGAACAAATACTTTCGCAGCGAGTAAATAAATCATTTAGAATTAACGGAACTACATGTATCTATATTAAGACTGATATGATTATGACAAAGTTGCCAATGACATTTTAAATATCATACAATACAATGACCGTTGTATTAATTTAATTATTTCAGGGTTGAAGCAAGCAGTAGAAGTAAATCAAACATCGACGATCCTAGTCTAAGCCAAATTAGACACGGTGATTTTGAAAATGACCTACAACTCAAATATGTCAACAAAGGAAGGGTTGCCCGATCCGTCACTGCTCCTGGGAAGAACTGTGACCAGTGGGCACCGTGGGCAAATGACAATCACCCGACTCCATTACATAAAGAAGACAAGGAATTTATCCCACAGAAGACTTTGCAAGATTTTTGTCCTTTGGGAATAATAAGCAAGTTTGAATGTAAAGACGGCAATGGGGAGGGATTTAATAAAAACGTTACAGCTGGAGATGGAAAATATTTCATTTCCTGTTACAACATTTATGTTGGCGTATCCTGTACAGTTTTAGATCAGACTTTAAAACAGTGTCCTGATTTGTCCATCAGATATCTTTGCTCATGTCCGATACTTCCACCAAGTCCTGCTGTGTCAGGTAGGTATTTTTCCAATTTTACGACTTTATATAAAAATCTGTGTACATTAAGTTTTTGCATTTATGATACAATATGGTAAGTGCCCACCAAATTTTAATCAGTCACATCCATAAATAAGAATCTTCGGTAGTGTATACAGTTTCCTTTTGAAAGGAGGCTCTTGACACTGTATTTTATCATATGCCTGAAATACTGTCCAGCGAGAAGTTTAGGTTCTACCTTTCGCAATATAGCTGAATACACGTAATCTGTTGTAAACTGTAGATAGTACAATGATGTTTAAAGTCACTTTGAATTTAGTGATAATGATAGAACCATGTTCTATTCACTCTAAAACAATGTTGACATATGCCTTTCTTTCGTATTAAGGTCGATTTGTCATGAAAAATATTTGCCAAAAATGACCAATAGCTACAAACTATTCGGCATGAACTTGCATTTGATCACACTTTACCACCTTTACCACAAATTGAAAACTTATACGATATAGGGGCGAAATTTTGATATTTGCGACATTAATTATACGTGTTTTCTATTGTCCCAAATATTTTAACGGCGACGGCCTTAGCCAGAGCTGTTAACAATGGATACGGCTATTAAAAAACGTATGTACTGTATAAAATGTCAAAAAATACTTAACGGTTAATCGAACGTATTCTTACAATGCTCTTAAATGCAATAACTACAGATCGTTCGATTTTGTGAATTTATAAACGTCATAAAAAATCTCAATTTTAAATGACCTAACCAAGCAATTAGAATTTTTATCATAAAAAATATAACATTTTGTAATGTATTTATATATCAATATGTTACTCTAACTTTCCAGAACCTGTCCCTGTGGATCAGAGGACACAGACAAACAAACTTGCGAAGGGGACTACGTTTAATTTTGGTGCATTTTCCATACCTTGGTGGGCTTTCGTTGTTGTCGTGACGGGGTTATTGTTTATTACCAGCACCTGTATATCGATATGCCTGTATAGAAAAGCAACCCATGGACTTGAGAAGAAATATAAAAGGACAGTGCATCCGTTGCATTCTGTGTGATATTCCTAAAGAACTTTTGAATGATAATCTTTGATAATATCTTAGGCCTATGTGATGTAAAAACGTATTTACCTTGTATATGTTCGGCGTGTTTATCTTTTATTATCCCCCGCAAAAGGCGGATGGATATTGATTTGGTGTAGTTTGTCAGGCGTCCGTTCGTCTAGAACCATAACTAAGGAACCAATGGATATAATTTTATGAAACGTAAAATAAGTATACACTATAAGCATAATGCCGCGTCGCACGCGCAACATTCGTCTAAAGTTATTGCTCTTTAATTGTAATTTTCTTCTATATTCAATATACACGTATAAACATTAAAATTCCATTTAAATTTCCGTTTCATTGTAATTGGCTAAACTATTTTAATGACCACTCTTTCTAACATCCGACCCTTACACTCTCTGCCCAAACCCCTACCGCTCGGGGGATGTGGACAGACATTTAGAAATGCTTAATTTTTCTGAAAAGACTTGTCAGAATTTGATTGTATTTGGCAAATGTAATGAACTTCGTAGTTTCTAAGAATTGAAAATTTAGAAAATTGATTTTTTTTTGGAAATAAGGTCAAAAAGGGTGTGTAGCGCTTTTCTTAAATATTCTATATAGAAACTTAAGAGTTTCGTTTTCTGAAACTAATAGTGCTGATTTAATTTAACTTAGAACAACGGAGTTCTGCATGACTGTAGGATGCAGAAAAAAGAAATACCTCTCGGAGATGAGGCCCCAATATTTCAAAATGCTTATTGTTCTGAAAAGTATTGTAAGAATTTCATTTTTCAAATAATCAGCTTTGTATTATCTAACAACGGGTACTTTAGAGGGTCCTGTAATAGTATGTTCAGCGTTATGTTGAACTGTTCCTTTCATAGAAGAATGAGTTATTCTCTCAGCCTCAACTTTTCTCACGGGGTTCATTACCACCAACACTGTTTCAAATGAAAAGAATCTTCATGCAAGCTTAACGTTATTATCTCAGCATCAACTTTTCTCACGGGGTTCATTCCCACCAACACTGTTTAAAAAGAATCTGCACGCAAGCTCCAAATTGGCTTGAATACGAAACACGTTTTCGTTCTCAAATACAAATGACTTAAATAGCCATCCTGGCTCTCCATACACAATATACATGTGTCATAACCCATTGGATGCTTTTTAAGCAGCCAGCTTGCGTCATGAATTCATTGACAGAATTCCTGAATAAATAACAAGGCTCATAAGCAGGAGATGACTCCTTCTCTTTATAAGGCCAGTGTGTCAAAGGTAATTCTAACACTATCAAAAACGTCTCCTATATACGCAACGTGACATACCTTAAACATTATTATCACTCCAGACGTCCGGAACTATTTTTGGCTGCTGAAGTTCCCTCCCGCGGAATTTTCACACAAGATTTACGAGTATGTATGTGTGAATACGCTCAGATTGGCATTGTAATGAATGAAGTCACGTAGTTTAAAACAAATCGTAGTAAAATGTACTACACTTCCGGTATCGTCTATAATATCAACAACAACAAATAATATGAATACGTGTATTAATGGAGAGTAACAAAGATCAGCCAAAATTCCACGGAATGCACGGATTGCAACGAGTTCAAAGCAGCGACTTCCGATAACATTAAATCTAAGGCATCGATTGGCAGGAATATGGCGGATCATGTCAATATTTATACGCATTTTACTGACACTTGCACAGCTATGGTTATTTCAGTTCATTCCGTTGAAGCTCACTGTCTTCCTGCTTCTTTGCTTCATCAAAGTGACACTGTCCTGGAGTTGCAGGGGTAGTGGTTAATGGTTGGGGAGAGAGAGGGGGTATTATCCTCGATTCTCCGGGAGAGGGGGTATTATCCTCGATTCTCCGGGAGGATGTTTTGATTTATGTAAAGGGGGCATTATCCTCCGGGATCTCCGAGAGGTCCTCTATGAGATTTTTTGTCCATGGGGTTCATTAGGCCTTTGGTCAAGATCAACAATTTCCTACACAGTTTTTATTTTTTCTCCTTTCGCAGTTTAATTCTGTTGTGTTTTACTTTGTCAAATTATCACCATGTTTTTATTCTCACTTTTCTTAAGCAATCACTGAGTACAGCTTAATTGTTTTTCTTCTTTTAATTGGTATGCTATGTTGTATTTTTATGTAAATGGCAGTTTGGGTACTTAGTGCTTTAACATTCCTCACCAAAGTTCTAATCCATCTCTACATTTTTCTTTCGGTAGGGTGGGAAAAACAACATTCAGGGCCCACGGGACTTATGCACCACGATGACAGTACCTTGCTGCCATCTACAGTCTGCCTGTTTCGTTTGTTTTATGTACATTTTATTCAAATGTTATAGTTTTAAGTAAATTTTAAGTGCTACTCATTTCGAGTGCTTCATCATGTTTTATGCTATATATATGCGTGTGTTGTGTTTTATTTCATATTAATATATTTCAATCACGTTTTGCTTATTTAAATTTATATTATACGATAATGTTCTATCTGCATGCTTTTACCATAATACTTGGTGTTTGTTGAAATAGCTTATGTTTTATGCTCGTATTGCTTAAGATATGTGCTTTATAAATATCATTATTACTTAATATGCTTTGTTTTATTACAGCTATAAATTATACATATATGTTTTGTCGGTAAATAGCATTAAGCTAATGTTAACTGTTTTAACCAAACCGACGTAAAATAAAGTTTCTTGTATCTTTCTATGGTGAAGTTGAATAAATTAGCAAATACCTTGCAATTACATTTAAAAATGGGATCCCGATTTCTTTATTGTCTCACTTTCAAAGGCCATGTCTGATATAAAGCGAATATGTAGCCTTATTCTACATTAATGCATGATGGGAGGCATGCCATGGTCTCAGCACTATAACTTTAATATTCCTCAGGCCGGGCCCTTATAAAATCACTTAACTTAAGTGAACTAACAGCTGATTTGAAATGCAAGCATCAAAATTGAATAGCAGACAGCACACGAGATATTTTACGACCCTACAGTGAGGTACATTTAGCCATAAACCAAAACTAATTGTTATAGCTTATCAAAATGATTCATCAAATTTCAAGATCATATTTGTTTACAATTTGAAATCAAGTGACAAACAATTTAATTTCCATCAATGAATTAAGTTTGAGCGATTTATGATTAAAATAGTCTTATCGTTTTATTGTATTCGCTTTTTGCTTTATGTTAAATAGTAGGTACTGTTTGTACACATATGCCAATGTATTACTGTTTCTAATAACAAATTCTAACACTATTGGAAATTTCTCCTTTAAAAAACTATTAAGTATATCACGCTAGGCGTCCGGAACTATTTCTAACTGCGTGTAATTTCCGCACAACATCTACGAGTGTGCATGCGCTAATACGCTTGGATTGGTATTGTTGTGAATGAATTCACGTGATGTAAAACAAATTGTAGTAAAATTTTCTTCGCTTCCGGTATCGCCAGCAATATCAGAAACGAATAGCGTTTTATTTGAGGAGTAAAAAAGAACAGCCAAAATTTCACGAAATGCAAGGAATGCACGGAAAACTACAAGTTTTAAGACAGCGACTTCAAGAAAGCGCAGCAAAAGTACCCCATCGAACATGTTTTTGTTTAGATTAACGTGTTAGAATGGAAAAAAGGTTTTATTTTTGATTTCAAGTTTCAAGTTTATTGGCAAAATCAGCAAAATAATTTGCCTTTGGCCATTTACAAATAATGAAATAATTTATTTTTGATTGATATACCGGTTATCATATCACTTTGTGTCGTGTAGACGCTTCGTAATTAAACACACAGGCCTTCGGCCTTTGTGATTAGATTACTACACATTTACACTCCCCACAGTGATATACTATCCGGTATATCACTCAAAAGTGAAATCTATTTCCTAAATATGCAATTTACGATCCAACTCAAAGAGAAATATAACACACGCAAAACCATGGAATTCCAAATTAAAAAACCACCAGAAATTCAGTCTCTTTAAATGCTTTTAAGTATCATTACAAACTATCTTTAATGAGTTATTACACCACATTATAAAACACATGTGTTTAATCTTTATTTTATTGCTGATATTAAGTCGGATATGCTTTTTGTGTGATTAATATTGTTACTTTGTTTATATAGAAGGCCTCATTGTAAATAATATATGTACATTTTGCTATTAATGTATTTGCATAATGAGTTTAACCTTCTGAAAATAAATACATTATTATTATTATTATTATTATTATTATTATTATAAACAAAAGTACTCCGATTATACATGGATATTCCCACCGAAGTAATTTCATTGCGAGTATGCTCTTAAAAATTAAATCTAACGAGCTTCTTGAACACTTTTAAGATTAAAAAAAGTTAAGTAATGTAACTCAGGTTGAATCACACAGTTTGTTTTAATTAATTGTTAAATCAAATTATTGAAATACTTATGGAAGGCAATTTCGAGACATGTTAGCCTACGAAAACTGACCTTCTTGCTGATATCCAAAATATTTGTATTTAGGACAGACTTTTCCAGCTGATTAATACGCATTTTTTTATGTACAATAATGATTCTTGTTTGTTTAATTAATTTACATTAGTTTGCAAATGAAGTGAAAAAACTATAATTTTTAATTCAAACTGATTGTGCATGAAAAGACTGTTAGGAAGATTTTACTTTGATTTTATCGCACTATATTGATAAGCGTATGAAAAAGTTCAAATGGTAATTGTAGGGCACATTATCCAATTATAGTGCAAACGCTAAGGAATGTAGATTATTACATAATAATCACCTTCCAAAAAAGCTCTTATTCCATTATGAAAGGGAGGTAATTTAGAATGATAAGATTTAAATGTGCGCTGTGTCATGAAGTTTATTGATAAAAATCGCCTGTTCTTAAGCCAACAAAATACATGTTGGTTACGACAGATCTAACAAAGCATGAAAGCAAAACAAAAATGAGCCCAATATGTGATTTATAGCCAACATACAATATCAAAAATTCTCTTTCACTTTGACATTTAAATTTACACCAGATGTTTTGTCAAATACTTCTTGAACACACTTGTGTTAATCCATCCAGATTTCATCATCTACCCATTTGAACCATGTAAAGCTCCATATAAAACGCTTACCTAGGGCAAAATAGTAAAGTGGAACATTGTTGCCAACTGCATGCAGTCACATTCAATTTGGTAGAGATTGGTTTTGTAACAGATTGAGTACAGATTCCTTGTTGCATATCATTACGTGTAAGTATTGTATCTTGCTTCTTGTAGTATGTATATAAATGTTCCTTTGAAGCAGAATGTGCCACGGCAAGGGTTATCTTGTGGCATAACTCCGTTTAGTTGCTGCTCTTCACAGTGACTGAAGAGATGTGCAATTCTGGTTTGGCATCGACTCCGACATTAACACTTACACTTGAACACTGCAGTGGCATGGGGAAGGGTGAACGACTACAGTTTTACATGCGGAGTGTAAATTCGAGGTCTTGTGTATATGTAGGTGTCCGTTAAGGAAAATAACCGCGATATGAATGAACCATAGATATGGATGAGAACCACTGAAAATAAATTACAACAATCCACAGACACGTCAGAATGTAACGTGAACTTTGTCACCTGACAGTGATACCTTCTCTCGGTAGGAATTGCAGCTAGATGTTGATCAAGGCAATTTGAAGTTCTTATGAACTGCCATCAACTTTAAATAACTTTAAAATTAACTGTCCTAGAAAATAAATGGAATTTTTCGTTGAATGATGTTTTCAAGTCTTCGGAACTGAAGTACAACATGCATGTACATACATTGCTATTACATATATCAAACAAGCAAATATTATAAACAAGTAAAACGGGAAGTGTATTAGGAAGTGTTTAAGAGTATACAAAATCATATACATTTGTATTTGAAATATACTCTGCTTCGTATATCTTCAAGTCGCAATCACAGGATGGGCCTCCAACTGTTTGAAGCGCATGTACATTCAGTCAAAAGGGAGTTTAACATAGGAATTGATTGTTCAAAAACCTTACAGTATGTGATTTGTCAATACAATCCCAATTTAAATTGTTATTAATCGTTGATTGACCAATAAACTATCGTGAAATAAATATCAGGAGAAGTAACCGTATTGTAGACGTGGTAGATTCGTCGCAATTTCGGATATTAAAAGTCTGTATACTAAAATCGATCATTCGCATCTTATGGAATCGGTCATAGGCACCAAGACTAGACACCAACACGTCTTATTTAAGCTCTCGGTATCCTATCACTCTCCGTGACCAGTTGTTATGTTACATATTTTACAGGTTTGATTTAAATCCCGCCACATTTCTCTTTTTTGGTATTCAGCTTTAAATTTGAAAATTATTGACTCGAATTCGGCAGCTGAATTGAAAATAAATGTTTCATATCCGCCCTAAATATAGTACACTTACTGTTTCAACCTTTTCAATGTTTTAACATTCTCAGACTGAGCTTTCAAAAACCATTTCGTCTCTTAAAACTCTGTCAAAAACTATTTCAAATGTACACGTAAGTTTTGAACAATTAATATTTTTTTATCAGTTTCACCCTGGGCGCTGCCATTTTTGCGCTTTGCCTGGCGTACTGTACATGGAACCAGGCTATCTAGATGTTCTTCCGTAATGGATGGATTTACTCCCATGTGTTTAGTAGCTCGAAATTTATACATTGCACCAAATGGCAAGAATGAAAATGTTTTCAAATTTATACACAGAGTTGGTATATATGATGCAGCGGCATCAGTGCACTGTGTAAAACTTTCTTACTTTTAGAGATATTTTAGGTTTATGGGATTTCATATTGTACTATAACTGCATTTTATAGTATTGTAATAAAATTGATATTATAAATTCATTTTCGTTATCGCGAATAAAACACGAAGGCGAGATACCAGGTGCCAGCTGGAAGGCTGGAGGTAATACTTTACTCGAAAATCTTAAAAAAGTATATCTATGGGCACAAAAGCGACATAAACTCGTATCACAACTAATCTTATAAAATAAGTAAGAAAAATAATTCTACAACATAAGAGCGCACTGGACAAACAACAGACGCAAAACAAAACAATCTACATCAACGCAGAAAATAGCTTTTTTTTTAACTTTTTATTCGTAGTGATGGTCCTATTCAAACATACGAAGGTCCTGTATTAACCACGTTTTTCACCAAAAACATAGAGTTCCACGGAAAAAAGTAAAACATAATATAAATGCTTGTACGTCTGGTCACATAAACACAATGAAACACTTGATTGAAATAATTATGTAACAATGTTGAAAATATGTCAATTTTAAATAAAGATTGATTCTTTGACAGATCTAAATTTGAGGTAATTTTACCGTATTACACAATTATAAATGACAGAGAGATGGTTTGCCGTTATAACGTTTATGGGACACAAAACCGGCGTTCGCACTTTGAAATTTTATCCTTTTTAATTTGAGTGAGGGAAAATCACTATGTGAATAATATGACATCAGTAAGGAATTACAGTAATTTTGCATTCTTCATATGAGTCAAATTTACGGACAAAATCACGTTACGTGATTGAAGTATCAAGCATAGATCACTATAACAAATACATTTTTGTACATTAGCTCAATAAAGTGTCATAAATATGTCATACTACTACAATGTATTGACAACTTTTTGAAAGAGATTTTATCAAGGTCCGTCCAAAAGCTAAATTTTTAGCATATGTTTTAGATGAGACCCCATGTATTGACAACCCTGGTTCTAAGGTTATTTATAGGTAACTCTGATACACTTTGCCTAAAAACCGAAAAGTAATTGGAACGTTTCCAATGACGTGATAAATTCTCGCGTTTTAATTTCAAATTAGTTTGATTACGGCTTTAGTTATGGATTATGAGGATAATTATCAATACACCTTATGTCAATAAAGATTAAATATGCGATCATAACGGCCAATACATCAGTTTGTGCAATGACATCTAGGTTAAAGGACACTGTTAAACATCTCAAAGCTCTGATATGCATAGCTAAAGTGGTATTTCATACAGTGCAACTTCTTGTCCATCCATCAGTCACGCGTAATCATAACCTACTTGTTTGAACACTATATCATGCCGGTTTCACGTTAGGTTTTAAAACATCTCTGTACATAAATAATTTACAAATGTGATAGTTCCATTAATACGTTTAACAAAATATAAGTAGTATGTGGTAATAAAAGGGGCATATAATGTAAGAAAGGAGGGTAGAATCGGAGGAAAAAAGCAATTAAAAGAGGAAAATGTAGGAGAGGTATTTTGAAAGTAGAAGCAGTAAAATCATTCAATTTAGGTAGATTCTAAAACAATTGTTGAAAAACCAGTGACATTAAATCGTGCACTTGCAGCAACAGCAATCGTATCATCATAAGTAAAAAAAAAATAAACAGCAATTAGAATTAATTAGAATCGACATTAGTTTTAAAATGTTTGTATCAATAGAAGCACTTCAACAAAAATTAAGAAAACAATGCTTAAAATGTAACATTAATTATTGTAATGGCTGCAGGAACAGTTCTAGCATTTAAAGCAGCATTTGAAACCTTAACGACAGCGTAAAAGTTGTAGTAATGCTGTTGTCATATTTACAATTGAATACATTATCCACAAAATTATGGCCATTCAGAGGTCAAAATATCAGAAGCTGTAACAGCTCGGTATTTGCTTCAGTATTTAGAGGGTGTGTCAGAGCTTTGTGTTCTTGTGTACAACATATGTTACACACGTTAATTAAAAATTAGAAATAAAGTTTATTTGAATATATTTAATAATCTATGTCTAAATGAGCTTTTGAAAAAAAGTTTAGTTACAGCATGATTATTCAGATGTGTTATTCAGTGTAGTGAAAGGCCAGTAGGTGAGTGTATAATATTGGAGTAAAACCAGAAGAGTATCAGCAATGCAAGTCAGACCAATTTAACATCTTTTTGCTAAACTGATTCTTGGTACTGTGTCTGATACTGTCAAACGACTCTAAGGTGACAACAATGTTTGACCTCGTGATTGACCAAATCTCAATGTATTAATGACGAATCATTAATTTATCCATTTTGCTTAACTGCGCGAAAGTGCAAAGTACTCCTTGGATTGTACAACATCAATGCGTGGTAAAAAGAGATGAATCAACATAAGCCTAAATAAGAGCTAAAAACTGTTATCTGTGAAACGTTATGCACATGCATTACGGCTTATAAAATTAATCGATTATTTTCTGATTTAAATTTGATGATATGCCCATAAAAAGATACGGTCCGCTCTTCATCCTACACAGTATGCGAAATAAGAGAAAAAAGACTTTACTGTCAATAAAAAGACATGTAAAGTACATATATCTTCATGAAAGGGGAAAAGAATGAGAGGAAACAAATAAGTCTCGTAGTATTAATTTTATCATTATCGAAACTGTAAAAAGCAGCAATGAATTTTTATTAAAACAAATTCATTCGATAAACATTCAACGAATAAATGATTTTTCCCATGTTATCAGTCTATTTCTCACTCATCCCGTCCACAACCCCATGCTTCTAGGGATTTGATAACTAAACAGTCATTGATTTATTTATTCTCGGTTGCCGATTACTTGTATTACATGTGTTAACGTCTAATCCCACAACAGCAGGAACGAAAAATAAACAAGGTTTGAAAACATTTTGTCTGTAGCTTTTATTCGTTTAAACCTAATTGAAATTGTTCACCTCAATTGCTCTTGATAAGAAACAATGCATTTTTATTGATCAGCATACAGTTTACTCTGATGAGAAGGTTCTGAAGTTAATATTACACATATGCACACTCAATGTATGAATAAGAAACATCTAGCTACTTTAGTTTAAATCTATCACCCGTTCATTCTTTACAGGTGTGACATCAAACGGTACGCAGAAAACTCTCGCCGCCCAGAATACTAGCGTTGAGACGTTGAACTTGTTTGGTTTGGCTGTAACCTGGTGGGTTTTCATTTTAGTGATGTGTCTGATCCTATCTCTGATGAATACGCTTCTAACTACATGTCTATACAAGAGAGCAGTGAAGAAAATAGAACGGAAGAAAACCAAGATTTATCCCCTGGGATACAAGAGCTAGAATACTATCTTAAGAAAAGCTTCTCGGATTTTATTTAATATCTTGCGTTTAACCTTATTTATATATTTAATTTATGATCTATAAATGTGTTCCGGTACTAACAAACATATTCTAGTATTAAAATGTACACTTTCGTTGAGACAATATAATATTATGTAAAAACCAACATTGTTCAAAGTATGACAATTGTCCCATAATACACATATTTATACATATTTATACATGGCACCAAGTACGCCGTCGCCTGGGCTTTGAAGGGAGAAATCAAATTTTGTGTAGGCTTTTGGACAAAAGAATCTCTACTTTGTATTTGCCTTCAATCAAAACGAAAAAGTATAAAACGCAATCTTAACTATCACTCATCGAAGTCATATATGTGTGTATATATACACGTACGTGAAAAATACAAACAAAATGTGTGCCGGAAAAAAGTTAAACATATTAAAAGATAAAAACACAGTCCATGAGATAATTGAAAAATAAAAAAGGCAAATAATAATTCAGTTATCTCATGGACTGTGTTTACTTACGATTATATATTATAGTCAGATTTTATGAAAATAAAGGATCTCTTTTGAGATATTGAAATTGTAACAACAATTGTAAAGAGTTGATCTTAATACACTGCTGGAAAAGAAACCTCTCGACGTTGCAATACCACGAGCTTCTCGATACTCTAACGGTGTTCCGACAGGGCAATCGTACTGTTTTATGCCGACGCCGGCATATGTTAGGGCGATAATACGATGCGACATCATGATGCGATACCACGACAACACGATGCGACACCACGAATTATCGTATCGTATTGGGCGTGCCATCGAATCGTGTTGTCGTGCTGTCGCATCGTGCTATCGTGATGCCATTAAAAAGCAATACCATGGTTCGGGATCGACAGTACGAATCAATGTAACATCGTAGCATCCGGATATCGCCTTCCTGGTAGAAGTATTCAAGATCCGTTATGTCCATGCGCTCTGGGAAATATTTCCATCTTTTTGGTAACAGTTATTGTCGTTTTGGTTCAATAATTGTTATCTTGACAAAATGAAAATTTACTATCATGCTGATCAGACCTATAACATTTTGTTAACATCATCAAACACGTTACTTACGTTTACATCATTAGGATAAATCCGTATGGAAACTTTTTATACATTTAATACAATGTCCGTTAAGATGGCAGCCTATCAGCGTGAAGCTAGCAGTCTAGCAGCCTGACAGCGTGAATTTAGCAGTCTAGCAGCATGACAGCGTGAATTTAGCAGTCTAGCAGCCTGACAGCTAATTAGAGCTAGAAGCCTAACAGCGTGAAGCTAGCAACCTGACAGCGTGAATTTAGCAGTCTAGCAGCCTGACAGCGTGAAACTAGCAGTCTGCAGCAGCCTGACAGCGTGAAGTTAGCAGTCTAGCAGCCTGACAGCGTGAAATTAGCAGCCTAGAAGCCTGACAGGCTACCAGCCTGTTGTACTTGTATTTAGAAAATAGCTGACATAATATTGTCTGTGAGGTATTAGCGCTCATTGATATACAAAAAAACAATTTAAAAAAGAACTTTAAGATCTCATCTTGTTATGATTTTGTGTAGTTAGCATTCTATGAGCCTAGCAATAGAAAACAACCGCCAAAGAAAGCTAATCACTCATTAATATATGTGATTCGCTCTTTTAAGGTTTGTTTCACATTAACTTTCCTGTTAAGGAAACCCAAAATAGCCCGTACCCGCAGACAAACCATTACACGCAATGTAAAGCCAGTTCAGGGTATTAAAACAATTGAAGAAACGTTCAAATAGCAGCTTACCAATTTTATTATGCATACGAGTTATTACTTTTTATAACAAACAGTGATGTTCCACAGCAAGCGTTAATAATTGTTAACAAAAGATAATATAATATTTGATCTTAATGACTTTTAACAGAAATGACGTTTGTTGCTGAATATATGTCCTTGATAGCTGCAATTATTCAAATGCCATAATAATGTAATGCAGATTCCATAGAATGTACTAGGCTCTAAACATTCGGTTGATACAGATTTTAGAGTTTACGGATTATGGAAAACATCAGTGCATGTATAGTAAAACATGTCTGTTTCAGTCACAATGGTTACACGTAGCACCAGAATCAGTGATCAAAATTAGAAACTGATAATACCCTGGTGTTTCTCATTATAGGTATCGGGTTGTTTTTTGTATTCGACACATACCTTTCACTGTTCCTGTAAAAAAAAATGAAAAAAGTTTTGAGGAAGAAGCAAATAAGACGATACACCTTTTAGTGTTTGTAAAGTATCAAAGAACTACATGACGTAATATTTACATGCACCACTTGTTTATTATGGCTTTTTATTGTTACTATTATTATTTAATGATTTGGTTTTATTTAAAAAGTGATAAAACCTTTGAGAAATCGCTTTAAACAAATCTGCAATTTTCATTGATCTTCACACTTACGTGTTACACCTGAGTACAATCAGTTTGTTGTTTTCATACTGTCAACATATTTGAAACCAAAGCTACCCTTTAAATTTGGTGCACTACATCGCATAAGACTTTGATAGATATATATATTTAATTGTGCAATGTCGTACTATTATAACAATCCAAAAGTATACATAAATACAAATTACATAACAATTATTTTATACTTATCACAGAATTGGCTTAAACACAGACTTTGCTTGCAATATGTCATATAAGTACTTAAATTAACTTGATAAATACTGATTTTTACATCACATATTAATAATTAAGAATTGCTACTTTTTATTGACATACTGCACAGGATAACCCGTCAATCTTATGTAAAATACAAAGGGGTCCATGTCTAACATTCAATTTTAAATCACAATCGTTAATACACAGAAAAATACTTAGATATCACTTATGAAGTAATTTGTATTTTACTTAACAAAGTATTTGACATTTAACACAAACAAATTGTTATCACAGACATATTTAAAAACTTTAAAAACTGTTTGAAACCTGCTGAATTTGGCCAAATGGACTAAAAACTGCCATAAAAAGAAACCCAAAAAGTGTGACCGATAAGACAATACTAAAAACATTTATCACCGCAAATCATGGAGGGAACTGATCAGCAACTTTCACACACAGGTGATAGTAGCGTAGCTGCGACCTAAGCAGTGCATTTTAGTCTATATTTGACTATAAGAAGGTAGACATTAACGTTTAAACATCCTCAATTACTTCATCTGGAATAATGCATATTAATTAAAACATATTGCATATATAGACTAAGTATTTATTCCACATGTGTCACCAATCCGAATAAATCTCACACATCCTTCTCCTATAACAAGGGTTTAAACAATGTATCATCCAAAAATTACACAACAGACGTTCGTAGAATTTGTTAAATATTGCCACTCAACTTCCAGTTTTAATAAGATTCGCTAACACAGGGTTCATTATTTTTGTTTTGTAGGTTTTGTTAACATATACATATAGCCATACTAATTAATAGGATTTTTTTCTGAATTATCGAAGATGAATGCGTAACGAATAATACTGTATGGGCATGCTACATAGGAGAGAACCGGAAATAGGGAACATGCGGACCATCACTATGTGTTTGATTGCTGATCGGCTGAAACTAATTGGGTGCATACGGGAATAGTTCTTTTGAAATAATCGCTGGATGATAGATCACGAATGACACGGAGAGAGAGAAATCTGGATATAAATTATAATTGAAATATTTAGTATTTGCAAATACGGACATATTAGGTCGGTGACCTCTAAAAGTGTCCCGAAAATAGGGGTGGTGTCATTAAGCCCCAAATTAATGGCATAAGGTATTTGATAACATGTATTAATTTTGCTATTTTTATGTCGGCCTAAGATGATTCTGCAAAATAAATGCATTTCAGCAGTCGGTAAGAGATTGGATAGTTGTACCGGCCGAAAACCTTATAATGTAAGTCTATGGAGTTGTTTACATACACCTTGCATGTTTTGATCAATATTTTGCATACATATTCTGCATTTATTCACAACAATTATACAGATTTGTTTACATAATGTCAGTAGGAAAATAAGTTTATTGAATTTACTTGTTTCTTAAAACATTTAAACAGTCATGTACCTACGCGCTGCTATACGGTGATGGAGTAAAACTATACATCTGATAGCGTGGTGAATATATCCGCGAATACTGGTGAATAGTATATTTAGTATACTTATACCACTTATATAAGTATAATATTGCTGCTAAAGCAGCAAAAGTAGACGGCATAAAAGGGAAAGGGGCTGTCTGCTTTAAAGAAGTGTGTGTGTATGAGTGTTATATCAAACCCAACACCTGTTATTATTTTGTCGGGTTTCAAGAGATCAGAGTCACCACGCTAAAATGAACCTAAGCCAACTGAAAAAATCACGTGTTTACTATCAGTCAAATATACAATTTTAACTTAGAGTAACTTTTAGCGTATTTGTTAGAGTTTACTAAATATTCTAAACATGTACATGCTTAAAGGTCCGTTTAAAATTAATTCAAGTTGAAAAATTAATATGCCTTTAATATCCGATTTTTTATTTCATTATTTTCAAATCCTGCCGCTTGCAAAACTTCTAAACCAGAAAGGAAAGTTATGTTCTCTGCTAATGTATTCTGCAATATTTCGATATTTGTGAAATTTTGCCAATTTACTGAGAACTGATTTTTCTTTCATACAATACCAAACTTATACATTTATCTTTATAAATAAAACAGATATTGCTGTTTCAGTAGTCCGGACAAACTTTTTGTCCTTAAATATACATGTACATATATTAATTGACTCGTTGGGACCTATGTTTAGTTTAATACTATTTAATTGCTCTATGTACAAATAAACTTATACCATTTAGATAGAAACATATTAAATATATTTGACAGATGGATTGGGCCACGAGTTAAAGCAACATCAGTAAAATGGGACTTATGCTGTTACTATAAGCAGCCTATTAAGTTTCCCATTCATATGCAGATCTAACTTCTTTTCCTATACAATCTATATTGTCTGCAAAATCCAGTTGCCTTCCATGTGTATACTGTCTTTTTTATAGTGTATTCAAAGTTCGTATGCAAAGTATATAGTTCCGAATTCTATTGTCCTTCAGATGAAATAATTTGCAGCAAAGAGTGTGTAATTTAAGATTGCACGGAAATAATTCGCCTTTAAATAGACGACTTCCTTATTATTTCCGTGCAATCTTAACTTACACACTCTGCTGCAAATTATTTAATAACGATATCAATGTTATTAGTCATGTTGCTTTAAAATTGTTAGAGCTGTTTTTAAAAAGATTGTGGCAAAATTGCAAATTGAGTGAACTTGCGGACCTATAAGATATCTGTGGTCTCTGATTGGTCCAAAATGATTGGTAGCACTAAAGTTTTCTAGAATTAAAATCGAAAGTATAAATTAATTTTCTGATTAATTTTACGGTGTTCTATGGCTATCTGAAAATATTGAATTTCTTAACAGAATGTAAACAAAACTCCTACAGACGAGACATTCGTAGAAATGATTTTGTAAACTATTTCTACTAACCTTCCAGTGTTAATACGATTCGCTAACACATGATTCATTACATTTCTTTGGTAGTTTTGTAAACATACTGTGTGTATTCTATCATTACACGCGTATATAAATATTGAGAATGAGATGTGCTATTTAGGTATTACTACACTAAATCTTTTTCAATAGACTAATTGTATAACATTTAATCACGGTCCGCATACCAAAACATTCATTGAGTAGTTAAACCCCAATCTGTAAAACCACCTTAGTCACACCCCAAAAAGCCCTTTTTATATACAATGTAATGTGTTACTTTATACCCGAAATTGCACCATGTAATATTTGGAAGACGTATAATGTTTTAAATCTTGTTATAGGGAAAGGATTCAGTGTCGGAAATGTGTGAGCATTATTCGGGTTGGCGAAAATGGTAAAATGTTCGGAAACTATCAGTCGCTGTTTCAAAACAGTTTGCATTTGGGCCTTGAATTTAACTTTTACGGAAAAAATAAATATATATGCAATAGGATTTAATAGACACATCTATAGCTCTATATGCATATGCATTATTCTAGATGAAGTAGTCGATGCCGAATTTGGGTCGATATTTAAACACCTTCCTACTCGCCACAGGCTTTCGGTGCGTGACTAGGACAGACAAGAACTACCTTTAACTTAGACAGTCGGCGCAAAAATTATTTACCCATTCAGGAAAGCCTGAAAAAGCAAGATTATTTTATTGTCTATTTTCTTTCGGTATTATCCGGTGTATAGATTGACCGAAAACAACCAAAACACCGAATAAGACCGAAACAGACAGAAAACCAGTTTATGCAGACCGAAAACAATTTGTTTTTCAAAAGATAAAGTGAATCTAACATGTTCATGAGTTTTGGATAAGGAAATCCCATCCGAGGTGAGAGACGTCCAACAACGAGGCTCTGCCGAGTTTTCTGGCCGTATCTCACCCGAGGGTGCATTTCCTTATCCACAACTCAATGGACATGGGAGATTTATATTTCACCGTTTAAATCGCATTTTCACTCATAGAAAGAAGGAATAAGTGTCAAATGCAGGATGGGGATGAAAATTATTAAGAAAATCAAGTTTTGTCGAAATTTACTTGAAAACTGCTATAGATGGATAGAAATGTCTAAAAGAAAATGAATACCAACAACCCTATTTTTATTTCAAAAATAACAATTTTACAGTCATTTTTGATTTTTTGGCTGCTTACAATTAACGTAAAAATAGTCCGGCAGCGATGTAGATAAAGGAGATAAGTTTATCTCACTGGTATATCGAGGAAATATGTATCTCATAGACGAGAAAACATTATATTGCTAGTACTGATTGATTATTCACTATTCAGTCTTTTTCGGTTGTTGACTGACCTTTACCTACTGACATACTTTGATGGCAAGTAAACTGAAATCTATGAATAGGTTTGCATGCATATTTCAACTCTGACCTCAGCTGGCATTGACATTGACCTATAAATATAATGTCTGTTTTTGAAGCTACAGTAATGAATTTGAACCATATGTACAGATTAAATGCGGATTTCAACTTCGACCTTAGCTTAGATCACCGTGATCCGATAATGTAACCGGCGTACACCGGTTAATCTCAAATCAACTCGGCCCAATAATATACCCCATGCTTCAACGAACAGTACTATACAATGACATCGGCCTATTAACCCCGTCAGACATGACCTTGTCAAACATATCTTTTTTACATCACGAAATCATGATACTTAAGACCATTTTTACAATAAGTAATAGTTTATTAAGTCGGTTTCAGATATTGATTTCAGAAGATTCTGTGAAATGTTGGAATTACGAATCAATTGAATAACAGTTAAAGATTATTGTATTGTTATTTCCGTGTAACCTCTGTAATATACTTTTTTTAAGTTTTAACAGAGATATGCCTGAAGAAAATCAAATAGATGATGAAGACAGGAATCGAGAGAACGAACCTGATGTAGATAGAGGATTTGCGTGGGTTGTCCTGATAGGTCAGTGAAGTAACAATTTTATGAAAACTTTAATTTATATACTTTTTTATTATACTAATATATTTATTCATGATTGCGAAACAAGTTCTTACAACTTATATTAATCGCTCTCAAAAAAAAAAAAAAAAAAAAAAAAAAAAAAAAAAAAAAAAAAAAAAAAAAAAAAAAAAAAAAAAAAAAAAAAAAAAAAAAAAAAAAAAAAAAAAAAAAAAAAGCGAGAGAGAGAGAGAGAGAGAGAGATGCAATGTGGAATTATTTGTGTCTTGCCTAAGGACACTACCGATATGGCTATGAACCCGGGTAACTTCGATCCTGAGGCGAACGCGCTCCCACTGCGTTACGACGACTTCATTATATACATAGAAAATATATTTTACCTTTCAATGTTAGATCGGTCAGTATATCACAGTGTTTAGTTCAGATGCGTAGTGATGCAATCATGAAGCATCTGAACGACAAATCGTGATATGCTTATCGGTATAAATGCAAAACTTAATTTTATTCTAACTAGTTTATTTAAGAAATAAAACATGTCTCTTTGAATAAAATGCATTCAGGTATTCGGATGCGTAGTAATTAAATCACGAGAGTCTAGCACGAGTGTTTTATTTGTTTTGCATCCGAACGACTGACTGTAGTTTTTTCAACGATTAATTTTAGGGAAATATTTATCATTTCGATTCTAACACGTCAGTTTCTTTTAAAACTATCAGAACTTTATTGAAAGCGTAGCAGTACATCATTGTTACTTCAAAGCACGAGATGCAATTTCACACGTCATGTCGTAACGTCGTCCACGGAAAATTGCGCTGTATGATTTTGTTAATGAAAATACAGATTTTTTCCAATTGGTTTATATAGAAAACGCAGCAACTCATGTTAGATTTGTAATAAGTGTATTGCATTAGCTTGTTACGCAAATCTGAGTGATGGTCCATGTCGCTTGACAACGTGAAAAGATATAGGCTCTTCCAAAAACGTTTACTGCCTAGTTTAATAATTATGGAAATACATGCACATAAATCTTTGAAAAAGCAGTTGTTTTATTACATTTTATTTCATGGTTTCACGAGTGTATTATGATACAGCAGCATATTTTATCTGGACTTGCTCAAATACTTCCTGTGAAATAATCATCATTTATATGTGAACCGTTTGATTTTGATGGAGCAGAGCGCCTACGGCGCAAGGTTAAGACACAGGTGAGTGTAGCGTACCAGGGACCCAAACAGTGAATGTTAGATAAAAATAGCCTAATGACTATATATCAATAAGAAGGTAAACAACACAGTTCGCACATAGACCCAGTTTCAGCTTCAATTACTTCTACAGAATAGTGCATATTTATCAAAACCTATTGCATATATACCTAACGTAATTATATTTTCCGTAAACGTTTACTTCAAGGTCCAAATGCAAACCGTTTTGTAACAGCGACTGATAGTTTCCGAAATTTTACAATTTTTCGCCAACTCGAATAAATCTCACCATTTCGGGTACGTCTATTTTCCAGTGTGCAACCGCCACTGTGGACATACACAAGAACGGCACAACACTGCTACTAGAGCTCAGTATTCCATAGACATGTATTAGTGATGTGTAACCTAGACTTGGTAAGACCTGGTCGATCGATACAGTATGGAAACTGGTTTTTCCCATTATCAGTATGGCTGCATGTATATGTTTACAAAATATATCAACGAAATAAAATGAATACTGTTTAACGGATCGTATTAAAACTGGAAAGCTTGTGGAAATATTTATCAATCAATTTTACGAGCGTCGGTTGTGTAATATTTGGATGACACAAGGCGAAATTGTTTAAAAGCTTGTTAAAAGGAAGAATTCAGTGTTAGAAATGTGTGACTTTATTCGGGTTGACGAAAAATGTCAAAAAAATCGGAAATTATCGTCGCTATTTCAAAACGGTTTGCTTTTGGGCCTTGAAGTAAACTTTTTACGGAAACGATAAACACTTATGCTATATATGCAATGGGTTTTAATAAATATGCTTATTCTAGATGAAGTAATTAAGGCTGAAAGTGGGTCGATGTGTAAACGGTGTTGTTTACCTTCTTATTGATATAGGGTTAGTAAGTAGGCTATTTTGAACTAAAAATCACTGTATGGGTCCTGGTACGCTACACTCACCTGTGGGTTAAGAGTGCTATTGACGTAAGTCGTTCACAAAATAAAGCAGGGACAACGTCCCGCGTAATGTTAAGGGTCACGTGTTATTTAAAATTTCCCTTTAGCATGAAACAAAGAAGCAATATGTAAGTTTTGGTAAACGTTTAATGAAAATTTGATTTGAAGCAAATTTTTATAAAGGTCCGTCCATAAGAGCAAATATGTTAGCTTGAATTTGTGGATGAGACCTCGTTTAATGAAAACTTTATCTACACTCAGTTCCAAAAGAAAGTGTGCACTTTGTTTTTTTGTTATTTTTCATCGACTACTTTTCTGAAAGCCTATATATTTAGTACCAACTTGAGTCTGTGTACGTACATATGGCGAACATTTAATATTTTGCAATCGATCGATGACAATCACATGGATTAGTGTGCGAAATTTGAGCCGATACGTCTGCTAAATGTTGAAATTTTAAAATTAAGTGCCCTTTCTTTTGTGTATATTGCAATTATGACACAACGACCGACAATACAAATGTTTGTGAGCAGTTTTGATAATTTCAATGTACACGGGGGTATTTTTAACAGCTGAATATGGGAATATGGTTCCGGTCATCTGGAGCGATATACTTAATGGTAAAGGCAAAGGTGATAGAATATATTTTGTATTTAATAATTTGCAATTTCCTTGTTATCTATAAGATTTATATTTTAAGTTAAATTAATGTTTGCTGTATGACTTGTTGATATTATTGATATCATTGCATTATTATATTATCTTTTATTCTTGGTCGATAGGGCTTATTAAGCTTCATTTGAACCCTCTTGTCATTTCTTTGACATAAGCTGCATTGTTTAAGCTACATAATTCACAAACTGAAGCTCATTGCGAGAATTAGCCAGGAGACAATAGACAAAATAATAAAAAAGTGGAGTGAAAATTAGGTCAGTGTACTACGGAAGCCTATTAGGGCTTAAATTACCTTTTACGTGTTATGTGCTATGTATAATTAACTATGTCTAAGATTTTACATATTACCCCGTAGTCGTAGAAGTGAAGCGGAAAACGACCATATTGGATAACAAAAAAATGTACGGAACATACATGGTATGTGAAAAGTGAAGAAAAAATTACAGATAAGTACAGAAGTACATTTTGAAATATGACTTGTGTATTCTTCTTGTGGCTTCGCACTTCTGACTTATGAGTTACGACTTATGACTTAGCACTTGCTAGCACTTGTGTCTTCTGTGTTACGACTTTTAACTGATGGTATACTAAGCAAGATCTAATTTAAACATCATGTCATAAGAGAAGAAACCTGTTAACTAGGTCAAAGGTCTAGGTCATTGTAGTCTTTAATAGAATACCTGTTTCTAGTAAACTGAAATGTTGACCCCAGGATTGAATTGTTTGTTAATGTTACAAGTAATACGTATTCTATTAAAGCTAACAATAACCTAGACCTTTGACCTTGTTAACAGGGATCTTACTGGTATGAATATTAAAGCAGGTCTTACATAATATGCAAAGTCATAAGTCAGTAGTCGTAATGGAGAAGTTGCAAGTGCTAAGTCATAAGTGGTAACTAGTGTAGTAACACACAAGTCGTAGCTGAAAATGTACTTCTGAACTTATCACTTATAAATCTGTTATTTCGTCTTCATTTTCCCCATTTTTGTTATTGAATATTGTCGTTTTCCACTTCACTTCTACGACTAGCATCTAGACGTAGTTCATAATACCTAACATATAATACAAAATACGTAAGCGGTGATGCATAATAAATTATACATAATGCATAAAGATTAAGATGAAATGTCCCTAATAGGCTTCCGTAGTAAACATACAGTATTCAGCTTTTATTGCGGGCCGCTGCAGCGGCCCGCTATATTTAATACGTGGTGAGTAAAAGGTGCATGGAGACTTTAGCACTAGATCGAATATATGCGTCTCTCTTCATTGAAAAATTGAGGTACTTTTGGGATGAAAACTGTAGACACAGTCATTTTTTTTGGAAAGGCAAGAGTTGTCGTTTGTTATTGAGTTGTCGTTCGTTTGATCACAACTAGTGAGACCGGAGAGGATCTAAAAGGCAACTAGTCAGGCCGAATAATTTAAAGTCTTTTACCCGATATTTCCGTGTATGCCGCAAGAGTATTTTTGTTGTGACATAAACTATCGAAACATCGTAATACATTATGGAACCAATAGATACTTTTGAATTTTGAATTACAAAACTCGGAATTCAACATAAAAAACAACGAATTTTAACTTGCTAACGCCTCTGTCATCAAAAGTGTACATACCTTTAAATCGTCCGTTTTATTATATGCGTCTGAAACTAGTCTAAAATACGCGTTTAGGTATAAAACTGAAACTTATCAGCAAATTAACTTTACAGAGGCACTGATAGATGCCTTTTTGAAAAATTACAACATATTTTTATGCGTTAAACACGTTGTAATTGTTGTATTTTATGTAAATGTGTGGTTCGAAAAGGGTACGAAAATGTCTGCATATTTCCGAAGTCAGTTCGTACCTAGGTACGAATAACTGTAAGAAATAAGGGAAAATCAAATTCATTTCCCTAGACCATGCTGTCATTTACAAAGAACAGATATTGACTCAAAGTCACTCAATATATAAATAGAAATAAAAGTTATTGTATCGTAAATAAAACTTTCGAACTTTACCATGATTCTTTTGCTACACCTAATTTTGGCGGATACATTCATACATACATTAATGTTATTGTATCATAATTATCATTATTATTATTATTATTATTATTATTATTATTATTATTATTATTACAAAATACTACTAGAGTCTAATATGTTAAGTATGAAAGATAATAGCCTGCTATTTAAACATTCAGTTGTTGTTTTATACAAGTTATGGAATTTTAATACAGCATGGTAGAGAGGTTCGTTATGACTAGGGGTGGGCAATAATAGACCCAGCATATTGCAATTCGCAGTATTTTGGAGTAAATCTGCAATTCCTCCGCATTTATTACATGTAACTTGAATTTGATCTAATGCTTTGTTGTTGGTTTCCAAATAATAATTTTTTAGCGCATACGTATATTTCGGAATTAACGCGTGATGAATAACCATTGAATTCAGTATATCAGACCCTGGTGATAGTGACTGATTAAAATTTTTATAACATCTATTTATCAAATAAGATTAATGAAAAATATCTGAGTATAATAATACAAATGTAAATCATTTAAAAAAAAGCACAGTTAAAACTTGCTGTAATTTTGTTCCGTGAAAATAAAGACACACCAGGAACGACCTGTAGAGGACATACCGTATAAATATTATTCGATAACAGTAAGGTATCGATACTAGATGTGGTGTCGTGTCAGGTTTTGCATGTTCAACCAGAATTGGTTTCCTTGAGTTCTTTTGGGGCCATGCCTCAACATCAACCATCACCTATTTCCAAAATATTTACATGCCAGTTTTGTTTGTGGGCCCGCTGTGATACTTTGTATCACAGTTTTTCTTGTGTATAACCTATAACACGTGTTTTGAATCAATGCGTAATTCGCAAAATAAGACATAGAAATGTAAACCGCTCAAACATTGTAAAGTAGGTGGCTGTTTAAAACGCATTAAAAGCTATGAAGTAGCGACAAGATAAAATAGTATGCACGGATATGTAGACTTCATAAATAGTCGTCCTCGGATAAACTGATTCATTGCGGTTAAAACACACATAAAAATATATACGTTACACACACCAGTTGCATAGTTACACACATCACTTATAACAGTGTCAAATACAGACTAGTTAAAACGTAAATGTAAGTTCTTTTTAGCACAGATAGCTTATAAGTATTACAATAAGGTTACAATATCACAGCTAGTACTGACATAAAACATATGGTAACTTAGAATAAGACTCAGATGGAGATGTAACATGTATGTCATATAGCATTGTGTATTAACCTATGATTGCCCATGAAAGCTAAAAGCTTATTTTTCAAATGGGGTCCTTGGTTATACATACTTACTATGAATATACATATTAGAATTTACAATAAAATATGAAAAAAATAAACAGATACAAACTTTGGAACTGAAGCGTTTCTATAATATATTCGACATTTTTAAATACATACCGGTATTTCAACAAATGTTTGAAACATGATAAAACAATTAAGAAAAATAAGTCAGCTAGTGCACTCTATTTTCCCTTAGCTAAGCCTAATAAATTGTTTTGGCGGCTATTGTAAATTTGTTTATTTTCTTAAATTCATTGGGCAGCGAATTTCAGTCAATAATTTCACTATAGTAAAATGTGACATTTTCTTTACCACAATATTTGAGCGCACTAAAATTGTACAGATTTGTACGGTGGCACAGAGGTGACATCAGCAACACTTTATTTATATTGTGGCCACAAGTTAGTAAGTTGTGGCCACAAGTTAGTAAGTTGTGGCCTCAACTTAATAAGTTGTGGCCACAAGTTAATATTAAGTTGTGGCCACAAGTTATTAACTTGTGGCCACAAGTTGTGCCCATATACTGTGCCACACTAATGGCCCCGGACACTCCCACCATTGTGGCCACAACTTAGTAAATTGGGCCACAACTTAATAACTTGTGGCCACAACTTATTATTGATAGCAGGGGACACGGGGCTAACTCATTCAGGCGGGGATGTTACTTCTACAAACGGTGTTTTCAGTGCTTAGGGCACAGGGCTGAGGGCTGAGTTCATGTTAATCAGGGTGTTATCAAAGATTGGTAGCACTATAAGTAGAACTGTATTGAGTGCAGGGGACACGGGACAGAGTATGTGAAGCGGGGATGATACTTATATCAACAATATCACCAGGGTTGCATTGATACTAGAGGGCACGGGACTGAGAAAATAGAACTGATGACATATGAGAAGGTACGGTACGGTTGTGACCCCAGTGGGGTTCTAACCCGAAACCTCCGGTATAAGCGGCAGACATCTTTACCCATCAACACCACTGCTTTGTTCGTTGTCCTGTGGTGATGTATGCATAGGTTAATTCAAGCGGTACTTTGAGGAAACCATATGCCACGAGGCGTGTTGAGACTTGGTGGCATAGGGATAACATGGCGGGGCTGCGGGGTAACTAAGTGCTGCGGGGCTTACTTCACGGGGATGCGGTGTAACTAGGTGCTACGGGGCTGACTTCACGGGGATGCGGGGTAACTAGGTGCCACGGGGCTAACTTCACGGGGATGCGGGGTAACTAGATGGTTTCCTCAAAGTCCTTGAATTAACCTATGCATACATCACCACAGGACAACGAACAAACGCAGTGGTGTTGATGGGTAAAGATGTCTGCCGCTTATACGGGAGGTTTCGGGTTAGAACCTCACTGGGGTCACAACCGTACCGTACCTTCTCATATGTCATCAGTTCGTTCTATTTTCTCAGTCCCGTGCCCTCTAGTATCAATGCAACCCTGGTGATATTGTTGATATAAGTATCATCCCCGCTTCACATACTCTGTCCCTTGTCCCCTGCACTCAATACAGTTCTACTTATAGTGCTACCAATCTTTGATAACACCCTGATTAACATGAACTCAGCCCTCAGCCTTGTGCCCTAAGCACTGAAAACACCGTTTTTAGAAGTAACATCCCCGCCTGAATGAGTAAGCCCCGTGTCCCCTGCTATCAATAATAAGTTGTGGCCACAAGTTATTAAGTTGTCAAGTTAATAAGTTGTGGCCACAAGTTAATAAGTTGAGGCCACAACTTACTAACTTGTGGCCACAACTTACTAACTTGTGGCCACAATATAAATAAAATGTTGCGGATGTCACGTCTGTGCCACCGTAGATTTGCCCTTGTTGAGTAAGTATGTATATCTTTAACAGGTACAACATTGTCGTTCATGTATGAAGGACACTTGTTATTAACAATTTTAAAGACATGGTTCAGTCGGATTTGTTTAATTCTGTTTTCAACATTAAAGACATAGACCCATCAGCAAGAATAGCTTGATTAACACTTTATCTAGGACCAATTCCGTTTATGAATCTAACAATCTTGTTTTGGCAAATTCGTAACTTATCTCAAAGACCCTTATTTAGATTTGGGTACCAAGAAGAACACGCATAGTCTAAGTGACACGGAATCAATGCAGAACATAGATATGTTCTAGTTTTGACATCCAAAAACTTTTCTTGTCTGTACAAGAACTTGAGGCGCGAAGTTACGTTACTAACAATATTATTAACAATGAGTTAATCTGATAACGAGTTGTCAATAGTAACTAGTGCGTTGTAATTCTACTCGAGACTTCCTAAAGAAGAATCAGAATATAATCTTGAATTTGAACACTCTCTGTATTTTTCACTATGTCTCGAAAACTATAGTAACTTACCTCTTCTGTGGCTTCTCGTCATATTGATTGACTGATGCAAACGGTTGAACTCTGAACTAAAACATTTGTGACCGAAAGCAATGCATTGTATCGCACCTATATTTCATGTTTCATTGCCACATCGGTCTTTACTAAAAGCCTACCAGATACTTTATGTTTGTATAATCATATTACCATGTCCTTTACAAAATACTACGTAGAAAACCAGGAACGAGATAAACAAAAGATCAAGAACTATAGGGCATAGTGTATAGCTACATAGGCATAACATGTCCTAGAAGTCCGATAAATTGTGCATGAGTTAATGAGTTAATGCTAAACTCTTTAGAATATAGTGGAAAGTAAACGTTTTTACTGGCCGACATCTCACCTATTTAAACATGCATTTTCTGAAGTGGATCATGGCGTTTGAATACATTTTGAATTTATGTACATATCTTAAGCTTTTTAGGCGATTTAAAAAACCGGCTTAAATGAACAATTTGAATTCCTTATACCATTCTGACTCTAAAATGTAAGTTTAAAGCTATGATCCGTATCTCTGATTTTTGAAGTATTTACTGATTTTCCAACAATCAATAGCTAAAACGCTTAAGGTTGGTTCGAAACTAACCAAACTATCTTGGTGACACTAGAAGAAAGGATAGTTTGGTATCGGATATACAGATTAAATGCTTCGATTTGTTTGCCTTTTCAGTCCTTTTTATGTCTGAAACTATTTTGACTGAATTTTGTTTGATATAATATGAAATATTGGGCGCTACTTTATGCACTTCCTTGTTTAATTGTTTATGCAACCATTACATGAACGGTCTACTAACTGTACAGTTTTAAAACCTCGTACTATCACACAATATAGCAATTATTTCATTATCGCAGAATGGTGCAATGCCGTTACATCTTCTTATAAATATTGTGAACTGTTAACGTATCAGATTTTATGTCCGTCTATTTTCAATCGAAATACCAAGTTTAACACTTTGAAAAGTTGTACAATTCATGTCAATTATAACAAGTCACATTTTGATTTCGCAATGTGTTTCCATTATATATACTTCATTACTTGATCTGAAGTGTGTCCTTAACACATAGTGTCTCATTTTCAGTTGTTATGATTCATTCTAAGGTGTGTATATGTTCATTTTCTGTATTTCTGAGCTTATTTCTTGGGTTTTTTATGGTTTGTACCTGCATATAGCCTAATACTATAGAAGAAGGCATACGTGTCATTTCAACATTATTTTAGAATTATTTGCAGACGGATTACACGTTCCCGCGACAAGCTTATTGAAATTGCTTTTAAAAACCTTAGTCTTGTCAAAACGTTAAGAATGTTAAGTGTCATCCTAATTCGTTGGAAAATGACCACTAGCGTCCGATATCTTATGTTTAATGTAAGTCCGAAAATGTTCTATACCGCTAAATTATGTGGAGAAACAATTTACTGTACATAAATCCTTCACAATTGTCTCTTAACGTGTCTCTTGAGTTGCCCTATTTTGTTGGTCCATGATATCTTGCTAGCTGGTAGAGTCCGAGTCTAGTACTGCATCATTTGCCTTATTTATGACAGGGCACGTAAAATTGAATTTCATTGAATTTAAAGTCATGTTCCCAGCCTCTGGATAGACAGTGTCCAATAATTCACATTCCACCCACTGAGGAAAGTTGTCTATATGGTGTTTGTCGTCCAACAAATCTATTGAAAAAGTATAAACTTTACTTTTAAACTCGTTATCACGAACTTGAAAATTATAAAAGAATTATTAAATAGATAGAAAAAAAAAGAAAAACGAAAAGGAAACATGCGTTGTCCTGAAGTCTCGCCTAATTGATGCTCAATGCAACGAAGTTTTACTGCTTATTATCATTTTTTATTTTTTTATTATTATTATGGTAATTGCATATCTTGAAAGTTTGTATGTTTTTATTAAAATAACAATTGCAACATAATTTGATGAAATTTCCTGCATTTTTTGCTGCGAGGCAATATGGAACACTCTTTTGCTCTTTGATTGTTAATAGTCCCGGCCGGCCCTGGGACTTCTTCCTGAGTGAACTTGCCAAAGACTCTTGACAGGCGCAGGTTGGCGAGAGACAGATGCAGATACAAGAGAATCCGAGTACCAGACCCTAGCTCTTTTACGAACATACCCTTTGGTTCTTTTACGTGCCTGGTGTATAGCACCGATACACGTGAACCTCTGGGTTTCTAACCAGTTCATCTCTAGTTGGGTGAGAAACACTGATAAGCGTTTCTGAAATTTCAATTGCCTCGGTCGGGATTCGAATCGGGTACCTCCGGATTTGAAGTGCAGAACGTTAACCACTCGACCACTACGCAACACTTATGGATCATTCCTATAAGCTTCAATTTGAAAAAAGTAAATAACTTTTTTCAACATTTTAAGTAGTTACAATTAACACGGTCCGTACAATTCTTTAAAATGAATAAAACCATTTTCGTTTTGATTAAATTATATATTTAAAGTCTCATCAATGATAACCCATAATTGAGTTACAAGAAACAGTTGATAAAAATTATAATCTATACTATAAATTGCATAACATCTTTAAACAGACCAGCAGTTGATAATTTTGTTACTTATTATCAAACAATTATAATACTGAAAGCAAACGCAGGACTGTCGCGGATTGTATTTGTTTTTAAGAAACCCGATTTATTCCAGTCAGGTCGGGATCAGCATGGGTAACAGCTACTTATCAGACGGGATACAAATAGATTTTTACATGAATAATTATTAATTTAAAAATGGTATGTAACATTATTTTCAAAGGTAAAATGTAGGCCTTTGTAAATTATAAGAACTGGTTTTAGCAGCTAATCTAATAAATGAAGTAGGTGTAAAATGCACTAAAGTTCTTCGATATATGTAAATGATAACTTTCTCTAACATAATTTGTCTGAAATCGTCATATAGGCTACACTCGGGCAGAACATGAATTTCATTATATGCAGTATTACAAAATAGACACTTTCTACCTTCAACCTTCATGTTCCAAAATTTGCCAGTTTCAAGTTTGACCTGAAGCTTACTTGTTCCTTTATCAAAATTACTGTCAGTTTTATTTAATAGACTGCAACCATTCAATTATTTAAACTTTGACATAAAAATGATTGCAACTACATTATAATACTATAAAACAATACTTTAGTTACCCATTATTTTAAATGTGAGGATTTTCAAATCCTAACATGTATTGTACCCAGTTTCTGAGAAGAGCTGCTTCTACTTTTAAAACCGAACTACCCCTCAATTCTAAATAATCCTTCAGATTGATCACATCTCATATTTTCCTTCAGATTGATCACATCTCATATTTTCCTTCAGATTGATCACATCTCATATTTTCCTTCAGATTGATCACATCTCATATTTATAGAAAGTAACATAAGTAATCAACAGTTTTGGTGTTGGTATGATTGCAAAGATTTATATTGTTTCAAAGATAAGAAAAATATGCGACAATTTATCATAAAAAAGTATTTAGTCAATTTTGCTAAGGTAATGTGCATAGGTACTTCTTAAACATTCGACAGATACAGCATTATGGCACTTAAGTAGTCTGTTTCTTACTACGCAGTTTAGACATGCACTACTTTAATAAGCAGCCGATCAAACGCTCTGAAAGTGACACACATCATATACCATTCATACTGGCAATACTTCCCCTACATTGCATTTATAAACGCCATTTCATCGGTTATGTAATGAACATGTAGGTTCTGATAACAGACGCAATGTCGTTCTGGTTAACTACGCGGTTACGATATGTTTTCACTCCAAAATCGAAAGTAGCGAAGTCACAAAAATACTACGCAGTTTGGAGTTTAAAGATGATTGTTATTTAACTATAGAATTTATGTAGAAAAGAGCTAGTTTTTAAGTTGCTGTCGCTATTAGCGATAATTGTGAAATATACCCTTTAACTACCATATTCAGGGAAGCACCGTTGTGTGCATTTGTTCATATTTTTGAACATGCGAAATAGACTGTTAAAATGCACTGACGATTTTGTTAGTAAGCTAGTAGCAAACTTGTTTCGTCTTAAACAACTTTGCGACCATGCAAGCAGGCTGATCTGGATCGATCTGGTCACCTATCAATGTGTAAGCAATTTCTGTTTTATGGTGTGTTTTATGGTATATGTTATTATTTCGTGTATATTATGTATTATACCATGAAAGCAATCGATCATTAATTTTCATTTCGATATTAAAGAAATGTATTGTGTTAATGTTAACAATGGTGTAAAAATCACGTTGTAAGCCATGCTCAAGTGCTCAGTACAATGTTGCTATGTATTAAATATTCCGACTTTGTTCTTTATTTATTACTTGGTCTAGAAAAAAGATCTACGTCAAAGGAAATACATTTCAGTTACATGTACGTTTATTTACAGGCGGACAGTTAATCTTATGATAATTCCTGGTAAGGACCAGTACTATAACTATTATCTTCTTAAACAATTGCAAACATTCTCGCATAAAGAGACGTGGTCAGTAGCGGGGCTCGATCCAAAGACTCTCAATAATTGAGAAGTTTCAACTTCTCTAACCCCTTCACCAAGGAGGAATCTCACCGTCCGTAACATTGCTCAATATGCTGTTACATCAAGTGGTCAGATGTTCCACTTAAAACTATCAGACATATTGCAAAACATGTTTTTAACACTCCTCTCCTAAGTACCAATCCTTACGATAATCTATGTTTCAGACCGAACATTTTCAGTGCCTTCAGTGCTTTGATTAAAAGTTGCACTTGATAAAGCACACGCTTAATCAGTCGTAAGGCACTTAACCAAGATAAACTAAATCAAAACCGAGCTACTGATTTTAATTGAGTAATATACGGTGGAACATGCCTTTATATGACAGCTTCTAGTTTAATTAATGAATAAGAATGGCATAGAAAGCGTCGTCATTTATGACGTAATGGAGAAAATTAACAGCGTAATGAGGGAAGGGGTCGATATTACATGCTGGTCGACATTAGCAGACACATTCTAGTTGAACATTTTTTAAATGTTATTTTTGATTTTCTTAACAACAGGTGCTAAATTTTCCACATTTTATTGACAAGATATTCATTATCTAACCTGCAAAAACACCATTTCATGAGTCAATAGGCAATTAAAGTGTCTTGCATATGGATCAAGTTGAAAAATAGTTTCTATATAGGGAACCGAACGCAATATAATTGCTAAATATAGCATGCAACGTTCTGTATGCCGTAGTTGGTGAAGCACTTGAAACTTCGATCATTTGTAATGTTTGCCGAATGATCTTGTATATCTATGTCTTACCCTTTTAACGCATGTTAAAAGTCAATGACTTACCGTCAAATGATTATCATTTTATTTTATCTTTCTTTTAGAAATTTGTGGCTGTTCCATGTTCGTTGTATAACATCTAATATAACAAATTACTTTGCAATTCTATCAATTTCAGGATGCTTCTTTATGTATATGCTTATACTGGGTATAATGAAGTCACACGGAGTACTGTATACAGAAATGGTCGAACATTTTTCTTCCGGTTCCGGAAACACAGCTTGGATCGGTAGCCTTGCATGGCTATTTATGCTGTTACTTGGTAGATATCAGTACCATTTAATGCCTCTCCAACTAAACTAAGATTTAAATAATTCATGAAATATTATACACTTACATTATTGTAAAAGCAATAAGGTATTAAACAGTATCGGTTTTTAATTTCTTTCGAACACCTTTAACATATCTGATCATTTTGATCAAGATCCTGTTTATTTTGCCCTAAACGCGCTAAGTGCAACGTAAAACTGAATTCATTCCCGGCATCACATTTTGCAGGTCCTATAGCTAATCTTTGCAGTAAAAGATACGGTTTTCGAAAAGTTACAGTCATTGGCGGTGTATTAGTTGGCACAGGATATTTCTTGTCTGGCTTCGTAAAGAAAATGGAGCTGATGTACCTTACTTTCTCGTTGTGTGGTAAGCAAAGAAATTACGTCATCGATCATGTCGTTTCAGAACTGTTTTATGACAAGCGACCTTTAATCACTATTTCTTATAATTCTGTTTGTAAGTGAATTGCATAATGTCGGGAATTACATGTCAATTTTAGTAAACATATGCGACAATTTGTTCTCTATTCGCTAGCAAAGATAAGCATGGTCAGAAAATCGATGAACAGGTAGTGGCGGCCGGACACTCAATCAATAAAGATCGATATTTGCTTGTGTGATATTAGCCCGGGGGTATTATGATTGTACATGTACCATGTATTACGCTAAAATAGAAATCTTTAACTTTTTGCATTCATGCCAGCTATCTTTTTGTGCTATTATGTTTAAAAAGCAACATGATAACAGTGAAATGAAGCAACGCTTATTTTAGCTATGGAGCTATTATAGATTTATCAGTTTAAGGGGAGGGGCCAGTATTTTCATTTCATGAATATACCCTAGCATTTTATTAACTTTTGTAAAATATACCCAATGCAGTGCTATTCCTGTAATAAATTGTCGACAGGATCATGCCGACAAACCGCATGAGATAATAAGCTATTAATCTATAAATTTTTCAATTAGTTTTATTACATTGAAACATATATTAAAGCATCCGTATCTTATGTATTTAAATGAAGTTTCACAACATAAATCATACGCGGTACCACCAACTTGTAATACAATGACAGTCACACTTTCACATTCTTCTTTTTTTCGCGCGATTAAAAGTCTTTTTATGTTTTTGTATCCTTAAAGGTCCACTACTAAGCGAAAATTAAGTGACAGTTATTTCAATGGCAAGTACATTACCTTATGCAAGACACTAAATAATGAAGATTGTCAGGTTAAAATTCACAGAAAGTGTTTAGAACAGGAAAAAAATGTGTATTATGTTGAAATCTCAGTGATTCAACAAAATGACCACCCAGGTGTTTTTAACTTTTTTCATAATGCATAGAAAAATAATTGTACATGTACTGTGGTTTATTTAGAATTTCTACATACCAACTTTCATTTTTTATTAAAAATAACTTATTTCTGTGTTTTTAAAGTATATTTTAATTTTCGCTTTCCTTAGTATTGGACCTTTAAAGCAATACATTCTCTTAAAATGTAGTTTATATCTATTATTTAAATGTGAAACATGGAAATAACGAAGTTTTCAATATGCATATCCAAAATCGATGTAATTGATTTCATATTCCTGTTCGCCGTGGAAAAAACAAACATCACGATAGACAGAATGTGTGCGTCATCTTTGAAAAAATAATTTACATGATGAATGTCTCAACTTACAAGGTGGATAGTACTATCGTTTAATTAGTAACAGTACTTTTTCCCGTGCGCCTGACGCCAACGGTTACACGTGCGTAAAATCTACAGGGCAGAGATAAATGCGCTACAACATTTTCACATGCGTAGAAGCTAGAACGAAACACTGAAGTGTCGGGGATTATTTTGAAATATGTAGGAAAAACTTAAAAAATCTTCTCTGAAACCACGAGGCATATGAGCTTAGATGGTTAGCATGTGGTATTGCCTAGTGGATCTCTACCAAGATTGTTCAAATTATGATCACCAAGTCAAGTCACTTGTTTTTACAGAGGCTTATATATGGGATTTGTTTTAATCTTCTACTCTGAAGCCACAATACCTAGACCTTAGATATCTATCATGTGGCATTGCCTAGTGAACGTCTACCAAGATTGTTCAAATCATGACCCCCGGGTCAAAACTGACCTTATATAGGAAAATCATTAAAAATCTTTATCTCTGAAACCACCTCTACCAAAAATGTTCAAATCATGACCCCCAGGTCAAAATTGACCCTTTCTGCTATTGGTGATCTTGTATTATAGCCAATGGTAGCCAGTTGAGCAATATAGGGTCATCTTGGCCCTCTTGTTTGTTCGCTTCATCTGATATGGCACTTGCCAAGACACAAAGTGAATAAAGTTAAACTGTTACAAGATTAAATGACTACCTGTGACATGATGGAGTAAATGTAAATAATTATAAGAATCGTTGACAGAAGTATATTTTAGTCTTTTCAAATTGTTTGTCAATGTGTTAAAGTATTAGGTAAGCTCATGAGAAGTGAATAAAAAGTAAGATAAGATATTGCATGTGCTCGTATTTACTAGTATTTGAGCGGACAAAACTGCTTTTGATTCAACCGTGCTACTTGAGTGTCGAGTTGCCTTTTTCCTGGAGCAATAATTCGTCCCAGCTTTTTCTTTGTAAGAAAATCAAATTGAAATTTTATCACCATGCACACATAAATGTCGTGATTTTAAACTTTCATAAATTTAAAGTTTAGTCAGGTTTATTTCATATTAGCGTACGGCGGCTTCTTCATATTAAACACAGTAATTTAATCCTGATGTTTGTTTGAGATTTTATCTTCATGCAGATTAATATCTAAAACCATCCCAACCTTTTGAAACCCTCATTGTGCAGACTGCATATTAGATTACAATGTAACGATGCAAAACCGACTAAAAGCAAAAAGGTTCATAAAATATACATTTACTGTCGGCAATTGTCAAAATGTGCACAAATAGCAAAAAAAACCAACATCACATTTATGACAGGTGAGATCTACCCGGACGTAAGGACTCTGAAAACAAATTCTTTGTATAAAATAAGCGTCACAATTTGAAAGTGACATACAATCTACGCATGTGCGTTTGTGTGACATTACACCAGTCTATGATTTAAATGTAAGACTATTTCCCGTGAAAATGTGTCAAAATTATGCACAAATTCTTTTTTAAACAGGTGTTACATCTGCCTGTTTACGTTGAGTTACAACAAGTGTCAAAATAAGTCAATTTGCTACAATACATATCTAACTTTAACCAAATGCAGTCCTTTTAATTTACTCAATTCATTCGGCTTCATTTTCTTAAGGCAACACAGTGCAGACTTAATTACAATGTACAGATCTCATGGATGCAAATCATTATAAAACAAGAACACATACATGAACACAGCATATTGAGTAATTATACATTTTGTTTAAAAAATTTGGTATTTGCAGTTTGTTAAAAACTTTCACGTTTTTGTATTTAGAAATCTGTCAAACTAAAGGGACTACCACATTTATCACATAAAACGTGTTGGGTTTTCATTTAAGCGTGTTTTCAGTGTTTGATCAACAGAATTATCAGTGATTAATTCATTTTGCTATAACAGTTTTAACCGCACCTCAACAATATAATTAAAAAAATCGTCCGCCTATCTGTCCTAAAAGTATAATCTAGAACTTGCAGTATTTTTTGAAATTATGATGGGGAAAATATTTTATAATAGGTATTAATGATATATATTTTATCAGGAATAGGGTACGGATTGTCATATCTACCCTGCGCCACCATTGTGAACTTTTATTTCAAAAGACGACGGGCATTAGCAAACGGTATTATGGTTTCGTCCAGTGGTATTGGAACGCTCTCCTTCCCTTTTTTGTACAAGTAAGTGTAGAACAATTTGTGTTATCTTTATCTAAAGACAGCGTATCTGCGAATACATTCTGCTCTTATTGTTGAAACTATGTAATGATAATGAACAGTTTTCTATTATTTTGCCAGCTCTGGTTTAATTAAAGTAAGCTGCCTTGAATCAAAACGAAATACGTTTTAACTCACAACCGCAATGTAATTCCATAGCACAATTTATGATATACATAATCTTAAACAGTATTACCATAAAACCAATGTTTTGTAAATGTGTTTTCCATTTGGCCGATAGAAGGTTCCTGCACGTCTAAGATATTCATATCGTCGCTTTTATTTGGATCGTTAGGTCTTGTTACAAAAAAGTATATGTAATAACGTCCAATAATTGCATCATTCAGAGTTTGTTCTCCTATTCTATGCTGAAATGCCATTTATGGAAAGTGTTTTGGCGTAGACAAAAACCCGACGGTATATGATAAACAGATCCTTTAATACAGAAACATTTTCAGAATCCAGATTGGCTAAGCCGCCGTAGGATCAAGTTGTGTATCGCATTCGCATTATTTGACACACGATATGAGCAAATTCTTTTTTTTTTTGTCATTTATTTCCATTGTATAACCTTATACATCAATTTAAAGGTACATACACATAAAGTACTTTCATATTGCATTATGCATTTCATAGATTATTGTTACACTTGCTAACAAATCACTAGGTATACAATGGTTAAGTCATTTGAAAATGGTAGAAGAAGTAGAGAGAGAGAGAGAGAGAGAGAGAGAGAGAGAGAGAGAGAGCGAGGAGCGATTGTGGATACATGGATAAATTCTATATACTGTCTTTACTGTGTTAGAAGTTCAGAAGTGACCATTTTAATACATGATGGTTAACTTTGTTTTTCATAAGTTATTCGATGTCTTTTCTAACCTTTAGGAAGTAACTGAAATTTACCCAATTAGGGATAGATCTTGTATATGTAATATTTACACACTATAATTAAAAAGTTGGAAAAGATGGATGACCGATTCATTACACATACAACAAAAATCACATAATGCTGATGTTTGAATGTTACATGAATATAAATACTTATTTGTTGTAATTATGTTCATTAAATATCTATACTGAAATATTCTTAATTTTGAGTCTATTGCACAAATAAAGGGTATTTTATATATTGATTTCCATTGATTGATATGAGCAAATTCAGCGTTCTGCATCACATTACTTCTTTACTATAAATTTTCGCGTATTTGTTTTCAGGTTTCTGATTGAAAGTTATAGTTTGTTAGACACGCTTTGGATACTTGGCGCAATCTCGTGTAATATATGCGTGGCAGGATGCTTATTTCGACAGCCTCCTTTGCTAGTGAAAAGGCGGAGACTTAACCGGGATTTTGAAGATGAAAACCGTGATAACAGGTCTAAATTTGACAAGGAATTAAAAAAGGAAAGACAGGAAAAACTAGAGGAACACAGAAATAGTTGCAGCGGCGGCCAACTGGATTTCAAGTTCTCACTTTTAAAAAATCCTCTGTTCACAATGTACGTGATTGCGTTCATGTTAGCAACGTTCGCTGTTGTAAATAATACAGTTCTGATTCCAGCTCACATTAAAGCGCTTGGTTATGAGAAAAACTATGTAGCCCTAGGAGTATCTATTACAGGAGGGGTTGAAATAATAGCTAGAATTATTTTTGGGTGGTTTGCAGACTTAAAGATAGTGAAGACAAAATACATGTTCATAGTCAGTATGTTCATCGGAGGAATATTCGCGTTAATTACCCCTTTCTTCAGCAGCTTCACTTATATGGCCATATACGCTGTGATGGTTGCAGCATTTCCAGCATCTTTCTATGCTCTGATACCAATTCTGACCATCGAAGTTATTAGAATGGAAAACTTAGCTGCGGGGTTTGGAATTATTTGTCTAGGAATGGCATTTGCGAGCGTTATCTGTCAGCCGATCTGCGGTAAGTTGGATAACTTAGATTCCATGACATTTAGTTCTACTCACGCTGAATAATAATGTTCACATTCAATCCCTTCTTGTTGAATTATCCTAGATGCAAAAAAAACAAAAATAATATCAAACAGGGAATGCCACGTACCAAAAACGCAGCCTCCCCAAAACGAGCCCCACAGCACCCAGAAGTGCACACCACCCACACACACCACCACACACACACACACACACACACACACACACACACACACACACACACACACACACACACACACACACACACACACACACACACACACACACACACACACACACACACACACACACACACACACACACACACACACACACACACACACACACACACACACACACACACACACACACACACACACACACACACACACACACACACACACACACACATATACACTACCAACACACACTAGCATACAAAGCAAACACACGAGGACAAAACGAACAATTAAAGGAACACAATGGGGCACCGCCTTGGAACGGTCAGTGGCAAAAACACCACTGGGGAGCTTAAACCGGTTTATGGTGCGCACCTAACCTCACTCTTACCCCCACCATGTTCCAAAGTCACAGGACAGTGTAAATAAAAGTAATCCCTGCTAGGTGAATCTCTAACACACGCAATGGAAACAAAAGGCATGGTATGTAAAACACAAAAATGCTCGTGTATAAATATATAAAAAGCAAACCTTGAGAACCAAAAAACGTATGTACTCAATGCCTTTGCAGAAGGCAGAGCACCAAGAGAAACACCCTTAAGGGCCCGACGAAACAGGCCAGAGGACAGAAATCAAAACAGTTTCGTCCCAGTGGGATTTAAAAACTGCCCATCACAGAGTCCTCCCCCTCTTCCGTCAGACACAATCAAAGAGGGAAGCATAGCGTCCAACTGTAAACGGGTTGAACACCAAACATGCGGTGTGTCTCAAAACAGTTGGGTCGTAACCTCTTTTAACAAAACGTTTTATAATTTTAGCAAATACAGTTGGAAAATTGCCATGACCCAAAATCTTACGAAGTTTGTAAACCACATCCCCATACAAATCGGGTTTTGAAATACCTTCTCGCAGAAGACATGTATAACAATATTTCGTAGATAATGAAAAGTCTATTTCTTAGATAATGAAGTCTATGACATAGTTACCGTCCTTCGACATTGTCCTACCATCTTTCTCAAATTCAGCTTTTTATTATGTTTACACTGCAACTACTAAATTTTTAAATTTCATTTTTCATCGTATGTTTGAAAGAAGCCTTTGAGAAATTCCTATGAACTAATGAGGTAGCCTCATTGTGTCAGTAAAACAGACAGTACGGCAGTATTGCAAATTAAGTCTCAGAATATTTTTATTTGTAGCTATATATTAATGTTTCAGCTTTCATAACATATACTATTAATGTCTGAATGATACATATTCTGTGAATTTTATTTATCAAGAAATCGGTGAAAACATGCAGGCATGTATGATGTTAAATGAAACTGACTATCGCACTAAATTTTTAAATCAAGTTGACATCTGTGACGGTGTCGTGATATCATTTCTATACCTATTATATATACATAGAGGATAATTGTTGGTTTCGGTGTAATATCACATTTTATTTTATGTTTTCCAGTGAATTATAGAGTTTCTCAGTGAAATAAAAGTGGTAATCCACAGTTTTGAAACAGTGGTTTACCTTTTTTATGTTTTCTACTGTTTTGGGCAATCTTATTCCGGGATTCACGTCAAAAGCATACCGAGCGTAATTAACGCGGAAACCATGCGACGATACGCTCGTTAAAATGACGTCATTTGCGCTGATTTTTCCTGATGGCGTTTCCCGCGATTTCTCTATATTTTATAGAAACAACCTAAATAATAGGTTTTAACCATAAATTAAACAGAAAAATTGTTGGTATCGGTGTAAGACTGGCTATATCAAACCGTGAACACCATTCTTATTGTCACTGTTTTATTTTCACCAAAAGTGGCTTTTTCCACTGGCTGCGCAACTGATGGAAATATCACTTTGGTGCCCACTGGGTGAAATTATAACGTGATCTTGCACCGAAACCAACAATTATCCTCTATATAATTTCACCGACTGGGCACCAAAAGTGATATTTTCACTAGTGGCGCAGTGATATTACACCGAAACCAACAATTTTTCTGTTTATTTTATGTCTTAAACTCTACTTTTGTTGGGTTTATTTCGAAAATTGCGGGAAACATCATCAGAAAGCATCGCAAAGATGACGTCATTTTAACGACGTCATCGTCATCTAGTTTCTGGCATTCAATACGCTCGGTATACTTTTTGACGTTAATTTGGGTAACAGATTTTGATTATTTTCACTGAGTGGCCAGTGAGTTTATCGGGATATAATTCACTGTTATATTTCGATAAACCTAGGAAAACCTAAAATAATCGATATCTTTGTTATGTTTTGTTTTTTCGATTAAGAAAAATATCGTTCATTTGCTGATTCTGTCGATCTAAATTCTTTGAAAGCACGAAAGACCTGCAAGTCATGGTATTGAATAAAACTGGCATATATCTAAACCAAACATATTCCATTCTTATTGTTACTGTTTTATTTTTCTTCTCTTTTCAAAAGGATGGCTAGAGGATTATTACGGCAACTGGCATCCGGCGTTCATACTGACTGGAAGTATCTTTTTACTTGCTGGTTTCGCTGTAACCATGGAGCCTGCAATAGTTCGCTTATACAATAAATCTACATCGACTGAGGGAAAACAAAACAATGGCGCACGGGAACTAAATGTACAGTCGAATGAAAAGAGAAATCTTTTTCATCATGGCGAAGAAACGAACTCAGCATTTGTACATGATAATTGTAAAACTGCAAACAGTTCACCAGTGCTACACAAGAGTAGAGGAAGCGCTAAAGCGTGTGAAAATGCCAATGTACCTAAAAGATTCACGTCTCTTGAACCATTACAGAACGAAAAATCAAACAGTGCAAACCAAATTGATACAAGGGCACCCACAGGTCCTTCTTTTGTACATAGACAAGATGGAAACTCCAATAAAACATACAAACACGATTTCGGTTCAGCTCACTCTACACACTTATAGACTGAGCAAGGAATCAAATAAAAGAAAACACCATATTATATGGAAATACGATTTGCTCAAACAGACCGGTTAAAAGTAAATGTGCATATCACTAAATACAGTAAATTATATATTTGCTTCAAAGAATGCAGTACACATATCGATATAACAAAATTAATGGTTTGTAATATTCCGAAATTCGCGATTATTTGTCATTATCTTGTTTATCTGTCCGTTCATTGGAATACATGTACTATGTGGCGTGAATGGCTTCTCCAGTTTCAAAGGATTGAAATTGAATTTAGCAAATGAAGCTATGAAATGTCATATACATTGTAAATACAGTCAAACTTCGTTATCTCGAACTTGAAGGGACCGTCGATTTTAGTTCGAGGGATCGGTAGTTCGCGCCATCGAGGTGCGTCATTCATGGGTCGTTATAATGTAGAAACTTGAATTATGATACGCATTTTAACCCATGTTTTATAGTTAACATATTTACCAGAATTAGTGCGTATTCTAATATGCCTACGGTATATTTCTATAGTCAATTCGAGTGCATTAATATGATTAAAGCACTCAGAAAAGTAGGCGGAGTTTCGGACATGGAAGTAGCTCCTTCCGACTTTTCTAATTTACTCCCGCGCAAAAATAAAATATAGAAATGGAAATAATATCAGTATAAATACATCAGTCGCATGAAAAAGATTTGTTTAAGAACCTAAATATTATTTTTGATTGCGTCAAATAAGCCTTTGGAATACCCTCACCTCGTTTCCTTAAAAAAGGACAAGAAATTCAGGATTAACAGTCATACAATGTTTTGATTCCGGGAGACAAAACTATGAATGAAAACGTTTACGTCATCACACTGACGTCATTACTCCACGTTAAAACGTTGTACAGTTCAAATTAACGGTACGCATTTAAATCGATTGGCTGATTTGTAAGGTTCTGAATCTGACGTCTTCTGCATAATGTCAGTCAGGTATTTCTTTTTATATTTTATGTATTAGATGATTAAACTAAAATAAGTTTGTATAATATAAAACCTAAAAAAAAACCCCCATTTGGATTTTGGAAAAAGGGTTTTTTAGGGGGGGGGGGGTGGGAGGTTGGGTTTGTTTTTTTTTTGGGGAAAATTTTTTTTTTTTTAAAAAAAAAAAAAAAAAAAAAAAAAAAAAAAAAATTAAAAAAAAAAAAAAAAAAAAAAAAAAAAAAAAAAAAAAAAAAAAAAAAAAAAAAAAAAAAAAAAAAAAAAAAAAAAAAAAAAAAAAAAAAAAAAAAAAAAAAAAAAAAAAAAAAAAAAAAAAAAAAAAAAAAAAAAAAAAAAAAAAAAAAAAAAAAAAAAAAAAAAAAAAAAAAAGGGGGGGGGAAAAAAAAAAAAAAAAAAAACCCCCCCCCCCCCCCCCCCCCCCCCCCCCACAAAAAAAAAAAGAAAGAAAAAAAAAAAAAAAAAAAAAAAAAAAAACCCCCCCCACCAAAAAAAAAAAAAAAAAAAAAAAAAAAAAAAAAAAAAAAAAAAAAAAAAAAACCCAACCTCCCCCCCCCCCCCCCCCCCCCCCCCCACGCAAAAAGGGGGGGAAAAAGGGGAAAAAGGGGGAGGAGGGGGGGGGGGAGGGGGGGGGGGGGGAAGATAAAAAAAAAAAAAAAAAAAAAAAAAAAAAAAAAAAAAGAAGGGAGGGGGGGGGGGGGAAAAAAAAAAAAAAAAAAAAAAAAAAAAAGAAAAAGGGGGGGGGGGGGGGGGGGGGGGGGGGGGGGGGGGGGGGGGGGGGGGGGGGGGGGGGCGAAAAAAAAAAAAAAGAAAAAAAAAGGAGGGGGGGCGCGGGGGGGGGGGGGGGGGGGGGGGGGGGGGGGGGGGGGGGGGGGGGGGTAGTTATATTTGATATCTTGAATGGTTGCCCGAATAGGGGAGCGAATTCCAACAGCTACTATTTATGCTGTTTTAACATTACCGCCGAACGAAAAAAGGTCCGTAGTAGTTTTAAAAAATCGGCTTAAAGAATTGAAATAATCTATGTCTTGGAGTGCTTTATCGAAATTGAAGCATTTCCCGTCGGTAATGTGCCTGCGTAATATTCACCCGGGCTTCGCCCTCGTGAATTATTCCGCCAGGCACATCACCTCCGGGGAATGCTTCAATTTCGATAAAGCACTCCAAGACATAGATTATTTCTTAATTATACACTAAGGTTGAACCTCAGACGTCAAAACATGCACCGTTTAATAACGCCGGTCTATTAAACGTCTGATCAAAAATACAATTGTTTGCCCGATAATTAAGACTGACACCTTTTATTGTCCGAGCAAAAGGATGTAATTGACAATGAAATAGACGCTGAATTTGATCATAAGGCATTAACTCTATAAGCATGTATGATAACCAACATATAAGGAGAGAACCAAGACCTACATATACAGCTCCGCACCCGGCATTCCTTAAATCAGGCAACAGAAGCCTGTAAGCTGTAAGAGGGTGTTTACAACAACGATGAGAATCAGATGTCTTGACATATGCTCCAATACACAATTCCAACAATATTCAATAAATGTTATATGTATATTTTGATATTTGGTAACTTGGAAATGAGACCAGAATTGTTATAAAATGGGTTAACTGTGAATCATCAATAAAGGAATCTATATGATGCACCTAACTGATAACTGATATATGTACCAATATTTCGAGTAATTCATCAAATAGATAAAGACCTGTGTTCAAAACTTTTATGTCGTAAATACCCGTCAAGCGTCTGTCATGTATCATACCGAGATTATTACCCCGATTAGAAGCTTGAATTGATTGTATTGTAAAGGATACTTTCTATTCCCAAGCATTACTTTGTAATTAGGCTCCAGGAAACAATAGATACCTTTGTTTATTTTATTTGGTTCGCAAGTTCATGTCCAGGTTAAATGTGTCTTGCTCAATTCTTGTCGAGCTCCCTTTATGATTTTTGGAAAATAATATATCAAGTTTTGATATATCTCACAATTATAGAGACAGTGAGAAGAGCAGTAATTAAAACATTCATCTAGCTAGTCCATTTATACTTATCAACCTTTATCGTGTCTCCTTACGCTTGTCAAGAGTATTGTTTACAGAGACTTCCACAGAATTACTCTTTCTTCAAAGATTTGCAGTGGCCAACTTGCGAAATAGTTTGATATACCATTATAAGTAAACGATCAATTAAAAGCATGTTATCCATGTTACCCTGAATATTTGAAATGATGTGTCAAGTCGTGTAACCAAAATTTACAGATAACATTCGGATTATAACTGATTTGTTAGAATTTAACAGTTTTGGGACTTTGAATATCACGACCAGTAGCTTTATTACTATTCAATGAAAATAAAATGTGTTTGACTTCTATATAAATTCATTAGATTTCAATATGTCGTCAATGTGAACTCTCAATCGCCCAATATATTTCGAATCTTGGCTATTAAGATTAATAGTTTAACTTACTATATTTATGAAATGGTCATTAAAGCAAATCACAACATACATGATATCACTTGACAATGTACCAGTGAAAAACGTTTGATTATGGACTGTGTTTCCAATTTGTAGTATCTGAAGCTAACATTTTCTTTATTGATTTGTCACCTCGATAATTGAATTTACCCTGTTTCTCTAAAAAACTTTTTTTTAAAGATTTACTGCGAAGGTAAGTTTTCACCCCTTCGTATGGCTTTTCGAATCACTTCATTTACCTACCCTGTTTGAATTTACCGTTTAACTCATTTCTTTTTAGAACGTGTTTGTGCAATGTGTTGAGAAACGGATAAGGCAATATCAAATATTCAGAATTTTAAATATCTTTTTTGAGAAGGTCAAGCAAAATCGAAGTTTTTGAAGGATGTATATGAGATTGATGAAAGGGAACTATTTTTAACAGGACTTTGTGTTTTCCGAAATATGCATATTGTTTTGTGATCGCATCAAGGACATCAGTACTTATTATACACATGTACGTGGGTTATGTGGAGTAAATGTGGTCAATTATAGGGAAAATTGTAAGCTTTGTAATATATTGCGATAAACAATATTTGGCATTTATATATTTTAGTATTTTAACATACGCCAGTTCGGCTAAAATGTATATTTAGGTCGCCGAGCACATGTATTGTGTCATGAGGATTATGTGTATTTTCATATCGTCAATTCATAAATGAAGAGACTTTGAAGTTCTTTATACAAAATTTACCAGAAACGGTTTTGAATGTTTGGGTGGTATTCTAGCTAAATGGACTGTATGTTATTTTCTAATTTAGATCTACGCGTTAAATTTAAACAGTAATCCCACCACCTTGTTTTGTGGAGCTATCTTTTCTTATAGTGGCAAATTGTTAAAGCCACAAGAAAGAAACGTTTCAGAGGACGTACAAGGGTTGCATGAAAAGTTCACTGACTTTTTCTATTATGTATTTTCATGCTCCCAAAGAAACTGCGGTGGCATATAGAAATCACTCGTCCGACCGTCCGTCATTCCACACTTCTTTGTCCGGAGAATAACTCCAAAAGTATTAGATAAAATTACTTGAAACTTCATGTAATGATAGAGCACAACGATGGAAAGTGTCCAAGAACCATAACTCTAGTTTGCCTATTTAAAAAAAAAATATCCCCCTTTGTTTCATTTTCTTGTTGGAGCATAACTCGAAAAGTACTGAAAGCAATTCCTTCCTTCAAAGAACAGTGCCCTAGAGCCATAATCCTATGTTGCCTATCCCTTAAATGATTTTGCTTGTTCGCAGCAAAACTCCTTGATAAAGCACAATGATGGGAAGTGCAGTGCCCATGAACCATAACTCTACCTTCGCTTATTTAAAAAAAATTACCCCCTTTGTTACATTTTCTTTTCCGGAACATAACGCCGTAAGTACGAAAGGGAATTATTTGATACTTCATACTGTGATAATGCACATTGATTGAAAGTGCAATGCCCAAGAACCATTACTCTACTTTGCCTATTTTTTTAATTACTCCCGTTTGTAACATTTTCTTGTCCAGAGCACAACCCTAAAATGCTGAAGAAAATTCCTTCAAATTGCATACAATGAGAGAGGACATTAAGGGGAAGTGCAGTGATTCTTTGGTATTTGGTAAGGTGATTTTGAATGCAGAAACAATTTAATGATGATCTCTGGTCTTCATTTTTATGAAAAGGTTACTGTTAGTACTGACTCTATTGATGCAGTGCCTTGGAAAACAAAATGAAATTATTTGTAAGTTATTTCTGTCTGCTGGTAAATCATATATTTTAAAATGTAGAAACAAAAATAAACAAAATGATACTAACTAGTGCAAGTTTGAGATACTCAGCTGCTATTGTTGGCTAATTATTGCTTTCAATGTATCGGTGCTTTACACCAGGCATATTAAAGAACCAGGGGTGTCTCTGTCACAAAGCTGACAGACGGGCCTCAATTTCTATATAAAGATAGTGACAGCAATTTTATCATTGATTTTGTAAAATTTGAATTATTGTGTTAATTGCTAGACTTTTCCTATAAAAGTAAGAGCATTGTTTCTAATATTGAGTTTCGTTTATTTTCATGTAGTTTTCATAAAATTCGGTTCAGTAATAAGAAAGATATATGTTCGGTTCGTATTTGTGATTGTTGTATAACAATTTTACTGCGACCTCTATGACAGGACCTAAGTTTATAACTTATTTTGACCGACATAAATTTCATTCGTGCATTTGATGTATGCCCGGAGGTTTTGATTTCGCCGTGAATTTATAGACAGGCGGGAAGATTTAGTATTTAAGAAACGACTGACTATAAGAAAATTTCAAACACAGTATATTATCACTTGACAATCGAGATGTTATAAAGTTCCTACTTTAGCTTGATCAAGGTAAATTAATTTATTTTTGAAAGCTTTTTATTTTGTTTCGTAAATTGTTATAGCAGAGAGATTATTTTCAGTAAAAGATTTTCGTAAGCTAATTTGTTTCATATTACGATTTCGATTTCAAGATGTCGTAAATTTCAAAGTGGCTGAATTTTTTGTAAGTTCATCGAGGAATCGGGACAGTTTGTTTTTGTTTTAAATATTATCAAATGCCATTGTGTGATTACTTTGTTTCAGTAATCATTGATTAGGCCAGTGTTTTTTTATTTGTCGTTACTCGAACCCGCCGCCCCTATTTTTTTGTATTTTCAAAAAAAAAAAAATTTTTTTCTTCAAAATTTGTTTTTCTCTTCAAAAATTTTTGAAAATTTTAAAATCGCGAAATTAGAGGTCCGTTTATACAAATGATAACGTCCAGAAGCTGCATTCATCTAACGATTTTTTTCAGACCGATTTGGAACCGAAATTAGGCCCCATTCCCCTCCTAAAATGCTGTATATTTCCCCCCATTTTTTGACAAAAAATCCTCTCAAAATGAATGCTGACAAAAATTTTTGATAAGTTGTATCAAATGTTTGCCAAAAGTGTTACAAAATTAAAGTTTCCATCAATAAAAATGTTTCATAATCACTTCTTGCAATTATTTGATACCTTACAATTGAAATAGTCAGCCGAAAATCGCCGATTTTTCTCCAAAAAGATAACAATACATTTTTATGTGTTTTAACACAAATGCTTGCTGCTTTGTTACTGACACCAGTTTTTTTTTATCTTAAAATTAAGTTAATTTTTCAATGCGATTTTAGGCACGAAACCGCCCAATTCCCCTCCTCAAATGATATCTATTATCCCCAATTTTTGACTAATGTCCCCTCAAAATATTGTACAAAAATTGTTTTAACTTAACTAAAATGCTGATAGATGTTTTTGATTAATGTAATAAAATATTGGCCAAATGTTTTATAAAAATACAACTACACTTATAATGTAAGTCTATGGAAATGTATTTAGGCGTCTCATACCACATGTGATAAAGTCAGCTGAAAATCGCCGATTTTTCGTTTGTCACCTATTTTCGCGACCCCGATTTTTGTTATTTTTTCAAAGAAAATGATGAGCAAAAGACTCAAAAAAGATAATATATACAATGTTTTCAACTGAAAATAGCAGTATTCGTTTTATTCATGTTTGCTTTAACACAAATGACTGTTGTTTTGTTACTGACACCAGTATTTTTTATCTGAAATATTATGTTAAATTTCTGTTTCTTCTCTATATAATTGGGAAAAGAATAATGAAATAATAGTCAACAAATTTTCAAGGGCATTTTGTTTGGGGAGGGGGTGTTCTTATGTCGGATTTTAGAAGAGAAAGCAGGTCCATGATGAAACAAAGTTTGTCATGTATAAAAAAAATCTTTTTTTTTTTCCCCTACTCCGTACGGAGCTTTTTAATTTTAAACTTCGAGTAACAAGAAATAAAAAAATTCTGGCCTTATCTTGTCTAACGTAATGATTGTACATAGTGAATGCAAGCTGTAGTTTAAATCAGTTAACTCAGTTTAATTAAGTGACGTATAACACTATTGAATATAACACGTTTCATAACACGTTTACTGTTTGGTAACCTTCAGATAGTATGGTCTTTGAACACATGTTCATATATATTGGTATGTACGCACAGTTATGGGAACCTACAAATGTATGGTGTACCCGTCGGACAAGTTTATGTCCGATACGTTTTATGTTATATCTTTAAGCTTTCTCCCCCGCAGTGGTAGAGATATGTATTGCCTCAAGACGATAACTTTCCTGGAGAAAACGGACCAGTTACGCCGATAAACAAAGTACTAGATTCGCCCGGATGTATTGATTCCCGAGCACAGACTTGTCTACGTGGTGCCTCATTTACACAGGAAACACCTTTGGTGGAGTTTACATTAAGGGATACTTAAATCCAACCCCGGATTACCGGAACCTATATGGAGATGTTATTCTAGTCTTTTATAATTGTAAAACGTGTTTTCACCGTTAAGTGTAAAAGTGGTTATATCAGGACTATCATTAAGACTTTTTATAGTCTATTCTTATAATCCTATTTAATGTTCATCTTTTGTATCCATTTCTTTTATATATTCATCACTGTAATTATGGTTGTAAATTTTGCATAGTGTTGAGTGTTTGATTACTCTGGTGTATTTAGCCCTAATCATTCATCGTTACAGTCTCTGGAACGGGACGCGCTCTATGCCTTGTACTATTCACTGTAAGCTAAATAACTTAACTCTTGTTGGAGCGTTGGTTATATAGATGGATCCGGTACCAAGGATAAAACTCTACAATACATACATACTGATGATTTTAGGTGCGGATCAGTGGTCTAGTGGTTAACACGCTGGACTTAATGTAATCCAGGTATCGCGTGATCGATCCCCCGCTCCTCCACTTACATAAATAATGGTCTTTCAGATGAGACCTAAAACCGAGGTTCGCTGTATTGGCACTGAACAATGGGCATGTTTATGAAGCAGGTGTGTCTCCGGAACTGGACGCGTTCTGTATCTTGCACTAATCCCGCGAAATTTAAAATAACTAAACTTTTCTTGGATTATAAGGATTATCCGGTACTAACGATAAAACTTTAGATTACATTCATTCTGAATATAGTCAAGTAAAGGACACAGACAATGAAAGGGTTAATATGTGTTCTTGTTGAAAAAATATAATAAAGTTTGATGAAGCTATACACATGTTTCCTGTTCAGACTCTGTAATACATTGAAATATTTAAAATGAAATGGCACAAATGGTGAGCACGTGAAGATAAAGTGTCGTTCGCAAATACCGAATCCAGACCTTGAAAGTTAAGGTCACACTGTGAAACACCACTTCGGGCGGCGCTGGGGGGGCGGGGGGAAGGGGTCGATTAGACGCCCTGCATGGGGGGGAAGGGGTCAATTGGTTAGAAAATTACGTTTCAAAATAAAACACATGCATTAGTTTTGTTCTGAAAATGAATCTTTACACTGTTCCAATATCCATGGAAACGTCACCCGGAGCACTCCATTATTTTGTTAATATAATCAATAACAAATTTGATGACCATATACTTAAGACTTATATTATATTTGTCAGTTTTCACTAGGGACCAGACAGTTGTGTTACTTCATTAGCTCGTAAACATTCTTCCAAAAGATTCTGTCACACATAAGATGTAAAACTTAATTAAAAACAAAATTCAATAGTTCCAGTGTACACATACGCTGTTTAACAATTGTTTATTTTATGTATTTAAAATATCCTACAAATTTCGCAGATATGCTTTCACTTTTTTTAAAGCTAATATGAGTCTGCTTACTTTTGTAATTCATTTCTCCGGTTAATTTAACTTTTAATCCGGATCAAAATCTGATTTTCTTGTAAGTGGAATCGTGCATTTGAGCAAGGTCTTTATATACCATGTCAAACTAAACTTTGTTTTCCTTGGTTAATAAAGAAATATAGACAGTTAATTCAAGTTTTACATATAATTTCTTTGTAATATTCTACCATTTTGAAGAGAAAAGAAAAAGCTGAATACCAGAAAGAGACAGACTCTTCATGGACACTTCTCCAAGGATTTGGTGCTAATAATTGTTTAAAATGATTACAGAAATGAAATTGAGGTTTTGACCAGCATTAAGTGAAACAATGGCGAAGGACGATAACTTTGACATAGACATTTCATTATCCATATTGTATTTATTGTCTTCTGTGCCTCAGGGATGGATGAAATGTATGCAATATTATTCAGCATGAGTGGAACTTTAAATGCTATTAAAACTACGCTGACTGACTTACCGCAGATAGGCTGACTGATAACGCATGCAAATGCCATTCCTAGAAAAATAATTCCAAACCCGCAGCTAGTTTTCCATTCCAATAACATCGATGGTGATAATTGGCATCAGAGCAAAGAAGGACGCTGGAAATGCCGAAACTCCCGCAGCGTATATGGCCATATAAGTGAAGCTGCTAAAACTGGTGTAATAAACCCGAATATTCCTCCAATGAACATGCTGACTGTAAACATATATTTTGTTTTAACAACCTTTAAATCTGCAAACCAACCGAAGAGAATTCTAGCTATAATTTCAACGCCGCCTGTTATTGATACCTCTAGAGCTACATAGATTTTTTCATAACCAAGCGCTTTAATGTGAGCTGGAATCAGAACTGAATTATTTACATGAGCGAACGTTGCTAATATGTTTTATAAGAACATAAATCATAATAATAATTCATAAATTTTCACTGACCTATCAGGACAAACTACGCAAATCCTTTATCTACATTAGGTTCATTATCCAGCTTCCTGTCTTCTTCGTCTATTTGATTTTCTTCAGGCATATTTCTGTTAAAATCAGAACAAGAGCTGTCAATGCCGCCGAGATGATGATGCTTGATAATTTACAAAAAGGCAATAGAGGATTGTGGCTTTCGGACACTATATTTCCTTTTAATATCCTCTCTCATTGTAGGAGGAAATATTAAGAAGGGTCTATTTGAATGAATTTCCCATAACCCCCTTATAGTGTTCTGGATAAATAAATATAAGAAAGAGGAATATTTCAAGATCTAGGCAAGGTAGAGTTTTGGTTCTTATGCATTGCACTTTGTCTAGTAATGTTATATTATTGTATGAAGATTCAAGTAAAACCCTTTATACTTTTGGAGTTACGCTCTGGAAAAGAACATGTAAGAAAGAGGTTCATAAAAATTAGTCAAGCTAGAGTTATGGTTCTTGTAAACTTCACACTATTATTGTTTTCTATCAATGTATGGAGTTTCAAGTAATTCCTTTTCATACTTTTGGAGTTATGCTCCGGCCAAGGAACATCAATAAAGGGTGATAATTAAAAATAAGGCTATATATGAATATGGTTTTAGGCACTGCACTTTCATCTTAATGTCGTCTCTCACTCGATGCAGTTATGGTTCCTGCGCACTGCACACTGTCTCATTGTGCTCTATCGCTGTATAATGTTCAAATAATTCTCTTAATACTGTTGGAGTTATGCTCCTGACACGGACGAGAAGACGGACATACGGATGAACAAGTTGATTTCTATATGCCTACAGAAGTTCCTTCGGAGAAATAAAGTGTCTTACTAAGGTAGCCTGCTCTTCTGTATGTCCATTCAAACACAATTCAAATAAACTTCTGATACATTTCCGGCGCGGCAGTAAAGCCCTTTTCGGCGAAACACTGATATTATAACATTTCTAAAAACTTGCTGTCAGTTTTCACTTAAATTTTATTTTTACTAATCAAAATCTTAGTTCGTAGATTTACAATTCATCAACTATATGTCTACAATTCAATCATCTTCAACTGTTTATAAAATTCATTAATTATTCCAACAATTCACAGACTTTTAAGAATTAAATACCCGAAAACGATTTAATAAATTATTACTTAAATTATTACTTACTGCAAAGAATGGTCTCAAGTACTAAAATACCGAGTTGCACAGGAGATATCATTGAAATCACATGGTCTCGTCTAACTAAATGGGCTAATTCAACTTGTATATAGGTGATAAACGTGCAGACTGCAACTAAGTTAACAAAGCTTGAACTTCAGATATAACTTTTTGGACTCCATTAATGTTTAAGTAAGGCAAGTGCAAGTTTTAATGGATCTTAGAACAACAAAAACACCAGAATTATTATAACATAAACCATATATTACACTAGTTAACAAAAAATACCGGTGTAGTCAAGCAAAATTGATTAACCATGACTTGCCATTTTTTCTTAAATAAATAAATCTACATAATTTTACTATCTTTGCAAACACTATGTTAAGCTTTATCAAAACGAGTTGAAGAAGCAAATTGGGCGCGGGTGAAAAGAATGATTCCTTGCTGGCAACTGGTGATTAAATAGGAATTACAATCTGAACAGTAGAAATACAAATGAAGAAACGTGACTCTTGAAAGGGTTGAATACGGCGCAGTAAATTTTAGATGTTTAAAAATTCAAGGTTGTGTGCAGCACAGATGGAGTCCCAACCACCATAAAATTTTAAAGCACAATTTATGATATACCTACATAAAATATGTACTTTTATGAACTTTGTGTTTGAAATAATACGATACAACTTGTCGTAAGAATGTTTTCTAAAACATAAAGTATTCAATCTATGATTTAATTTATGGAAAAAACTAAACTTTATTTGAGCCGGCTGGCTAATTTTTCTAATCGACCCAAACGGTCACCATCTAGCTGATTTCTTCTGACAATAAACGGTCGAAGAGAAATACCTTTTTCAGAGCAGAAGTCTTGTCCTGGTAAAGTAGAATGGCAAGTAATCAAGTCGCCTGTTCGCACATTTCTACTTAAAGGGAGTTTTTCCTGGGTTATAAAGTTATGCAGGGCTACTGTAGGTCTAACCTGACAGCTATTAGTTTCTTGCTGCAGAAAATCATGATTTGATTTGCAACTTGTGTGAAGCTTTGCCTTGTCTTTGAAGGGAAGGCCGTTAATCATATTATGGTTGTACAAGTTCTAATACTGCCAGGGCTATGGTGTCTGATTTATGGGATGTCGGGATACTATGCTGAGAAGCTTGTTTTTGTTATGTCCTTCTTGAATGTTGGTTATCTCTCTTTACTTAAGTGTATGATATAATTTGCCGTGTTTAGTGTAAAGTAATACGCACATTTGTTTAACAGCTCTGTTTATGTAAATGATACATATTGTTTTCCACTATTAGTCCTGTGTTTTGATTTGATTCTGTAAGGGTTGTTTTGGGCAAAAGTCGTATTTCTTTCCTTGTTTTGCCAGAATCGATGTCTTTTCAACGTGTTATTGTGTATAGTCGAAGGGAAGGTTGGTATTCTGTTATCAATTTGGTTTTCATTGTTTGGCTTTTCATCCAGTAGTTCCATAAGGGACGAGTATTTTCTAGCTTCAACGACATTGTCACTTTCTTTATTTGTAATTTTGTGTTGCTTTAGGACGCATGAACTGAAAATAACAGTAATGCAATCGATGTTTATTGCTTCTACGACATGATTGGCTGACTCGCCTACAATTGGTGACATTTCAGAAAGACAGATACATGTCAAGGAGCTATTTTGTCATGTTTTCGTGTTTTCGCCAATCAACTTTGCGGGGCTAAAAGTCGAAAACACGATAGACGGAAGGCAAAAATACGACAAGTAAATGGCGAAAATACGACAAAGTAGGTACTTGTCGAGTTTTCGACTTTTCGCCCCAAAAGTTTTATTGTATTCACATAATAACTCACTTTATAGCAATGCTGGTCTCAAATCGAAGATAACAAATATCAATCCAATATACATCATATAAACATGTATGTTTACATTTACTGTGTCAACGAATTACAACTTTTAAATTAAGTTTAGACACATTCGATATTTTTCAAAGTTTGAATTGTGTTTTGGAGAACATGTGTGAAGCTGTATCTTGTGTATAAGACAAAGATCTCATTCTCATTGTCGTTGTGAAGACCCTCTTAAAGCGTCCGGGCCTTTAATGCCCGGTTTAATGGATGCCGGGATGCGGAGCTGTGTAGGGGGCCTTCGTCCTCTCTTTGATTATTGGTTATCGCACAGACATGTAGAGTTTATGCTTTATTGTACAATGTATATTACATTTCGTTTGTTTATTTGCCAACTTAAATTCCAATCCCTTGAAACTGCAGAAGCCATTCACGCAACACAATGGACATACAGATACACAAGGTGAAAACAAATCATCGCGACTGTTTGAAATATACAAACAAATAGTTTTGTATGTGTTCTGCATGGTTTGAATCAGATAAATTATCTACTGCATTTAGTATTATGTACATTTGCTTCACCGGTATGTTTGAGTAAAGACAATGGATCGTATTTCAATATCCCTTTTAATTTATATGAGTCTTTGTCCTGTCTATAAGTGTGTAGAGTGAGCTTGACCAAAGTCGTACTCAAATGTTTCATCGGATTGTCCATCTTTTCTGTGAACAAACGAAAGATAGGTGTATCCACTTATATCAATTTGGTTTGCATTGTTTGATTTATCGTTCCGTAAGGTTTCAAGAGATGTATATTCTCTAGCTTCGCTGACATTTTCACACGCTTTACTTGTGCCCTCGTTTTGAGTTAGCACTGGTGAATTGTATGCAGTAGTACAATTACTAGTATCATGTACAAATGCCAAGTTCGTCTCTTCGCCCTGATTCTGATTTTGATAGAGGTTGTCATTTGACTGTCTATTTGTTTCTTGTGTGTCATTCTTTTGATTTGTCTCTGAACATGCACAAGCATCATCGTTGGCAGCCGATGTAGATTTCTTGTATAGGCGAACTATTACAGGCTCCATGATTACTGTAAGACCAGCAAGTAAGAACATACTACCAGTCAGTATGAACGCCGGATACCAGTTGCCGTAATAATCCTCTAGCCATCCTTTTAAAAAGAGAAATGAGTATTGGATATATTTGTTTAAGAAATAAGTCAGTTTTATGAAATAACATGACTTGTAGGCTTTATGTGCTTTCAAATGATTTAGATTGACAGACTCAGCAAATAAATGATGTTTTTCCAAATATGAAAAACAAATTCTTATCAGTATGGTATGACAACACCAACAAATATGTCAACTTGATTTGATAATTCAATACAACAGAAAGTTTATTAAAGTCATAAATAAAACTCACAGAAATAAATATTATATTTCATGAAAGCTGAAATATTAATTTACAGTTGCATATAAAAAATTCTGAGACTTTAAAGTTGCAATACTGTCAAGATGGTATTTTGTCAAGTTGTATTTGTCAGTTTTCACTAGGAACCAGACACTTGTGTTACTTCATTTGTTCGTAAAAATTCTTATATGGATTTTTCAATTTTTCATATAATGAATGTATCGATACATTAAATAAAGACGGATAAAATCGGTTTAACCTCCATGACTTTTAAACGGATTTATATATTGTAATTTCAATTATCACAAAAGTAGGCAAATTCTTTTACCTAAATGATGATATAAATTTCAAAAATATTAATTAAGTATTTCATCTACCAATTTTTGTTTAAAACCAACTACCCCGTTTTCTCTATGAAATGCTTATGGTAATCTTAAATAGCTTAATTTTTTTCAATGATTTGTTGAAACATTTCGTCTTATATAGAGGGATCGCTTATGTAATTGTTGCATCGGTAATTGAAATATATAAGGAATAAAATGGTGCAAACATTTTATTACATAGTTTCCGATTTCACCTACCTATTTAATGATTTATAAACTGTTAACATGTAAAGTCTGACATAACGGATGTCCCCGTGGTTTTCACGGGATTTATCGAATATCATACGGAAATCATATTAAAGCTTGGCTGTTAAGTATTGATTAACTTAGGGGCCGCTTATAACGGTTTTTAAATTGTATGTTTCAATATAATAAAAGAAATATGGTAGAAGTGCCAAAGTTTTTCTTCTTATTGTGTATTTTGGTTTTCTTTTTCAACTCTTACAGTTAAATGTATACATTATACTGGCTTCTTTAGAGGTGTATTTGTATATTGACATCTTAAAGGTCCAAACCAAAGATGGGACCTGTCACCTGTATATGTTTTTATAAGTTATGGCTTGTATCAAATGTACCCTCGACTTGTCAAAAAAGTGTGACACAATGATCCAATACCTTTTCTGGTTATCAAAGTCGTGATACTTTTCTATAATTTTACGCTCGGTCATATGACAGTGTCAAGTACCGAGGGTAAACAAACCCCATCAGTCAGTCAGTATAATTTTATTATTTTGCAAGATCTCACTGAACAAAATCAGCATACAAGTACGGTTAGTAACATAATTTCTTTTTTCTTCTAATTTTCTATTTTATGAATTATGAAATGAACATAGTCGTAGAGAAAGGCAGAGAGAGAGACTGCGATTTGAACTTGTCTCTTCGAAAAATATCTACATGTTTTGCTTTTATTCTGAGATAAATTCAGTGCATATTTTTTGAAGTTAAGCGAGCGTCGAAATTATTTCTTCTTAAATTTTATTTTCGAAAGTATCCAATTATACCCGGATTTCAAGATTGCAGTTTTAATTAGATACCATTACCCTTTGCTTTTTTATTTCAAAATATAAATGGAATCTATACATTTTCATCATTGTTACCACACTGTTTTTATTGCGCCAGAAATTGTTTTAATCCGTATGTTGATTATTAGGGGGTAATAAACCCCTATTGTTCGATAATTTATCACTACGTTTTGACTAACCTACTAGCTTTGGTTTTAAATTATGAACAATGGCAAAACAACAGTCTTGTGTTAAATAAAAAACATTAAATCTTGAACTTTCACTTAATCTTTTTATAGACTTACTAACGTGCGATAATTAAGGTGTCAAACTTTCTGAAACTATTTATGTAACTTAGTGAAAACATAATGTTAAAGTTCATTGTTAAGTGTCTAAATGTCCAATTTGTGGTCTAGATACAAGGAAAAGATCACTTAAATAGCACAATACAATAGTTATTCGTCTTTCACAAATCCTAGTAGGAAGAGTTGAATTGGGTTAAAAGCTATTATTTCCTCTACCCTGCTTTACACACACCTATTTCAGCTGGGTTTTTACTTGAAAGAAATGCACATAATTCTACTTAAAAAGAAATATTCATATAAAGTGTGCAAATAAATAAAAACTACCTTCTCAATAATTATTGGATATACAGGTTGTGCCATAGTTTTTAATTTATATACATATTGCTATGTCTTACTATATCACGTTGTGCATATAATGGTATTCATAATGTTAACGTTTAAATGACTTATGAAATAAAAAAATCATTTACACGATGATGCATTCTTAGGTTATATTTTATCACACTACCCATCTTCATTTTCAATTCAATATTCTTTCAATTTAATGCAATACATCAGTTACTCAGCGCAATCTCAGAAGCTCAATATCATTTATCGGTACAAATAGTATGAAGAAGGTAACAGTCAAACTTAAAAGGGCATACCCTATACCCGAAGTCAAACTAAATAACCTCAGAAACATAAATAATAGAATCTTTTCAAGTATTATTACTGAACCCTAAAGTTTCAGCAATGCTTTCCCAGTCATTATTGGTAAAATCAACGGTTTAATATATACTGCAGTATCGTAAACCATTCAATGATCTATGTAGAGTTGTTGTTGTACAATAAATGGGTGGATGCGATTTTTTACAGAAAGCGTCTCTATTGATTAATTGTGGTAAACTGGCGCATTTTTTCGTCAAAGGTTCTTCTTTGAAATTATTTTTATTTATTATTTTACGTTTATTAAACACATAATCTATGTTTCGAGAATATAATCTGCAAGATGTAGGGAGTGCCTCTTTAAGCGCTAGCTTACATTATCGATTCTTGCTGATAAAGTGATTTATGACTCATCGTGATACGAAAACTTCCGATCGGCAATGATCAATATTGATGAAGATAGTATTGGATTATCGATTTTCTCGAGGCTGTTTCTGTATCAGCTAGCGTTTTTGTTCAATATGTCCAAAAGATTCTGTCACACATTAAATGCAAAACTTACTTAATTAAACACAATTCAGTAGTTCAAGTCTATACATAATCCGTTTAACAATGGTTTATTTTATGCATTTTAACACTTGCAATATATATATATATATATATATAAATATATATATATATATATATATATATATATATATATCCTACAGTTTTCGCGGATATTCATTACTTTTTAAAGCAAATAAGAGTTTTCTTACTTTAGTTATTTATTTCTCCTGTTAATTTAACTTTAAATCAGGATCAAACGCTGATTTTCTTGTAAGCAAAATCGTGTATTTGAGCAAGGTCTTAATATACCATGTAAAACTAAACTTTGTTTTACTTGGTTGATAAAGAAATATAGACACTTAATTCAATTTACATATAATTTGTTTAGTAATATTCTACTATTTTGAAAAATAAAGAAACGAAAAAGCTGGATACCAGAAAGAGACATACTCTTCATGAACACTTCTCCAAGCATTTGATTTAATTGTTTAAAATGATTACAGAAATGAAATTTAGGTTTTGACCAGCATTAAGTCAAACAGTAAACCAATGGCGAAAGACCATAACTTTGACATAGACATTGCATTATCTATATGGTGTTTATTGTCTTCTGTGCCTCAGGGATGGGTGAAATGTACGTAATATTATTCAGCATAAGTGGAATTTTAAATGCCATTAAAAGTACGCTGACTAACTTACCGCAGATAGGCTGACTGATAACGCATGCAAATCCCATTCCTAGAAAAATAATTCCAAACCCTGATGCTAAGTTTTCCATTCCAATAACTTCAATGGTGATAATTGGCATCAGAGCAAAGAAGGACGCTGGAAATGCCGAAACTCCCGCAGCGTATATGGCCACATAAGCGAAGCTGCTAAAGAATGGTGTAATCAGCCCAAATATTCCTCCAATGAACATGCTGACTGTAAACATATATTTTGCTTTAACAACCTTTAAATCTGCAAACCAACCGAAGCAAATTCTGGCTATTATTTCAACGCCCCCTGTAATTGATACCCCTAAGGCTACATATTCTTGTTCATAACCAAGCGCTTTAATGTGAGCTGGAATCAGAACTGAATTATTTACATGACCGAACACTGCTAGCACGAACGCAATCACGTACATCGTAAACAGAGGATTTTTTAAGAGTGAGAACTTGAAATCCAGTTCCTCGCAGCCGCACCTTTTTCTTTTCTCATCAATTTTGTTTTCTCTTTCTTCTTTTAATTCCTTTTCAAATTGAGACCTGTTGTCACGAATTTCATTTTCAAAACACTGGTTCCTTTTCAGCCTTTTCCTTAGCAAAGGAGGCTGTCGAAATAAGCATCCTGCCACGCATATATTAGACACAATTGCGCCAATTATCCAAAGTGTCCCTAACAAACTATACTTTTCAATCAAAAATCTGAAAATAAATACAAAAGTTTACGGTGTTCCGTTTGGACCATCGCCCTTTTTATTTTTCTCCTCATACCACGATGCTCGAAACTACGATGATGAAAGTCGAAACCACGATGATGAAAACACGAAACCACGATGGTGAAAGTCGAATACGATGGTAAGTCGAAATCACGATGGTGAAAATACGAAACTACGATGATGAAAACACGAAACACGAAACCACGATGGTGAAAACGCGACAAATTTCGCGTTTTCACCATCGTGGTTTCGCTTTCACCATCGTGGTTTCGACTTTCACCATCGTGGTTTCACTTTCATCATCGTAGTTTCGACTTTCATCATCGTGGTTTCGACTTCACCATCGTGGTTTCACTTCCATCATCGTAGTTTCGACTTTCACCATCGTGGTTTCGACTTTCACCATCGTGGTTTCGACTTTCACCATCGTGATTTCGACTTTCATCATCGTGGTTTCGACTTTCACCATCGTGGCTTCGACTTTCACCATCGTGGTTTCGACTTTCATCATCGTGGTTTCGACTTTCATCATCGTGGTTTCGACTTTCACCATCGTGTTTTCGACTTTCACCATCGTGGTTTCGACTTTCATCATCGTGGTTTCGACTTTCATCATCGTGGTTTCGACTTTCACCATCGTGGTTTCGACTTTCACCATCGTGGTTTCGACTTTCATCATCGTGGTTTCGAGTTTCACCATCGTGGTTTCGACTTTCACCACCGTGGTTCGACTTTCACCATCGTGTTTTCGACTTTCGACTTTCGCCTTCCTGTTGCGCATGTCATTCGCGTATGTTTTATCAATGAAGTAGGCTTACGTCAGTCATGTCGTCTGGGATGAAATATCATTATTTCCTATTTAATTTTTAGTCTGAATAAAACGGAAATACGGGGAATTATATTATTTCAATAGAATTAAATACATGTACTTAAAAACGATTGTCTTTTTTTATTTTGATTTGTTAGCCGGAGCAAAAATGGTGAATATCATAATATGCTTGTAGTGGGTAAGGTGTATTAATGAGGGTATTTCAAGTAATCATTCCAAGACTATTGAAATGTATTCCTTACTTCTATACTTCCCACATACTAAGTATATTGTTACAAACAATGAAATATTTTTTTAATCTAATGGAATATTTGTTTTAATTAATGAATGTTTTATGTATAAGTGAAATGTATTTGTAGTCTCTTATAATTATGCATGGAATGACCATTTACTTGTTTTATGTTTTATGTATGAATTCTTATGATGTATTGTAAATGGATGATACTTTAATAAACATTATATATATATATGCGCAAAATGCGTCGATGATGAAACAAACCTATTGATTATACGGTAAAATACCTGACACATATTTCACACGTCTGGTAATCTGCCCACTTAATTACCCTTTGTGACAATAAAGCACAAGTGTGCAATCATTGAAAATTGAAACGTTATCAGGGTCCGTATATTAAATGGAAGTGGCTAGGTAGCCGGACCCGGCTGTATGTTTAGTACGCAATAATGAACAAACATTGGCTTTTCATGTCAGTCAGTTACTGTATCTTCAAGATCCACCTTGATTTCTGACTATTTTCTTTACCATCACCGTAATTTCTTTGTACGTGTACCCTCTTTCAAAATATCTTGCGATACAGTGATCAAGACCGCAGTCATCCTTGTATTTTTGCCGAGATAGCACTGACCATGCGCAACAGGAAGTCGAAACTACGATGATGAAAGTCGAAACTACGATGGTGAAAGTCGAAACCACGATGGTGAAAGTCGAAACTACGATGGTGAAAGTCGAAACTACGATGATGAAAGTCGAAACTACGATGATGAAAGTCGAAACCACGATGGTGAAAGTCGAAGCCACGATGGTGAAAGTCGAAATACGATGGTGAAAGTCGAAATCACGATGGTGAAAGTCGAAACTACGATGATGAAAGTCGAAACCACGGTGGTGAAAGTCGAAACCACGATGATGAAAGTCGAAATCACGATGATGAAAGTCGAAACCACGATGGTGAAAGTCGAAACCACATGGTGAAAGTCGAAATCCGATGGTGAAAGTCGAAACCACGATGGTGAAAGTCGAAACTACGATGATGAAAGTCGAAACCACGATGATGAAAGTCGAAACTACGATGATGAAAGTCGAAACTTCGATGGTGAAAACCGAAAGTCGAAACTACGATGATGAAAAACGAAAGTCGAAACCACATGGTGAATCGAAACACGATGGTGAAAACGCGAAATTATATCGCTTTTCACCATCGTAGTTTCAAATTTCGTGTTTTCATCATCGTTGTTTCTATTTTCACCATCGTGATTTCGCTTTCACAATCGTAGTTTCGACTTTCGACTTTCACCATCGTGGTTTCGTGTTTTCATCATCGTGGTTTCGACTTTCATCATCTTGGTTTCGAGCATCGTGGTATAGGGAGAAAAATAAAAAGGGCGATGGTCCAAACGGAACACCGTAAAAGTTTAAGTAATATTATATAGCAATATGAAGCGCAATACTAAACTTGCTCGAATCGTGTGTCAAATCCTGCGAATGCGACGCACTCGCAAAGCAATTGTGGATTCTGAATATATTTCTATGATTGGTATCCTTTTAACATATACTTACCAAATACCTAACATATACCTCATCTCAGAACCGATCAGGAGAATAAACTTGGACATTATTACATGTAACAAGACACAAAGATCCAAATATAAGCGCCGTTATTCATGTCTTTGACGCAAGGAATCTTCTTCCGAACAACAGGAAACACACTGTCAAAACATTGGTATCTTAGTTAGTAACTTGACCAATGACTGCGAGTTTGTCGTCATTATCTTCGGAAAAGTACATATGTATAGATGTTAGGTATATTATAAATTGTGCTTTAGCATTGTATGGCGGTTGTGACTCTTTCTGATGAGTCAAATGTATTTTCCTTTGGTTTAAAGCAGTCTTCTTCCAAAAGTACATGTGGCAACTGTTCAGTATCATAACAAAGTTTCAATTACGTGAGACAGAACCTGAAGTTAAAGGAAAGATAACACAAAGTGTTTTAAACTTACTTGTACAGAAAAGGAAGGGAGAGCGTTCCGATACCACTGGATGAAACCATAATACCATTTGCTAGTGCCCGTCGTTTTTTGAAATAAAAATTAACAATTGTGGCGCAGGGTACATATGACAAACCGTACCCTATTCCTGAAAAAGAAATAGATGTATAATGTAATTACTAATTATATATGATTTCTTCCTTCATTTTGATTTAAAATAATAACGCAAGTACTAGATTAGACTTCTAGTACATAAGGGCGGATGGATTTTCTAAGTAGTGTTTTTAACAAACTGCAGATAGCAAAACAATAACAAAATATATCAATAGTCAATATGCTGTATCCATGTATATATGTGCTTACAGTGATCTGCCTCTATGGGATCTGCTGTGTTGCATAAGAAATTGAGTTTTTTACTCAAATTGACATGTAATTCTAAACATTATGAAAATCACTTGGCACCTTACAGACAAATTTCTAAAAATAGTGATTAAAGGTCATTTGTCATAAAACATATCTGAAACGACACGATCGATGACATAATTTCTTTGCTTACCACACAACGAGAAAGTAAGGTACATCAGCTCCATTTGCTTTACGAAGCCAGACAAGAAATATCCTGTACCAACTAATACACCGCCAATGACTGTAACTTTTCGAAAACCGTATCTATTACTGCAAAGGTTAGCTACAGAACCTGCAAAATGTGATCATAGCCGGGAATGAATTTTGTTATAAATTGTACGGGTCGTGTCTAAGACAAAATGAACAGGATCTCGTTCAATACGCTTGTATTCGAAAAATATCAAACACCGAATCCGTTTAATACCTTATTTCTTTTACAAATGTGTATTTATTTTATTTAAATCGTAGTTTAGTGAAAGAGACAATTGGAATAGCAAAAACCGCTTGTTTCTTTTAATACAATCAATAAAGACAAGGAACATGTAGATTTTAATCCATTTAGTGTCAAGGACATTGTAACTGTAAGATATATAAAATTATGCATAGCAAAGAATGGAACGCTATTTGTAAAGACGCTATTGACACACTTTCTAACTGCAGTTACCTTTTGTGCACTTTTTCGAGTTCAGAGACAGTTCGTTCGACAAGGACTGTTTCAGTATTTTATATGGAAGCACTTAAATATTGGAACAAATTTATAAAGGCATTAAGTCCACTTAATACTTTATTCATGTCGTAAAGTTAAACGCTTTAGGACAGAGACTATCACTCTTCATAAAAACATTTCATTTTTTCAAAAATGAACGATGACCAGTCTGTCTCCTCGTGAAATGATATTGGGGTTTAACAATCACAAATTTTCGAAATCTTTCAACAATGTAATTATTTAAACAAAATAGTATATCTGGAAGTTCAGAAATGATACCAAATGTTCATTTGAATTTCCAAACTATAACAATTGTGGAACTTTTTAAAAAGTGGTTTACAATTAGTAAATTTAATGCGAACAGGCGAAATGTCTTCTTTATTGTTTTGTCGTTTAAGTTCGGGCAAACGAATAAGAAAGTTTTGCTTTTAACATAAATATATTATGCAGTCGAAGTATCTATAATTCAACCTTCGTTTTATTTTCGTGCTGTTATTAATTTACAAATGCGATATGCCAGACATTTGTACGTAAAAACCGAAACATCTCTGTAAACATTATATACAATATCATATATACGTATATCTTTCCTATATTATATTTCTGTTATTGTAACGATGGTAGGGGTTCTCCCCAAACCCTATCACGCCTTTGACGGGGATAATAAACAGGATTACCCCTACGGGGGCCTCAGAAAAAACAACAACATACAATCAAAATACGGAAGTACTAAAAGGTGGTCGTGTGTGCAAATTGGCTTTAAAAAGAACAATTTTAATCCAGTTATTATGGAAAATATTCTACAAATTCAATTATGTACAGGATGGGCTAAGTTAACTTTTGTACCAGTTTTACAGATAACAAGTTTACCAAAAACATATATCACGCTAAAAATCAGCCGCTAAGTGTTTCTGAAAATCGGATTCCCGCCAAATTTTCTCGTTTTTATTAAAGCGTTCGCCAGCAGAGACGTATTTTATGTCCGGTAAATATTTATATTGAAATTTGCCATAGTTTTTGATATGATAGATAGCAGTTTATTTAGAAAGATCGTTATATCAGCATTTTGCGCATAAGCGAGATATCAATCGATATAAATCATCTTTGCTAAAAATGCATTTATTCATTTGAGAATATATACTTTAAAATTTGTGAGAAGATAATCAGCAAGTTGTAAGCTATGCACCTTTGATAAGCGAAACCAAATATGCCTATCCTAGTATTGAAATAGATATTTTCTCTTACTTTTATTTTATATCATTTCCCCTTTAAATGCCTTTTACAAAATAGAGTAACATCACTTTTAATCAGGTTACTAAGAGCAAGGAAAGATTTAAAACATGACTTCTTTATTCGTATATACCAAGTGACAGCAGGAATAGCCATGCAAGGCTACCAATCCAAGCCGTTTTTCCTGAACCTGAAGAAAAATGTTCGACCATTTCTGTATACAGTATTCCGTATGACTTCATTGTACCCAGTATAAGCATATGCATAAAGAAGCATCCTGAAATTGATACAATCGCAAACTGATTTGTTACATTACATATTTATACAACGCCAATCGAAACAGCTAGGAATTTCTCAAAGCATCGTGTTTAGAAAAATAAAATAAAATTCCTTTGAAGATGTGTCACTGTGACTTTTTTTCAAACATGCAAATAAAAATGGGTTATACATTGATTTACAATATCATTCGACAAAAAAAAAACACAAAAACAAATGAGTGTTTCACTTGAGCCCAATTTACTATTTTCAGACTGTCTGACACACATAAGATAAATCATTTGCGTATTCAATATCACTGCAATCATCTGAGTATACCTGTTTTTTTATTATTTTGTTTGGTACTTTGTAGGCTAATTGTTGCGGGCACTGAATCAGTGGGAGTTACATAATTATAATTTTATTTTACAATATTTGGGTTCTTTGCGTCTAATGGTGTTGAATCAAGACATAAACTTGAAATTTTATTTTTACTGCTTGATGATTTTCCTTTGGTACGATCTACTAATTCAATGTAAATGTTATCCTCTGTTATTGCTCGTCCCCCTTATTTTGTATTTAATTTGACATACTCTTTACACATTCGAAACAATTATTTTTCCCTTCCCTATTATCAGATTATTTGTCATATTTAAATTTATTGCTCACAGTTTTATTTTACTTCTTTTGCCAAAGTCATATGCCAGTTTACCTGCTGTATCTTGTAGATGGTTACTATATCAATACCCCAGCTCAGCCATGGTTTTATACTATATGTAGTACGTGTTCAAAAAGAGTTAACTTTTTCTTACAGCTTAAACGTGTATCTTTCCCCAATTTGAATGTAAGGTTAACACGGTGAACTAATGCAATTGCTCTGTCCCTTAATGTTTGCACTGGGATCTTAAGCTGCAAAACAGCTCTATTCATTGGCAGGTCATTTTCTTTGTAAAGCCTCTGGGGTATAATTTTTACCATTACCATTTACCAAACCCATTATCACTTTGTTTAAAGGTCCAATACTAAGGAAAGCGAAAATTCAAATATACTTTTAAAAAAACCCACAGAAATAAGTTACTTTAAATAAAAAATGAAAGTTGGTATGTAGACAGTTCTAAATAAACGGTCACAGTACATGTACAATTATTTTTCTATGCAGGTTATGAAGAATTCGTTAAAAAGACCTGGGTGGTCATTTTGTCGAATCACTGAGATTTTCAGATAATTACACAATACACATACCCATTTTCACTTCGTGTTCCAAACATGCTTTGCTGTAAAAAATGTATGTATTCTTTTAAATTACAGCAGAATAACTCTGATTTCATAGTTTGTGGTATTAAAATGTAACTGAACACTCTTCTAACTGTAAAATAAGCCAACACTACATTTTATGTATGTATCAAGTGTAACATCTAATCTTAGTGATAATTGGTTGTATGCTAGTGTGTGTTGGTAGTGTATATGTGTGTGTATAAATTTTTTTTTGTGTGTTTTTTGTGTGTGTGTGTGTGTGTGTGTGTTTGTTTTTTGTGTTTTTTTGTTGTTTTTGTTTTTTTTTTGGTGGGTTTTTTTTTTTTTTTTTTTTTTTTTTTTTTTTTTTTTTTTTTTTTTTTGCTGTAAGAGTAATTATTGCAGTATTAAAAACATTGCCCAATCTAACTTTGAAATCACAGTTATTCTGCAGTAATTTAAAAATCATGTATGTTTCAGCATATTTGAAAATTAATTGATAATTATCTAAAACTTTTTATATAATAACTGTAAGTGGTCATTTGTTAATAGTGAGAGTATTTGCTCGAGTTACTGATCCTTATAATTTAATTTGATTGGGAAATTACGGACATAAAAGGTAACTGATCGAATAAAAAAATCACATCTCATAAAGGTCTTTGAATTTATGTAGAAGTAACATCCCTTTCCTACATTACTTGTATATATTGTAAGGGAGTTATACACTAGCTGAATATGATAAACAGAAGGTAGTCTACCAGTGACCAGTCATGTTAATTGACCCCTGCAGTGAAAATGCATGACTGGCTGGATACCTGTGGTGAATATCTCACATTCGTTCTGTTCAAGTGTCTTTAATTGGAAGTTTTGTTATTTGCTAAGCCATTTCGGTTTGTTACTTTTTGCGATAGTATTTTGATGACTTGTAACACAGAGTGCAAAGTGGCGACCGAGATTCACAATGACAATCAAAGAAATACAATATGTTTGCAATGTTTGTAAGATTTAAGTGATTTTAAATGATAGTTAAATGAATTTGCACGTATAAAAACTACCAAGAGGAAGTTGGATTAATACTTGTTTTTTTCTCATTTTCGTGTGCGAGGGTACCTATTCTGAGTCTTGGGAAAGCTTGTATAGAGCGCAATTCTTAAATTTCCATTGAAAACGGATGAATGAGAAAAAAAAAACCAGATCAATGAGAAATAGGCATATACAGTTTTCTAAAATCGTGTGAATGGTCACCATTAACTTCTCTGCCAGGAAAACAATTTATCTAAAGACTATAATATATTCTAGTTTAAACTTTCTAGGTTTAGCAAAACATTATTCCATTTATAAGAAATTATTTTCCTATGTAACTTTGTGTCCTATAAACCTTGATTTTTTCTTTACCCGTTTTCTATGCAGTACTTTGTCAAGGACATGGAATGATGATACACAAACACACTATCTGCGCAGTATTTTGACAATGACATGGTAAAATTATTACTCAAATCCAGTAGGCTTTTCGTATGCAATGAAAACAAACATAAACTTCAGTTGAAATACGATGTATAGCTATCGGGAAGTCCGTTTATATTGAATTATCTATATGACCAGAATCCCAAGAAGAGGAAAGTTACATCAGTATTCGAGAGATGGTGCAAAGTACAGAAAGTGCCCTAGTTCAGGATTCAATCCTGGACTCCCTTAAGAAGCCTCGTGTATAATACAAACGCTTCGGTTTTATCCAAGGAATCGCTCTTACTGTTTCCCACTTTGTCGCTACTTTATAACTTTTAATGCGTTTAATAGCTAAGCAATTTACTTTATGAGGGTTTTACATTTTAATGTTTTATTTGTGTATTACGCTCTAAATAAAACAAATTGGTTCAAATATTTGACATGAAATAGGCTAACCATAGCTGATACGATATGCGTCAATCGGTTACGAAAAGCTAGACTGTGTGTCTACTTTCCTAATTTTCAAATGTAAAACCACCCAAGCATCCTTGCTAATTCCGACAAAGAACCTCCGTTCATGTAATTGTATTCATGCTACGCACTCGTGATTTAATTAATACGCATCAGAATCCTGGCTATATTTTATTAATATTTTTTTCGCCTCTATTTCATATGTGTATATACCTAATTGGAGAATTTTCGTCATAGTTGTTAAAGACAAGGAAAATCAAATTCGAAAAAAATGAAATAAGAATCATAGCTTATCAGCCTTGATCTTGAATGACCTAACTTTAACATATAATTAAGGTGCACACTAAGATCAATGCCGGTGACCTATGATTTTTACTTCATATTCAATTCCAAGTCAACACATAATTTTTTTTTTAAATATTCAATTAGGTATTTAGTACATTGGGACATAGTAGCGAATGCCCTTAAATAAACGTGTAGTAGAAGAAAAGATATAACTTTGAGTTTATCCATGTTAGTATATCACTGTTTATCGTTCAGATGCTTAGTAATTAATCAATTTGACATTGGACATTACTATCAAAACGAACTCCACGCCGTGATATACAATGGTATTTCACTCAAAAGAAAATATACCATAAATTGTAATTATAATACATAAATTTTCACTGACCTATCAGGACAACCCACGCAAAGCCTTTATCTACATCAGGTTCATTATCCGGGTTCCTGTCTTCTTCATCTATTTGATTTTCTTCGGGCATATTTCTGTTAAAATCAGAACAAGAGCTGTCAATGCCGCTGAGGTGATAATGCTTGAATATGGTTCTTGTGCAAGGCACTACTATTTATTCCAAAATTACCAACATTCCAAGTTTGTTCTTACATCAAATTAGTAGAAATAAAGGTAGATAAAGCAATAGAGGATAGTGGTTTTCGGATACTAAATTTTCTTTTAATGTCCTCTCTTATTGTTTGAGGAAATATTAAGAAGGGTCAATTTGAATGAATTTCCTATAACCCCCTACTAATGTTATGGATAAATAGATATAAGAAAGGGGGTATTTCAAGATCTAGGCAAGGTAGAGTTTTGGTTCTTGTGCACTGCATTTCGTCAAGTAATGTGATATTATTGTATGAAGATTTAAGTTAAACCCTTTACGCTGTGGACAAGAACATGTAAGAAAGAGGTTCATAAAATATTACTAGTAGTCAAGTTAGAGTTACGGTTCTTGTAAACTTCACTTTCTATTATTGTGTTCTATTAATGTATGGTGTTTCAAGTAATTCCCTTTCATACTTTTGGAGTTATGCTCCGGACAAGAAAAATCAATAAAGGATGATAATTGAAAAATAAGGCTATATAGAATTATGGTTTTAGGCACTGCACTTTCATCTTAATGTCGTCTCTCACTCGATGCAGTTATGGTTCCTGCGCACTGCACACTGTCTCATTGTGCTCTATCGCTGTATAATGTTCAAATAATTATCTTAATACTGTTGGAGTTATGCTCCTGACACGGACGAGAAGACGGACATACGGACGTACAAGTTGATTTCTATATGCCTACAGAAGTTCCTTTGGAGAAATAAAAAGTGTCTTACTAAGGTAGCCTACTCTTCTGGATGTCCATTCAAATACAATTCAAATCTACTTCTGATACATTTCCGGCGCGGCAGTTAAGCCCTTTTCAGCGAAACACGGATATTTTAATATTTTTAAAAACTTGCTGTTAGTTTTCACTTAAATTTTATTTTTACTAATCAAAATCTTAGTTCGTAGCAACATTATCCAGATTTGCAATTCATCAACTATATGTCTACAATTCAATAATCTTCAGCTGTTTATTTAATTCATTCATAGTTCCAACAACTCACATACTTTTCAGAATTAAATATCCGAAAACGACTTAATAAATTATTACTTACTCCAAAGAATGATCTAAAGTACTTAAATATCGTGTTGCACAGGAGATATCATTGAAATCACATGGTCTCGTCTGACTAAATCTGTTTATTCAAGTGTAGGATATCCATATAGGACATAATGATATACGATGTTTGTTGCATTTTACGAAGCTGCTGTAGTGCAAAAATGAATTGAAATCCAAACTTGTATATAGTTAATGCACGTGCAGACTGCAACTAAGTAAACAAAACTTGAACTTCAGATATAACGTTTTCAACTCGATTAAGTGCAAGTTTAAATGGATCTTAGAAAGACAAAAACACTTTAATCTTTATAATATAAACCATCATATTACACAGTTTCATACTGCTGAGTCATAAGCCGAAAATTGACGAAACAGTTGAGGTAATTTGATGAACCGTAACCTGCCAGTATTTTCTTTAATAAATAAATCTAGATAGTTTCACTACATTTGCAAACACTATGTTCAGCTTTATCAAAACGAGTTGAAGAAGTAATTATGGCGCGGGTAAAAAGAACAATTCCTTGCTGCCAAATTGGTGATTAAATAAGAATTACAATCTGAACAGTATAAATTCAAATGTAGAAACGTGACTCATGAGCGGGGTGAATACGATGCAGTGAATTTTAATGTTTAATAATTCAAGGTTTAGTGCAGCACAAATGGCGTCGCAACAGCCATAAAATTTTATAGCACAATTTATAATATACCTACATAAATTATGTACTTTTCCGAACTTTTTGTTTGAAATAATACAATTGCAACTTGTCGTAAGAATGTTTTCTAAAAACATAAAGTATTCGACCTATAGTTGTATTTAAGGAAAAACTAAATCTTATTTGAGCCTGTTGGCTAATTTTCTTTTGCATATCAAGGAAACCTAAAATTGATCAAAGCGGTCATCATATAACTGATTTCCTCTGACAAGAAACGGTCCTATCAAACATTAAGCAGACAAAGACCTTTTTCAGAGCTGCAGAAGTATTGTCCTGGTAAAGTAAAATGGCAAGTAATCAAGTCGTTTGTTCGCACATTTCTACTCATGAATTATTAAGTTATGCAGGGCTAGGTCTTGCCTTTGCCTTGTCTTTGAAGGGAAGGCCCTTAATCATAATGTGATTGTAAAAGTTCTAATACTGCCAGAGCTCTGATGTCTGATTTATGGGATGTCGGGATACTATGCTGAGAAGCTTTTTTTGGTTATGTCCTTCTTGAATGTTGATTATCTCTCTTTACTTAAGTATATGCTATAATTTGCCGTGTTTAATGTAGTACGTACATTTGTTTAACAGCTCTGTTTATGTAAATGATACATATTGTTTTTCCACTATGTGTCCTGTGTTTTGATTTGATGTTGTAAGGGTTGTTTTTGGCAAAAGCCGTATTTCAGTCCTTGTTCTGTTTCCGCAGGTCAACATTTTCTTGTAATTTCATAGTCTGTATTTTGTTTTGAAAACGGATTATTCGTTAGTTTATTGTGAGTGTCCCCTAAGTAAAATGTTGACGTTAAAATTTGTGTAGTACTCAGTTAACATCAAACTTAATAGATTCCCAACCTTTAGGTTAAACAGTTCCCACGCCGGGGGAATACTGTAAAACGATACACAAGGAGGATATCCAGATTGCCAGGAAGAAGGGGTCATTGTTAAACTATCAAAGAAAGGTGACCTTGGAGTCTGTAACATTTGAAGAGGCATCATATTACTTTCCCTCACAAACAAGGTCTTCAGTCGCATCATTATTCAGCGGTTTGCAACAGCAGTAAACAACATTCTAAGCCGGTTTCCGGAAGGACAAATCATATTTAGACCACCTCTTTGTTCTATGACAGATCTGGAGCCGACGCAAGAATAAAACAGCTAGCTGTATGAGATCTTTGTTGAGTTTTAGATGACGTAAGACAGTCTAACGCCAAATCATACTGCAGAAAATTCAGGTGGGGCAGTGGGTCTTACAGCCAGCCAAAAATCTATGCCTGATTCAACGAGGTTCTTTGTCAAACGAATAACTGTCGCCAAATAGTTTTGCTTAGGTTCAATTTCGAGTTCAGTCATGTTTTTGGTAAATTTTATTAGATATTATCCGTGTCTTAATGAGTTGTCAGTTAAGAATTTGTCACCTTCGGGGAGAGATGTACATGTAGTACTTTTTCCGGCACAGCTACTCATTTTAGGTGAGTGTACAAAAGCATGAGTTGGGACCCAAACTCCGGACCTACTGTACCAGATCATCAACGCCCGGAGCAGTTTCGGCGTAAGTGTCTATCGAGTATAAATAATTTAACCAATGCAAGCATTTGTTAATTTCTTTTATTTAAAGTCGACTCAAAATTGACAGACTTCGAAATTTATAGTTGCACGGTTACAGTTAGTGTATTGTTCCATCCAACTTTTAAATACATGTATATATATGTTTTGTTATCGATCGACACAGGACCCCTGAGTCTGCTTCAATGGAAATCAACAGCCATGCACTAGGATCATCAGTGCCAATTCATTTCCTCTACTTTTTCCAGGTTAAAAATAATATAGCATTCAGTATCGGATTTTTAAAATTATTTCTGAAGACAATTCGTCACTCTTAATTTAATTCTATTATCGGTTAGGATTCATTTCAAATTACATTTTTGCTTACTATAATAATGTATTACACTCTATGTAAAACAAGAGGGCCAAGATTGCCTTATATCGCTCACCTGGCTACCATTGGCTATAAGACAAGGTCATCAATAGCAGAACGGGTCAGTTTTGACCTGGTGCTCATGATTATTTATCTATATGAGTCTATGTAAAATCTTGGTAGAGGGTTACCAGGTAATGCCACATGCTAAATATCTAAGCTCTATGCCTTACCAAACTTTTCCTATATACGCCTATGTAAAAACAAGTGATCGTGGGAGGGGTCAATTTTGACCCTGGGGTCATAATTTGAACAATCAAGGTAGGAAACCACTAGGTTATGCCTCATGCTAAATATCTTAGCTCTAGGCCTTGTGGTTTTAGAGAAGAAGATTTTAAGTTTTTTTCCTATATAAGCCTATGTGAAAACAAGTGACCCCCCCCCCCCCGTAGTCATACACATTTTAAGTAAACATCTTTAGAATTAATGAAGAAATGAAGGTCATAGAGTGTAAACATAGTTAAATCTTGCAGTTTTTGTTAAATCATGGGCCATAACTCTGGAAGAACCAAGCCCATAGTTAAACTCATCCGAGAAATAACGGTCATTCACATCCTCTGAAAATATGATTAGGAAAAGTGAAAAATTGAAGGTGCTAGAGTGTAAACACAGTTATATATTGCAATATTTACCAAATCAAGGGCCATAACTCTGGATGAACTAATCCGATCAAGCCCATAATTGAACTCATCCGAGATCTTATGGTCATACACATCCTCTGTAAATATGATAAGGATTTAAGAAGAAAGGAAGGTGTTAGAGTGTTAACATAGCTAAATATTGCATTTTGTGTTAAATCAAGGGCAACAACTCTGGAAGAACTAATCCGATCAAGCCCCTTATTAAACTCATGCGAAAACTTATAGTCATACACATGTTCTGTAAATATGTTTAGAATTAATGAAGAAATGAAGGTCATAGAGTGTAAACATAGTTAAATTTTGCATTTTTTGTTAAATCAGGGGCCATAATTCAGGAAGTACTGATCCAATAAATTCCATAATCGAACTTATATAGAGGATAATTGTTGGTTTCAGTGTAAAATCACGTTATAATTTCACCGAGTGGGCACCAAAAGTGATATTTTCACAACTACATTTGGTCTTCACGACTGAAATTAACGTGATATTACACCGATACCAACAATTTTTCTGTTTATTCTATGGTTAAAATACTTTTATAGAGTTTGTTTCTATAAAACATCGAAAATCGCAGGAATCGTCATCAGAAAACATAGAATACATTTTAATAAAAAACATATTAAAATTTGGCAAAAAAATTACGGACAGATTTTTTTTTAATTTCGAGCGAAGCTACTTTTTGTGGATAAATTCAGAAAAAGAAAATGGTATTTTTTCAGTGTCTTTTTGTACGGCATAAACGAAAAGTCGTTTAGATTAAATAACCGCATAGGCAATTTTAATAGCTTTATTTTGATACCAATTTTATTGCTTTACGACAACAAATGATCTCAGCACAGTAAGTATAATACAAAATTTGTCTCTGTACAACCGACATAAAAATGGCGCGACATGGCCATGATTGCGACGTCATGGTAACGTTATGTACATAAATTACGTCAAATAAAATATAGATCTGAATCAGAAATATCTTCAAGTTTCAGTTGGTACCAAACACTAAGGTAGACTAGAAAATTTTTATATAGTATCCTTCCACCTTAAACGACGTCTTCGTCGCATTGTTTCCAGTATAAATTACGTTCGGTATACTTTTTGACGTAAATCCGGGTTAAAGATTGCAAAAACAGTGAAAAATAAAAATGGTAATCCACTGTTTCAAAACTGTGGATTATCACTTTTATTTCACTGAGAAAACTCTATAATTCACTGGAAAACATGAAATAAAACGTGATCTTACACCGAAACCAACAATTATCCTCTATTTATTCGTGACGCACCTCTTTAATCAAGCGCGCTAAATTTACTTTCAGTTTTGGCCGCCGCCAGTCGGATATAACGATATTCGGATATAACGATATAAATTATACGGTCCCCTGAATATTGTTATAAGCGGAGTTTACTGTAAGTTATTTTCATATGTTTCACTAGAATCTCTATCATGTCTGTGTACAACCAAAGGAAAGGTTGGTGCATTTATATTAATTTGGATTGCACACTTTAATTCTTTTTCCGTACTGGCACAAGAGATGTATATCTAACTAGTTTCACTGACATTTTCACACGCTTTACTTGTGTCCTCGTCTAGTTTGAGCACTGGTAAACTGTAAGCAGTTATACAATTATCGTGTTCAAATGCTAAGTTCGTTTCTTCATCCTGTTTTTGATTTTGTAAAATTTCATTTTCATTCAAATGTCCCTCTGTTTCCCGTAGGTTGTTGTTTTGTTTTCCCTCTAGACACGCAAACGCCCCATCGTTATCAGTCGATGTAGATTTCTTACAAAAGCGAACTATTACAGGCTCCATGATTACTGCGACACCCGCAAGTAAAAAGATACTTCCTGTCATTATGAACGCCGGATGCCAGTTGCCGTAATAATCCTCTAGCCATCCTTTTAAGAAGAGAAGAACAATAAAACATTCACAATAAGTATTGAATATGTTTGTTTTAGAAATATGTCAGTTTAATTCAATGACATGATTTGCAGGGCTGAAGGGCCTTCATAGAAGTAAAGATGAACTTTCCAAATCGAAAATCAACATAAAGGTTATATTTAGTGAAAGCAGTATCAACAAAAGCCGTTTAGAATGGGTAGTGTTTTGTATATAAACATATGAAATATATTTATTTACAACAAAATAAAAATGTTTGTTGCATTTACAGACATGCATGACTTTTTCGAAGCAAACAACATAAGTGGTGTTGAACTAAATGACCCCAAAAGTGTCAATAATATAATAATTACAGGTATTATTACTTAAACTAACAATTTAAGCTAAACATTCCAGTCAGAATCGGTAAAAATACAATATGTTGCACCCTAAACCATCCAGAACTCTATATAAAATTGTTGTTGTACAATAAATAGATTGATAGCGCTTTACTACAAAAGGCCACTATGTTGATAATTTTGCTACAATAAAGCATTTTTCGTTATAATATTATTAAAGTTTCGATAATATAATCTGCCAGATGTCGAGATTGTCCCTTCAAGTAAACGGTAAAACTATGACATAGAGTTTTAATTATCTGACTTGTATTGTAAAAGTATATACCGTTTCTCCAGGATAATGTAAAGTCCGAGGATCACCTTCAATTTACTAATATAGAAAACTAAAGTAACTGATAAGATCATGCTAGAACCGTGTTTACTTAACTCTAAAACAATGTTGGCATATGCCTTTCTTTCAAATTCAAGTTGTTTCCTCACGGAAAAGAGCTGCAAGAAAGCTATTCTTATTTTTAGCATAATCATTGGAAAAACCTGCGTTATATTTCTTACGTGAACTTTTCAGTCTATAAAGCAAAGTTAAACATTTTTTGGTAAAAATAAAGGTCATTTCCGCCGGTACAACATCTGTCTTGATAAAACAAGAGCTACTAGTAATTGTGTTCTTGGGACTTTAACAAAGCTGGATGAAATGTTAACAATTTTATTCAGCGTGAGTAAAACTTTAAGTGCTATGAAATTTACGCTGACTGACTTACCGCAGATAGGCTGACTGATAATGCATGCCAATCCCATTCCTAGACTAATAATTCCAAACCCTGCAGCTAAGTCTTCCATTCCAATGACTTCGATGGTGAGAATTGGTATCAGAGCAATGAAAGAAGCTGGAAATGCTGAAACTGCCGCAGCATATATGGCCATATAAGTGAAGCTGCTAAAGAATGGTGTAATAAATCCAAATATCCCTCCGATGCACATGCTGACTATGAACATATACTTTGTCTTCACTATTTTTAAATCTGCAAACCAACCAAAGAGAATTCTAGCTATAATTTCAACGCCACCTGTAATAGATACTCCTAGAGCTACATAGTTTTTCTCATAACCAAGCGCTTTAATGTGAGCTGGAATCAGAACTGAATTATTTATATGAGCGAAAACTGCTAACACGAACGCTATCAAGTACATAGTAAACAGAGGATTTTTAAAAAGTGATAACTTGAAATCCAGTTCACCGCAGCTGCACCTTTTTCTTTGCTCCTCAAGTTTTTTCTCTCTTTTCTTATTTAATTCCATGTCAGATGTAGATACCTCACATTTATCACGGATTTTATCTCCAGTAACCCTGTATCTTTTCAGACTTTTCACTAGTAAAACAGGCTGTCGAAATAAGCATCCTGCCACGCATATATTAGATACAATTGCGCCAAGTATCCAAAAAGTCTGTAACAAACCATACTTTTCAATCAGAAATCTGAAAATAATACAAAATGGTTATTATTATAGTAAATGAATTTTCTAGAATCGTATGTAAAATCATGAGAATGCGAATTTGCCTACATCAGTACGTGGATTTCAAATGCCATTTTTAACATAACATAAGAGAAAGAAATATGAATGGTGCAATAATTGGACGTTATCACAGGTGCATGTACCACGACGTACAGATCGTAACAAAAGGGACGTTATTGGTGTTTTAGGTTTTTTCCGATCACCGAACAAACACACTTACTTAACGTTTATTTTATTATAACAACGTACAGGTTGATGTTAGTAACCTGATCCATGACGATGCATTTGTCGCCATTCCTTCGGAGAAGTGCATATGTATAAATGTTAGGTATATTATAAATTGTGACTCTTTCAGATCTGTCAAACCGTTTTTCTTCTTAGTTCAAGGCAGTCTTCCTGAAATTGCTCCGAAACTATCAATATCATAACAAAGCTATAATAACATGAGTAAAATGTATTCACTGATACAACGTCTTTAAAAGAAAGATAACACAAAGTGTTTTTACACTTACTTGTACAGAAAAGGGAAGGAGAGCGCTCCTATACCACTTGATGAAACCATAATACCATTGGCTAGTGCCCGTCGTCTTTTGAAATAAAAATTAACAATTGTGGCGCAGGGTGAATATGACAAGCCGTACCCTATTCCTGAAAAGCAAATATATATATACTGTTAATATTAATTATAAAGTATTATTTACTTCATTATGATTTCCAATAATACTATGTACTAGATTATACTTTTCGTATAGGAAGACGGACTATTTTTTTTATCTTAAGGTGACATTAAACTGTCATATCAAAATGAATTAATCATTGATAACCCTGTTGACCACACACTGATAAACCCGAGACATTTTACTTGATAATGTGATTTCCCTTTTTCCGGCAGATGAAAATATATATTTAAGGGTAAAGGCCCTTAAATAGCGGAAAAGGAAACATATTTAATGAATTAAATAAAACTGACTTGATTCAAAATAAAGATTTAATTAACAAAATTAACTGTGCTGCGCGTCATATTTAAAAGTCGCTCGATCGATGACGTAATTTCTTTGCTTACCACACACCGAGAAGGTAAGGTACATCAGCTCCAGTTTCTTTACGAAGCCAGACAAGAAATATCCTGTGCCAACTAATACGCCGCCAATGACTGTAACTTTTCGAAAACCGTACCTTTTACTGTAAAGGTTTGCTACAGGACCTGCAAAATGTGATGCCGGGAATGAATTCAGTTATCTGTTGACTGTATCGATTTGATCAAGTGAAAAATGAACGGGATCTCGATCAAAACGATCAGCTATTTTAAATATATTTTATATGATTTATAGATCAAATGCCGAGACCGGTTAATAACATATTACTTTTACAAAAATGTAAGTGTATATTACCGGTATTTCATGAATTATTAAAATCTACATTATATTTCTGTACATGTAAGTGAGGCATTACTTATTGTATGTCTTTTAGTAAAATAAATCAAACATGCCGATTCTTTTATTGCAACAGACCTTGAAGCTGATAATGGTTGTAATGCGACCGTTTTATTTTTCTCGTACTGTTATGTTATACCGTTTTCCTTTCAAATGCCTTTTACAAAATAGAGTAATATCACTTTTAATTAGGTTACTAAGAGCAAGTAAAGATTTAAAATATGACTTCTGTATTCGTACATATACCTAGTGACAGCATAAAAAACCATGCAATGCTACCAATCCAAGCTGTGTTTCCGGAACCGGAAGAAAAATGTTCGACCATTTCTGTATACAGTATTCCGTATGCCTTCATTGTACCAGATACAAACATGTACATAAAGAAACACCCTGAAAGGAGCAAAGTAATTTGTTATGTTTATGAAATAACATCCGTTCCAGCGGTGTTAGTCGTTTAATAAACACTGATTTGGAGTACTGATACGCAGTAATAAGCCACGAAGGCCGAAGGCCTGAGTGGTTTATAACTGCGCATCAGTACGACAAATTATTGTTTATTAGACGATAACAACGCTGAAAAAGATGTTATTTCAATTCTAACATGACCAGATATTACAAAAGGTGAATAAATGTGAATTTCTGGTAATTCCTAACTGTCCATTGCTGAAAATCCAGGTTTGTAAAGTACATTGTTTATATACAGTTTATCTCTGATAAGCACAGCCTTCTTACCGGCCTTTTTTAATTTTTAAGGCAGTTTCTGGATGAGATATGTTTAACACCTGCTTACAAAACCGATTAACTTTCGCAACGCAATCATCCGTCATAATCGGCAATATTGGTCATGCATTTTTATCATTGCTTAAATTCACTTCTACTGGAGGAGAAGTAGGTGCAGTTGTTGTTTGTTCACCCCCTGTTGTCATAGGCGGACCTAAGTGGCTTTTGTTTGGAGCTAACGTGTTAGTTTTGGGCAAAGTATAGCCTGACACGGGTCCTTCGGGAATGCCGAAGAAAAGCAAATTATGCCGCTTGAACCTACATTTTAGGTCAATAACGGCTTCACTGAGGTCATCATTTGCATTTTTGAGAGAACTGTTCTCTGACTGTAATTGCTGAACCTCCTTTACTATTATTTTAATATGTGGGTTAGAAAATGCCCAATTAACTGTTACTGCATATGGTATATCATATCAAATAAGGTTCAACAATCAAGAGAGTTATAGACATAATAAGGGATAAAAATTTACAATGTTTATCCCATGTAACATGACCTTTTATACATTGTCACTAAGATGAAAAATATGCTAATTTCGAACCAATATTTAAATTCGAGGGTGTGTAAACTTCTCATATAGGAGTCATTCACCAGTTTTTCGACCTAGTTTTGAATTGGCCAGGGTCAAATTTCTATAGAAAGGATACTGTTACTATATAGACTCTGGATATAAGTAACACCTTTTCATGGCCTGATGTGTTTCCTTCTTTGTTAAATGTTAAACCAAAAGAAATAGTTGTGCACATAATACTCTTTTTAAAACTGAACGAACGTCCTAACCGGAGTTTACTGTACATCGCTCCTTGTCGCTACGTAATTTCTTATGCATTTAAAAGCTTCGTAATTTACAATATGAACTGTTTGCATGTTTGCATTTTTGCAAAGTTGGCCAGGTAAAATAAAAGGCTTTTATGTATTTTTTGCGTAAATCTGAATAAATAGGACATGTTAATAGAACATGATATTCATTTTCTATAGTTTTAGAAGTACAAAATTTACAGATTCTTTCAGATCATGCTATGTTATGATACCGTCCTCTTTCTATTTCAAGATCGGAATCTACACAGTGCAATTTTAAATCGTTTATCTAAACTATGGTAGTCAAGGTATGATTCTAGATCAAAATTATGCTTAAATCTGCAGTATGTTAATAATCTCTGGGAACTGTTTATCTCTGCGTACCAAGTTTGGTGATACTGGTCTAATATTCTTTGTTTAATATAGTCAATGTTGATCTATCTTGGTGTAATGAAAATTATGCCACATCTGGTAGCCTAAATATCCAAGATAGTTTTGATTTGATATGCCCAGTTTTGATTATTGTATGTTATGTTTTGTTTGCGTCTTCCTTTAACTAGTAAATATCTGATTGACTACGTTTTGTTACCTAAATTTTGATTTTAATCCAACCTGATCATATTGATGTGTCTTTATTTTCAGGTCCACCAAGTTCACCATATTTGCCTAACAAATTAGTTGAATTTTTGACAGCAAGAAATTTTCTGCAAAATTTTGTATGGATTAATTATATGTCTTTTCCGTCTATCGCTCCCCATACTTCTGAGCAATAATTAAGAACAGAGAATACCATGGTGTCAAATAATTTACATTTTTCGCTAGTTTTAAATTCATACTGATGGAAAATAGAGAACAACCCATACAACGCTTTTGATGCATGATCTGCTATCATTTTTGGAGTACGTACCCACTTACCATTTTCTAAAAAAGTATAGGCCTAAATACTTAAAAGATGATACCAATTCAAGTCTTTCACCGTATAGATAAAATGTGAAATCGGTTTATCTCCCCCTTTTGAAGATCATGACCTTTGTTTTGTTCGTATTTATTTTTAGGCCAAATATATTACGATATTTTTTCACGTTGTTTAACATATTTTGTAAAGTATCAGGATTTGTGGAGAACAATACCTGGTCATCAGCATAAAGTTTTAGAAATAGGTTTAGCACATTAATAGAGAAAATTCCGTCCAGGTCAGCATTTATATTTTGTATTAGATTGTTCACGAACATCATGAATAAAAGAGAAGAGCTCGGGTCACCTTATTTTACCCCGTGGAAAGAATTAATAACATTCGGATGAACTTGTTCATTATATTTAACATTATCACGAACTAGTGTATACATTGAATTTATAGCTTTTACCATTTTGGTGCTGACATTTTCTGCTAGTAGTTTTTGCCAAAGCAATGAGCGATTAATTTTGTCAAAACATTTCTCGTAATCAATATATATCGAATACAACTTTTTACCAGAATACAACACTTTCGAAATTATAAAATGTAAAAGAAATATGCAATCTATCGTACTTTTGCTCTTTTGAATTCCAAATTGACAATTTACAAGTTTTTCATAATTGTCTGTCCATAAAGTAAGGTTGTTTAGCAAAATATGTGAATAACTTAGACAAAATATTATTCAAGGTAATTCCACGATATTTTTTTTACTCTTTTGGGTCACCTCCTTCAAATTATAGGAAAGATAAAACCTGTTCCTCAACTTTCTGAGTATTCCCCATTTTCAAACATTTGATTAAAGATTGAAACAAGATGTGGTAATATTTTATCATATGCTGATTTTATTATTTCTGCGGATATACCATCTGGGCCAATGGTTTTAAAATTAGTTTGTTTAGATACAGCTTTGTGTATTTCCTGTTCAGATATTGGTAGATCTAGTTCATCATCCTGTATATTTTCGTAATCATCCTCCTTAGTATCCGGATTTATATTAACATTTTCACCAAATAATAAATCAAAATGGTCATGAAGTTCATTAAGTCCTATATCATTATTGTTTGCATTATTCTTTTTGTAACATTTCTTTTATAGATTTCCAAAACTTACGAGGTCGGTTTAGTTTACGACCTTCATTCAATTTATATTGATATTTTGCTTTTGATTTTGTTTTATTTTATTTTGTACGCATTTTTACAAAGTTTTTTTCTATTTTCGTCCGTGTTATTTTTGACAAATAAGTTTCTTGCCTTTTTAAGTTCTTTCCTCGACGAATAGCGTTTATCGTTAAACCATTTTGGCTTATATTGGTATGTGTTATCATCATCATCGAATACATGTATGTCCTTTCCAAATGTGTCTAGCGCATTTTTATATAATATTTCAGTTATTTTGATTACCCGATACTTTATGGACTGTGACTGATTTTAATTAAGATTGATAAATTCAAATTCTAACTGATCTTTGTCAAGATACACGTCTAGGTCTGAAGTATCAATTAAATTACCCGTTTTGGAGTTCAAATCCCCTGTAAGATATGTTTTGCCTAGTTGATTATATTTTTCAATTCCCTTTTCTAATTCTTCAAAAAAACATTTTTGAGCCTGATGGTGGAACATATGCAAGACATATATAAACATCTTCATTAAAATAATATAACTCATTCTTGCATACCAGATGGGGATATCTGCAGTATTTACCCCCCCCCCCCTCCCACGGTGTAAGACGACTTACGTGAATTACTTGTGACGTAACGTTATAAACAATGTGACGTCACTTTCCCAAACATAGCATCTAAAGAACGTTTGTTTTTATATTAAAATGCATCATTTCGATAAGTCTGTTTTTAAATATCTATTTCAAAGTGCAAGACGATATGCAAGAAAAAGTTTCTGCAATGAGATACTTGGTTCAGATCGAAATAATCGTCACTTCGGGTAACTGTTTCGCGGGAACTCGGCAGAGCCTCGATTTTTAGCCAGATAATACCAACATTATTGCTTTCAACAACAGAAATTTTAGAGTTCAGTTCATTACGATAGTACACGGATAACCCGCCACTATATCGTCCCTTTTTCGTGCCTGTAGATTTATTTCCATGCAAATGAAAAGAATTAAATCCATTTATTTTTAAATTGATCATATGAAATTTACTTATCCATGTTTCACTTAAAAGCAGTATGTCATAGTTTTTTGTTTAATTTAAAAACTCCTCGTCCTGTATTTTTCTGTATAAACCGTTTATATTCCACGATAGGATTCGTAGCTCCTCCTGCTGTTCCTAACTGAAAATATCATAGTCAGGTCCGCTATTTCCGTCACAGGCTAACAGTTTAGCTCCTGCCCATTTCACACTTCTTCCTTTGGCTTTCTCCCGCTCCATCAAAGGGAAAAATTCCTTTCTCTTAGCTAGGACAGGCTTGGTTTGTTGGATTTTATCGTCGAATCTGTTGTTGGCTGTGATTCGTACAAATTCTCGTGCCTTAAAATTTTGACTCGAAAAAACATACTGTTATTTCTTATATACGTCAATGATATAACTGAAGATTTGGCCAGCATTGCCAGGCTTTTCGCAGATGATACGTCCTTAGCTAGTACAACGTCGAAAGATGACGACACACAAGACATTCTAAACCATGATTTAAGAGAAATTTCAATATGGTCCAAACAATACACTGAATCCAGACAAAACGGAAGTCCTATATTTTCGTAACCATAGAACCCCAATACTTGAATTTAGCAATAAATATTTAACTGTAACAGATACGCATAAATATTTGGGTGTTACTTTGAGTGACAATTGTAAATGACACACTCACATAAATAACATAATAATCTCTGCATCAAAACTTCTTGGAGTCATGCGAAAATTAAAATTCACAGTTCTACGTAAAACACTAAACCAAATTTACATTTCCTACGTGAGACCATTACTAGAATACTCCTCGGTTGTATGGGATAATTGTACTTTATACGAAAAAGATAAATTAGAGAAAATACAACTTGAGGCAGCTAGGCTTGTTACTGGGACTACGCGCTCTGTAAGCTTACAAAATCTGTATCGAGAAATTGGCTGGTTAACACTTGTCGATAGAAGAAGATACCAGAAATTTGTTTTAAGTTTTAAGATTAAAAATAATATGGTTCCAAGTTATCTTAGTGACCTCTTTCCAAGATATGTCGGTAAGCAAACATCTTACAATCTTAGAAATAATGATGACTTTGTAACTTTTCCAAAAAGAACGTCTTTATTCAAAAACTCTTTCGTGCCTTCGGCATTAAAAGAATGGAACTCTCTATTACCATCAGTACGAAACATACAAGCGCTTGGTGCGTTCAAACGTGAACTTTTGCGCACCTTTTTTTCGGTAACCAAAGTGCCGTCTTATTACCTTCATGGGACGCGATTTCTGTCAGTTATTCATACCTATTACGCAATAACTGTAGCGATCTTCATTGTGATCTGTTTCCTAACCGTACTGCTGATAACGAACTTTGTTCACACTGTTGTGTTCCTGAAAATGCAAACCATTATTTCTTTCATTGTAATCGATACCCCGATGAACGCCTCCAACTCTTTGCAGAAACGCGACCATTCCATCCTTTAAATTGCTAATTATTACTGTTTGGAAGCAACCACTTACCCAACGAGAATAATATAACCATTTTTATTGCTGTTCAAAAATTTATAAGAAACACCAAACGTTTCAACAATTAAGTTATTACATTATTACCTCTAGGCCATCCAGCAACAATTCTCGTATCTTTTTCCCTTCTCCACTTTATACCTTTCTCTGTCTTATCTCGATTGTTATTAACGATAAAGCTAAACAAAACTTGTTTTGAACTTTTAATTAATCAATTGCCCATTATATTTATATTGATTTGAAGAAGTCAAAACCTCTGCCAAATTTCCTATATAATAGAGTTAAAGGGGAGAGTCGTAATTAAGTTGTACGAACTTGTGGTTCAACCCTTTTGCCATATTCTATTATCTCTATATAAACATGTATTGTGTTATATGATGTGAATACTATGTAAATACAATATTGGCAATAAAATATGTTTAAAAAAAAATTGTATCTTGGCGACTATCGGTCTGGTTTCCGTGACCTTTTTCTGTCCAATTCTGTGGGCACATGCAGTTTCAACCGGGGTGTCAATTTCAAGGTCATCTCGGATAAGTTCTAATACGAGTGTTTCACAATTTTCGACTCATTCTCAGGGATTCCACGAAAGAGCAAATTGTCACGCAGACTCGTCGACCTTTTTATTCAGCTGTTCGTTATCGGCTTCCATCGTAGAAACCTGGTTTTGAAATGATGTGCACAGTTCTTTAAAATGTTTTATTTCAGCTTTTGACTTCTCAAGTGACTTTTTCGTTTCATCGTTCCCAGTGCTGAGAAATGCTGACGCATTCTCTATCGCCATTACTCTGGTATCCATAGACTTATATTTTGTTTCAAGATCTTCCACCTAACAGTTTATTCTATTGACCGTTTTTTCTATGCTATCAATTTTCGACTTTTTTTGTTTTATCAGTTTCACATCCTCCAGCAGTTCTGTTGCCCATGCCGGCGGTGGGGGTGTTTTGTGGCATTCCATTAAATGGAAGCGATTGCATGGATTGAAGAGACTGTCCACTTTACTGCGGATTTACAAAATTTGCCATTTTCGGGCTCTGAATTTGGAAATCACCAGTTTGCACGTTTTGCATATTCCGATATTCTACATAGTCTGATTTGGAAAAATAAAGTAATCAGGTGACGATGAAATATGAATACGTTTGTTTTTTTCACTTACTGGTCCGCTGGCTATTCCTTTATCAACACGTTTCGAGTTACAGGAATCACTATTCACGCTAGCTTGACCACAAGCTTGACCACTCAGCTGTGAACTGTCCGTGTAAAGCGGCGAAGAAGCCTTCCTTTTTCACTTTGAGTTTGCTTATTCTGCTTTTCAGAGTTTTTACCATTAGATTTTGTTTTTGCAGGCATGAAGCTTGATGTTATTTCACAATTTTAGTAACAAAAATAATCCATCTTTTCACGATATTTACATATTTTTCCCCAAAACACGGAGAGCTGAAAAATCATGTCCTATGACTACATCATATAATACATTCTTACACTATTGCTATTTCGTCTCATATAAGCAAAGACGGATTTGAGTGTGATATGGCATACGGTTTATCACTCTACACGAGCGAAGCTATTTTCAGCTGTTGCAAATTATCCCCACATATTTAACATAGTTAGAAGAGTTCATAAGAATTTATATTGTCGGTATATGTTTCATAATTGCAATAAAGTGGCCATTAAACTTACGCCAAAACTTACAGGTAATGTCTTTGCTGCATGCTCAAAACATACTTTTCGGATATTTTGTATAATACGTGATTGTTTCTTAAATATTTCCCATACCAGCCTCGATCTTGATTTATCTGCCCTTAAAAGTAACACTGAGGTACAAATAAGTTTCGATATATTTCAGTATCAATTAATATCAAGGCCGGATATCTATGATTTTTATTTCATATTTCTTTTTAAGATTTTATTCTCGGTTAACATACAAATTTTGAAGAAATTTTTCAGTTATGAAGATTTTTGCCCTATATACATAAAAGAAACAGTAGCGAACGCCTTCAAATAAACGTGTTAGAAAGGAAAAAGATTTAACCTTTGCATTTATAACGGTTTGTTGTTAAGATGATTCGTAATCAATCTCTCAGAAATTCGGCCTTCACGAATACAGTGATACGCATCTGAGTTCTACACCTTTATATACTCGAAAAAAAAATGTCGTAGTACATAAAGTATATAATGAATACATTATAACATCACTGACCTAGTAGTACAACCCACGCAAATCCTCTATCTACATCACGTTCATTCTCCGACTTCCTGTATTCCTCATCTGTTTGGTTTTTTTCAGGCATATCTCTGTTAAAATCAGAAAAAATGTGTGATTGTGTTAACCTGTTATATTCTGGTTATCCATTCAAAAACATTTTATGCTGGGAATGCATATATGACTTTTTTGCTGGAGATGAAGGCAGCAATGTGCGCACATTTATATAAAATATATGAAAACCTTATACAAACGTTTATACAATTGCTTTTAAATATATTATCTTTTCTGGAAAGCTGTTATTTCAATCCAGCTGTATACGTAACTTCTATGGTTATTTGTTAAACTAGTGTTGCTGGTTACAAAGTGTGTAATGTTTTCATTTTATTGTATCTTTTTTCCCGGTGGAACACGGATATTGAAACTAATCTACTTGTTGTCAGTTTAAGCGCAGTTTTGACTGAAGTGTGATTCTGTAATCTGCATGTTTCTATCAATGCTATATTTTACTTAATATGTACTTTACAAATCAACATCTAAGTACATTGGATTTATAATAATCCTTCACCTATATGTATACAGTTAAAGAATCTTAAACAGTTTATTTAATTGATTCATAATTCCAACATTTCACAGAATATTCTGAATGCAGTATCCGAAAACAACTTAATAAATTATTACTTATTGCAAAGAATGGTATTCAGTACTATAATACCGTGATATACAGATGATATTACCTAAATCGCATGGTCATGTCTGACTGAATTGGCTAATGTCGTGATATAGTGGTGTTCGTTCAAGTGTGTAATATCGTATTACAAAACACAATATGATTAAATATCGATACTGCCTTTTTTCTGAAGCTGCTCTAGGGCAAAATGTTAATTTCAAAACTTCTTAAAATCAAACTTGGTAACTTATTTGATGAGTTTGCAGACTGCGACTAAGTAACACAACTTCTTGAACTGTGTACGTAAATAGGTAAACATTTTCAACTTGATTGAGTAAGCAAGTTTTAATGGATCTTTTTTTCGCACCAATAAGCAGATAACGCCATCCCGCGCCATTGATTCTATTAAGGTTAAGAAGTGCAACTGATATTTTTGACGTTTCAACAAGTTTAAACATTGAATATCGAGTTTTTGTTCTTACAGCCATTAACTCGGGGCCAACTGAGCCATCGTACCGGGTATATTTCATTGGTCTTTAATATTCGCGATCAAAACAATTTACTTAAGAAATAATAAATGTGTCCCTGTATTTTATCGTTTGATAAAATACAGTCAGGAATTCGGAGGCGTAGTAATTAAATCACGAGTGCGTAGCACGAGTGATTTAATTTTCGCATCCGAATGATTGACTGTATTTTATTAAACTATATAAAATACAGAGATGCATTTATTATTTCGATTCTAACACGAAATAGTTTTTAAAAAATACCACGAACTATGTTCGACGCGTAGCAACATTCCATAGTAACTTACAAACACGGAATGCGATTGGACGCGTGCGATATTTACCCCACGTTTTGCCCGTGGGAAACGTGATCTGTATTTTATCGTTAAATAATGTATAGCTTCTTTCCCTCTATATCTATATACAAAATGTTGCGGATCGTGTTAGAATTATAAATACTTTGTGTGCTGCTTTTTCCAGTATTTGTGCTCAGGAACTATGTCTTCAAGAGACGGTAACGTGGCTCTCGGTAAAGCTTAAGCTTTGGCGTAAGTTGAGTCTATTATGGACTCTCAAACTGTGATTAACGTTGGGACGCCGAAATTGTCACAGTTTGGACGCAAACGTCACTTATCAGATCCAATTATTGATTCAATCCCTGATTAGGAAACAATCCTCACTTTGAAGAAGGTGAAAAGGAATTTATACCCACAGTCTAATAACTTAGTTGTTACTCATGGTGGTGTTCATAAGGACAGTAATTCTAGTGTGTCTCAACAGATTGCCAAATTATCAGGTGACATGCATAATATTTTCAAATCAATTCATGATCGCATGGTTTGAGACAACTCTAGAACAGGCAATTACACAGTTACTGGACAAACGTGTTAGTGTGGAGCTTACCCGCATCATGTCGTCTGTGAATAATCAGCTGGGTGATTTTAAGGTTGTCATAAATTCAAGTATTGGTGAATTGAATACAAAAGTTGAGCCTTTGTCAGCGAATCAGCCTGCTGTAAATGTTGAATCGGACATATCACTGAACGTTGTTGTGAGGAACTCGCCAGAAAACGGTAACGACAGTGCTAAAGAAAAAGTAGATTTTTTGAAGGAACTCAAAATTAAGAGAATCTCGGTAGCAAGTGCTGAAAGAAAAATATCATTTAGTGAGTCTAAACGTGGAGTTGTGATAGCTAGTTTTGAAATATTAAGTGATAAAAAAGTGTTATGCAAGAAAAGAAGAAAGTTAAGGACAGTTTTAGGTACAGTTAAGTGCATATTGCCTATGATCAGTCACTGGTTGGACGCAAACTGATTAACAGCTTCCGTGCAATTCTTGGTGCTATCAAGGACAAGAAAATAACTATTAGTGGTGATCGGGTGGTACATAAAAGAAGCCGCTCCGTTAATGATCCAAAAACGACCAAAATAGTGATAATCGTTTTTCTCATTCGAGAAACGAAGAAGTTAAAAAACAAAGTCCAAGAGACAAAAGGTCAAGAACAAGGACTGCTTCATAAAGTCATGTAAACTATAATCGAAAAGGTAATCAAAACCGTGAAGGGAACAATGAAAGGGAAGGTCATGGTAGTGGACGTTCTGATTACAACAATCAAAATACGTGGAAGTGGCAGGAGTAGTAGAAATTACAGTGGAGGGCGTAATACCTCCAAGAGCAGAAAGCACTAGGTTTCCATTTGTTTTGGAACGTTAGAGGCTGGAATGTAAATACTGATTCAGACAATTTTATACAAGCTCATCAAGTTCTAGTTTTATGAACATTGGCATTTTAGCAGTTGAAGAATCTCACTTGCTGAGAGATCAACAGATCCAGTCGGATTGATCTCAGTGGTTTAACGACAGCAGACAAAATATACACCGCAATGCTAGGACAGGCTCTGGAGGAATTGGCTTTTTTTTAAGAATGACATTTGTAATCAATATGATGTACATGTATCTGTTTTGAAAAATGATTTTGATGGTATATTGTGGTCGTAATTAATAGATAGATTTATAAGTTTGGTAATTATGCCATGTGTTTGCTATTTACCCCAAGAAAATGAATCAAGATTTTTTTAAGTTTACAGTTTCCTTTGACTATTTTCTTACAGATCTTTACACTTTCCAAAGTAATGGGTCTACCTTTATTTGCAGGGACTTTAGTAGTTGATGCGGAAGGCTAGATGACTGTCCCTAGTATTGATTATGTAGTAGAAAGTGACGTGGTTGATTTCAAGACTTATTTGTTTGGTGAACTACTGGTTGATTTTTTAATAAATACCAACATGTTTATTTTAATGGAAGAAGTCATGATAATGATGAGTTTACTTCAGTTTCCTCAAAAATTGCAGCAGTTTTAGATTATTTTCTTGTAAATTATGAATCGCTTGACCAGTTGTCACATTTTAGCGTCTTAAGAACTTGTGATGTGATAAGCAAGGCATGTATTCCACAGTGTATTGCCCCATCTTGTATACCTGACCTGATCATTCTCTTATATCATGTATACTGTCTCTGAATGATAATATCCAAGCTACAAACAGTATTTGTGCCTGTAATGTAACTTGCACATATGATAAATTTGACTTGCAAATTGTGCCAAATGATTTCTTGTCAGCTCCACAGTCTTTATATGAAATCAACGCTGCTATAGATATGTTAGAACAAGGTATGCAGGGTCAGAGTGATGTCAATGTGGTGTATCATGACTGGTGTAATACTATAAAACACTGTATGTATAACAATATACCTAGTAAAAAAATAAGGTAAAGCACTGCTAAACTGAAGAAACATTTTAGGCAAGGTAAATCTTGGTGGAATGAAATGTTGTCAGAACTATGGCTGACAGTATGTGGCAATGAGAAAAACTGGATTAAATGTCAATGTAAAAGCAGGGAACTTAAGTTTAAATCTGACTTTGTCCAAAGTAGGATTCTTTTGACAGGGAAGTTCAGCGATATAAACGCATTTACTGGTTTTCATTGCAAACAGAGCTGAGTGAATGTATTGTTTACCAGACTCGATTTTGGAAATCGATTGGTAAGGTAGGCATTGGCCAAGTATGCACAAGATAGATTCCAATGGAAGTTGTCCTGGACAATGGTGAAATATCTCATAACCTTAATGATATTTTTGGTAAATGGAAGTCTGGTTATAGTTCTTTATACAATAATACAAGGTTGCATGGTACTGCAACCTACACTGGTATTGACAATACATCTGATGATAATTATCATTCTTGTTTTAATGACGGTATAAGTGTTTTTGAAATCAAGAAAGCTATTGATGATTCCAAGTGTGGTAAAGTTTGTGGCATAGATCACATTCCAGCCGAAGTTATTAAAAATGACAAATCTGTTATGTTTTTACATGTTTTATTCAATATATATTTTAGTAAAGGTATTATTCCTTCTTTGTGGGGAAAAGCAGTTACTAGTATTAGCTCCATTCCAAAGTCATCAAATTCTGATCTGACTGGTTTGAGACCAAGTGCGGTCTTCGTTAAGTTTGTATACTATCGGCACTGTTTTAAGCAGACAATACTCAGGATTTACAGTTTCTTTTGGTTAGACTAAATGATTGGTGTAAGTTAAATGAGATTGAATTAAATGGTAAAAGGAGTAATATCATGCATTTTAAACTGTTTAACAGAACAGAACATGTTGTTAGATGTGGTGATGATATTATTCAAATTGTTGATTGTTTTACATATCTAGGTTTGTTATAACATGAACATTTGGATTGGAATAAGACTGCGAAAATTGTTGCTCAGAGTGCAAGCCGTGCAAGTCAGTTCGGGGAGTAACATATGATGGCTACACAAAACTCTTTGATTCAGTTGTTAGGTCAGAAATGCAAAATAGTATTGCAAATAATGGCACAAAACTCATGCATTACTGCAGTATCTTATAGCGCAATGAGATTTTTTCTTGGTGCGGAAAAGTACATATCTAATGCTGCAGTCATTGGAAAAATGAGTTTGCAACCAATGGAAGTCAAACAGGAAGACAATTAGTAGCTATTGGTGTCGACTTTCAAATCTTGAGAATTCTCGACTTAATAAACAACTTGAGTACAGAAGAAACTAAATGCTTTATAGACAATTAAAATGTCCTTCATAAGTGACCCCCCCCCCATAAAAAAATTCTTAATCGTTTTGTTGCAAGTCAAGTCAAAAGTCACAAACCTTTATTTCACTCATATCATGCCCCTTATCAGTTTTAATCCTCTCTGATTAGGGCCAACAGTGTGTCAGTAGACTTGATATGCAGCACAATAGTAGGACCATAAATTTTATTGATTTGTACAGATAATTGATTTATAACTTTTTTCCTGTTGTATATATAAACAGTTTTATGTAATCATGAAATTTCACTTTTATTGCAGGATATGAAAAATTCTTTGAAATAACTGGAGTATAACTGTGATTTAAAGTTATATTATGGATGTTAAAGGTCCATGACTAACACAAATCGAATTTTGTTCTTAATCTGGAATTGTAATGAGCGTCATCAATATGACATAAAGCATAGCATGTGACCGTGTTGTGTTGCAAATTTGAGTTTAACAAAATAATTAATAAATTATAATTTGGCTTTTCAAATATCTTCTTAATTTCCCAGAAGTCTCCCAGAAAAAGGCTGTAAACAGGTTGTACATGAACAAGCATGCCTACTTTGAATTATAGTTGCAAAAACTTTACTTCCAATGATGTGCAACGTATATCTCTGACGGTTTACAACATGCAATAAAGCGAAATGAGGACAAAAAGATCCAGGTCCATCTAGGGAAATACAAAAACATTCACTCGTTTTTCTGTAGCAGTATTTCAAACAGTGAAATACTCCACGGTTATTGGAAAGTTTAAGAAGCCAGTTTCAAACTGTATTTCCCTGTTACAATTCCTGAATTAAAAGAAAATTCGATTTGGTCTTAGAAATGGACCTTTAATATGCTCGAGATATTCTTTGTTTAAAAACCGAATGTCACTGTTGAAACATAAAAGAAATTTATTCTTTTAAATCACTGCAGAATAACTGTGATTTCATAGTAAGATTGAACAATGTTTTATATACTTAAGTAATTACTCTAACAGCAAACCCATTATCTCATCTTTTTAGACAAAATGTAATACTTAGATGTTACAGTAAGACATAAGAGAAAGTATTGGCTTATTTTACAGTTAGAAGAAGCATTCGGTTTACAAAGAAATAAATACAGTCAAAAGGATTCTTTATAACATTGCTCAATCTAACTATGAAGTCACAGTTATTCTGCAGTAATTTGAAGTATAAAATTTATTTTTTGTTTCAGTCATAACAGAAAATTAATTGATGATTATCTAAAACTTTTGAGCATTTGTTTATAGTAAAAGTATTTGCTTGAGTAACTGATTTTATAATTTAATTTTATTGGAAAATTTACTTTTAAATTGTGATGTAAATGACGATTATTGAGTTGTTTTATTTATAAAGCCTTAGAAATTGATTTTTAATTTAGGTCAAGAAGTAGACAAGAGCAGTTAAAGCTACTTCTTGGTAGTACTGATTTGATTAGATGTACTGCCAAAACCTGCCACTCAATATTATAATTTATCATGGGAGGAGCTAGCGTAATTGTGTGTGTGTGTGTATATTTGCTCACAAAACATGCCATTATATTGTTTATGATATAATAAAGGTGATTTACTAAGATTTGATAGTATGAGAATTTTATACAATATTTCCAAGTTGTGTAAAGTAATGAACACATAAGAGAATCTTTTAACCTGTATGTGTAAAAACACAGTATTAATGTGTCTAAAGTAATTTTTACTTTTTTGAATTCTGAATATTGGATAAACTGATCCAGACTCCTATTTAAATGAGATTAAGATATACATTTTACGGGTATCATAATATGGGTATTTATTTTCGTCAGCGATGTTTTAGTATATATATATATATCAGTCAGTGATAATTTAATATATTTGTTGTCATGATTTTTAAATTTTGATAATATAAATTAAATAAGACTGTCTTTTTAAGAATGGCATAAATATTAAGGTGAAAGCATACTATCTAAAAATTCTCTAGTCTACGTTAATGTCTGGTACCAACTGAAACTTGACAATATATCTGATTCAGATCTATATTTAATTTGACGTTATTAATGTACATAACGTTACCATGACGCCGCAAACATGACCATGTCGCGCCATATGTACTTCTGTTGTACGGTGACAAATTTAGTCTTCTACTTACTGTACTAAGATCATTTGTTGACGTAAAGCAATAAAATTGGCATCAAAATAAAGCTATTAAAATTGCATACACGGTTATTTAATCTGAATTACTTTGCGTACATGCTGTGCAAAAAGACACTGAAAAATAACATTTTCTTTTTCTGAATTTTTCTCAAAAAATGGCTTCGCTCGAAAAAAAATTTAAAATCTGTCCGTACTTTTTGCCAAAATTTATTACGTTTTTAACTAATATGTATTCTAAATATAAGCCAAAAATTAGAAACTTTTACCGTTTCGTATTTTATAAGCAGGCGTTTATATTTTGACACATATGCGTCAAAATTACGTTTTCCGACGTTACCGTTTGCAAGTGTATTACAGGGCATTTTAAATATTTTACGTCAAAATAAACCATGAAATACAGGACTATCATTTGTTGAATTTTTAGCTGATTCATGGTACATATACATTTCACTTATACATCTAGTAACAGAATAGTCTTTTTAACACGGCTGCTTGTATTCCTACGTTTAATAAGAAAGGAGAATCATGGACAGTTGAAACAAGAGTTAGCCTTCTAAAAATCAAGAAGCTTCATTCAAATGCATTTTTTTATTTGTTGTATGCTAATAAAAAAGAGCCACCACTAGATTTGAATATAGCGCACAGTTCAAAGAAATACAACGCATAATGAACATGTTGCTGTGAATTCTGAACTGTGCATCGCGAAATGAACCATCAGCCGCGGACGGTGCTTCAAATATGTTTTACCGAACCATTAGACTGCATAATCTAACAATTCCTGTTTACTCAGTTACTTTCATCTTAGTATTACATGTATTACTATTTTAATGACATTTCAACAGCTCAGAGCTCGGACCAAAGAAGATCATAACAAAGCACTGCCTTTTATACATGGTCTCTTCCGAGCCGAGAACAATGTCAAGCTCATTGTTTTTAAGTACAATATAAAATCATTTTATATTTCCACATTTTGTTAGAAGTCCTGTCGTTTTGTTCAACGCATTTTAAAGATATGTACGTAAATTCTTTAATAAACATACCAGTGGCTATATCCGTAAAGTTGGTTTGCAGTTCGCAAACTGAGTAATCGGTTTACAGTTCGTGATTCGAATCGTGAATTGCGAACTGCAGATTAGTTGCCAGTTCGCAGTTCGCGATTCAAATTGCGAATTTAGAACTGCCGACTTGAGTCCAGTTCTCAGTTTGCGGTTAAAATGAAGACTAGTTGCCAGTTCGCAGTTCGCGACTCGAATTGCGAGTTGCAAACTTCGGACAAGTTCCCAGTTCTCAGTTCGCGATTCGACTTGTTCCCAACTTTTGGTTCGAATTGCTGATTACAAACCAGGCATCAGTGTAGAAAAGCGACTTCTCGCGATTGGAAATGCCAACTGTGAACTGCGAACTACAGACTAGTTGCCAGTTCGCGATTTCCCAGTTCTAACGTCGCAGTTTATAATAATATTCTTTATTTAAAGAGGACTTATCTTCCTCGAGGCCTTCCTATAAACATTGCATTCATAATACAAAACAGTTAAACATAAAAAATCATAATTACTAAAACACATACATGCAGTTATGAGCAATTGCACCTGCGTTACAGTAATGAGAACTAACACATGAATTACATTAATGAGCAAAAATATTGAAATATCAGAGATCAGTTACCGATTAAGAAGAAACTGTCTGTACTTGATACGAAAGGAGGCAACAGTAGATGCGTTTCTAATATCAGAAGGAATGTAATTCCATACTACCATACCAGCATGTTGAAAAGTTAGTTTAGTATATTTCGATTTGAATATTGGGTGCCGAATATCTGTTTTATTTCTAGACCTGAGGCTATAGTTAGTCTGTATGTTATCGTAAGATAAAAAATTACGCATGTTTAGTGGTGTAAAATTGTTAATAGTTTTGTATACTAAAATACCGGTGCGGTATTTAATTCTCTCGGGAAATTATAGCCAATTTAATTCTTTCAAAAGTGGGTTAGAAGAAGCATAAAATTTCTTATCAAGAATCATTCTTGCAGCCCTTTTTGTATTAATGATTTTGTGCAGTAATTTTTGACTAGCTGTACCCCATGATGTAGAACAATAATCAAATACATGTATTGGTAAAATGTATGCGTTGTGAAATAGCATTATTCTCATTTCTTTGTTTAAAAAGGGTTTTATTCTTCGTAAAAGTCAACGTTTAGAATTGAGCTTATTGTATACTTTTGATATATGTAACTCCCATGTCAGTTTATTATCTATGAATATCCCAAGTAATTTTTGCTGAGATACACTTTCAATACGTTTCCCGAGTATTTCTAGTTATATACTATCACAATTATTTCGCATTTTTTTAGCATTTCCTAGAAACATACTTGATGATTTCATGGGATTTAGTGCCATATTATTTAGATCACACCAGTCTGCAACAATTTTTTAAAATCAGACTGTAAATCTGCTTCAGTATTTATTTACTGACAAGTCAAACGTGTATAATGAGGTATCGTCAGCATACATATCAGCATAGGTGTGTTTCATTTGCAATGGCAAATCATTGATGTAAATAAGAAAAAGTAGAGGACCTAATATGGACCCTTGAGTAACCCTGTTACAATTGTCTCAAATTCTGATGTGATTTTTTCTACCTTTACCATTTGCTTTCTATTCGTTAAATATGAGTTAAATAAATTAAGACAACTTTTCCGAGAAATGGTACAACTTCAGCTTTTCCATTAAAATTGAATGGTCAACCAGGTCAAAAGTCTTACGTAGGTCTAATAGCAAAGTGCCTACAAAATTTCCCTTTTCTATTTGCTTAGACCATTGATCAATCAGTGCAGTTTGACATGAATGCTGCTGTCGAAAAGCAGACTGTGTTTCATGCAATAAACAAGTTTCCTTCAAGAACCGGTGTAGTTCATTTGACATATGCTTTTCAATTATTTTTGATATAGTTGGTAAGACTGAAATAGGACGATAATTGTTCGGATCATCTGATGGTCCGTTGTTGTATAGTGGAATTACTTTGGCTAGTTTTAAGTCATCAGGAAATATACCAGTTGATATATTAGTATTAATTATAGATGCAAGTGGTATAGCTATAACATCAATACAAATTTTCAAAATTCTAGGCCCTATTCCATCATGTCCAGTTGATTTCTTAGTGCTAATATGTTCAACAATTTTCTTCACTTCTTATGGCGTAATTCTGTTTATAATAAAATAAGGTTTATCTCCAAATATTTTATCAGTGTAAAGTACTCAAATCGTTGAATGAAGACTAGTTGCCAGTTTCCCAGTTCTCAGTTCGCTGTTGAAACGAACACTAGTTGCCAGTTCGCAGTTCTCAATATTTTACAAAAGGAGAATAGTCTTGGCTCATTTTAAATTTGACAACAAAAATGTGATAAAAGCAAATGGTTTCAGCATGAACTGTTTGGAACGAAACAAAAAAATATATAGTGATTTTTCAATTAGGGCTACTTTAGACAATAGTAAAAAAAACTAGAACAGATAAAACTGTCAAGGTTTGATATGTTTTAATGTTTATGAAGCTAAGGGCATTACTGTATAACATCGAAGCAGAATGTAATGCAAATCTGCTTTACAAATCTGCTCACGCTTGTTAGTTAAAATACTTCAGCTACTTAGCTTGTTTCTGGTCTTACATCATTGCAGATGGATTGTTTTCAAAAGAGACCATTTAAACAATATTATTTAGTGAATTTAAAAGATTTTGACATCAATAATCTATATGTATATTCAAGACAGAAAAATGTAGAAAGGAATTCCTGACAAACGTGTCTCTGTAACAGACCAAAACTACAAATATTTTCTAATGCAATAAATATGGAATCGCAACTTGAGGAGCTATATATTGAAATCACCCATTGATGCAGCAATCATTAACCGATAGAAAACCTTCACGCTCGATAAAATGAAAGAGAGTAAGTATTAAACAATCAAGGACTTGTTTAAATTGTTGTGAAAATGTCGTTCACTATTTAAAGCAGACTAAAGTGAGTCTTGATCAATAAGCAATAATGTATTTAGTTAGATATTTTTTCGAGAAATTTATTTCAAAATGCTAATAGATTTATAAAATATTCTTCACAACATCAAATTTAAACATAGATGAAAGAGCAGTTTAAAATACAATTAACTTTATAATTCAGTTCATGTTACCACTAATAAGTTGGTTTTCATTCAAAAACCATCAATTTTTCTCATCTACATATCTTCATTCCTTGGCTATCCGTGCTTACGGGACTTTGATTTGAATAGATTAAATGTTTCTTTAAAATCAAAGCGCTGAAGACGCTGGATTTGTTTGTGTATTCAAAATATTTGTCCTTTGTTTTGTTGTGATGGCTATCTCAGTCTGTAATCTTCATTAGTGAAGGCTATACCAGTTGGTAATATAAGATATAAACAGAATGCATAAGTTGTAAATCGTATTTTCGATCGAGTTGTCTCTGTTTCTATTCCCGGTACACATAGACAGCAGGGATTTTAACTGTACTCAACAAAAAAATCAGACAGTGATCGAGCAGCTAGTTAGTAGTTACGGCGCTTCGATAACACAAACGAGCAGGCAATAGCACCGATTAATAAGGGGATCAATTTATTGTGCGGTCCGACAAAGTAATAATGCATATCTATAACACATTTATAGAACGAATATGGTTGAGACCAGGAAGTAACGATGTTCTAATCGGTTTTTCTGCAGTCATTGATATGTATTTTAACAAAATAGCTCATTCGATGCGTTTCAAGATAACGAGGCCTACAGTCGAATATAGGGTAAATTGCCTTCTACTTAAAACAATCACCACCTATGAAATATAACAAATCGTTTGAACATCGACATTAACGTATCCTAACACTTGTTTTCTACTTCAGGTGCTCACGCGTAATTCTAATACATGTAGGAACGCAGACTAGCTCGTGCCAGGTTCGCAGAATAAACATATCAGCAATAAGGAAAGTTATAATTACGTCCCTTGCCGCGCATTGAATAAAATTTATGAATGGATGGATATAATCGTAAAAAGAGAATGTGTATACATGCGCGTAAATATTCCTGGCTGTTCAAAATATTTCATTCTTTAAAATGACGATCAGGGTTAGACATTTTGTTGTCACAGAAACCCCAAACATGTTTTCTTTCCGCACAAGGTTTAAGAAATGGCCGGCGGGTTAAGAAATCGGAACTTTTTTCTAAAGGGTGTATATATATAGTAAATCGTCACTTATTTTTACACATCATTGTAAAATGAAATACATCCGCGGTTCTTATTCGAAAACAATTTACTTTAGTTATGTTAACAAAGTTTAGCCGATGCTGTATGAGTTTATAATATATTATATATGTAAACAATACAACTTTCATGTCTGCAATTGCCATATGCTTTCAAATGAAGAATCATAATTTGGGATTATATGCTGACTGAGCTACTTTCAGATTTGGTACTTAAGGAGTAGGCTTCGGAAAACGGTAAGTAAATTTGTTTGTTTACACAAACAAGTAACAATTCAAACATTTGTATATACATATATAACATAAAATGTAAATATTTCTGCAGTAAGTCAACTATTTTAAAAAACCGTCATCGGAATATATCCTGTCGATATCACACGGACTGCAACGGATGAACCCTCCTTTTATATTTCTTCTCAAGCCGATGTGTTGCTTTCCTATACAGGCAAATCGATATACAGACATTGAATATAAAGAATAGCCCGGTCACGAGAAGAACAACTGCCCACCAAGGTATGGAAAATGCGCCTAAACTTAGCGTAGTCTCTTTCACAGGAGTGTCTGTGTTTGTCCTGTTGTCCAAGGAAACTGGCCCTGGATAGGAAACAAACTATTAATCGCACAGTTAAGAACACTTATTTTCGTTCTGTTACATGATTAATTTTATAACAGTATACGCCTCAAAATGTGGTAAAGTGTCACATCCTCTAATATATTTTATATTAGAATATATCTTTATATAATTATACTCAATTAAAGCTTTTTCTAGTTATTAGAATGGCATGTCGCTGAACATTGGCCATTGGTAACTCTACTATACAGTACAAACATTTAGAAGTACGTGTCAAATAACGTTTATTTTACAAATATTGGGTGTTTCAAAACAATCAAACATTTACACAACGTTTGTTTTAAACAGGGGTGACCAGTATCTAACAAAATCATCGTCTTTCATGCTTAATAACTACACGAACATTTTTGTTTTCTACTTTTGATTGCGGATAGTTCTTACTATTTTGTTTTTGTCACTTACCACAAAGTTCACATAGCTTAACTGTCGTTATCAGAATGAACTTACGTGTTGTGATAAACTTTGTAGTTATTGGCACGTGGGTTAACGCCGGTAATGTATTTACTGGAGCCGCAGACGAAGATTCCGATGACAGTTTTATCGGAAAAGTTGTGTTTGTTGTTGTTGTCCCTGTTATTTAAAATACATCACTGAATTTAGACATTTCACTTAGGTAATATAGAACTCTATGTGTTGATTTAATTAAATAATAAAAGCTGTTCTACTGAAGTTAACTGCGAGAATAAGAATGCAAGGATTCGCGCGGTCAATTTAAATTTACCCGTACATATTTACTAAATAATGAATAAACTAATATAACAATGATAAGATTGTGTTCTATTCACTATAAAACAATGTTGATGTATAGTAAGAAAGCATTTTTAATTTTTCTCTTTTTTAGCAATATCATTTACAAACATATTATGCTTTATTCATAACATGTCATTACAAGGACACAATTTTATCGAATAGAGTTTCTCATTAAGTGTCATTTTCAAGACCGATTTCATCAGAAAAGAAATTGTTGAAACTCGTAAATTAAACATTCACCTACCAGACACAGTAACGCTGGATAGCGCTATCGGACAGGAACAATAATACCTGATTGACAAATCAGGACACTGTTTTAAAGTCTGATCTAAAACTGTACAGGATACGCCAACATAAATGTTGTAACAGGAAATGAAATACTTTCCATCCCCAGCTGTAGCGTTTGTATGAAATGCCTCTCCATTGCCGTCTTTACATTCAAACTTGCTTATTATTCCCAAAGGACAGAAATCATGCAAAGTCTTCTGTGGGATAAATTCCTTGTCTACTTTGTCTGACTGAGTCGGGTGGTGCTCATTTACCCACGTTGCCCACGTATCACAGTTCTTCCTCTGATCAATGACGGAACGAATATCTCGAGTTTTGTTTACAGTTTTAAGTGTGTCATTTTCTAAATCACTGTGTCTAGTTTGACTGAGAATAGGATCGACAATGCTTGATTTACTTCTACTAGTTGCTGCAACCCTGAAAAAAAACACATTACAATGTCATTACAGTGTCTTTAAAAAAAAATGCAACCTTTTGTTATCGTAATGGGCCCAAATTTCGAAAGTAATCCCGACTGCAAAGTATTTAATAATTTGTTTACATTTTAAGATCGTTTTGAAGAAGAACAATTCCGAATTATCCCAAGGATTTTTACAGATGAGCTTCTAGTTGCAATGTAAACAAATATATTTGCCAATTTTGCACAGATGATCGTACAAAAAAGTTTTGTTTTGAAAAGTTATACTTATACAAACAAGACTTTATCATTTCAGTTAGGAGACTGTCATTTAAAATCTACAAATTGCTGAAGTTATACAGAAAATTTGAGTTTGTTTTGTCACATTGAAATTATCATAATCCTCTCAAAGCAAACTATTAATCCACTGTTTCAAATATAGCCTACTTTAGTATTTGTTCAACTTTTTTGAAAAAAAAAATTTAAGCATTAAAGTTGTCAGGTTTCAAATTTTGATGGGCATCTAAAATGACACAACCGGGACATGTACATAGTCACGACTTGATGCTGTTGGTGAAAAGCTTTTGAAATAATTATATTCACAGTAAAGGCATTTGAAGTGCACTGCGGGGAATGGAAAATATGAACTTATGCAATGATTTTCATCACGTATCTTCACATAACATAATGTTATACTTATATTTAACACTATGTCATAGTGTCTTCTTCCTTTCTGAAGGTGTTAACGCCCACTCCAACCGTTTGTCCGTTAATGTTACATGCGGAAAGTTTTCCAAACCATTGTTCCTTGGAGAAACCAGTAATAGAACCATATCCTCAAATAAATAATAAAATAAAAAAAAAAATATGTATTTTTTTCAATTAAGGATCTGAAATTTGCAATTATGACACGTGTTATCAAAACACAGACCGAGGCTATTAAGCAATTAGTTATTTGATGAAATATTGTAAGGCTTTCGTGTGTTGCCAACCAACGTTTTGTCGAACTTTAAAACAAATGAAAAAACACGTAAAATGAACGAATATTCGAATCCTATCATTGCATTCGAATATTCGGAACGAATGCGAATATTCGAATATTCCTTTCCATTCTTAGTTCTTATTGTTTGGGTAAATAAATCAATGGTAGGTCTGGCGAGGAGGATATTATATTTGCTATACTTTGGTCCCTGAAAATAGTATGTTTTGAGCAATTAAACTTGTTTGATAACAGCATATTGCACCAGGTGTTTAACTGTAGTGCAACTATCAGGTGTTTAAATGATAACATATCTAATACAACTGAGTATTTTCAGATATAAAACTCTCATACAATAAACAAGCCGTGAGACTTGAATATTACTTACGTACCAATACCTTCGCCTAATAACAGGATCAGTGAAATGAATTTCAGTCGTATGGAATTTGTTTACTTTAGTTATCATTTTCATTATGTAATTGAATTTGTTTGTAATATGTAGAGGATATTTGTTGAAACAAATATAAAGCAAATGCATCAAGAAGTAGGTAATATTAAAAATCTTATAAAAGCAAAGTTGAAGGTAAACTTTCATTGAAACTTGGATTAAAGTATATCTAATTTTCGTGGGACAAAACTGAGTGACGGTTGATGTGTGTGATTTCACTAAATCCTTCCTTTCTGATAACGATAACGGCATTTCCTTCTTATGTCTGGAGGTCCTGACTTGCATAAAAATTGACAATTACCGTATGAAATACAAGAGAAATACAAGTGTTGTGAATATTATTCTGAACACACAATTCTGTACGTAGTGTAAGCAATTCCACTGCTCAGATGGTCTGTGCAACTTGGAGTATTTTGTTCATATAATAGATTTTATCATATAAAGAGTTTCTTTTATTTTGTAATCATGCATTAGGTCGTACAAATTGGTAACGACGTTTTTCTTAAACGATATTAAAATAATGTTGCAAGTGGTCCCTATTAAACCCAATTATACCAAGGTATGGGGGCAATTAACTTGGAATTTCAAAGTAATTTTAGAGCAGAAACGATTACCTATCTCTGGTGAGTTTTGTTTTTCGAAATAACAATTCAAAGGTTAGCAAGAGCTAAAATATTCCAAGACAATCATTATGATACTAAGTTGCGTCGCCATTTTCTTTGACCATTATTCCTGATTTGAGTCATCTTGAACTTGACATGTAACTCCGTTTTCTGTTTAAATACGCTTTAATCGACATGTCATACATTCCTGTATATTCTTAATTATGCCTGATACCCGGTAGCAAGTACAAAGGAAATATGTAATCCGTTGTAAACTAAACGAACAACATTTGTTCTATTTAACGCTTGTTTTTTGAGAAAGCAGAGGCAGACTATGGAGCAACCTGATGCTAAAGTTATCACACATCCTGTTTCTGTTCTATTTACCCAGATTTGACTTTTCATGAAACAACTGTTTTCTAACATTTGAATGATCATTCTTGCACAAAAACCAAATGTACGAATCTGTCCTGAAACTTGGGGCACGACATAAATGTTAATGTTGCTATGTGTGATCTGCGTGCATGGTTACGGTTGCTGAATTGCTATACATGGTAAACTCTCACTGCTTTGAGTCCCGCTATCGACCTGACTGTCTATGCGAGAAAGATTGGCACAATTAACGATCTTTAACTAAATTGCACATCTACACGTGACTGCAATACTAATAAAATGGGCCAAAAACTGCGAGAAATGTGATATACTGCGGTCACGTTTGAATATAGGTATTTGCTGTCTTTGACAGCCAATCAGTGTACCGGTAAATCTCCTCCTACCACAGGAGCTCGTGCTCTTTTAACACTTATAAAAGAAGCCAGCTAACAAGATTTGATCTTAATTTTCCCGCATATTGACTTCTATATTTTACCTCCGTGGTACCCGGTAGTCGAAAAAAGAAAGGGAATGGCACCCGCCGTGTTTTCCGCAACAACTTCGCTTAGAGTAAGGTCCCTTTATGAGGTATTTTCATCAATATAGTGAAATTGTTTCAGTGTGAAACTGTCACGATCTGTGTGGCAGCACTCTGTACGAACACCGCATTTCGAGTTGACCCGAAACATCAACAAGATGGCGTAAATTTCAAACAGACACATGCAAGATTATCAGATTTTTTTCCCGGTAAAATCAAGTTGCGTAAAGGTACATTACTTCAGCTGTTGATGCAGATATCATAGCGAATACTGTATAGGGCTTTAAATTCGCTGGCTCTGTTTTTCTCGCGATTTTTTTAAGATGAACATGGTCGCAGTTTGTAGAATTCGCGCATTTCTGAAAAACGCGAATGGTAATTTTCGCGGAAATACGTCCATTAAAAAGCGTACTTGTTTGAAATATGAGAGTTCCCTCAAGTTCAGCAATTGACCTCAAATACGGACATCACAGATATTGACATAGATTTGAGACTGTCAATAATGAAGGACTGTCATGCCCAGTGCCTAGTTAACTATTTTGATAAACTGTCAAAAAAACCGAAATGATCAGGATATCGTCCGAGCTAGCTAGATTGTAAACACAAGTTAAGTGTAAAACTGTCAAAATCCTTTGTAAGAGCAGACTTATATTGTGCGTACACAGACAATAGGATTAACTGTATATACAATACAATGTGCATTCCTAAATTGTTTGCTACTTTAAATATATCACATCGAAAACAGTCGATAAATGAATCAGCAGAAACATAACATGGCTGAGATACATGGATTAAATTAAATATATTGAATAAAGAAAGTATTTATATTAACTGTACCGATACGTGTTGTAAAATGAAAAAGAAAAATTATTTAGTAATTACGAAAGTACGGTGCCCGTGAAGTGACATGTGATACATTTTTTTTATTTCGTAATTACGAAATACATTTCGCATAAACGAAATAAGATTTCGTAAAAACGAAATAAGATTTCGTAAAAACGAAATGTATTTCGTAATTACGAAATAAGATTTCGTTTTTTACGAAATAAGATTTCGTTTTTACGAAATAAGATTTCGATTTTACGAAATATATTTATTTCGTTTTTACGAAATGTTATTTCGTCTAAACGAAATGTTATTTCGTTTTTACGAAATCTTATTTCGTTTTTACGAAATCTTATTTCGTTTTTACGAAATCTTATTTCGTAATTACGAAATACATTTCGTAAAAACGAAATAAAATTTCGTAAAAACGAAATAAGATTTCGTTTAAACGAAATAACATTTCGTTTAAACGAAATAAATACATTGCGGTAAAACGAAATGTTATTTCGTAAAAACGAAATGTTATTTCGTAAAAACGAAATAACATTTCGTAAAAACGAAATCTTATTTCGTAATTACGAAATACATTTCGTTTTTACGAAATAAGATTTCGTTTTTACGAAATAACATTTCGTTTTTACGAAATGTATTTCGTAATTACGAAATAAAAAAAAAGTATCACATGTCACTTCACGGGCACCGTACGAAAGTACATTTCGTAAAAACGAAATATTATTTCGTTATTGCGAAATATTATTACGTTTTTTACGAAATCTTATTTCGTTTTTACGAAATCTTATTTCGTAATTACGAAATAAAAAATGTATGACCTGTCAGTTCACGGGCACCGTAGAAAACTGTATTTTTGTGTTTTTTTTTAAATATGACAAAGTCAAATCTACAAAACTTGCGCATGTTTCGAAAGTGATAGTAGTTAAGGACTTTGAATTTATAAATGTAGTATATATCCTCACCTGTGCACCATTCCTATAGCAATTATTGAAATTGCTGCCAATAGAAGTTTACCTGCAAAAAGCAAAAGTTGTGAGTTGAATGCATTTGAAATTCAATCTTACCTTAAATAATAAATCTGCTTAGAAAGTCAGGGAAAGAAAGACGCAACAATTCGAACGCCATCATATGACACGGGCGAAAGGGACTGTTATGATTCATGAGCCATCCAGTTCAAAATAATTTACTTGACTCCCTGGAGATTAAAGTATGAAAATACTAATTTATTTTAAATAACATAAGTCTACGTCGATATATCTCAAGTGTATAAATTTATCACATACACACTCCACATACATTTATATATGTATCAAATGAACAAGATTAAATGAAAATATGATCATTGGACCCCACACTGATCACTTTCGAGTCTTACGAAATATGCAATAAAGATTTTCATAACAATAATTAAAACGATATAAGTGAGAAGTTTTAAATGAGTAAGACAAATTAAACACTTGAAATTTACATCTTTGACCAAATATTGTTGTTTGAGATATGTGTGAAGTTAGCAGTGAGCCGTGACTTAAGCACTCAGCATTACATTTTATATAAGGAATTCAATGTACTGCCAGAGTACACTGCTCATTCTTTCAATTAGCAGGGCGAGGGTTGAAATGAACGGAAACGTATATTGACCTCCTTTATATATTTTCTACATTTTCTTAAGTTATCAAGATATACGATAATGACATATAAGTCATCAAAACGTGTGAATAGATAATTTGTTGAAGTATAACTGATTTTTGTTGGTTGTTATTTTTTGTAGATGAAGGTTATAAAGGTAATGTATTGCAGTTCGTTAAAGTTTTTGTCAGCAAACACAATTTATGAAATTAACTTGAATAAACATACGAAAAATATATGACATGTTTCATTAAACTAGTGAGTTGAATATATCCTGCCAAAATAAAAGTGACAGAATAAAACAAAGATATATTTCTTTATCACTTTTAACTTTCACCACCTTTATAGTTAATATACATTTCAGCACAAATAAATCATAACTTTTCATTATGTAGATCTACTGCAATAAAATTGGTAAAAAGGGTATGAATCAAAACTTATTTCTTAATTCAAACACAAATTCTACAGTAAATCAGAACTTTGTATCTTTGCCCCTAGATAGGCTGTTAATTAAGATGAATTTTATATATAGGCTCAAAAATAAAAAATAATGTTTTTATGAAGTAAAGTTATATATATAAATGGGGTCAATAAACGTTTCCATAGAAATGTGATAGCCAATAGCATCTTATATAAAATATTATCAAAACAAATCTTTCTCTGAACCTATTTTACAAGGTTCCAGTGCTAAACTAATCTCCAAACTCATACACACATATATTTGTTGTGGTTCTATTTCAAAGACGAATAAAAAGACTACGGTACCATATTTTTGCAATAAAAATCAAGATATACAATAAAAGAATAAAATGTTTATATTTGGTTTTAACTACAGCTATTTCTTTACTAATAAATATACTTAAACAAGCAACAAAGTGAGAGATATTATAACTTACTTTCATTCCGTATCATAATTATTGTTTAAAAAGACACGTTTGAGGTTAATTTGTGAAAAGGGAAATCATTTATGAAGTTATTTCTTGTTATCCGTGATATTTATATGTTTTGGGTTGTTACGTGACACAGCGTTCACTTGGAGAAGGCACGCGCAGATTGTTGACGCACTGTCCAATCATCTTAGATAGTTACACAAACATTTCGTCTGCTGTCGTATTTAACAGGAGGCAGATTATGCTGATATAAATGTTGTAGGTATATTCGTCATCTGAACATTGATGGCATACGAGAAATAGTTTGTATTTTCTGTAAAGTACTTATTGGTCAGTTCTCTCTTATGGTCACAATGCGCGTTCACATCACATGGTTGTAAGACATAAACTGTGACTGAGTACAAATGAAATACCATCCTCATCTACTCTAATGAATTTATATCCCTCGCCAAATGAAGCAAATAACTGAAAAAGAATAACTGGAAAGTGTACTGGTTTTTCTGTGTCAGAAAAAAGCATGTTTAAAATTTTACCACCATACTGGGGCCTCATCTCCGAGGATATTATTTAGGTCCGTAGTACTTACGATAGTTTTCATAGAATCGAAATAATCTATGGCTTGGAGTGCTTTATCGAAATTGAAGCATTTCCCGTCGTTAATGTGCCCTCGTGAATTATTCCGCGAGGCACATCACCTCCGGAGACTGCTTCAATTTCGATAAAGCACCACAAGCCATAGATTATTTCTTAAATAATTCCTAAGTTTCTACATAGAATAACTGTGTAAGAAAAGCACTACATCCCCTGAAGGGCCTCATTTCTGTAAAAATCCATTTTCTAAATTTTACGTTGTAGGAGAATACAAATCTGAATTTGTGCCAAACAAAATGAAATTCTGAAATACCTTTTTCAGCAATAACTATTAAAAAATTCACCACTCCAATGGTGTTTCATCTTTGGAGGGTATTTTTTCTGCATCTTACAGTCATACAGAACCAAGTTGTTGTATGTTGAATAAAATCAGCATAATTACTTTCAGCAAACACATTTCTTATTTTATGTAGATCTAGTTACATAAAATATTTAAGAAAAGCGGTACACCCCTTAAAAGGCCTCATAAAAAAAAAACATTTTCTAAATTTTCAATTCTTAGAAATTATGATCATCTGGCCAACCCCCTTATCTGGTGAATATCACACCATATTTAATGTCGCATGAGTCCATAAATGTTTTATTATATGTATAATGCTTCTTACTTCATGCTCAAAAAGCAAGTTTTGGACGTTTCATTGATACAATGCTTAAAATTGCGCGGGACGACGTCCGTGTTCCTACGTCATTTAAGTGACGTCGCCAGCGTTTTGATACCGGCACCGTTAACGTTATATTCAATGCAAGAAGTTAAGACGGGTTAAAGTCAAAACAATACCTGTTCTAAATATAGAAATGATATTCTAACGCAGTACCGATGTGACGTCGTTTCTGATTGGTGACGTCGTTTAGATTTGCGACTATTAAATAACGTATATATAGGCGCAAAATTCGAACGGCGTTTTAACTATCGCATTTAGACACATTGTGCGTTAGAAAAGGGATAACTATTTAGTGATTTTGATATTTGCGACCGTATATACGGTTTTAATGGTCGCAAACAGTTTTAACAGCTCCGGCTTACGCCGTCGCCGTTAAAAATATTTGCGACCATTAAAAACCGTATATACAGTCGCAAATATCAAAATTACAAAACAGTTATTCCTATATTTACTGGAGAAAAACCGCAAAATCATGAAATATGTAATAATTATTTGCTTCATCTATTGTCTCTGGACCAATGAGATATTGTTTGGTTATAGATTTATGAAATAACATTCGCTCCAGCGGTGTTCATCGTTTAATAAACAGTGATTGGAGTACTGATACGCAGTAATTAGCCACGAAGGCCGGAGGGCTGAGTGGTTTATAACTGCGCACCAGTACGACGAATAATTTTATTAGACGATAACAACGCTGAAAAGAATGTTATATCGATTCTAACATGACCAGATATTACAAAGGGTGAATAAATGCTAAGCGAACACTCATTTAACGTCATGCGGCACAATACGACGTCATGTTTACAGCATATCGGTTCCCGCGTTGTTTATGGTTTAATATAACATATTTTTTCTACTCTTTGTATATAAAGACAAAATCGAGAGTCTGTCTTTATTTCAGTACCAAGTACCAAGGATAACACAATAAAGAGCAAGCTCTTATTTCCATTGTGGTCCTTTATTTTAGAGACAGAAGCAGATACAAGGGAATCCGGGTACCAGACCCTAACTCTTTCACGAATAGACCCCTTGGTTCTTATCTACGTGCCCGGCGTATAGCACCGATACACGCGAGACTACCTCTGGGTTTCTTACCAGTTCATCTCAGATAGGTGGGAAACACTGAAAAGCGTTTCTGAAATATCCAGTGCCCCGGCCGAGAATCGAACCGGGGACCTCCGGATTGGTAGTCCAGAGCGTTAACCACTCCACTACACCACCATAGTCATGTTAGAATATATAATAATATATGTTGTTAAGACGCAGTGTGCTATAATAATTCACCAAAATTGGCAATCACTGATCAGCCACACTTATTGAGGACACAGGTCAGTTGATTTCAAAAAAAGGAATTTTAGTCAATCTTTAAGTTGCCTGGTTTGCGTTAAAACACATATTAAAGAGCACTCTTTCATTGAAAGAGATTGAAAAATGCATGCAAAACGTTGTTTTCAATGTCTAAAATTACAATACTTTAACAAAGTTTTCATGCCGAATTAAGCACATGTACGTTATAACTAAAGGAAAATAAGCAAGTTCTCGGCATGGACGAATATAGGTGCTGAACAACGTATATAAAGGTTCATGACGGCTATGAACAACGTAAATAGGTCCATGAAGGCGCTGAATAACGTTTTTATGTCCATTACGGCGCTGAACAACAAATATACGTCCATGGCGGCGCTGAACAATAAATATAGGTCCATGACGGCGCTGAACAACGGATATAGGTCCATGACGGCGCTGAACAACGGATATAGGTCCATGACGGCGCTGAACAACGGATATAGGTCCATGGCGGCGCTGAACAACGGATAGAGGTCCATGACGGCGCTGAACAACGGACATAGGTTCATGACGGCGCTGAACAACGGACATAGGTTCATGACGGCGCTGAACAACGGATATAGGTCCATGACGGCGCTGAACAACGGATATAGGTCCATGACGGCGCTGAACAACGGATATAGGTCCATGACGGCGCTGAACAACGGATATAGGTCCATGACGACGCTGAACAACGGATATAGGTCCATGACGGCGCTGAACAACGGATATAGGTCCATGACGGCGCTGAACAACGGATATAGGTCCATGACGGCGCTGAACAACGAACATAGGTCCTTGACGCCGCTGAACAACGAATATAGGTCCTTGACGCCGCTGAACAAAATATGTAGGTCCACGAAGGCGCTAAACAACGAATATAGGTATATGACGGCGCTGAACAATAAATATAGGTCCATCACAGGGCTGAAAAACGGATATAGGTCCATGACGGCGCTTCAAACCGTATAAAGGTGCATGACGGGGCTGAACAAATGTTATGATTGCGGTGTGTCAGTACTGGATTAAACGAATAAGATTTCTTTCGAAATTCTAATTACGAAATCCTATTTCGTTTTTACGAAATTTTATTTCGTTTTTACGAAATCTTATTTCGTTTTCTCGAAATGTTATTTCGTTTTTACGAAATCTTATTTCGTTTTCTCGAAATATCAAACACTATTTTTGAAGACAATTTTGTCGAACGAATTTTCGAATTGAGTGTATACTTTACTTTCACAACCTTGTATACTGCATAAAAGCAAAGATTTGATAACAGATGACTGGAAACCGTAACTGGAATAAAATGAGAAAGAAATAGAAACAAAACTTAAGAAGAGGTTATTCGGTAAAATTGCACGCGAACAAATTCATTTGATATCTGAAAAGTATCACCTATATAGCGAACTCACCAAATAAAATAGAATCATAGTATATTCTGTGGCTCGTGGAAAAAGGGGACGCAGGTAACTTGGAGCTCATAGAATACCAGAAAGAAACGGCCTTACATTAAGTGGATGCATAATTTAACAGAGTGCACTGGACTTACAAGGCCTGAACAGATACCAGCAGACATCAAGCTAATAGCCTTAGGACACAGTGACAGTAATGATCAAAAGGTTTCATGAAACACATAGACACCAGGGGATACCAGTGAAGACGGGGTTGTCTTCGCGAGCACGGGTAACAGGGGACTTTCAGCTTTTTGACAACGCGGATACCTGAGAACATTCGAGTGTCTTCACGAACACGTTTTGATATAAGGAGACCGGGTTTAAAGGCTTCGCGCACAATAATCATAAACACGTATGTATTTAGCCGTATTTCGACTACAATAAATATTCGATGTAAAATAATACTAATCGTGTATTTTATAAATTTGAATTATAAATACTTGTCCCAGTTTCCGAGTTAAAATTATTGACCAGCAAGTTCAATCTGCAACGTTATTGCTGTAGTTGTCATACCTTTTTTTATTTCTGTTGATAATAAAATAGAATGCAAAAATGAAGTCTAAATTCGTGTAGACATAAAGATGAGCAGTATTTGAAAAAAAGAAAAAAAATTCACACGAATTCAAACATACAGATGATATCGAATACGTAAAATGGAACGCGGTATTGATATTCATTGAGGGGGTCCTGTTACAGGAAATAAGACAAAAAAACAGCACAAGCACGCACAATATTGGACTGTCGCAAAATGACGCCAGCTGTTATTTATCTTCGTGACTTTTACTCAGTTACTAAACTGCTTCCTGATTTAGGGTACAGTTAAAACAAAACGAAGTTATTGTAAGATCCGGGTATGCTTTTATACTGTATGGTAACCAGGGCTAACTAAACGGTTATTCCATTTGCTTTACATATTAAAGTGTTAAATTGTACTGATTATCATACTATTTTAGCAAGGGATGACGCAATCTCCCTTTTCTTTTGTAGTCTCTTGTAAATTTCAAACTCCTGTCAAACCAAACTACTCATTCACGAACAAAATAGTTTGGTTTTAGTGGGATAGAAGCGGAGCGATATCCTACGTATGAGAGAGTGTATTGGAGAATTTAATCTTTTACCAATTTTTCCGTGCAGATTTGTATTACTTTTCTGATCATGAGTTGTCGGAAAATCGTAGTGCACTATTGATAGGTACTTTTAATTGTGATTGTGGTGACAAAATCGGTAGCTTTTGGAGAGGAAAACAACGAATTATTGAAATTGTCGACGTATCTTTTTTTAGAAGTTCACACACCTTTAAATCGCTACAGTCCGTGTTATAGGCGGTATATCATTCAGTCTTTTGAGTAATCGACAATAACCCGAATATGCTAATATTTTGTTACTGGTAGAACTGTTCTACTGTCTAATCAACGTAAATAATTATTCTTCATGAATATTACCAGAGCATAGTAATAAAACTAACTGTTTTTTATCCCAAAAAGAAAATATAGAATATCTAGATGAAAAACTTAATTACATTGCTGCTAAATTCATAATATCATTGACCGATAATAGCGTTATAAAAATATGAAATCAAACAAAGCCTGTGCGACTGGATCGCACCTGAAAATGTATGGCACCTGTATGGGTAAGGGTAGTGCCACCAGGATAAATATGCCTATCACCAGGTTATATGTATATTGTCAATCATTGATAATCATTGTTCACGTAATGTCACTACAATAGCATAAATCTGACTTCATCGCTCTTGGTGGCGGGTTCTTGATGAGACCTTAAACTGAGATAACGCCAAAACCTAAAATAATTAACCTCTTCTAGGGGCAGTTAAAAAGAGGAATAGCAACACACTCTGATTAGATATACAAGAAAAGGGTTGATTGTGGGTTTTGACACTCAACAAAGCGCAGAAAAGAACGTTATCCTATCGCTTGCCATTTCCGCCGAAAAATCGTGGTACTCAAAACAGTCCATGTAATGTATGCATGTATATTATCCCTGTCGTGTGTTTTTTGGAATTGGGAAAATAGATTTCTGATGTATAGTTAAAGTGGTGTTGATATAATATAGGGAGCTGGTTTCTTTTTCGCCAGAAGGAATTATATGTTTGTTACCAATGCAAGTGAAATATTGATACAGCATATTATGTCACTTTGAATTCATGATAAATGATATTTGCTTAAATCTTAACAAGACTTTAGATCATATCATTCGTTTTCATCAGATATTGAAATATCAGTTAAGTTAATACACCACTGTGACAGCAGTTACCTGTTTCAAATATTTATGTTATAAATGTAAGATATCCAAGAAACCATTTCTGGTTTACGGAACTTCAAGGACTTAATTCATATTTCAAATTGATAACTTAATTCACCACTTCTTTCGTAAAAAAATATTAATACATAATGGTCTTTTTTTGATACTATCCCTTTCTATCTTTTATATGGCTGTCTCAATGTTTTTATTTAAATCAAAGCACTGAAAGTACTGGTGGGACGGTTGTGTTGACATGTGTAAATGAAGTTTAGGCGAGCAATACTTATATGTTCAACTCCAAGTAAAGTTCCGAAATGTTAAACTCTAGCTGATATACTGAAATGTTCCACATTCCAAGACGTGAAAATGTTCACTCATTTATCTTGTGAAATTTTGTTCAAATACTAAGTGAGCTATGAAATGCTCAATTTAATGCTCAAAGAGTCTTAACTGCTCAGATTTAAAAAATAATACATAAGGATTATTTTGAGCAATTATATCATTATAACATATTTAATACATATAACTATAGCAAAATCAGCATATCAAGAAAATTTATTACCCCCCTTTAACAGCACCCAAAAAGTCAATGTTTAGCAAAGGTTGACTTTTAAACTGTGTTAAATGCTCTCAGAAAAATAGACTTTTGTTACATATCATTTGTAAGTGTTTTACTATGCACAATTTGTCCAGTTAAAGTTTCATTTAGCTATCTGTATTACGTCAGTGGCAATAAACACACGGCCTCCCCTCCAACACCACCCTCCCATCCGAGGCAACAGCTCATTTTTCTCAATAAAAAGGCTGGTGACCTATCATTTTTAAATTAGTTTTCAATAAAGTGATGTTTGAACAATTCTTCTGCAAAAAAGTAAGCGATTCTCATTGCTTGAAAATTAAGAAAAAATAACTTTGACAAATGACTACAAATTTTACGTATTTTTGTAAAACTAGTTTCTCTTTATGTTTTTTTTTTCAGTTTGAATACATTTTGAAATCTCAATTCATGTAGTTTCGTGAAATAGGATCAATTGCTTAACATTTTAAATAAACAATCAATGGTGAGTTGCCAAATTTAGAGTTTTATTATTGATAAACATGAGATGGGGGTCATTTTCAATGCTTTCGAGGGTATACTACAAAAAGTGTCCATTACTTACAAATAAGGCTGCTGACCTACCTTGTCTATATTCCGACTTAGCAGGTTTTACCCTAACAAGAAACGAAATTTCATAAAATTCTCATTGCTTGAAAAAAATGACGAAACTGTACATTCACTAAAATTTGACAGCAATCATTCAAAAATTTGTCTTCCTTTATGATTTGTTCACATCTGCTGCGAGTGTCAATGCCAAATGGATAATAAACATTGACCAATTACGGATAGCTTTAGATCTAAGTGAACAGTGACAACAATTTTAAATTCAGATTACGTTTGGAAACATTTTTTGTAATTCGAGAATACACGTAAAGTTTTGTTGGAAAACAAAGCAAACACCAAAATAGATAAACACGAAGAAACTACTACACATAGCAATTTAACAACAGTAAATGCGCACAGTACAATGTTCTATACAGTGCTCCAATGTTTACCCGTGCAGTAATGGAGGACAGCAATATTAAAAAACAAATAAGAAAGATCAAGAGAGCATATGACAAAGCCAAAAGAACACAAAATGAACATCACTGGAACACTTACTTAAGAATTGAATGTGTTATTTTCAGCATTTCATCGGGGTATGAACAGTCAGAAGGTGTTTATGTTAAACTTAGGTGTAAAACTTCTGATAGCTCATTACTCGATGAAATGCAGAAAAAAACACATTCAATTCTTATATAATAAACAGATTTTTACTTACTGTTATTCGATTGTTTCTTAAGTTGACATTCGTTTAAATTATTTAATGATCAGTAACCCGGATTCTATTTTAATTTGTAGTCGTACATTTATATTTGGTTTCATAACGCCACTACTAATTGGTATAATGCAAATGGCGGACAACAGTCAGCTGTTGGAACGATGTCTTCATTTACAAAACTTTACTACATTTGGATTACTACATTTAGATAGGAAATTAAATGTTTTAAGTCGCGGATAGACTTTTCTTTTTTACTTCTCAAAGTGCTTTTGTTTGGTGACATGCGCTGAATCTATAGTAAAGTTGAATCTAAAATAAACTTAAAAAGATACAACTGGAAGCATGTAGAATCATCACATGAGCTACCAAACCTGACTCTTTCGGTAATCTTTATAAAGAAACTGAATTACAGCCCCTCAAAATCAGACGACAAAAACACAAACTCATTCTTTTCTACAAAATGAGACATCAACTGACTCCAGAGTATCTTTCCTCCTTAGTGCCTGAAACGGTCGGGCAAACATATGTATACAATTTTAGAAATGCCAGTGATTCAAGAAACTTTCATTGCATCTCTCAACTCTTTGCTAACTCTTTTCTACCATCTTCAATTTCTGCCTGGAATCAACTACCACTAGAACATAGAAACTCGCCGACCATAGGTATCTTCAAAAGACGACTGTATTCTGGTGTACATACAATTCCATGCCATTATTACGTTGGATAACGTATATATCAAATCCTGCACGGCTGGTTAAGAAACCACTGCAGCTCTTCTAAAAAAATATTGTAAATAGTCACTTATGTGAGTGCGGTGAGGTCGAAAGCAAAAATCACTATTTTTTCAACTGTCCATTATTCCAAATGGAACGCACAAATATATATATAAACGAGTTGAAACACGGCAGTAATTTTATTTACATAAAAAGAAGAAAGTAGAAACACTTTACATTACCTTTGTCGACAATCTATAATTCAACTATCTTACATAACACCTAACAAAACACTAAACATATTGGCCATATTGTTTTAGGATATTACATGTACACTCCCGATTAAACCACTATATAACGAAAGTCTGCCCGAGTCCATGATGTGTCTGAAGTGACTACGTCGGTCTATTTATCACATTTCTTTTAACTATTCCAAACATGTCTCAAAGCAAAACACAATGTTACGTATAAAAGATACATATACATAAATCTCCTATTTTCAAGTGTACTTTTCCAATTTGTTACCATGTTTGACGAAAATTAATTAAAAAATTAGGAGAGAGTTTATAGATAAACCTAGAGTTTTTTACTCAATCCTTTATGTTGTTTTGTAATAGTATGTCTTATTGACGCAAATAACTTGAATAACACAAACGTTCACACATCTGAATACATACAGGAAGTCGTGACTATGGTAGAGCTTTACATCGCCAAGAGGTGCGGGAATCAGTGCCTTAATTTGTTGTCCGGTAGCGTATCAGAGGATTGTCTTACGGTGAGGCTTTATGTGAATATAATTAAATACAAATCAAGTAATCACGTTAAATTACTTTTAACCAGAGCTGTTTCTAAAAGATGACATATGGGACAGCTTTGAATGAAAATAACAACATTTATTTAAATGAATTTAAAACAACCAATTTTTCCTTTTGTTTTCTTATGTAATTTTTTAAACATTGAAGGAGTGTCTACTAATATTGTTTAAACTAAAATCATGGTTCCCCCGAACTGTCTTTTTTCTTATTGTTCTCAATAAATGGAGGAAGTATTAAGTAATTGTCGAAACTTCATTTCGAGTTAAGCGAAAAAAGCAACAACAGTAACTATAATAATAATGAAGCACGAGTAATGGTTATTGTCGCTGCACTTTATCAATCAATTCCCTTCAAAACATTTTGCAATCTGATTCGCATAAGAAGTAACTGAGGGTAAAATGTAGCTTGAGTAATGCTTCATGAGCACAACACTTCCCCTTATTGTTCTATATCATTATATCCTCTTATTGTCCTCCATTTATACATGAAATTCCCTCCAGTACTTTTCAAGTTATGCCCGAAGAGTTACTAAGAACAGTTACTCCGGAAATGATAAAGCTAGAGTTATAGCTCTTGTGCACTGCACCTGTCTTCATAATCCTTTATCGATCGAGGTATATGTTTATTTCCTTGAATACTTTGAGATATGCGCCACACAATTATGCGGGATGCCCCGTCGCGTATCTGCATGTAGATAATCCCCATTTGAGAGTAGATGCTGATTCATACCGTTGATCGAGTTAAGTTCCGTTAAAGTGGTATTCTGACGCAATACCGATGTAACTTCGTTTCTGATAGTCGCAAAAATTGGACAATCAGTAATGTTTGCATTTTAGAGCATTGTGCGTTAGAGTAGGGTTAACCGTTTGGTGTTTTTGACATTTGCGACAGTATATACGGTTTTTAATGGTCGCGGTTAAAAATGTTTCCGACCATTAAATATATGTTTTGTACTTTTGATATTTGCGAGTGTTTATACGGTTTTTAATGGTCGCATACTTTTTAAATGGTGACAACGTTAGCCGGAGCCGATAGTCGCAAAAACCTAACGGCGTTTTCATTATCGCATTTAAACACATTGTGCATAAGAAAAGGGTTAAATATTTAGTGATTTTGACATTTGCGACCGTATATGCGGTTTTAATGGTCGAAAACAGTTTTAACAGCTCCGGCTTACGCCGTCACCGTTAAAAATATGTGTGACCATTAAAAACCGAATATACAGTCGCAAATATTAAAATTACAAAACAGTTAACTCTATACTGATAGAAATCACACGTAAAAAGTGGCACAGTTTGTTATATAATTTTATAAGTTTTGCCATTGAAATGACACGGTTAAATTGATACACTTTTACGATTTTGCTACACAATCCTTTCGCACATGATGAAGAGAGGTGATATTTTTATTTAACTTTTGTAAGTATGTGTATTTTTATGTCACTCTTTTTTTCAAGTATTCAGAGCCGGTCAGTTCGAAGTATATGTGACGACAAAATTCTGTGGTATAGTAATAACCGCAATTCACCAGTACTAGTTGCTTAGATCTGGTCGGATAAACAGATAAATAAAATAAAACCAAAAAAACAAAAATAATATCAAACAGGGAATACCACGTACCAAAAACGCAGCCTCCCCAAAACGAGCCCCACAGCACCCAGAAGTGCACACCACCAACAACACACACACACACACACACACACGCACACGCACACGCACACACACACACGACACACACACCAATCATGTACAAACACACATATACACTACCACACACACTAGCATACAAAGCAAACACACGAGGAAAAACGAACAATTAAAGGAACACAGTGGGGCACCGCCTTGGAACGGTCAGTGGCAAAAACACCACTGGGGAGCTTAAACCGGTTTATGGTGCGCACCCACCTCACTCTTACCCCACCATGTCCAAAGTCACGGACAGTGTAAATAAAAGAATCCTGCTAGGTGAATCTCTAACACACGCATGGAAAAAAAGGCATGGTATGTAAAACACAAAATGCTCGTGTAAAAAAAACACCACACTCAAAGTCGGAAATGTATACTGTAGATATATCTATCTCCATGCCAATGTCAACCTTCTCGATACTCTTCGTGTGGTTAAACATTGTAAACTATCAGATTTTGCACAGCTTTGGCTTTTTGAACAACCATAACATGTCAATCCCGTCAAGTCTCCGCCATTTGAAATGTTTACATATCGATTCTTACTCTTGAAGTATAGCAATTTATAATACTCCAAACAAATCGGCGGTTAATTAGATATTCCCGCGACGTTTTCTATAAATCATACATATCAAGACGGATGACTCTTCGGCAGTGAACTCGGAGGGCAACGTGAACTCGGAGCCGAATTTTTTTAGCAACATGAACAGGTGATGTATATTTGTTTATGTTTATATGAACACTTAACCTACATGTATAAGGTCAACATGCCAATGCATTTTTCTTGAAATATTAGTGCACTTACAAGCAGTTACCACCACAGGTACACGGGGTAAGGAATTTTCAAAATAATCCCCGAAAACAAAATCGCGACAACGAACATGTATATAAGAAATGAGAAGGTAACTGGCTTCTTACACAAAGCACTCACAAGCAGCTTGGAAAACCCGTCTCAAATTCAATAAAAAGTTCACTTATTTTCTTGCCAATGCACGGCATGTCATACAAGTAATCGCTGTATTTCTATAAAAAAAACTAGTTTACAACATTTTTCTCGATCGATTGCCCAATGTTCAAGCAAAGTCAACGGAAGTGTATACATAGCAACACCTGGTGGGGAAACCCCCGCGTTAAAAGTAAAAGGGAAGCAACTAGTTGGTGTTCCCAGTTGTACAACCCGACGAAAAAGTCAGAAACTTCCGAATGTTGAATGAAAACAAAAACATGTTGGACGAGTATCAGACAGAAGCTTACGATTTAGTTGTAAAAGGCCACAACGTTATAATAACAGGCCAAGCCGGTTGCGGAAAGACTTATGTTATCAAACATATTGTAAGCTCTTTGAAAAGTCGTGGTAGAAGCATTGCTATAGTTTGTTCGTCTGTGATAAAGCTGCCACACATTTTGGGGAATTAGGGGCACACACTTAGCACAAGTGGGCAGGTGTAGAAGACGGTCACCACTTAAATGAGGAAATACTGCATTTACTTAAAAGCGATGAACGATTTGAGAATGCTAAAAATAATATATTGAAAGTTGATACCTTAATCATAGATGAAGTCTCGATGAGAAGTGCTAGAGTTCTGATCCAGGTTCAATTTCTATTTTGGCATTTAGAAACCAAGATTCAGTATTTGGAAACATTCAAGTGGTTCTGGTTGGTGATTAGTATCATTTGCCACCAAATAGCAATGAACTTTATGGTGATAGTGGTAAATATTGCTTTAGATTGCCCTGGTTTAAGGAATTTTTCCATCATAAATTAACTCTGATTCATAGACAATCTATCTTTTGGAAAAATCATTCACACTAAAAGATATTCTTACTTTTTGTAAGTCCTACAAGTTGAAAATTTCAGCACATAAACTTAAAGCTGACATTAACAATGAACTTGTAAGAACTGTTTTAGAAAGGCAGTGTATGTCAGGTGAAAGGGTGTCTGATCAATTACTCACCAGGATGAGGTTGCAGGACCATGTGGGATATCATTTACTCCTACTAGTTCCTCACTTGATACTTGCATTTTGTCAATATCCCAACCCCCAGTTACTTCCTCTGCTATCTTGTCACCAATGGCTGGAAGAAAAAGAAAATAGTAGGGAGAGGGAAGGGAGAGAAGTGCAGTGATTAGTAGGAAAAATATGGTATTTGTAATGCTTTATCTTAAAGAGGTGAAACTTTCATATGACATATTCAGCTGAGATAGAATACATTTATAAATATGGAAGGTACCTTCATATATGTTTCAGGGATGTGACCTTCATGCGACTGAACTTAATTTGCGATTTTTTTACTTCGAACTTTGTCTACAATTATAAGAAGATGATTAAATGTTTGTATTTTTATGAGAGAGTGACAGTTAGTACAGTATTGTGGCAGTGTTTTAGAACAAAAATGAAAAGTTTCGGTAATTATATGAAAGTTATTTCTTGCTGCTGGTAAATTATACATTTTTGCTGGAACTGTGGTATCATTTACACGTTTCTAACTGAAATTTATATTTTACATGGTTACCTGTCGGTTTACTCGTGGTAGCCACATGTACACTGGGTAAGGAATTTTCAAAGTAACATATTTTCATGGGCAATTCAAAATCTTGTGAGATGTGACCAAAATAACTTTGTAGACTTGAATGAAATAATTACTCGGTGTCAATTTTAATTCTAACGCACTATTGACGTAATGTCATTTCTTGCATATCGAATGCCGGAAAAACCGCTCTGGCATCCCTCCTATGCCAGACGACTCTTGTGAATTACTTCTGACGTAACGTTATAAACATTGAGAAACATCATATGAGAATGCACCATTTTGATAAGTTTGTATTTAGAAATCTTCTAAAGTGCAAGACGGTATGCATGAAAAAATTATATCATTGGTCATTTGGTTCAGATGTAAATATACTTCACCTCGGGTAACTGTTTTGCGGGAACTCGGCTCAGCCTCGTTCCCGCCAAAACAGTAACCCGAGCTGACGGATATTTCAATCTGAACCGCATGCTTAAGACAGAAATTATTATTCTGATTGTTTACGTCCAAAACATTTGATTTCAGTAGCACAAAATCTCCCAAATATGTGGCGCGCCTTTTTCGAGTCAAAATGCGCTTTCGTCGCAAAGTGCAGTTTTGATACAATGTATGAATCTTTCCAAAGTTCTGTTTTCTCTTCTAAAAATGTAATGAAATAAAACTCAAATGGATTCGACTAAATGTTTGAGGTCAAGGAACGTGTTTAATGCTGCTTGCCTTGATTACTTTTAACAATTGTATGGGTCTTTATTCTGCAATAAATCTGCACAATGTATTTCGACGTAATATGATAGATATGAACAGATTGTTACATTTAAATTATTAGCATATATGTTGTCTACCTTTTAATACACAAGGTGTTGGGGTATCCCATACTCCTGATGACAGACAATTTATTGAACTGGTACTTGGTGAATATCCTTCATTACAGCTGACACTTGCTTTAGACCCAACTATGGTCGTCGATGAGTCGAGAGCTGCATTTCCATTAGATACAACCGGTAATGTTGAACCACAATCTAAAATTAAAGTTTCATTATTCGTTTACATGTATAGATTGTATTTTCGAGTCTATCTCCGACAAAGTGATGAACATTTGTTTTAGGAAGTCGAAAGTTGCATATCTTAGGGTACATCTGATAACGTTATTCCACAATCTTAAAATTCATATATTCAAATTCAAATTTTGTGACTACATCTGATGAGAAAATCAAATACGCATTTTAGTGTTGCAGTTGAACCAATAGTAGAAGTCCTTGAGTCAAGTTACTTTTCCGTTTGCAATATCAGGTAGTTCACCACGATGTAAAATTAACATTCAGTTTTTTCGATTTTGATAAATGAAAATGACCGCATTTTGTTTTATGTTTCTTCATAAAAATATCTGTTAAAATAAGGATATATTTAAACAAAATATTTGATTTCAGTAGCACAAAATCGCCCATATATGGGGCTCGCCTTTTTGAGTCAAAATGTTCTTTCGTCGCAAAGTGCAGTTTTGATACAATGTATGAAGGTATGTCTTTCCAAAGTTCTGTTTTCGCTTCTAAAATTGTTAGGAAATGAAACTCAAATTGATTCGACTAAATGTTTGGGGTCAATGAACGTGTTAAATCCTGCTTGGCTTGATGACTTTTTACAATGTTCATGTATTTCGAAGTAATATGATATATATGAACAGATTGTTACATTTAAACTATCAGCATATATGTTGTCTACCTTTTAAGACACAAGTTGTTGGTGTGTCCCATTCTCCAGACGCCTGGCAACTTATTGAACTACTACTCGGTGTGTATCCCTCATTGCATGTGACAGTTGCAGTAGACTCATATGTAGAAGTCGCGGAATCAAGTTTTGCTTTTCCATTGGGGACTTTAGGTAGTTTACCACAATCTAAAATTCAAACTTAATTTAATAAGTAGATAACTTAGATACCGAATATGTCCATAATTTGTTATATGATTATTCCAAATTTCTCTAGTCAAATAATGGTTAAAGGATATGAAAATAAATATTAATATCACAGAAGCGAGTACAACAGTCGTTACAGAGTTAGCTCCCGTAATAACAACATAAATGAAATGCTTGTATTTTATCCTAATTTTATGACGTGAATGATTGAATCTTATAGCCACTTTAATTGTCTCGGGATAGAATATTCGCCTGGCTAGGGTAACTGTAAGCTATGAATTTATTATCGCGAAAGTATGTGACAAATTGATCAAAAAACGTATCAGATTTGAGTACATAAAACGACCGAATATCCGGATATTCGTTCGGAAGGCTGACCGAATATCCGAATACCAATTTGGGTATTCGTTGACATCCCTAGTCAAAATGGTATTAAGCTTTTATAAGACTTATTTCAAATAATACTTTCTAAATATTTTAGAATCTGATGTCACATAATCTCTACAGATGATATGTAAATTTCTGAACTACAACTCGATGAATATCCCTTATCGCAATTGACAGTTGCAGTAGACCCAGACGTGGAGCTCTTGGATTAAAGTTTAACATTTCCATTATCGACAGATCGTAGTTTACCGCAATTTATTTTCTTTTCATTCATTACATCGTAATTCGTCTCATTAGAGTACATGTATATGAAAAATAAAACATCAAATCTATTCATTATCTCTTGTATTCTTGTAAAATAATAATAAAATTTGGACCCCAGTTTCTTATCTGTAGCATGAACATCGACGGCATTAAGAGCCTTCAAGTTTCGTTTTTACCACAATTTTATAAAAGAATATCCTTGAACTTTGGATTCAAACAGAAAATACAACTGTGAAAACACCGGAAACATTTGCAGACATAAGGCAAGAAGGCATATGGGGAAATAGGCATACTAAGCACAATGGTAAAATCCTTGTATTCAATAATTGGATAAATTCTAGCATCTTATTCATTAATGACTTACTAGATGAAAATGGAATTTTATCGGAAGAATCAATTTATAACAAACTCACAGTGTCCTAGCGTACAGTAAGCCGAAACGGAAGTTGCTGATCTGTACGCTGATGATCAGTTAGTTGTTGGCACAAATTCAGGCCACCACGGTCTATATTTTGTATCGAAAGTTTATTTAAATCGTCTTTTTTGAAGGAGATATTTTTGGGGTAAGTGTACCAGTTATTTATACTTTTATTGTGACCATCTTTGCTTCAAGTAAGGTGTAGTATAGTTGCAATCGGCCTTCGTTCCCAGTTTGATCACTGTCAAATTGACGAAACGGCCAGAAAAATTTGACTTTGTGTTCGCATACTTCATTGTATATATAGTTTCTGGTCTATAATTGTGTCGGCGTGGAAGAAAAAATATTTTTCTGACTCGTAGACTTCCTTGAATAGGGATTGAATGACTTGATGCAGAAAAAATAACTGTTTTGTTTCGTCACCGAAAGTGACCCGACTGTACGCCTAATTGCAACTGTACACAATCGTTAGTTGTGCAGAAGAATAAAAAAATTTGTACGCTTAGTTGTCGAAATGATATAATATTTCTGAAAAATTTAGTGTTTGATAATACATGTATCATTAATGAATGATAACAAGTAGAAATTAATGTTATTTCTGCTATGGTTTCCACGTTTCAAAAAGCGGCTACTAGTTGCATTTTTTCCACTTCAAGTAATTTTTCATGTAGATCGGGCCAAGACGATTTAATGTATGTCCGGGTCCGTATTTGCATCCTTACTATAAATGAAACATGAAATACTAGTTTTGAACTGGGTCCTAATATAAATTTACATTAAAAGCCGTTTTGAAAATCAATCTATGTTAGTGTTAGCCACATTGATATTTTGTGTCAAGAAAAGAGCTAAAAAAATCCTAGTGGCACTGGAATAATTGAACTATACTTTGTCGAATCATTAGATTCGTCTTTACTTTGTACTTATTGTGAATCAATAATTGACAGGCACCATATTTGCAGGAACTGGCTGGACCCAGAACTGATCAGCCACTATTTTCTCTGTGCTTTATTATTATCAACAGCAAAAAATAGATAGATTTTATGTGATTGCTTACAATTTCATTTTTGTCTTTTTATGTTTGCCCCCAGAATATGTTATATTGGTAAAGAATGACCATCGGTCGAAACTGACATACGAGGACCATGTGGACTACCCATCAATTGGTCGAAATTAACATATCCTGGCATTCAGATTTATGTATGGTTACAATTATGTTGAAACGGATGAATGGGTGACCTTTTCCTTCGTTGTATGATTGGCATACATTATGCAAGTAACCAGGTGTCAAAAGAACACACTACTTAGCATTGATTGGCATTTAAGCAATTGATAGTAAAACAGGACATTGTACAAGTCCATCATAAAACGGACGAAGCTGCAATCATATATCCGTCATCATATTACCTGCAAGCATACATGGTGTTGGACGAGCAATATGTACCGGCACAGAAATGACATGCGGGAAGGAGCTGAATCATAATATGTTTATAGATATAAAATTCCAGAGACAAAATTCATGATAATGGTGCATCAATATTGAGTGACAAGTTAATGCAAAACTGTGACAAAATCCCATGCACATGCTAAACAGTATCCTGAAAATATTGTTACCAAACAAGGAACACAATGGGAATATAAGAATTTATTGTTCTAAATTTTCTGTAACTGTTTAATATTTCTTTTGTATTTTTTACAAAGTTGCAATACATATATGCTATAATCATTGCAAGTGTTCAGCATTGAATAAGAAGTCAACAGGAACACTCAAATTGTAGAAAAAGTTAAAATTTGACGTGTCACTGCATATTTGCTTCATCATACTTAATTGAAATTTTTAATGGCTATCAATCGCTCTTTAAATGAGGAGACATTGATTTAGTTTTTACATGTACAAACAGAGGAATTTTGAATCAGTGAAGAATGAGTGGTGGTTAATAAAGAGCATAATAAAATAATATCAAGTTTTATATCGTCAGGTGGTTGTGTTCTTCCTGTTCTATCCAGCAGTGCTTATGAATACTGTTCACTGCCTTAACAGCAATGTAACATGGCCATAATCATAATTGCAACACATTGACAGTATGTACATGTACAAAAGTCCAATGGTTTTGAAATGAAAAACCGCCGTCCAATATCCATAAATACAATTATTCGCGTTTCGATATTAACCGGTTTTACCTGTTATAGGTTGTAGATGTGTTATATTAGAGTGACCAGTATTTGTAGGATTTCGTGCGTGTATTGAGCACGGCTATATAAGAGACGTGCTCGTGTTTAGTAACCACTCGAGGCAATTATTTTGGCAGCAAAATATATCGGCATTTAAGATTATTTTCTATCATGTCGGATTCCGAGTTTGACTCCAGGATACGCAACCAATCTCCTCTGCACACTGCTTCGACGCCTTCTGGGTTAAAACAAGACATCGTCGAAGAACTGAAAGGTTTTTTCAACCGCAAGTTCACGGAACTGAGAGAGACTTTTAGAGAGGACTCTGAATGGGCAGCAGAAAGTGTACGAAAAAAGGTCGATCTGATAATTTGTTATCTTTCAAGAGCCTCTCAAACAGAAAACAATTTCAAATTAATTCAGAAGTCTCAGATTTACTGGACTACAAAAAGCTATTGATCTAAGAAACGCTTCAAAGGCTAGTGACTATATTACGGAAGCCAAAAACAAGATCAAACATAGAAGTAAACTCATCCGTATAGCAGATTCTTCACCGGCAGGTTGGGTAACTATACAGGAATACGAACAGAATGAGGTCGCAAGCGATTCCGACGACGACAAAAAGATCCGCAGGGCCGAGGAACGGGCTAAGACTAAACTTGAGAAATCCAGAAAGGCAGAGTCCTGGAATAACAATGGTTCTTCTAGTGATAACAGCAGTAATCAGGTAATTAATTTGTCGATTACTTTTTGTGCTTTTGTCCGGAAGTTGTTTCCGAATGATGTGGGTTACAAAGTTTGAAAGCTTTCACGATGTCTGTTTAAAAATATTTCAGCCTGCATGTGTTTATAATAAATACAACCAAGTATTTGTACTGAAACTAAAGTGTATATACTTTTTCTTCATGTAAATCACTACAGTGGGGAAGACATCGTTTTCTATATTTCTACTAGGATATTGATTATCCACGGCAATAATGCAAAGCGTAAAATAAATATGGCAAAATAATTAAACTCCAGCCTATAATTCTTATTTCACGAAATACTTAACACATATACTATCAACAGTAAACAGCTCAACTTTTTATTTTTGTCACTCATGCACGTGCATTCCGTTAGATATTGACAGATTATTCCCACGGTGATTTTGTTTGTAGGTCATGGTTTACACTGTCGTCGACGTTCATAATATTTACAAACATTTTGTTCTGCATGGTTCTATTTCAAAGATTACCTGGCAGAAAATTAAAACTTAAATACATACATATTAATTCACTAATCTATTAATCTATATAATTTCCTATCTGTTCTTTTTTCTGATAGTCCTTTCGCAGTTTTCGGAGAGATTTCACAAGGTCTACCATGGCGGGACAACAGAGAGCTCCTACAAATAGAGGCAACAGAGAAATCGTTTGTTACGCGTGCGGGGGACTCGGACATTTCGCAACGGGATGTGCCGCTCACCTCAAGACACCAGATGTTGGCAGAGCATTGGGTTTGGGAAGCTCGGGAAGGTCCGCGGTTGCCACAACAAACAACCCCAGTTGCAAGCCAGATCAAAAAGACAAGTAGTACTTTTTGATTGTCAGTGTAAGGACGATAATTATTGGCTTTTTACTGACGGTTTAGGTGTATTTCCAGACCTAGAACTTGAAAATGTATTGGTGAAACACCAGAAAATTCTTTTTAGTATCTGTGATCACTCTGTTAAAAAGCGACTTACGGCTTCACTTTTGTTTTGGACTGATACTATCAAGGCCAATTCAGACATTATTTCTATTATTGATAATGGATAAACTATGCCTTTTATGGTCAATCCTCCATCTTTTACTATGAACAACGATCGTTCCTCTATTTTGAATGCTGAATTCGTGCAGTCTGAGATTCTAAATCTCATTGATAAAAATTGCGTTTATAAAGTACCTTTTATTCCGCACAACGTTAATCCGCTATCAGTTGTCACAAACGGCATAAGCAAACAACGTTTGATTTTACATTCGAGTGTTTTGAATACTTACGTGAGAAAACAAAAAGTAAAATTTGAAGATTTTAAAGTTGCGAAGGAAATTTTGATTCCTAATGGCTTTATGTTCAAATTTTATCTTAGTTCAGGATACCATCACTTTTCTATAAAACCTTTACACCATACATATTGGGTTTTTCTTGGCAAATTGAAGGCCAAGTTAGTATTTTGTTTTTCCGTATTACCGTTCGGTTTATCGTCGGCCCCATTTGTTTTCACTAAAGGGCTACGTCCGCTTGTTAAATACTGGCGAACATCCGGTATCTGAATAGTTATTATATATATTATAGACGGCTCGGTAATTAACGCCTCTTTTGAAATGGTAAATTTTTATTCAGACAGTTGCAGTTTTCTAAGACGAAAAACATGTTTTGAGACCTAATTGCGAAAAACCTTTATCTTATTCGAGTGTTCGCGATAGTTTCAAAAATATGATGACTTTGTTAGGTCTAGTCGATATTTGCTTCCAAATACAAGCCTTAATCCTAAACTTGTTATTTTATTTATTAATGTATTTTGTTTTAAGGTAAATAGAGATTAGAGAATAATTAATTTACTCACGATGAAGTCGTGAGTAAATGACGTCTGGTTTATACCAACAAAATCTGGTCTTTCACATTCAGTTTATATGGCAAAACTTAGAGAAAGAGTAGAAAGCGGTGTCATGAAGACAGAAAAGCTAAGTCCTGTGTATTACCGTCCAGTGAAAAGTCAGTATCGTTTGTAATGCTGTCTGCGCTGAATTCTTTGACAGAAAGCTGAGTTCCGGTGTATCTTGTCTACTTAGATCTACTACATGTATAGAAATAACAGTGATCAAGTGCAACTTAGTCAATTGTATGTGTACACTTATCGACCATAACTGCCTCAATTTGATTATTTCAGAATGTTGTAAAACAGTTTGCATCAACCTGCAATACCCTTGTCATTTTGGCAGTGGTGTAGCAATAAATGTTTTATCATTCTCCCATTGCAATGGAGAAAAGTCATAATTTTCAGTCTGCATTGGCGTTAGTTTGGATCCTTTGTCGGGAGTAAACCATGTGTTAGATGTCATTCGGGTCCTTAGTTGGTTGCCCATCCACAGAATGTATGGAACACACCTGTAAAATTTAAGAAAACACATTTCAGGTAACCATTATTTATATACCAGGAAAACAGTGCAAATTTAATTACAATAAAAGCATGCATCTAATCTACATACAGCTCATTTTTCTCTTGGAATTCTTACTGACTGACGGTATGAGATTGCATTGTTGTTTTCTAACACTCATCTATAGTAAGTATGCATTACAAACCCGGACACATACGAAATTGTCTTGAACAGGCAAGATATACATGAAAAATTACTTGAAGTGGAGAACAATAGCGGCTTTTCGAAACGTGAAAAACATGAGAGAACATTAATTAAATCTATAAATATTTTGACAAAACACAGATCTTTACAGATATTTATAACACTAATAATGGCATACGTGGCCAATCAATGTGACCAATGAATGCGTAATTTGGCTTGTAAACTCGATGCTAGTAAATCGAACATATGATATGGTTTTATTCATTAGAATTCTGAATATTAATGTTTTGAAACTAGTCGTACAGTCTTATATTGAAATGTTGCAACTAGGCGTACAGTGGGGTTACTTTTAGTGATGGAACAAAACAGTTATTTTTTCTGCATCAAGTCATTCAATCTCGATTCAAGGAAGTCTATGAGTCAGAAAAATACCTTTTTCTTCCACGCCGATACAATTATAGGCCAGAAACTATATATACAATGAAGTATGCGAACACAAAGTCAAATTTTTCTGGCCGTTTCGTCAATTTGACAGTGATCAAACTGGGAACGAAGGCCGATTGCAACTATACTACACTTTACTTGAAGCAAAGATGATCACAATAAAAGTATAAATAACTGGTACACTTACCCCAAAGATATCTCCTTCAAAAAAGGCGATTTTAATATACTTTCAATACAAAATCTAGACCGTGGTGGCCTGAATTTGTGCCAACAACTAACTGATCATCAGATCAGCAACTTCCGTTTCGGCTTACTGTACGCTAGGACACTGTGAAACTTATCAATAAAATTAACTTGATATCAGAACAAAATTGTTTGAAAAAATGTATTCCAAATAAATGGCTTACGCTAATTAAAAATAAACATTCACGTTTAACAAAAGTTAAAACTAAACTTGAAATATCCCTTTTTAATTAGCACATACATGACGCAATAAATAAACAGATGTATCAATCTGTTATAAAAAGTAAATTTACAAAACCTTACATACACAGGTATTGGAATCAATACTTTCATGAAGAAATTGATTGTTTTACAGATTTATGAACATTTTTATATAACAATAAAGTTAAGCAATTCAAATACAAATTTTCCTTGCAAAGGAATTCGCGTTAAATGGAAAATGGTCGATTCTCCTAACTACATTGTATGTAATATTAAAGAAACTTATGAGCATGTATTTTTAGACTGTCCGGTAGTCAATATAATTAACCTATTTAAATCAGAAATGTCACTCTTGTTCAAAAACTTTGAAAAAAGAAATGAAAACAATCATTAAATTAATGCGCAACGTTAAAAAAGGGCCCTTATGGTCCAAATATGTCATATCTTTTGAAGCAACTATGCTACAGTTTAAATCGATATATCAAATTAAAGAGCATGTTTATGAATACCATCGATTTTGTTATGTCAGCATTTCTCATGAATGTTAATTAGATAAAAAGACACGTGCAAAAATCGATTCTGTTAAGGTTACCTCTAATTCTAACGAACCTACTGTATATTAAAACAAGAGACATTCGGATTTCCAACGATGTCTTTCTTTTCAAAATATCTTAATTTTAGGCTAAAATACAAGCATTTGAAATTAGCTCATTTGCATAAATTATGCATAATTATGATAATTAGCAAAATTTTGAAATTTTCTCCGCCCCAGATCAACCGATTTTCATAAGCCATACATTTTTTGTAAATTTCAGAGACTGTTTTCTTATATATACATTGTTTCAAGCTTTCAAAAGTTTTTATAAAAAAGTTCGAATTTTAGCACGAGCCATTTCAGTCAATAAATATTCATCACTATTTTTGTCGTTAAAATTCTGATAGTATTCCAGTATATGCGCTTTAAAATGGTACCAACATCAAACGTGAATCTCTGATAGTTCAAAAGTTACACATTATTTTACATTTAAGGACCCTTTTGTTGTTCAAAATCTAAATCCTTTTTATTGTGAGCAAATAACTGTAATTGTATGACCAAATTGTATGCTTTTGTTTTGATAATTGTGCAATTATTAAGATATGTACACACACAAAAATTGTGTTGGGTTTATGATACAAAAAAAGGTGAATAAAGTTTTTAAAAAATAAGATAAAATGCTTCCAAAGAAATTTCAATGTCATTTAATCAAGCCTGTCTTCGGTCAGCCTTTCTAGGTCAAAATGCTCAGTCCGTGCAAACAGCAAATTTGAAAGTACTTATCTTTTCTATGGTACTTATTTCTAAGTCTTCTTTTCTAAACGATAAGGTTTCGAAAATAAAATCCGTTTCGACTAAACTTGAGATTCGACATTTATGTAAATTCCTTTAAGGCCAGATTAAAGCACATATTGAATGTTTGAGTCTTTTTAAATGTAATCTAAGTTTAATAGAACCTTTCCACAATGTCAAACTGTGTCATAGCTGCTATGTGACCTATTTTCCAGAAAGGGATTGGCAAATGATTGGACTTTTAGTTAATGAATATCCCTCATCTAATTTATACTTGTACAGTTTATTTTCTTTGTAATCAGGCGTCCTACTCCTACAATACACTTTCTTTCATATTGCACATGCATATCTATAATTAAATGATACAAAGATGTTATTATCAATATATACGATAACTACCCAATATCTCACAGGCGTAGGGTGTGTCCCATTCTCCAGACGATTGGCAAGTTATTGAACTACTACTCGGTGTATATCCCTTATCGCACTGGACCGTTGCAGCTGATCCGACTGTGGAAGTCTTGGAATCAAGTTTTGCTTTTCCATTTGAGACTTTAGGAAGTTTGGCAAGTTATTGCACTACTACTCGATGAATATTCCTTATTGCAGCTGACAGTTGCGGTTGATCCGACTGTGGAAGCTTTAGAGTCAAGTTTTACTTTTTCCGTTTTCGACTCTCAGGTAGTGTACCACAATCTAAATTCAAATTTAATTATTACAATTTTATTTTATCCTTATACATATCGAAATATAATACAGTTACATACATAAGATATGTATTTATTACAAATATAACGACCACAACGCAAATTATCCTGAATGAAACGTGTGACAATTGTTTTTCTTATTCCAATTTGCGACATGTTTAGAAAAACCTGAATAGCCTTTGATGTAAGATATATAAATAAAGATAGGAATACCTTTTAGATCACCTCCTGCAAACTCGTTCACCCGACTCAGCTGCGGTGACATTATTTAAGCTTGCTTGTAACTTTTATCGCAAAGATTATTTTCTGCTGTTGAAAATCCATATAAAACCAAGTTACCATTTAGCTTAAAATTGGAAGTCCAGCTTCAATCTGAAGGGCAAACAATCAAACACAAGGTTGTTACGTTATTTACATCAGTGTAATTGGTCAAGCATTCTTCGTATGAAATATCTTGCAGTACCGTTTTTTCTGTTAAGTACTTAATAAACTATGAATTCAAAGTCAGTATAACAAGTTGATGTGTCCTTTTTAATAAAGTTTGTTTTTAACTTAAAATAAAGCTAGTGAGAATCTAACGAAGCTTTAAATGTAAACCTTATTTTTCATTTCTGTGTACTTACTTCACATACAGAAAGCGATTTAGAATATGCAGTGTAACAGTCGTGAAGTTCCTTGTTGTATTTTTTATCAACTTTCTTTTTGATACATACTTTATCACTAAAGAGGTCAACACCTGTTTCAACAACGCCATCTGTAATCATAAAAGTAAATGTTCCTTACGGTGAATAAGTTGTTTAGTAAACGGGAAAGAAGATCTTCAAAAATATGAAGAGGTCAGTTCGAGCGGTTAAAATAAGTTCCTCCATTTCCTGCACATAATTTGATGTCATTAAAAATCGAGCTTGTACATGAACTAAGTTCCATTTTTCAATACTCAACAGTTTGTTTGTTAATACTTTTAGTGCACACATCCATACACAACGCAGGTTAAATTAGTTTGAGAAAAACATTTTACAAATATAACTTGTTTTCCAAAATAGGCTAGATCACATTTCAAGTAATTAGAATCATTAACTTTGACATTTAGACATAAACAGTCCATAATAAATGTGTTCATGTTCTACGAGATATAGCTCTAATAATATTAACATGTTTATCACGTCCAACTATGAATAATAAAGAAACAAGTAATCAAAGAAAGTATAGATTTCAAAGCTTGCCTTTTACGTAGAGAATGATTTTTTCTTGGTAAGACAAACATGTTTTATTCACAAACAAACAAAACACTTCTTACCTTTTTTCTCCATGTTTTCAGTTTTTCCTAGACTTTTAATGTTTAACTTTTAAGTAGAAAATTTGTACGCACACCCTTTTGCAGCAAAATCTCCCTGTACCAGGATCCATTCGTTTGTGATTTGTACACCTGAACAGGCTCTCTTGTTTTTTAGTTTTATTTGAACAATCGATTCTTCGTATTTAAAGTTTCGTAGAATTGACACCTGCACACAATCTGTGTCAAAGACAATGAACAGGGATAAAATATCAATAGTATTCATATAGGAACGAGTTTACAGGTTTACAGTGGGAGTTCCAGAGCATACTTTGGTACAAGATGTCGCGACACGGTGGAATTCTACGTACCAGATGATGAACCGATTAGTGGAACAACGACGAGTTGTGTCTGACATTCTCCTAGATCCAAAGTTAAGTAAAAAAGATGACAGTGCTCTGAATTTGAAGGAATTTGAATGGGATCTGATAGCTGAACTAAGTGAGATTCTTTGTCCATTAGCGGATACTACCGAGTACATATGTACGGAACGCTGTGTGTCAGTATCTGAGATTTATCCTATAGTGTGTGGTTTGGTGAACAGGCGCCTCGTTACTTCTAACAGGGACAGTATATATAGCACTGCTTCGAGAATGAAAGAGGCAATAAGTGAGGATCTGATACGTCGGTACCAGCCTTCATCTGACACGGCGGCAGAGTCAACGGCAGCACTTGGCGCTCTTCTCGATCCACGGTACAAGAAGTTGCCATTCTTCTCCTCCCAGCAAGGTAAGGTCACACACGGTGCTCTGGAATCAAGTCTCGGAGAACTGCCGCTCAGACTTCCTACTAGTGACGTCAACAATTGTGAGGAAACGCCATCCAAGCGCCGTAAATTAGACTTTCTAGACTTTCCTGAACGTACATCAGAGGACGAGCTACAGAGCTATCTTGGTGAAAAAATGGTGTCGGACACTGATCCTCTTATTTGGTGGAGAGATAATGAGGAGAGATTCCCCAAAATTGCCATTGTTGCTAAAAGTGTTCTCGCGGTTCCTGCTACTTCTGTACCTTCAGAACGAATATTCAGTGCAACGGGACTACTTCTTAACAAGTTAAGAAATAGATTATCTAGTGAGATAGTAGACAGCATTATATTTCTAAACAAAAATGAGGTGAACATTACAGACGCAGATTGATGTATTAGATTAAGAGAAAAGACCAAATTGCCTCCGCGGGTGTTTATTTGATGTACCATCGTTTAGAGACTTAACTGTGTCCACATGATTGTGTGTTGAGTTGATGCTTTGATAAATTGACGTGTGCTATATTTTATGTACATGTTGATCTTTACGCATGTAAATAAAAATTATCAATGTTTATTTATTTATTTGTTTTCCCGTATCTTCCCTGGAAAAATTAATCCAGTTAAAGTAAACGCCAGTTTCAACAGTATTTCAGTTATGCCAGGCGTATTTAGTAGTTTTCTGCCACAAACTCCACGAACCCACAGCCCTCCATCAGCGAGAGAAAAAAAATTTATTAATATTATACACAAGAAAAATATAAAAACCGGTTGAAATATTATCCAAACTTTTACTTGCGAAAATTATTTTTCTTTCCAATATATATACAGTTAGACACTTATAGTTTATAGAAAAGGGAGGTAATCTCTTTTACTTTATTTCCATTTTAACGGCTATTCTGAAAGAATACAAATTTGTTTGTTTTTTTTTTTTAATCTTTATACATACAAATATCTTACGTAATACAAAGATAAAATCGTGAAATGTTAGCCAAACTTCTCCTTGTGGAAAATTAATAATTTGTTTCTTTATATACCGTTTTAAAGTAAACACTTTCATACTAAACACACTGTTGTGGCGTATCCATCGTGTTAAGAAAATATACATGGACACCACAAAACGAATATTCGAATATATTCGAATATGCCAAACCGAATATTCGAATATTGATTTTAGTATTCGTTCCCATCCCTGGTTTACACTGATTTAGGCACATATAAGTGCTTTAAAAGTATGTTATTAAAGCTATTACAGTTACGGAATGAAACTTTCAAGACGCTATTATAATTATACTGACTGCTAGCCATGAAATACGAAAATACCCAACCTTAAATCACGCGATCAGTCTCCGTTTCAAATGTACATTTCATTCATTGACAATAATTTCGTATTATTATCAGCTAAAACTGTTCTTTTATACACAAACCTTGGTTTTTCGTGTTTTGCTAAAGCTTTTTTCGAGAAGTATTAAGACCGACTAATTAAGTTATAGCTCGTAGACTAGAATAGTTGTGTGAACATGGTTTACTAACAATATTCGTCGAGTTCGTGAAAACCATTTATTTAACATTACAATGTATAATAGAGAAACTAAAATAAATGCTCACAAAACAGACCAAGCGCTGCAAGAACACGTAGTGACATGTTACTTCTGATGAATGCTACATAAACAACTTGTTCGCTTTTTATAGTGTTCAGCAGATACCTAAGAAATTTAGTTATCTGATATTGCTAAATCAAATTGATAATTGATAAAAATAATACAAAATGTCCATTAATTGTTGCTGGTGGCATTTCAATTTATACTTTGCATTGTAGCCAAAAATGGACTGGATTGTCGATAGTTACGAACACACAAGTACAATATGAATTATTCTGACTCGAAAGGAAAAAAACATGACGTTACATGGCGCTACATGAATATTGTTAACTTCTTTGTTAACTGTACGAGCTAACTGGATCAACACGAACATTCTTAGCTTGGTGTGAACTAACATTACTGGCTTTAAATGAACATTTTAGCTTCACACGAACTAACCTGTTCACATGAAACATTCTTAGCTTGGTACGAACTAACCGGCTGCACAGGAACATTCTTAGCTTGAGACGAACTAACCTGCTCAACATAAACATTCTTATCTTGGCACGAACTAATTGGCTCTACATGAACATTCTTAGCGTTACACGAACTAATTGGCTCTACATGAACATTCTTACCTTTGGACGAAATAACTGGCTAAACATGAACATCCTTAGCTTTTCATAAACTTACAGGCTCTACATGAACATCTTAGCTTGGCACGAACTAACCTGTTCACATGAAACATTCTTAGCTTGGTACGAATTAACCGGCTCCACAGAAACATTCTTAGCTTGACACGAACTAACCTGCTCAACATAAACATTCTTATCTTGGCACGAACTAACTGGCTCTACATGAACATTTTTAGCGTGGCACGAACTAATTGGCTCTATATGAACATTCTTAGCTTTTCATAAACTTACAGGCTCTAGATGAACATTTTTAGCTTGGCGCGAAGTAACCTGCTCTATATGAACATTCGTAGCTGGTAAGAAATATCTAGCTCTACATGAACTTTTATTGCTGGGTCCGAACTAACCGGCTCTACATGAACATTCTTAGCTTGGCACGAATAGGCTCCACATGAACATTCATAGGTTGGTAAGAGTTGGGGAGGCTGCGTTTTTGGTACGTGGCATTCCCTGTTTGATATTATTTTTGTTTTAATTGTTTTTATATGAACATTCTTAGCTTGGTACGAAGTAATGGGTCTTCATGAACATTAAGATAAGGTAAGATAAGATTTATTTTGGTATGGAGTACATACATGGCTAAAACAAACATGAATGCAATAAAACAATATCACAACATGAACATAATAACCATGGCATGCACACCAACACCAGGGATAACACAAAAAAGAGTAAACTCTTATTTCCATTGTGGTCCCTTTCTGTTGGTGGCATGACAGAGAGAGGCAATGAATCAATGTACAGTAATCAGTATCACAGAATATCACATAATTTAAATATCACAAATTGCTTTAACATTTATATTTATCTCATATTTTACTTGAATCTTATAACAAAAACAATAATTTAATTTAAAGTAATTATCACATTTTATTTCTGTGAGACAGTAATTATATCACATGAAAATATCACAGTGTTGACTGACAATTAAAAATGCCTACATCTTATTTATGTAACAAGCTGTGTAAATGCATTTAAAAAAAAACGAAAGTGGAAGATCTAAGAAACATTGAACTATATGAACCATACCAAAATTATACATGTTATACATAACTAAATTCAATAAAAAATTAAAAATTACTTCAAATTATCTAAGAAATGTTTTTTAACAGCAACCTTAAAAGCAGAGAGTTTAGTGATTTTTGTGACCTTATGAGGTAATCTGTTCCACAAAGTGCAACCCATAAAGCAAAACGATTTGGACCCAAAACTCTTTACCTTAGGAATAGCAAAGGCACCTTTATTACTAAGTCTTGTGCTATAATTATGAGCATTATCTTGGGACACAAGATGGTCACTCATGTAAACTGGGGCTAAACCATTTTTGATCTTAAACACATGACATAGAATATTCTGTTCTACACGTTCTTTAACAGGTAGCCAATTGAGTTTTCTGAAATGTTCTGCGTCTATATGACTTCTACAGTTTAAATCCAGTACAAACCTCATTAACTTGTTCTGAGTTACTTGTAACTTATTTTTTAAAACTTGTGTCAGACCATTGTACCAAATAGAACAGGCATAGTCAAAATGGCACTGAATTAGGACATGACCAGTAATGTTTTAGTATGTTGAGTGAGGTATTCTCGTTTGCGATATAAAACTTCAACCTTGAATTAGCCTTTTGGAGTACTGAACGAGCCATTGAATCAAATGACAGATTTTGATCAAGGGTAGCACATAGATATTTGACAGCAGAAGCAGGATTAATAGGTACACCATTACAAGTGACCTTGAGATTAGGATCTGATTTTAACCTACTCTTGGAACCAAATAAGATTGACTCTGTTTTACCTAAGTGTAGGGATAACTTGTTGTCTATCAACCAATGACTTACAAGATTCAAGGCATCTGATAACATTTTTTCCACCTCAGATTTACATTTACCTGACACAAGAATTCCAGAGTCATCAGCATACAACAGAAGTTTTTCTTTTATAACTGCTGACATGTCATTCACATAAATTAAAAATAGAAGCGGTCCAAGTATGGACACCTGATGGACGCCACAGGTTACTGGAGCAGCTGTAGAATGTGTACCCGCCACATCTACGAGCTGCTGCCTGTCAGAAAGGTAAGATCTGAACCATGTTAAAATGTCGTCACCGAGTCCAGCAGCTTGAAGTTTCATGTGCAAAACAGCGTGATCTACAGTATCAAATGCTTTTTGCAGATCCAATAGTATCATGCCAACAATATTACCTCTATCCATTTCCATTCTGATAAAATCAGTTAAATGAATCAAACAGGTATCAGTAGAAAAGCCACTTCTAAAACCTGACTGAAATTGGTAAAGTAACCCTTTTTCCTGAAAGTAAGACTCCACCTGATCATACACCACTCTTTCAAATATTTTTGACACTATACTTAAAATAGAGACTGGGCGATAATTACCAACAGAAGTTTTATCGTTTTTCTTATAAAGGGGGACAACTCTAGCCATCTTAAGATCATCGGGAACAACTCCCTGAACTAAAGACAAATTTATGACATGAGCCAGGGGACTTGCAATAATGGAAGCACCATCTTTTATAAAGCGTGATGGGATATCATCCAGACCAGTAGCTTTATGAGCACTAAGTTTATGTAAATATTTATACACTTTATTTTCTGACACTAACGAAAATGAATAACTATTCATGGAAACACCCTTTTCTGCATAAAATTTGTTCACAAATGTCTTGCCATTCTGTTTTACACTAGCTGGTAGTTTTTCAACCAGTTTTGCTTCAACTGTGGTATAAAATAAATTAAAAGTTTCAGCAATAGTTTTCTTATCAAAAGAAATACTGTCATCTATTTTCAAGCTAATGTTTGCTTAGCTTGATCCGAACTAAATGGTTCTCCAAGAACATTTTTAGCATGAAACGAACTTACCTCATTTTACTTACATTCTTGGCTTGGTACGAATGTACCGGGTCCAAATTAACACTACTAACTTGGCACGAGATTACCGGCTCCACATAAACATACTTTGCTAGACACGAACAAACCGGTTCAACATGAGCATTCGCATCTTGGTACGAGCTATATTGATTTACATGTGTGAATATTTTTGCTTGATACCAACCAGTAGTAACCAGGTCTATATGAACGTTATCAGCTTGGTAAGAAATAAACGATTCAAGCTTAATACGGACTAACTGACTTTGCATGAACATTCTTAGCTGGGTACGAATGAACTGTACCTGTAAATTATCAGCTTAGGTTATAGTAACATTTTGAAATTGGTACGGATTGTCAGGTTCTACACATGAACATTAATACAATGGAACGTTAACAAACTAACAAGTTCTAAATGAATGTTCTTAGATTGCTATATGAAGGTTTTTAGTTTGGTACGAACTAACACAGATACCTCAGATACTCTTAATGCTATAAATGTTATTCCGATAGAAATTTGTAGTATAAGTTTATTGATCTGATGGATGTTTACATGATGTTTCCATCATTTAAAGTAATCAAAAATAGTAATTAAACGTACATGTTATTAAATAGTTTCCGGTAATAAGGCTCGATCATTTCTCATACAAATTTCTGATTGCTAATATCAAAGTTTAAAATAAAATTATGGCAATTTTTAAAAAAAAAAAACCCGAAAAAAAAAAGTAAAAAAAAAAAAAAAAAAAAAAAAAAAAAAAAAAAAAAAAAAAACAAACCCACCCCCCCCCCCCAAAAAAAAAAAAAAAAAAAAAAAAAAATTTAATTTTTATTAAAAAAAAAAAAAAAAAAAAAAAAAAAAAAAAAAAAAAAAAAAAAACTACCCCCCCCCCCCCACCAAAACACAACCCCCAAAAAAAAAAAAAAAAAAAAAAAAAAAAAAAAAACAAAAAAAAAAAAAAAAAAAAAAAAAAAAAAAAAAAAAAAAAAAAAAAAAAAAAAAAAAAAAAAAAAAAAAAAAAAAAAAAAAAAAAAAAAAAAAAAAAAAAAAAAAAAAAAAAAAAAAAAAAAAAAATTTAATTTATTATGGCCAAAAAGACCCTTATTATATGTATGAATATTGATGATTATTTCTAGATTGAATTTCTTGATGTCGACATTCAATGCTACAGACCATTTTTATGAAATACATTATCATAATTAAGTTTTTGTATGATGAATAAATTATATTATAAATTATTTATAAATAGTTGAAGATGAGTCAAAGTAATTAAAAACATTGACCGACACTTCTATGGTGTAAAACCAATTAAACATACTTCACTACTATCGATACCCTTCGTTCACTCTGAAATATAATAAATGTAAAAGCCACAGGGTAACACAGATTTAACTTACGGTCAGAAGGCTTAAAAATCATTAACATTTCGTTAAAACTTCAGCATTCTGTAATAATTTTATTTTAGTTCTTTTAACTTGGCTGAATTTATTTACAGTTAAAAACTCAAAGTACAGAAGACATCTCTGCCCTTAAAATAAAGTTTCATCATTTATCTTCAAGAATAGAACAAAATCATAAACCAAAACTAAGTATAAAGTGTTAAAAGCAAGCCTTATTATATTAAATGTATGTCGACAGTCATCTTCATTTTTCCGAATATACGTATTACCGTGAATTTGGGGAAAAAATGATTGAAACTTCTTCCAGTTTGTTTTTACCACAACAAATTTACTCTTGTCTGATAGCTTGTCTTTTCCTGAACATTTTGATATAAAGCTTGTAGTTATGTTTTTATGCTATGGATGTCATTTCCAGACCAACTGTCATCAGATTATATCATTCAATCTAAAAAAAATAGACAAAATTTAAAAAATCCCTGTTGCTTTCCAAAATGAACACAATCCTTTGAAATAAAATATGTTTTCAGATAGTTTTGACATATGAAAGTATTTGAAACATGGCAAATTAAAAGGAAACTACTGTAACGATCGGTGAAAGTAGTGAAAACGTTCGGTCGCATATGATGATAATATGCAAATTTAAAACCCATGTACATGTGATGGGGATTAGGGTAGTAATGGTAATGGTTTCAGGTAAATGTATGGCTGATGTTGAACATGCCCTGGAAGAAGATTTGCATCTTGTTAGTCAGTGGCTGGTGGATAATAAGTTATCACTACATTTAGGCAAGACTGAGTCAATCTTATTTGGGTCTAAACATAGACTAAGGTCAAATTCATCCCTTAATATTAAATGTAATGGCACAGTTATTAAACCAACTTCTTCCGTCAAATATCTCGGAGCAACCATTGATCAATCATTATCTTTTGATGCAATGGCTAGGTCGGTGTTGCAGAAGGCTAATGCACGTTTGAAATATTTATATCGTAAAAAGGATTACCTTACACAACATACTAGGAAACTTCTAGTTATGTCCTTAATCCAATGTCATTTTGATTACTGTTGCTCAATATGGTCTATCCCAGTTCCTTAAAAACAAACTTCAAGTAACTCAGAATAAGATGATTAGGTTTGTCCTTGATCTTGATGCCAGGTCACATATTGGTCCAAATCACTTTCTCTCACTCAACTGGTTACCAGTCAATAAACGTGTAGATCAGATCATCCTTTGTCATGTTTTTAAAGTAAAAAATGGTCTGGCTCCTGATTACATGGAAGAATATTTCATCCCACAGGTCACTGTTCATTCTTATAAGACCAGGTTAAGTAACAAGGGCGCATTTGCAATCCCAAAGGTCAAAGGTTTTGGTTCCAAGTCCTTCTGCTTTGTGAGTTGTTCGTTGTGGAATAGTTTGCCAGCTGAATTATCTAGCATTGGCAGGTTACCTTCTTTCAAAATATCTGTTAAGAAGTACCTGATGGACAGTTTGTAATATTTCAAGACTTTTTATATGAGTTTTTAAATTTACATCAGGTTGTTTCGGTATAGGAATGGTTTCAACTCATTTCGTCTATCATTTAACACACTCAATATGAAATGGTGCATTTTTATTTTAGTCTAAGTGATACTCATTCTTATTCTCATTCCTACTTTTTTATAGTTGCGTCTTAGTATCTTGTCAAATGTTTTAGTAATAGGTTTAATTTTGTGACTGTGATATAATGATAATTTGTTTTTATTGTAGTTTTATCATTTGATTCCTAGTATATTTATTCTGTTTTAACTTGAATAATGTGTTACAATGCTGTAACTTCTAGTCAAACTGTGTTAAAATAAGTGAAATCTAATTGCGATAATACCTAATTGATAGTATTTTATTTGCATTGGTTAAAGGCTCTCTATGTCATGCCACCAACACAGGGGACCACAATGGAAATAAGAGTCTCTCTTTTTTGTGTTATCCTTGGTGTTGGTGTGCATGTCATGGCTTATTTATTCTCATGTATGTTATATATTTGTACCGTACATGTTGTTTTAAATGTCCATGTATATGTATTCCATACCGAAATAAATCTATCTATCTATCTATATATAAGGCACAGAGACCCATTCAGGGTTGAGTATACTTTTCACTGAATGGATCTGCTGCGTCTTAGGCCCTCGGCTCGTTACAAATGGTGGCAGCGGTGGGATGAAGACAACTGCCAGACAGGAGTTGCCTTACCCACGAAGTTCCCAGGCCAAGACTCGGGACGAGTCTTAATTCTCGGAGGGGGAAGTAGTGTAACGATCGGTGAACGTAGTGAAAACGTTCGGTCGCATATGATGATAATATGCAAATTAAAAACCCATGTACAAGTGATGGGGATAATGGTAGTAATATATAAGGCACAGAGACCCATTCAGGGTTGAGTATACTTTTCACTGAATGGATCTGCTGCGTCTTAGGCCCTCGGCTCGTTACACTACCCTTCAGTATTCAGTGAAAATGCTAACACGGAGATATAAAAAACAACCGTCAGTCCGCCATTATTACTATCATACACCGAAAATCTCGCTTAAAGTGATTTAGTAACTACTTAACGTCCTACCCCGGGTCCCTGTATCTAGGTTCCAAACCTAATGCGGCTGCGCCAAAAAACAGATCTTACTTTTTCAAAACATTTAGTGATGTATTACCTATGATCAAATTTTAGTCTTCAAACACCACCGGCGTGTGATTTCCGCTTCCGGTTGATATTTTTGCAGACTTGTTGATTAAAAATCAGTTTGCAAATTTGCTTATATTTCAACTTACTAACAGTTTAATATTTGTATTTCACAATGCCTTTTTGGCTTGGGATAGACCATAGATATTTTATATTCGGAACATTTGGTGTCACCGCCGGAATCGCTGTATATTCTACCTACAAGCTAAGGAGTGAAAGAAATAAACGCCAGGATGAAAATGTTTATGAATCCCAAAAGCTTCTAAATGAATATTTGGTCTTTCATTATAGCTCAGCATCAGAGATTCTGAAGTATGACTTTGGACCAAAGGATTCATTAGATTTTCCAAGGCGATGTGCAGAACTATGTTTAAGAAATTTTAAAGATGAGGTGAGTGTTAAATAGAAGGAAGTGTCTCCAGGTCTGGGTCCGGATCTCGAGACTAAAAGTCTCCAGGTCCGGACCCCGAGACTATCTATATATAGCTTGTCTCCAGGTCGGGCAATTAAGGCATGATGGGAGACATGCCGAGGTCTCATCCACAAATTCAAGCTAACATAATTGCTTGCTTCCGGGTCAACTCGTACCTGAATTGGTCAACTCATACGGTTAAAAAAGTCAACTCGTACCCTTTGTAGTCAACTCGTACCTTTTGTTTCAAAACTGATATTTCAGGTGAAAGTCAGTTATTGTCAAATGTTAGTAAGCTGCTTTTATCATAAAACATGTACAGTTGCCTCTCAGTATCTCAAACTCGCTTACCTCGAATTTCCGTTTAAGTCGAAGAAATTCTAAAGTCCCGTCAAATTTCCTTCTTTATCTATGTACTTTAACTCCTTTTAAGACAAAATTTGACATATCGAGACTCCGGATGTGTCGAAGGGATTTTGTGGTCCCGTCAATCAAATTCCAGTGTATTGTCAACTCGTTAAGTCGAAGTGCGAAAGTCGCCGACGGATCAAAGGTGCGCGGGTCAAAGCAAGGGTGAGACGTTGTCATGCCAATTCACACGTGTCGTAATGATTGTTGTTTGTTTTTCATGGATTTACTTTAATTGACGTTGACTACGTGTAATTAATGATGAAAAATGCGGTAATTACTTTAAAGACTTAATTTATTTGAGAGGTTAAATGATAATAGTGATTGGGTTTAATAAAAAAAGATGATTTCTGAACGAATTTATCAGTCTTTGAATATTTTGTTTTGAAGTTTTTTGCTGTTCTAATGTTTAGAATAAACGTATGTTCAGACTTCCGGTTCAAGAAACGCTACTTTCACTTTCGCCCGACGCGTACTTTTGTTTTCCCTGGGGCCGATACAAGTTTGTAGATGTGCTTGATATTTATTACTAAGGGCTGTTTGTGTATATGCAAAAGTAAAATGTAATTAAAATTGAATTTGTGTTCCCATATTTCAGGGAAAATTTGCATCAATAAAATAAATACAAATAGTTGTCTGTCTTGAAAACAGGGAATTTTGTGCACTATTCGTCCATATACGTCCAAAAAAAAGAACAACTAAAAGCCCCTCCTCTTACCTCGAACTTCGTTTATCTCGAAGTAAAAGGTCTGGTCCCTTGAAATTCGAGATAACGAGAGTCAACTGTATATACGTTAAGTTTAAAAAAATAAAAATGATTGAAATGTTATAAAAGTTATGTTTTTTTTACTTTCTCTGTTGTGTGCAAGGAAATAAATATCTTTGTAAGGTATTTTCATTCTCAAAATTAAGTTAACTGTTACTGTCACTTGATCTGAAATTCCATCGCCCTGATAAATAAATTCACACAGAAAATTAAAGTTCATAAGTCCGAACAAAAATAAAACACGAAGTAAATTAACTTATTTTATGAGCGTGTCTACAAACCTAATTTCGATGTCCGAGGGCCTATTGTATCTTAAAAAAGCTAAGTTGAACTGAAATAAAACATATTTTCGTCATTAACATGATGAAAATAATACAATTTTCGAAAATCCCGTTATTAATTATTTTAGAAACGCTAAAAACGAATGATTACGTAGGGTATGAGTTGACTTTTTTTCAAAACATTCTCTTTATTTCTTCCATTTTCTGATACAGTTTTGCAAAATAAGAGCAGAATAAAGTATTTCAATGCAAATATTTAATGATGATTGATAAAAAAATACTTTTATCTCAAAGATATTGCATAAAAAAGTTTAAGGTACGAGTTGACTTTTTCGAAAAAAAAATCAGGTACGAGTTGACTAATTCAGGTACGTGATGACTTAGGTACGAGTTGACTGGTTACCATTTGCTCTAATGGAAGGACCTTTATAAAATTTGCTTCAAAGCAATCAAACCGGGAATTTTCCATCTTTTATTTTTGTATGCATGTACTTCGTTCAGATTTAATGAAAACATATTTATCTTTTTGTTTATTGTGAAAATAGATATTATCGTTATTATTTTGGTGTTGTTATCTGTTGTTTGTTTTCATAATATATTGAAGTTTACATGTTAATTGTACGTTATAAGAAGGAATTTTAAGCTTTACGCTTCATAATAATACATTGTTCCTTTAGTTTTCGCCACTGTCTGATGACGTAGGTGCGAACATTATGGCCTTTATTTAGAATCAAAATGGTTTTGCACACTTATCACGTACTGTTCATCATTATGAGTAACATCACCTCTGACGGACAACAATACAAATGATCAAAAATGGTCCAGTAGGTATGAACCTTAATTGCTCCCGATTAAGAGGATTCAAACTCTACTTGTTCAGGGAATTTAATCAGTAGCTTCACCTGTGAAAAGAACAATACAAGCGGTTCATTTGAAAGTTATTCAAAAAAATGTTTTTCTATAATGTGAAGTTTCTGTCAGTTTGTTACAGTTTAGTATGCGGCCAAGATGGCGCACAAATTTCTTGTTGGTGAAAATTTAACAACTTTCTGTCTTTGGAAGTTAAATTAAGGAACTATTAATTTAATGGGACTGTTCAACTTTTTTAAGTCTATCTATTTAATCATATAATTTATACTCATTAACATGTTAGATTCACTTTATCTGAATTCACTGTCTGTTCGTCTGCCAACTAAAAATTTAGTGGCACAAACAAAAGGTCTGCAATTTCGCAGTGTCAATAAAAAATCAATTGTCGTTTGTTTGCTAGTATACAAAAGAAGGTGGAGCTAACTAGCAGTACGTGGTAATGAGCACGTGGCCAAAGGTCTTAATCAAAGGTGGTGTTAATTGATAAACAATCATGAAACAAAATCAGACCTTGGCGAATTTATAATGCGTTGTTTGTAACACAGATTTAATAAGCGATGCTTGGTTGACATGACTCTGTGTATTGTAATTCACAGATGGCGCTTCGGGCAATCAAACACAATTCATGTATTACTGTTTTTCCTATAATCACGTGTCATTACAGACTTATAATTTCGGCATTGTTAGCTCGACTATTCGAAGAATAAGGAGAGCTATCCTAGTCACCCGAGCGTCGGCGTCGACGTAGCCACTTACGTTAAAGTTTGCGTACCACCTCAAATATTTTCAAAGTCCATTGACATATGGCTTTGAAACTTTGCACACTTGTTCACCATCATGCCCCCAACCTGTACACAGGAGGAGGTAATTCTATCACGCATTTTGACAAAATTATACCCCTTTTTCTACTTAGAATTTACGTTAAAGTTTGCGTACCACCTCAAATATTTTCCAATTCAATTGTCATCTGGCTTTGAAACTTTGCACACTTGTTCACCATCATGCCCCCAACCTGTACACAGGAGGAGGTAACTCTATCAAGCCTTTTGACAGAATTATGCCCCTTTTTCGACTTAGAATTTACGTTAAAGTTTGCGTACCACCTCAGATAATTTCAAAGTCCATCGACATATGGCTTTGAAACTTTGCACACTTGTTCACCATCATGATCTCAACCTGTGTACAGGAGGAGGTCACTGTATCAAGCTTTTTTACAATATTATGCCCCTTTTTTTACTTAGAACTTACGTTAAAGTTTGCGTACTACCTCAGATATTTTCAAAGTCGATTGACATATGCCTTTGAAACTTTGCACACTTGTTCACCATCATGATCTGAACCTGTGTACAGGAAGAGGTAACTGTATCAAGCATTTTGACATAATTATCCCCTTTAGAGACTTATTTACAGTCAGTTCTCATTTCTTATTTTTCCATCTTTGTTATTTTTATCAAATAAATCAAATTTCAGAAATCAAGCCATCGCTGTCCTGTAATGTTTTTCTAATGATACAATATGCCTTAATTTCTATTATCTTATTATAATGTTCTTACTATTGACCATTCAACAAGCCTTTTTTATTTACACTCTTTTCTATTTACAAGTTCCTGTTATTAACTACACTTTAACAATATCCTCCAGGATGGATATTATTTTATATTGTCAATCACTGAGAATAGTCGAGCACGCTGTCTACTGACAGCTCTTGTTTTTTTTGGGTCAGTCTTTAAATTATTGACTTACATGTTGCAATTTCAATTTGCAAGTTGTTCTCAACATGATTTTCACCTCTACATGAATGTATCTTTAGCAATATTCAGCGCCTTCTATTAATCTAAGCCTTCACTATTTGTTAATACTTATCTATACTTATTAAACCATTGAACATACTTTTGGACAAACTTTGTTTCATTAAAAACTGTTTAAATCGTGACGTTGTACAACAGATAGATGCTGGAGTAATGGCGCAGGCAAAAATGACTGATATTTGAACTGAGTGGAGATGAGAGTCTTAGATCAGAACCGTGCCAATAAAATAAAACCACCAAGTGTTGGCGATATCAACAAAAGTAGTAGAACATGCAGAAAAAATTCCAAAATAATCTGTTTAATCAAATGAATTTTCTTGCCTACATTTGGACTTGGATAAAAAGACCATGCACTGCATAATGTTTGGACTCTGATAAAAAGACCATGCACTGCATAACATGTGAATTCTCAAATCTTCAGTTGTCATATACATTCTTCCCTATTAGTACATGTATATACAACTTTGAAACGTTCCGGTAAACTTTGTACCCCCAGTTTGCTAATCCAGGGATTACCAAAAAAACTTTAAAAAATGCTGATGATTTTAGCTAATACAGTGGCTCCTTCCTGTATCGGGTTCGATCACATTGCAGTTATCTCCCTTAATGGATACTCTAAGGAACGTCTTAGGAACTTGTCTTAAACTGGCAAGCTAATTGTGGGATGCCTGATATTTATAGCTCAATAATTGAGGTCTCCTTGAGTTTCAGAGTCTGCCTGTCACCCTGTACAGTACTTTAAGTGTGTCCAATAATTGTCGCAAAAGTTATGTGTGTCTCATTTAGTGAAGGTTATATTTATTGATTCTCTAACTCTTTATTTTTCTGGCTGCTTCACATGACAGACACAGCACAAGTCATTTTCATTCAACAAAACACAAACCAGTGCCTCTTACTTTTTGCATATAAATTGTGTCATTGCATGATCAAAACATCATTCATAAAACAGTATAGCAGACAATCTGGATCAACTTCAATGCTGTCAAATGAAATTTCTGCTAATGTTTCAGCAAGTTGATTATCACATACTATAAAGGTTATGTGCAGG